>JAESUZ010000613.1:812500-1548840 GCA_017311185.1 Proteles cristata cristata
AAAGCATTTTGACAGGCAGTCCCTGGGGTGACTAAGATTCAAGAGCAGATCCTTGAGTTGGACTCAGATTCTGTACTAATTAAATTCTTTTTCCCACTAGTCTGAAAGCGGGTGCAGGAACCCAGGTACAGGTGTGGTGAGTTCTAATCCTTTCCAGTTCATAATGGCCAGCTATCAGCTCCATTTCAGAGAACTGCATTTTAATTTTTTTACTGTTTATTTTTGAGAGGGGGGGGACAGAGTGCAAGTGGGGGAGGGACAGAGAAAGAGGGAGACACAGAATCCAAAGCAGTCTCCAGGCTCCGAGCTGTGAGCACAGAGCCTGAGGCGGTGCGTGAGATCATGACCCGAGCCAAAGTTGGATGCTTAACTGAATGAGCCACCCAGGCGCCCTGAGAATTACATTTTATTATTTATTTTTTTATTTAAAAAAATTTTTTTAATGTTTTATTTATTTCTAGGAGAGATAGAGAGAGAGAGAGACAGCATGAGCAGGGGAGGGTCAGAGAGAGAGAGAGAGAGTCACAGACTGAAACAGGCTCCAGGCTCTGAGCTGGCAGTCAGCACCGAGCCTGACGCGGGCCCGAACCCACGAACCGGGAGATCATGACCTAAGCGAAAGTCGGACGCTTAACTGACTAAGCCACCCAGGCGCCCCGAGAATTACATTTTAAAGAAATAACAATTACTAGTTTCAAAAATTCTCCCAGGTATCAATTGTTTGATTGTTTAGAAATGTATATACTCATTGGAGTTGTTAGTTTTAGTATAAAATATTGTTAGACTTTAAATAATATGTGACCTGATTGAACAACCCATTTAAACTTTACTAGATTTTATTCCCTACTGTGAGAAATGAATGAAGAGCATTGGATGAGTGAGCAAGTGGTTTACTTTCTAGAACATTCTCTGTGTAATACAAGTGTTTATATTCTAAAAGTTTTATTAGGTAATAATCATTGATTTGGTTTCTAAAAATGCATATTACTCTACCATACAGATCCTTCAGTACACTGATTAACTGCTTTTGCAATCTTATAAATGGGATTGAACAGCAGCCAACTTTGGCTAAAATGGCAGCAGGGTTTATGGCTAAACAAAATTTTTTATGTTGATACAAATTGATCTAAGTCAAAGGAGTCTGATTGTTCAATTGAAGGCAAATAGATCTCTCTTTGTACAGCCCCCTCGGAGGTGTGGGTGATCTTCTCTGCATGCAGTTTTAGGCAATTATATGATTTTTGCTGGCCTTTAGAAAGCCTGGATAAATGAAAGTTAATTTTAGTTGTGCCATTCATTCCTATGGTTATAGTCTTGCACTAAACTTTATGGTTTGTTCAGGTATTTGCAATTAATGCTTTCTTGTATCTGTGCAGTACTTTAAAGGGGGCTGTAACCTTAGGCATGCTAATGTGCCTGAGTCTGATCTGGTTTGTGAAATTCAGTTGGTGGCTTGCTTTTGCAGCCACCCTTCCACCCCAGAGTCCTTGATATGGTAATGAAGACTTGGTATCTCTATGTAACACGTGCACAGCAGGAGTTCTGAGGTAATATGTCCCTAATGTCTGCCTCTTAGAGAGGCAATGACAACGGATAGGCTGCCCCAGCTAGGTGCTTGCATCATCAGGCAGCCTGGGTCTTTCTCAGGTGGTTTCTTTCTTTCTTTCTTTTTTAAAAATATGTTTATTTTATTTTTGAGAGAGAGAGATACAGACAGACCACAAGAGGAGGAGGAGCAGAGAGAGGGAGACACAATCCAAAACAGGCTCTAGGCTCCCGAGCTGTTAGCACAGAGCCTGACATGGGGATCGAACCCACGAACTATGAGATCACGACCTGGGCTGAAGTCAGACGCTTAACCGACTGAATCATCCAGGTGCCCCAAGTGGTTTCTTAGTTTCAGTGTGTGCACTGTGCCTTCTAGCGTTTCGGCGTCTCAGGCCCCTTCTTCCCTCTGACAGCCTGGCAGCCGTGTTCGTAATCTCTCAGCTCCACATGGTAGATTGCTTGATGAGCCTCATGAGTTTTGGACAAGAGACTTCAGCTTTCAACATACCGCTTGTGACAGGCAACACTTTCAGTTCTGAAGAGAACATTTGGTCACGGTACACATAAGACGTGCTCTTATGGGGGCACATAAGTACGTCATGCTAAGTCCAGCCTGGTATGTACCACTTGCCTTGGCTTAATGGATGATAGCAGCTCCTGATTTGGATGATAAGTCCTATGATCACTCCACTCATATGGAACCATAGGCACCATCTCTCTCTCTCTCTCTCTCTTTCTTTTTAAAGTTTATTTATTATTTTTTTAAGAGGAAGAGAGGGAGTGAGTGCACGGGTAGGGCAGAAAGAGAGGGAGAGAGAGGATCCCATCCAGGCACCATTCAGTCAGCGTGGAGCCTGATGTGAGGCACGAACTCACGAACTGTGAGATCATGACCTGAGCTGAAATCAAGAGTCAGATGCGTAACCAACAGAGCCACCCAGGTGCCCCACCATCTCTTAAGGATAAACCAAAATGGAAGCAAATGAAGTGACTTGCACAAATCCCCCCACCCCCAGCCCTAAGCCAGTTACTGTCAGATCAGGTCTAGAATCAGAGGAGCCTATCCTGGCCATCTCTGTCAACTGCCCATACTGCTCTCCTTTGGCTGTAGGTCCTTTGGTTTCTCTTTTCAACTTTCACACCAAGACCCCCCAGGAGGATTTTTGGCATTTGTTGTTAATTTTATTGGTCAAAATGTAGTACTCATTTAAAACGTTTGAACTATAGCATGTGTAGAAAGGATTCTACACAAAATGTGGGCATGATTTAAATGATGATAGTAAAATAGACATAGAACAGAGAGAAGACAGGAAGCTGGCCCTGGGGGTGGGGATGCGATGGCCTGGGGAGGTACACGGTGTGGTAGAAACAATCTGTGTCTTGACCGTAACGTGAAGTGCCCAGGTGTGCGCATTTGTCAGCACTCAGGGAACTCTACTCTTACAAATGGGGGCATTTTTATTTATAAATTACACCTTAGTAAAGTAGACCCATTATTCAACTTACAAAATTAACCATTTGCAATGTGTATTTTGGCTCTTTGTGTGCTGTGTATTCCTGGTTGACAAGCTATTTCAAAACACAGAATGATCGGGGCTTTATGGCCAAATCAGTGCCTCACTGGTAGAAGACTGATATTTCTATTGTAGTGGACAGATTCTTTGATCTTCATTTTCTTTATTTTGCGACTACTCGTTAACTGCCTGTATAGTCATACTATAAAATATTCTAATTCTATTTATGAGTGGCATTTTATTTTATTGGTGGATAAAACTGATGCTGAGTCAAGTTTTCTAGAACCACCGGGCTGCTGCTGTTGGCTAACGAGGTCTGTGGCGCAAGTGCGTTTGTTGTACACCTCTTGGGTACCAGACACTGCGCAGGCAGGATCCCGTTCTTCTCCCCAGCCTGTATGATAGGTGTCATGCACCTTATTTTTAAAAACATGTTTTAACATTTATTCATTTTTGAGAGACAGAGACAGCCCAAGTGGAAGAGCGGCAGAGAGAGAGGGAGACACAGCACCTGAAGCAGGCTCTAGGCTCTGAGCTGTCAGCACAGAGCCCGACACAGGGCTCAAACCCACAGACTCTGAGATCATGACCTGAGCTGAAGTCGGACGCTTAATTGGCTGAGCCACCCAGGCGCCCCAGTGTCGTGTAGCTTATATGCCATCAAGTACAGAAACTCTGGCTTGTGGGTAGTAAGCAGCTTGCCCAAGACCCCAACATGGGAAGTGGGGGAGCTGGGGTTTGAATCTCCGTGGTCTGACTCTACAGCATTCTCCTTTCCCACCAAACACACTGTCATTTAGAAAGAACTGCCTTTTCCTGGAGAAAGCGGAGCACTTTGTCTACTCCCTGGCTGTAGCTGTAGCCCAGGACCATGTCGCATATCGCTTCCAGGCCTCCTGCATCACAACTGGGACCGGCCCAGCCCCTGCCCGGCCTCCTGCGGCTCCATCCTGCCTGCCCACCCAGGCTCAGCTGTCTGCCAGCAGATCTGATGGGCCGTGGAGTCTGGCGCCACCCTTCTTATCCCACTGGATTTTCCTCACACCCTCCGCACAGGCCCCGGGGTCCAGCTGCCTTTTCTGCAATGTCTCCATATGTTCTGGGTTAAGTGCTTCTACTTTGCCTTTGATCATACCTTTGCTTTCCTCTCTGCATTTGCCAAATAAAATAAAACAGAAAACAAAACAATAAAAAATAAAACTCTAGAACTCTGGTGCCTGTCAGTCATTCCCAAATCTCAGCTCCTGCCTCTTCTGTGATGTCCCCAGTCCCAGCCTCGTACACTCCCTGTTCACGTCTGTCTGCTCTGAACTTCAGGCTTTGGGTCTCAACCAGGTGGTTTAAGCGATCAGGTCCCTCGATTATTCTTTAATTTCATGTCTGTTCTTCCCAATTCAGAACAGTAAGAATGATAATCGCTTTATTTATTGGGATCTGGTGTTGTGCTATGCACGTTAGGTGCCTTTTCTCTAGCAATCCCCAAAACAGTGTTAGGAGGTTAAGTATATGCTTTCTCCCTATTTGACGGATTAGGAAATCGAGGCTCAGAGAGGAATGTTCAGGTGCTAAGTGAGGAAATTGAGATTCAAATCCAACTTGACTTGAGTGGTCACATCCTACCCTTGATTCCTGGCAAACTCCTTGAAGGTAGTGGAAAGAAAAGAATGTGATGTTTATTGTTTCTTTACCAGGGACTGGCATAAGGGGAAGTCAGCTCATTTCCTCATGTGCTTTTTACACTAAGGCTAAAAATTAGATATCATGGCCTCTAAAATCCAAGGCCCAGTTTAAGTGATTTACTCCAGGTCACAGAGATGATAAGTGGAGACATCACAATTAAACCAGGTCTTTCTGCCCCTAGACACGCATTGCTCTGTGCACGAGAAACTCCATCTATATTTCTTTCTTTTAATTCTCTCCAGGGCCTTTTATTTCCTTTTTTATTCTCTCCAGGGCCCAGCTGGATATTAGTGAAACTTTTCAATTAGTTTTAGATTGATTGAAAAAAAATAAAGGTTCCCTTTATTTTGTTAGAAAAGCATGAGTGTGTAAGACATCTTCCAGTAGGAAGAATGGAACCCATAAAATTAGATTTTATTTATTTATTTATTTATTTATTTATTTATTTATTTTTATTATTTTTTTTTAATGTTTATTTTTGAGAGATAGAGCATGAGTGGGGGAGGGGGAGATGGCAAGGGACACCCAGAATCTGAAGCAGGCTCCAGGCCCTGAGCTGTCAGCACAGAGCCTGATGTGGGGCTTGAACTGAAGAGCTGTGAGATCATGACCTGAGCCAAAGTTGGATGCTTAAATGACTGAGCCACTCCGGTGCCCCACAAAGTTAGATTTTTAAAAGAGATGATTGATATGAGACAAAGGTGAGGTGGAATTGATGCTGGAATGGCATGGCAACCACGGAAGTTTTTGTTTATCTTAGGATACCTTCCTTTTACTGTGGTGGAGCAGGAGTGTCTAAAATTAAAAGACAGGAGAGGATGACTTAGGATTTCTGTTTATAGTTTTCAGTTGCTGTGTTGTTAGCCTTCTCCAGGCAGCCACTTCCCCACTTCAACCGCCTTTCTCAGGTACAGAATTAAAAGCTCATGGTGCTTACCCTGGGCCCTGTCCTTGGTGGGTTTGTAGACCATTGAAATTCACCCAGGGCTTACCCTTAAGAGTAATTAACTATTATTAAAAAAAAACAAACAAACCCTCAACAACAACAACCAAGCTCAAAGAAAAAAGGAACTCTTTTAAGTTTTAAATACATAATAGAGTTTTGTTGATCAAAGCACACATTCCCTACCTGCCCAGTGCACCTGTGTGTCTCAGCTGTTCCCGCCAGGGACCCAGTGCCATGAGATGATCGGTCTGCATCAGGTCTAGTTCCTGGATCTTGGAATATGTCACTTGGATTTTTGCCTGTCGAGTGTTTCTGTGGAGTACGCTGCACTCCAGGAGAACAGTTGTCAGTGGTATTCATGGTGATGTGGTAGCCTGAGTGCCGGAGGAGACTCAAGTGTAAATTCTTGAGTGCTGGGCACCAACTCTGCCTTCCACTCTTGACCTCTTGTGCTCTGGCTAGCTGAGCAGTGCTGGCTGTGTACATGGGTTTGCTCGGAGTGGACAGGTAGGTCATCTTCCAGGGCTGTGGAGCTCCTTAGAATGTACACGATGTGAGAGCTTTCCCACAATGAAATAGCAAGGTGCTCAGATCACCATGTCTTTGTCATTGGCTTCCATCCCTTTTTTGCTGTGACCCCCTCCCTGCTCCCCATCCCCACCAAGGGGTTTGAATCCGTGGTAGTTGTTTTCGGTCATGGGCTTGGAGACTGTATTCAAGTTGGCAACAGATGACATAGCAGTGTGCAGAGTGGCTTGGAGAACCACATTTGAGGCAGTTAGGGTTAGGGTTCTTGTGTTTCTACCTATTGGCTTGGTGACTTTGGGTAAGTCACTGGGAAAGCCCTGCCCAGTACCTATGTCAGAGCGCTTTGGGAAGTTGAGTATGTAAGGAGTATAAAGCAGTGCCTGGCATACGAGAAACATGGTAAGTATCAGCTATTATTATTTGTTTCTTTTTGTTTGCTTCTTTGTTGTCATTGCGCACCCCTCCCCCCCAATCCACCATCAAATGCTGGCAGAGACCTTGTTTTTCCTTGTCTCTTGTAACAAGTACTGCTAGTTCCCAGGATGGTGTCTAGCCTGTGGTAGGAGCTTAGTAAATATTGGAACTCAATAAATGAATATAAAGTAGACACGTGGGTGAATGGCAGGCTCCTCGCTGGATGCTTTGTCTACAGTGCGTAGAATGGACACGGCGTCTGACTTCATGGAGCTGCCAAAGGAGACTGGAGATATATCATGACCCATGGTGACAAGTGACATGCAGGGAAAGAACCAGCGGGGACTATTTTGGATGGCACGGTCAGGGAAGAAGGGGCAGTTTCAGAGTGCATCGTATGGGGGGCTGATAAACGGCACATCTTTTCCTCTTCGTCTGTTTGAAGACTTAAAGTAATTATTTGTGGGTCTCCCTTTCTGCTTTTTAAAGCATTTCCATCTCAACTATTTCCTCTCTCCAAACATAAAAGCCATTATGTGCATGTTCTAAAGTTTTTAAAAGGAAGGCAAACAAATCTCATCGATGTAAAAGATTTTAAAAAGTCAACCAACGGGGCACCTGGGTGGCTTAGTTGGTTAAGCGTCCGACTTTCGCTTAGGTCATGATCTCGCGGTTCGTGGGTTCGAGCCCCGCGTCGGGCTCTGTGCTGACTGCCAGCTCAGAGCCTGGAGCCTGTTTCAGTCTGTGACTCCCTCTCTCTCTGACCCTCCCCTGCTCACGCTGTCTCTCTCTCTCTCTCTCACTCTCTCTCTCTCTCTCCTAGAAATAAATAAAACATAAAAAAAAAGTCAACCAAATAACTTAAAACTGGTTATAATAAATACTCATGTGTTTACTTTTGGTTGCTTGGAATTAATTTTTTCCCCATTTTGGTGTGTGGGGTCCTCTCTGGTTTTTCTTCATCTTTTCATTGTCTGTTGGGATAAATTCAGCCAGCAAAATTCTTTTTGGCAGTAGTAATGATAAAGTTTCTGCTTAGTCTTAGGATGGAGTTTGCATTAAATATTTACATTCTCTTTTTTTAATGTTTATTTATTTTGAGAGAGAGAGGGAGAGAGTGAATCCCAAGCAGGCTCTGCACTGTCAGTCCAGAGCCCAGTGAGGGGCTTGATCTCACAAACACCATGAGATCATGAGCTGAGCCAAAACCAAGAGTCAGACGCTTAACCGACTGAGCCACCCAGGTGCCCCTACAAGTACATTCTTGAATGTTAGAATAACAGATTCTTTTAGCCAGTGAATGATGAGATAACTAAGAAGATCAAGGCAACATATGCCTGGCGGAGAAGAGCCCCCTTCTTTAATTAAGGTCCTGACTCCGATTGACCATAGGCAGCAGAGAACCGCTAGCAGGATCTGTATTGCTTGCCTCCTTGATCTCCAGCATGACGGAGTATGTTCTCCGCTGCAGGTTAATGATCTTACAGATGTGAAGTTCAAGATCAGTTCTGCCCTCCAAACTTCGGTGAAGTTGCCTGTGATATGACTTAGATTCACGCAGCCGCGGGGGGCGGGGTGCACCAGCATCTGCACAAAGCCCCGTTACTCAGCCTTGCTGTTGGGGCACTGGAGCTGTGCTTGGGGGACTTTTCATCCCTCTGCTCTGCACGCAGGTGGCTCCCTCTCTAAGTTGAAGGAGACATGGCTCTGTCACATAGATCTACAAAACTAAAAGTATGCTTGGGACCTGGGTACAGAGTGCTTACTTCAAAGCCTTGCACAGGGCTTGTGTTTTTCAGCTTCTTGTGTTGACTGAATGTCAGCAAAGTTTCTTGAGCCTTGTTCAGTGCCTTGAAGACAGTGGGAGATCAGTGTGTGGTCATGGGAGCCATTTATTTACTTATCTCTCTGTCTACCTATCCCTATCTGTCTGTCTGTCTATCTATCTATCTATCTATCTATCTATCTATCTATCTATCTATCTAATCTATCTATCCATCTATCTATTTTAAAGTAGGTTTCATGCCCAGCTTGGGACCCAATGTAGGGCTTGAACTCAGGACCCTGAGATCAAGACCTGAGCTGAAATAGAGTCAGAGTCAGATGTTTAATTGGTTCCCAGGTGCCACAAGCATGGGAGACATTTAATTTGGATTAATGATAGGATCTATTTGAGTTGAACGACACAGCAACTTGCCCAGCTTATGTTAACTGCATCATCTTTTCTTTCTCTGTATTTAAATTTTTCATGAAATGCGTGTAGGAAGCTCTTTTTGGCTGAAATGCAAGAGTGAAGCTGACTACAAGCCCTTGAGCTCATGCCTCTGGTAAGGCAGGAAGGAAGATCTTTTGGGAAATTCAGAGGGAGTGAACATGATGAACAGGAGTGAGGGAGGAGAGCCCTGGCAGAGATGACACAAAACAGCACATCATCCGAAAGTAACTAATATTTGACTTTGGAATGCGTTTTTATTTTTGGCACTGGGTTTGCCTCCTGTGTTCTGCCTGCACAAACATTGGGATTAGTCGGCATTCCTTAAGCACATGCTGGTTATGGGCAAAGAAAGTGGCAGCCTTGTCTGCTGGTGACCAGGGGAGAGCCATCTGGAGTAGACATTTGCCGTGGACCTTGTGTTCATGTAACTTCTCCCTAAGCGAGAGAAAGAAGAAGCTGAAAGGCCTAAAGTGGGGTTCTCATGAATGGCAGCTTATTTTAACCATAGTGCTCCCTTTATGCAGGCTCTACATGAGAATGGCCTGCTTTTTTCCTTTCCTTTCCTCTTTTTTCCTTTTTCTTTTCCTTTCCTATACTATCCTTACTTTCCCTTTCTTTTTTTTTCCTGTAGAATTCAGGTTCTCTCTGTGTAAAAACTCCTGAGTGATACAATTTAAGTTCCTTTCCTTCTGATAACATGGAGTCCTGACCGAAGTTGTCACTTGCTGCTGGACTCTATAGAAATAATTGTGTTCTTTATGGCAATGATCAGTGTATAGTTTGAGATCCAGGAGGGCTGTCATCACATGGTCACAATGCTGTTGTTGACTAGAGCTCTGAGTTTTAAATGAGGTCAACTTGGGTGCCCTCTGAAAGATTGGGGAGCATGCTGCTTCTCTTTGGATGTCCTCAACCACCCTGCCCCGGCCAGAATTAGAGGTTCCCTCATGATCCTGTGTAGTTTTGTACTTACCCTTTATCATATGTCCCTCGTTGTGTTATATTGTCTATTTTATTTCTCTGTCCTCAGAATCCCAGCTCAGTGGCAGGCCCACACTGGGATTTGTGTTCATTTTCCATTACTTCGTAAGAAATTGCCACAAAAAATATAGTCACTTAAAACAACATAGCATTTATTATCTCACAGTTTCCCTGGGCCAGGAGTAAGGGCATGGTTTCTTGAGGCCCTCTGATTTGAGTCTCACAAGACTGGCATCAAGGAGTTGGCTAGGCTGCTCCCCTGGTGAGGGAGGCTCAGAGTCCTCTGCCAAGTTCATGAGATTATGGGCAGAATTCAGTTCCTTGTGGTTATAGAACTCATAGAACTCATGGTGGCTTTTTTTTTCCTTAAAAAAAAAAAAAGGTCCCAGTTCCAACCCTTTTTTTAATACTTTTATTGGATACTTTATTTTTTTATTTATTATTTTTTTCTTACAAATAGTTTATTGTCAAGTTGGTTTCCAGATAACACCCAGTGCTCATCCCCACACGTGCCCTCCTCCATGCCCATCTCCCCCTTTCCCCTCCCCCCCATACCCATCAGTCCTCAGTTTGTTTCTCAGCACTCAAGAGTCTCTCATGGTTTCCCTCTCTCCCTTTCCCCCACCATTTCCCCCCTTCTTCTCCCTCTTGGTCCTCAGTTAAATTCCTCCTAATCCTCCTATATATACGTGCAAACAAATGATATTTGTCCTTCTCTGCCTGACTTATTTCGCTCAGCATAACACCCTCAAGGTCCATCCATGTTGCTACACATGGCCAGATTTCATTGTTTCTCATTGCCATGTAGTATTCCAACCCTTTTTAAAAAGCATTGCCTTGGGGCACCTGGGTGGCTCAGTAGGTAAAGTGTCTGACTCTTGAGTTCGGTTAGGGTCATGATCTTGGTGGTTCCTGAGTTCAAGCCTAGTACGGAGCCTGCTTGGGATTCTCTCTCTCTCTCTCTCTCTCTCTCTCTCTCCCCTCCCTGCATGCTGTCTTTCTCTCTCTCTCAAAATAAATAAATAAGTAAACTTCAAAAACATGTTAAAAAAAAAAACATTGCCTTGGGGTGCCTAGGTGGCTCAGTCGGTTAAGTATCTGACTCCTGATTTCCACTCAGGTCATGTTCTCATGGTTCATGAGATCTAGCTCTGCGTCAGGCTCTGTACTGACAGCATGGATTCTGCCTGGGTTTCTCCCTCCCCCCTCTCCGCTCAAAATAAATAAATAAATAAATAAATAAATAAATAAACATTTTAAAAAAATCACATTGCTTGATTAGGTCAGGCCCACTCAGGGTCATCTCTCTGCTTATGAATTCAGAGTCCACCATTTGGGGAATGTAATTACTTTTGCCAACTGCTTTTGCCGTGTAAGGTAACCCACGTCAGATTCACAGGTCCCAATCACATTCAAGGGGAGAAGCTTATATAGTGTATATACATAACGGGGACAGATATCTTGGGGACCATCTTAACATTCTGCCTACCAGAATGCATGCTCAATAATGTTGAAAGAATAAATGAATGAAATGAGTGAATTCTGACAGATGGCAGCACAGCAACCAGCATTTTTGTAAAATGAGTGAGAGAAGGTATTGAGGTCCTTGCTGCAAAACGCAGTTGCAAGCAGTTTATCCCAAGAGAGCTGTTTCCTGGCAGCTATAAAGTCATAAGCAGAAGAGAAGAAACAGCAAGAAAGCAAGGAAGGAAAAAGAAAAGAAGGAAGTAGCGTCTGGGGCTGATTTCAGGCGGCGGTTCCGAGGAGCTCTACCCACCCTCCAGGCTGCTGACGTTTAAAGTTGGTCAGAGACCAAGAGCTAGGAGTATCTTCTCAGGTCTGCCCCTGGGCTTAGCCACTATGGAAGTAGAAAGGTGGAGGCAGTCAAGGGACTCTCCCCTCCCCCCATCAACTTTGCTTTTAGTTTCCAGAGACAGAGTCTCTGCCTTAGGCTGAAATAAAAACCCGAATCTTTGTTCCATCCCTTATAACCACATGCTATCTCTTGGAATCCTCCTGCAGTGAGATGCATTAGGTGTGGAAAGGAAGCCTTAACTTCAAATCTCTTGGCTGTGGTTGGCTTTAAAAATCAAACTGAACCGTGGCCGTCTGTGTTTAATTTGGAAGAACTGAAAGGATGTGTGCTTTGTGGCGCCCACGTAGTATAAAAGCCTCCATGACATAATACCACTCTGTCCAGCCTCAGAAGCTTCCCGTGCAGACAATGGTTCTGCGTCCCTGACAGTTCCCAGGCATGGGTGCCACCTTGTGTAAACACTGCTGTTTTTAGTGCATTGCAGAAGCAAAGGGTTGACACATTAATAGCAGCTGGAGGATCTCATTAAAATTGGGAGGAAAATATGAAGACTGGAGCCTGGTAATGTACAAACAGCAAAAGAGTCTTTGTTTCATCTGCTTAACCATGGGATACATTTGGATTGCCTTTCTGGATTGTAAGAACCAGCATTTCAGCTGGCAGTACCATGTTTTTCTTCTTTACACTAGCCTATCCCTGTTTTTAGGTTTTGTTCCCCCCCAAATTAATATGCTGGTTCTTTGCAGTCCCTTGCGAACCGAAATGGCTTGGTGGCTGGCCTCCATGAGCTGGTGGGGAATCAACTGACAGTCACTAAGCTGGATTTGGGGTCACCTCAATTATGCAGGTAGATGCTCACATCTTGGGAGGCAGAAGCCCGGGGTTTGGCTCTCCTGCCTGAAAGGACCAGAAAGCACACTGTGAGGGAGGAGCTCTCTGGGGAGGAAGAGAGTTATTAATGATTTTAAATGGCTGTCTCCAGCTATGCAGGGAGATCTACATTCGGCTCAAATTTCCCTCCATTATGAAGAACACGGTTTTCCCAGGTGTATAGGTGGGGGCTTGTTGTGTGCAGAGCAAAGGGGCTGCGTTTTCCAGAATTTGTATCTAGACTTTGGAATGAAAACAAAATAGACCAAAGGAATGGTCTTTTGAAACCTGGTCTGGTTGGCTCAGCCAAGCGGGAGTCTGGTCATGTGCTCGACCACAGCATCTAATTAAGGGCAGAGTTTGCAGACAGCCACCTGATATGAGCCCACAGAACACATCTTAACTCTAGCCTGGACTGCTGGCTGTCATTGGTGATCACATTTTTTAACTTCAAGAGAGATATTAATCACTATGAAAAGTGGCTTTTTAGAATTCCATGGAACAAGATGCCAGTAATAGATTGACATGCTCTGTTTTTGTTTTGTTTTTTTTTTTTGGTTTGTTTTTTGGGTTTTTTTGCCTATGGTTATTTTTTCTGTATTGGGCGTGGTATTTCCATATATCCCCATTTTGTAGCTAGTGGGAAAAATGTGATCTTTCCCTATATTGACCCGTTTTCCAGCTGAGTTGAATAGAGGGGAGAGCTGGCTCCTTTTCCGGGGTCTGTCATTATGAAACTGGTGATGTGCACAATAAAGAGGTAATAACTTCTCAGTAATCACAACAAAGCAAATAACCTTTAGTTTCTTGCCTAAATCACCTTACCACATTCAACCGTATTCATACTTTTCATAGTTAACTTTTCTGCAAACTCACCCAAAGGCATCTAGCTGCCTGCCAGGTCTCTGATATACCTCAGCAATGTGGACATTGAAATAATTGTCAGTTAAATCTGATTTCAGAAACATCTGTCTGGTTGTTCACCATCTTGCAACTTAAAATATTGAAGCGTGAGGCACCAGATCTTATCTCCAACATTGTAACTTTGTTAATTTTGTGTAACTTCAGAGTAATTTGATAAGACTAGAGTCTGTACCTCCTAAAGGCAGGTCCAGAAAGTGGCTACTGAGGACCACAGGAGCAAAGGAAGCTCTTGGGGCATTTTGGCATGAACATTTGTTTTGAGTTTCTAGCCTGAATCCCTTTTCATAGCATCTATTTCTCTCTTAGGCTCCCTTCGTCCAGCATCCAGTATTTAAAACATTTACTCTTAATCCAAACATTCTTATTTGGTGTTGGGCCAGCTCTGGAAAACAGCCTTATAGAGGAACTATTTTCAATGAAGGAGGAGTTTTGGAATGACTTTTAAAACTTGTAATCAGATTATAACCTGACTATAGATGGATCTAAGGATCTGAAAATAGTAGAAAGAGCTTCAGTTATTTTCCTTTTTCTGATCCGCTTCCTGGAATCCTGTGTTGTTAGAATGGGATATGAAGTCACACAGGGTACGATTTGCAATTTGCATCCTAACCAGTAGTTGAAATGACAAGAGCAAAACGACTAAGAAGCATACAGGATTCCGTGCCTTCTTGCAGTCCCAGAATACAGCGGTGTGCACACTGCCTTCTGTTCAGAAGCACTGACATTGAAATTAGGGACACTTACTTTTTGACCTGGGAGAAATCTGTGGGATTGATAAATGACCAGTGAATGTATATTTTACAGCAGGGCTTATAAGATGAACTTGCTTGTGAGACCAAAAGGAAAGTTCCTTTCTTTTTTGGCCCATATTGAGCCTGGATTAATCAGTGCAGACATACTGAGGAAACCTAGTGTCACCAGAGAAACATCCCGGACAGGCAAGATGGACCAAGATGAGAAAACTTAAATGCACTGCAGTGACATCAGAAGGGACAGAGCTTTAGGGGCAGAGTTCTTTCTACCAAAGAGGAGCAGAGCGCAAGGGGAACTGGTAAAAATTCCAAAGTTTTCGGTGCTGAGTCAGTTCTAATGAAGCTCTAGGAAAGGGAATTTGTGTACAAGGGTTGATTTGGGGCCTCCAATATTATTATTATCATTGTTTAAATGTTTATTTATGGGGGGGGTGAGAAAGAAAGTAGGTAAAGGGCAGAAAGAGGGGCAGAGAGAGTCCCAAGCAAACCCCATGCTGTCAACGCAGAGCCAGACGTGGGGCTCAATATCAGGAGCCATCAGATGATGACCTAAGCTGAAATCAAGGGTCAGATGCTCAGTTGACTGAACCACCCAGGCGCCCCTAGGCCTTCGTCATCACCACTACCATCATTGTCATCATCATTTTATTACTATTAGTGGCAGCAGTATAGTCACGCTTCAGATACTGAAGTGTACTGATGTGTACTGCCAGAACTCATCCCCTTGTTAATGGATGTATCACTGAAGAGGCTTCTAGACTGCCTCACCAGTGGGTCTAGCATTCACTGGTGTAATGAGATAAAGCAAGACACGAACCCCGAGGCACTGTTGTACCAGAAATTGGGTTCATGGGCCATCTCCATCCTGACATTGGAACCTCACTGGTGGGGTTTTGTTGGGTTTTCAGTCTCTTCAGCTCTCTCATTGGCTCAGTGCACTCCACTGCAGCTGTGTGCACTGAGTGGAATGTGGCATTGGCTGTGCCTGGAGCATCTTAGGAAGAGGCTTAAAGGGAGGTGAAGTGAGGAGGCCAGGGACAGAAAAGAATGCAAACCCACAACAGCGCAAAAGGGGACTGGGAGTTGGGATAAAGGCAGTGGGCCCACAGGATCTGGAGGTGGGATTGAGAGGTGCCGGTGCAGTAAAACCAGCAGCACCCACCAAATGTGTGCCACGTGGCATGTGCCATGCTTGTCTCCAAGCACACGGGATTTATTATTTTGTCAAAGTCTCACAGAAGCCCTATAAGGCAAGTTACTATCATGATCACCCCCCTAGTAGATATGAGGAATCTGTAGGCAATCTTTCTGTTGTGAAGCAGCCCTTCTGGGGACTCAATCTAAGTGGTTTGGCTCTAGTTTGTGGCCTTCACTGTCACACTGTCTTGAAGAAAGCATGGGGCAGATATCACAGCCAAAGACAGCTTAGTCTTTCAGATTATTCCAGCCACCCTCCTGCCCCGAATAAGTATCCACCTTTTCATGCCCACCTAGTCCTTTTCGTTTTCCCCTCCTTTCTATGACTTGGTTGCCCTTCCTTTATACACTCCAAAAGAATCCATGCTTTTAAAAGGTTTTTTTTTTTGAAGAAAGCGAAGACTGTAAGCTTAAAGCTGTTCGTTTCACAGGACTCCGGCAGTTTCAAAACTCTGAGTGAAGTGTAGGACACAAAGGACCCTTGTTACCAGGCTTCTCCACCAATGGGAAAACAGCTGCTGCTCTCATCTTTTCTGTCATTCCATTTTTCCAGTGGCCGAGTGGTTGCTTTTGAGTTCCTGGAGATGTTTTCATGGGGGATGAGTGTGTTGTTTGATGAAATTAGACAGTAAGTGTTGCCAAGCACTTCTCAGAGTCTGGTGGGCTCAGGAATAAAGGCTCTACCCCAGCTCTTCCAACAGCATGCACCAAAAGACTTATCTCTCAGAAGGAAAACAGAAGACAGTTCCATTCAGCCAAGGGTGGAGCTGGGAACTTAATGCAGTTCTCAAAACCATATTCCCAAGAAATCCATGCTGATCAAAGCCAGAGGCCTCCTGTGTCTGTCTGTTGAAGTCTCAAGGAATATTCTGCCACAGTTTCTCCCAAGAACGATCTCGATGTCATAACATTGCAAATCTTTTTATCTTTAAAAGTTTATCAAGTCTCACATTCCACATTTAGTTTTGACAGCTACCAAGACAAATCAGTTCTAGCTTCCCTTTTTTTTCTAAGGTGTTGGTGAAATTTGCTATAACCGTACTCCCATCTTCAACCAGCCATGATAAAATTACTGATATTCTGGTCTTTTCTGGGTGCTAAAGAAATAGAGCCGTGAGAACCCTGGCCAAATTTAAAAGAATGAATTTCACTGTATCAAGATATTTTTATTGCCACGTAAAGTCAACGATCTATCTCATGCACTGGGGGTCTCGGTTGGAGATAGGGTGTGTTTGTTCTGTGGCTCACCTCCCTCCTTCTCTTTCATATGGAAGCCTTCTAGTTCGGAAGCCACTCTGTGAGTATTTAACTCCAAAGATGCCTTTGGATTCCTGGCTGCACTTGTGAATGCCAGTACTCACTCCTGGGCAGGATTCTAGTTTTTAGGTTCTAGGCACTTGAGAGTCCCTAACCCCCTTAGATTTCTCTTCTGGTTCATAGACTAGATGTTAGATGTTAGTGATGTGATTTGATATGACTAGATTTCCTACAGAGTTTTGACCTTAATTGTTTATTTGTATAATTTGTTAACATTTCAACTAAGACTTTTTTTTTTTTTTAATCTACCAAGATTTTAAACTGCGGAAGTCAGGAAAGTTCATATAATGCATTTTCCCTTTATACAGAAGAATATTTTCTAGGTATTTTTTAGAGGTGATTCAGGTAGTGGTTAAGGACCTGACCTCTCAAGTTTCCTCGGGCAGATCCTGGCCTGGTCACTTGCCAGTTATGGGGCCTCAGGCAAGTTCCTTAATCTTTCTGGGCCCTATTTTCCTGTTCTGCAAAATGAGGATGAGAAAGGGATACTGGGAGATTTAAGCGGATAATCCACCTAAAGCTCAGTACTTGACAGACAGTAAACATTTGGTAAATGCAAACTAATATTTTTGAGTTTCTATTCATCATTGTTTTATAGTTTTTTATTTAAAAAAAATTTAATATTTATTTTTGAGAGAGAGACAGAGAGACAGAGCATGAGCAGGGGAGGGGCAGAGAGAGAGAGGGAGACCCAGAATGTGAAGCAGGCTCCAGGCTCTGAGCTGTCAGCACAGAGCCCGATCTGGGGCTCGAACTCAAAAGTCATGAGATCATGCCTTGAGCTGAAGCTGAATGCTTAACTGACTGAGCCCCCTGTATTTTTTTTAACCTTTTTAGTAGTAAACGGGAACGATGCATGTAGACCCATACAACGAGTTTTTGAATAGAGCAACTCATACAGTGAAATCAAAGCCTTATTAATCAAAGAATAATAGAAGAAATCAGATATTTGGCCTAGAAAAGAAAAAAGAAGTGTAAAAACTGTAGTAACCGTGTTCCAGTATCTCAGGGGAAACCTATAACTTTTATTAGAAATTTTATCGTAAAAAATTTTTTAAATGTTTATTTATTCTTGAGAGATAGGGAGAGACAGAGAACGAGCAGGGGAGGGGCAGAGGGAGACCCAGAATCTGAAGCAGGCTCCAGGCTCTGAGCTGTCAGCACAGAGCCCGATGCGGGTCTTAAGCCCGTGGACTGTGAGATCATGACATGACCTGAAGTCAGGCACCTACCCGACTGAGCCACCCAGGTGCCTCTAGAAATTTATCTTAACAAGAAAGACCACATAAGATTAGAAAAATATATTTGTTAGTAAAAATTAATCTGTAACTTTATCCAAAATATGTATGATTCTGAAATTCTAGGCAACGGGACCTAAACTCAAAGACAAAAGAATAATTAAGACATTTAAATTATAGTCTGTTCAATTTACCACTGGGATCATTGTAATTTTAGCTACAGAGTGGCTTTCTTCTGGGGAACCTAAATTTCCTCACTCCTTCCCACAGAAAGTTAGGTGAAGCTCAGTTTTTCACATTTGATTTAAGATCTTGGTGCTCAAGGCGTGGTCCACGGACCGGCAGCATTGGGATCAGCCGGGAACTCACCGAGTCGCGCAGACTCAGTCTCCACCCCAGACCTCCTGAATCAGATCTGCCCTGCTCTGCAGCCTGGGTTGCTGATAGAGCAGCAATGCCCACTCCTTTGTCTCTGATGATGATGTATCCTGTGATGTCAAGGATGTCCCCACACTCTGTGTTCCTGAGCAGGGGAGGGTCAGAGAGAGAGGGAGTCACAGACTAGGCTTCTTGGCAGTCAGCTTTGAGCGCTTCATGACCTAAGCGAAAGTCGGACGCTTAACCGACTAAGCCACCCAGGCGCCCCCTGAGTGCTCTGAACTTAATAGCTCTTTCTTAGTTTTACCATGGCATTTCAGTCTGGTGACAATTTTATAGTCAAAACCCACATGGTATCTATTTAATAAAGTTTTATAAAGTACCACTTGTTATGAAAAAAAAAAAAAAAAGTGGATGGTCCTGAGATGAAGCTATATGTAAAATATGGGTGGAATTTGTGTGTCAATTGGGAACTGATGGGGAAGATTATTTTGGTCTGCTCCCATAGTTTCTCCCCAAGCTGCTTCCACACGAAAGCAATGAAAGAGCAGAGAATTCTCAATTTGCTTCACTACTGAAAAGTAAAAGGAAATTTATGGGGTAATAGTGACATTGAGAAGAAGTAGGTCTTTAAGAGAACTGTATTTTTCAAAGGTAACTGGAAACATTTCCAGCTTTTAAAATGAACAGATGTCTTTTTCTCTCATGATTAGTAAGGTTTTAGAAAATATGTAGGAGCCACTTGGTACAATTTCTGACACATAGTTGAAAACATTGTGGGTCTCCTTGTTAATAAGATGTTTTAAAAGCAGCTGGCACTTGTGTATTTCCGCCACTCATAAGAATACATGTTGCATTTCTGTAATTTGCAACAATGTTGTAGGAACCAATATGCCGGGAAATCAGATTTCCTGCATATGCTTTACGTACAGATGTATGGTTCACTCATAATTTTTATTCTGCCGGCTAAGTCTGTTTGGTTGTAACTGGATTTGCTGGGGATAAGAATGGACATGGTCATTCCCCACCCCACCCCCACCCCAGGACATTGGTGTGATAAATGTAATTGCAGTACTAAGAAATCTTTTCCAGCTGAAGAACAAACCACAAAGACTGTGGTTTAAGACTTTGTAAATGTTTTTTTTTTTTTCCATTTTAAAATTTAAACCGTACATTCAGATTTGGTTGTGCTTCCCAGGTGTCTGTTTTTAGAGTTTTCTTGAGTTCATGTCCTCCCAGTTCTCAATTACGAATCAGGCCAGTACTGGAAACCAAAATTGCACTTTAAATTTTATTTTTACTTTTCATTTTTGAATTTTTAAACCCTGAAAACGTCATGTGCTCTTTCCACAGGCCAGAGCACATAGACGTTGTGTGCTGATAGTGTAGTGTCTAGAAATAGCTTGACCTATAGGAGACACAAAATACACGATTATAAAAATAAAGAGAGGGGAAGACAATGACAAAGGAAAGACCAGTGGGTCTGACCACAGAGATGGCACATTTTGCTAAATTCAGTGTGGTACTTGGTGCCCGGGAAGCCTTAGGAAGGGCCACACACGAGGTCCATGTCTGCCTGTCATTAAATGACCTTCTAGCTGAGACCCTTGAGATGCATGGTTTGTAAGGATCGAATGCTGTAAGAAGATGCTACAAGAAGCTTAGAAGTTAGACCTTTCTTTACCAATCTAAGTTGCTTATGTTGTAAATGTTCCAGTAACAGCTCCCTCTGCGCTCTGCTTGCACAAGGTGAAGCTTGTCTCTATTTGCCTGATTCCAGAGAAGAGTGGAGGGATGGCCTTAGGAGCCATCTTTGTTCCTGACTTTATGTGTCACACTTCTGTGAGTCATGGAATGGCTCATTTCTGTAAAGAAGACACAAATGTATGCCGTCTTCAAAGGCCGGATAGGTTGCCTTGCAAACAGAATGTGCAGGTTGTTTATACCTATGAAGTGAAAAAATATTGAGGCTTGATCATTGATTTGCGGCATGGATGAATCAAGGTGGATTAAACAGCCCCTTAGGACACTCCTGATCACCTTGTCGTGTGGAAAAGACATTGTAGAAGAAATCAGCAAGGGTGTTGTAACCCTGACTCAGAGGAGATGTTTGACTCCTGTTAGGTTTTAGATTGTCCCTGATTTAGGAATGGGTCTCTTAGTACATGCTTTTATTTTTTCTTTCTTTTGTGTCATTAGTCAGGACTCAAAGGCACATTTCATTGGCTCTCCCTTATGTGCAGTTGCTCTTTCATAGTGGCATTTGCCAGAAGCAGGTGACCCTCCCACAGAGGCACCTTCACGAGGTCGGGAGTAGCCTGACACTATGTCACACTGCCTGCTGCCTCGTCCGCTGCCTTTCATCTCATCTCTCATCCGCACGGGAAGGAGGAGTCCAGGACAATCAGATCTTCTGAGAATGAGAAAGAGACCACACTCCCATAACTTTCATTATAGTATATTGACAAAACTGTCCTATTTTATTATTTTTCTTGTTCATCTCTTACTCTGCCTGATTTATAAGCTAAACTTTACCCCTGCTGTGTGTATATAAGCACGCACAGTGTATGTGGGCTTCACTACTGTTCGTGCTTTCAGGCATCTGCTCGGGGTCTAGGCACGTATCTCCGCCGGGTGAGGAGGCACTGCTCTGCTTTATTGTTATTGTGGTGGTTTTAGAATAAGCCTTTAGAGACGGATTTCATTAAATGCCACTAGTTTTGTTGGTGAAAGATTGAAATAAGACAACTTTTTTTTGATACCTGTGACAATTCAGACCTGAAATTATAGTCTTAGGTTATAGTCTTGGGTTAGGGAACTCAGAGAAACAGTGAAAATACATGTATCATTCATATTATTTTTTTAGTATACGAAATTAATAATCTTTGCTTCCCCTTCCTTCCTTCCTTTCTTCCTTCCTTCCTTCTTGAGAGAGAGAGAGAGTGAGGGTCAGAGACAGAAGGAGAGAGAGAATCCCAAGCAGGCCCCACACTATCAACATGGAGCCTGACGCTGGGCTCGAACTCAGGAACTGTGAGATCATGACCTGAACTGAAACCAAGAGTTGGATGCTCAAGCAGCTGAGCCACCCCAGGCGCTCCAGTCTCTGCTTCCTCTTCTCAGTTGCTGAAATTAGTTTTACTGTTTCCATTTCACTTGCAGTACCACAGAGTATTTCAGGGATCGTGGGACTGTGATTATTAGCATTATAAGGATATTTAAATATAATTTAATATGAGAAAATCAGGAATGTGCCAAGTTGAGGCTGTATTTCCGCATCATGGGTAAATCTAGTCATAGATCTCTGATAGAATTGTAAAGGCCGAGTTATTTGATCTTTCCTGACTGACTTATCTCAGAGTATTTATGTTTACAACATGCTGTGCATGAAACTGTGACAACCTGAACCCTATAGTTTTGCTATCATGTAAAGTTATAGAATGTTTTTTATTTACATAGTAAATCTGGGATAGATTATAGTAGAAACTCCTATAAATCTGAGATACTGAACATGGTAGCAATTTTCAGAGATAAATAAGTAACCTATTAGTTTGAATAAACATCTCTCTGCTAGTTAGATGATAAATAATACGTAACTTTCCTTGTTCACCCCTTTGAGTTTCCTTATCGACATACCTGCTTTGTTTTCACATGCTTAAGATCTTAGCAGCATTTTGCCCCAGGCTCCCCACGAGTGTTTTTATTATAAAGAAGTTCAAACATAGAGAAATTGAATGAAGAGTACATTGAACATCCATATATCTACTGCCTGGATTCATTAATAACTATTGTGCTGCATTTGCTTTGCATGAGTGTGTGTGTGTGTGTGTGTGTGTGTGTGTGTGTGTGTGAGTGTGAGGGTGTGAAGGTGTGTACATATATATTTATGGTTTTTTGCTTAACAATGTGAGATAAATTGGAGTAAGCAAATACCATGACATGTACCCCTTACTTTCCTAAATGTCTATCTTCTAAAAATAAAGACAGTCTACATAACCACAATAAAGTTTCAAAATGTGAAAATTAACAACAATTGTTCATGACATCTAATATCCAGCCTGTATTCAGGTTTGCCCACTTATCCGCAAAATTACTTTTCTGACTGTTTAGTTTTTCTCTGAATGAAGACCCAGTCAGTGTTTATGCATTGCAATGACATTTTGGCCCTTTATTCTAGGGTTTAGAGCCATTCTCTTACATTTCTGGGTACACTGACTTTTGAAAAAGAGCAGGCTGCATGCCTTGGAGATGCCTCACCCCGAGGACGTGCCTGATAGATCATTTCCCTCGGGACCATTGGGTGTTCTTTCACTCTTGTGCTTCCTATAAACCGGAAGTTGGGCAAAAAGCTCGGAGGTTATTTCTTTTACCTCTTTGGGGGGTTAAGGTGGAGGAGATTAAGAAAAATTGAATGCTGGCTTTTCAGAACAAAAAGACTATATTGGAAGGCAATACTTATAAGCTTATTTTTTGTTTATTTTTGAGAGAGAGAGAGAGAGAGAGGGAGTGGCAGAAAGAGAGGGAGACAGAAAATCCAAAGTAGGCTCCTCTCTGTTAGCACAAAGCCTAAGGTGGTCCTCAGACTCACAAACTGCAAGATCATGACCTGAGAAGTTATGCATGTAACCGAATGAGCCACCCAGGTGTTCCAGTGTTTGTGAGCTTCTGATAGAGTCTCTTCCTTGCTTCTGGTAGAGTCTCTTTCTTATTTCAAAAGGCCTGAAGGAAAAGTCCCTGTCTCCTCTCCTTTGGCCTTCTACGGCGCTTGGAGTGGGTGACACCAGTAGATCATTTCCGCACAGCGTGGCAACTATGTGTGTCCTTTTGGTCTTGCCTCTTAGCCCATGACATCCTGACAGCAGGAATGGTCTTGATTTCATTGGAACAGTTCAGTGTTACCATATTTAATTATGTGATTTTGCTAGTTTATTTTTAGTTAATACTTTCTTCTTAAGAAGTTTCGGGAAAGGAGTTTTCTGGATCCACGACTTAATTGTCTCTGCTGTTTTCTCACACACTCCAACACTGGATGGATTCACCCTCTCTCCCCTGTCCTTAGTTTAGCTAGTTTGACACGTCTGGTCTTGGGATACATCCCAAGTGAAGTGAGAAGGTAGGCGTGTCTATCAGCAGGTGTCCTGACGTGTATCTTCTCTGAAACTAATTTTCTGTTGCCTGTGGTGCTGCTTCTCTTAGCGCTTTGCCTGCTCTTCTGGTAGAAACACGTGGACTCTCTTTAACTGTCACAGAGCTTGGGATATCAGTTAGACAAAGTCCATTCCTGCAGGGACATCCTGATTGGCTCTATGGCCTTAAAATGTTGGGCAAGTATACTTTTCCTGTGTCCCCCACAAATTAGCCTCAACTTTGCTATAAATGGCAATGATTCTGAATTGCTTTGGTTCCATGCCAAATGCTGGAAATAATTTTGGGATGTAAAAACAGAGCTTCCACATGAAAATATTTATTTTACGGGCGGTTAATAAGCACGCATGTGTGTTCTTCATTTACATAATGAATTAGTTCCTTTCTTCCATTGCAAGAATAAGTCTCCATTAATATCTCGTTTGTTGAAGGGGAAGTGAGTCCAGTAGGATGGTTTTGATTTTGTTGTGACTCCCTTCTGGAAAAGCATGATGGAATGAATACTCTAATGAGATTCGAAGAAAAAGAAACAGTCTGAACATGCACTTGATAAAAGGAAAGGCAGCTTTCGGCATTCGCTTTTAAGTATCACTTATTTAGGCAGTGCTTGAGGCTAGCCACCAGGTTCCTCGTGGCAATTAAGATGAGACTCTGGATTTCAGGGAGCTCTCAGTCTAGCAAACCTAATTAAATTAGAGTTCTTCGACCAGGAAGGGGCCACAAAAAGTCAGCAGATCCAGCCCGTTGCCTTAAGGCAAGTAAGATATTAACTCCTGTTCCCAGGTGAGCCTTTGCAAGCCATCGTGCTGCTTTGAACAAATAAAGGAGAGAGAGGGCTGGAGCCTGGGCTGCCTTACTGAGCTTTTCCTTTTCATCTAATAGTTATCTTCAATTCAGTGCACTAGATTGGTATCAAGGACGATAATATTTAGAGCTTGAGAAATTAGAAGAGTTCGGTCATCGGTTTGCAACTCAACGATTTGCCATGGAGTCCTTCTCAAACTTTGTAATGGAGCTGGGTGAAAAATGTCCCTAGTTTTCGAGCCTTCCCTAGTGCCATGTGGTATTTCAATAAAAATCTCAATTTTGTTTAAAGTGCTAGAAGAGCCAAAGCTTCCCACTCAGCAGTACTTTCTGTGACTCAGTCCTTATTTGGAACTCAGTAGCGGGATGTTGAGAGCCTACAAATCTTCCTCCAGGTGTGCACAGTTGGATAGAGTTTTGAAGTGTTTCATCGCATCCCATTAAGAGAGAATGATGGTCTTGCTGGCTTTAGATCTCTGTAAAAACAGAGGAGGGTTCCTAATTGCTGCTGTGGCTAATAGGCGGCAGTTTCAAGAGACTGCATTACAGCGTAACCACTTGATGGCCCCTCAAAATGTAATGCCTGTGACAGTGCCCTGTGATATATACCACTGTATTTTATTCCATCCTTTCAGCTTCTAGACTTCCCTTTTTCAATTCAGAATAGGCAAGGGTGCAGAGTCCTTGCTCTGCACCTTACAAGGTGTTAACGTCCTGTATATGGATACTGGGATTCCCTGTGGCTGCCATCACTGGACTTTGTAGAGTCACACTGACCTGGATAATTCACTTGATCCCTTGATGTCTCTGTTTCTTATCTATGAAGTGAGATTAAATTGTCAGACTGTGTTGTGCTTTTAGGAAGTACATTATAAATGGTACTTAGCGTTATTCACACCACTTACATTTCTGCCAGTATTATTATTCTAAACCCCTCATTTGACCATGTCCTTCCTCTTCCCAGTCTGTGTTCTTAAAGCTGAACAACCTTCGGTGATTCCCTCCTGCTTCTGGGTTAAAATCTAAACTCCTTCGTTTGTCATAGGAGGCTCCCTGTGATCTGGCTCTGTCTTACTTTCTGGGCTCATGCTTCCCTTCCTGCTTGGATTGGTATGGAAAATGTAGGCCAGCTGTCATGCCTAACATGCTGCTGAATTTATGGCTTCTGGTGTTTGTGGGTTCTCTCTACCTAAAACTCCCTCATGATCTGCATTCTGGCCTTATCTGCTCTCCCTATCATGTCCCCTCCAGGTTCCACCTGCCCAGATCCTCCTGTGTCTGTAGGGTCCTGTGCCCAAGGTAACCTTTCCCCTATTTCCCTGCAGGCTGAAAATGTTAGCCTTCTCTAAATTGCTAACCCTATATTTATAGCTCTCTTAAAACCCTAAGGAACTTCATTTAGAACTCAGATCATTAAGACAGATTAAGCAGTGTTCACTACTTCCATTTATTTAATATGAAAGTTAATCAATATACAGTTGGCCCTTGAACAACATGGGTTTGAGCTCCTAATGACCTATTTATAAGTGGATGTTTTCAATGAATACAGTACAGCACTATAAATGTGTTTTCTCTTCCTTATGATTTTCTTTTTTTTTTTTGTTTATTTTTTTTCAGGAGGGAGGGGCAGAAGGAGAGTGAGTAGGGGAGGGGCAGAAAGAGAAGAAAGAATCCCAAGCAGGCTTCCAGCTTTCAGCGTAGAGCCTGACACGGGGATTGATCTCATCAATCATGAGATCATGACTTGAGCCAAAACCAAGAGTTGGATGCTTAACTGACTGAGCCACCCAGGCGCTCCTTCCTTATGATTTTCTTAATAACATTTTCTTTCTCTTGCTTACATTTCTATAAGAATACAGTATATAATACAAATAACATGCAAAATATGTGTTAGTCAACTGTTTATGTTATTGTGTGATTATTGACTAGTAAGGCTTTTTTCTGGACATAGTAGGCCATCAGTAAACTTTTCGGGGAGTCAAAAGTATATGTGAATTTTCCATCGTGCATGGGGATTGGTGCTCCTAACCCCTGCGTTGTTCAAAGGTCAGCTGTATTTTCAAACTCTTTTCAACGAGAATTGAAACTAAAATGTTTGTTTTTCTTTGGAAGTTTTTTTAAAATTATTTTCCTAAGAGCTGAATTGATTAGACAAACTTAGTTAACTAGAACATGCCATTCTTCAAACATTTCTTTGAATCCCAGCACTTGGTAGCTGATTAGGTCATGCTAGAGAATACAAAGGCAGAAATGAAAAAGTCTACATGGAGACTGACTGGATTTTAGAGCCAGGAGAAACCAAAGTGACTTTCGTGAGCCATCACTGTGATCTGAATAAAGCACCATCTCATGTAAGTGAGGTGACGTTCTGAATACATTTATTCTGTGGGTTGATCCGAGTGGCTAGTTTCTTCAGCGGCTGCCTCGTAACCCAAGGGGCACATGTGGGCATTTGCAGAGTGACCCCTGGTCCTGCTCTGCTTGCAGCACTATCCAGGAGAGGATAATTCCTCCCATGGGAGGGTCCTGAGGTGGGCCTGATGCTACCACTGCATCAAGTCCAGGGAGTGGACTTGATTTCCCCTGATGGACCCATATTTCATTTCCCATCTTTGGTCTCTATCAGTTTCGTCTCCTCTTCTGAATTTTAAAATCACCCTGGTTTGATTTCCTATTTGTTCATTGTGGGAACTTTGGTTCAGCAGGCCCACAATAATGATAGAGAAAAAACACTTTGTTTCCTTGTTAGCTATTTAAAAAATTTTTTTATTTATTTCTGAGAGAGAGAGGGACAGCGTGAGCAGAGGAGGGTCAGAGAGAGAGGGAGACACAGAATCCTAAATAGGCTCCAGACTCTGAGCTACCTGTCAGCACAGAGCCCGACGTGGGGCTCGAGCCCACAAACTGTGAGATCATGACCTGAGACAAAGTCGGATGCTTAACCGACTGAGCCACCCAGGCACTCCTGTTAGCTATTTTTTTTTTACTTATGTATCATTTCCTGTACAAAGCCAATTTTAATTTGACGTGGTAAAGATTAAAGGTATCATTATCAATTTAGTATTATAACTTCACATGATACAAGATTTGAAATGAGATCGTGATGATGCTCATGATAGTAAATAAGTGTTAACTCACATATAGCATTTACTATGTGACAAGAACAGCTTTCAGTGCTTTATGTATTTGGTTTACCTAGTTAACTATTACAGTAATCCTACAAGGTGGTGACTATTATTATCCTCACTGAAGTTCAGAGAGCTTAAGTAACTTGGCCAAGATCACACAGACAGTAAGTGAAGGATTTGGGATTTGAACTCAGGCAGTCAAACTCCAGGAAACAAGTCAAGATTCCATTGTTCTTTCCTTTTTTACCTATAATCTTACTATTTAGCACTGGACCCTTCCTTAATTTTAGAAAAAAAGTGGAAAATATTGAACAATTAAGTAAAATAAGCATGTACTGTAATAAACTCCCAAGCTAATAGGGAATTGTTCCCAAAATATATTTGCTTATGAGGGTTTTTTTTTAATGTTTGTTTATTTTTGAGAGGGAGAGAGACAGTGTGAGGAGGGGAGGAGCAGAGAGAGAGGGAGATATGGAATCTGAAGCAGACTCCAGGCCCCAAGCTGTCAGCAAACAGCCCAACATGGGGCTTGAACTCATGAACTGCAAGATCATGGCCTAAGCCATGGTAGGACGCTTAACCGACTGAGCCACCCAGGCACCCCGCTTATGAGGTTTTTAAGAAAGTCACTACAGGATAAATGAGGGACCCTTGTTTTGGGGTGAGCGCTAGTGCTACTGGCTTAAAGAAAATACATGATTTCTTATTTCCTGGAGAATAAAGACCCTTTGACTTTGAGTCCTGATCACGCTGCCTCCTTGAGAAAGGTGGGGCCATAGGACAGACACCAGGTGCCCTGGGAATTGGGAGAGATGACTTCCGACTGAGTGGGACAGTAGGCTTTAATAGTTAGAGTTCTCAGGTGGACTGAATCAGTCCATATTGATTCCCTAAGCGGCTGCCTCAGTTAGCTGCACTGAATGAAATTGCTGAATCACAGTGGCTGCAAATTCTGAGGAAGACACTTGCCCCTCCTTTTCAAGTGTATGGTTGGTGCCTTCTAAAAATAAAACCTATCCATCTCTGAAATGTGAAGACTGCAGTGCGATCAGATATCAAGAATGTAATTTAGGAAAACCTGGTTGACTCCTGTTACACCACTGCTGGCCCCTGATTCCACCAACAACCATGTTCCTTTATGGCAGACCGGAGTGAAAGTACCAGTGGGCTCCACAGTTTCTTTGTCTGGGGGACCCAGCGGGGCAGTCGGGCTGGTGCCAGCTGTTTGAAGAAACCTCAGCTTTTCTGATCGTGCTGCCCGGAAAACTGCCCTGATCAGGTCACATGCTCACTTCCTCACCACTAATGTCACAGACCTGCTCTGCATCCCCGTAGCATTTTCAGCTTCTCTTCCAGGCTGTGTGTCCTTGTCGCCCACGCAGAATGGGTAGCAAAGGAAGCACCGTGCAGCGTTATGTTCATGTCAGCATTTTCACTTTAGGACTGGCGATGGGTATGAACTAACCTTTGCGGCTCTCCTGGGTTTATTACTGACATCTGTTCTGCCTGAGCACATCCAGCTGGGGCCGCAGCCACATCTGCACTTAAAACTTCCACCTACCTTTGTGTTTTGAATGTAATTTTAGATTTCGTTTGTTTTGCATTGTGGACTCAGAAGAGAAGATGGGTTCCAGCTATGACTCAGGGTGAGTTCCTGTGTCCTAATTCTCCATTTCTGGAGCGTTTGCACCTGACAGGAATTGACTCAAGGAAACAAAAAGAACAGGAAAGGCCCTAGGCACATACCGGTTGGCCCGGATACAGGCTTTTGCCGGCGCCGGGCACAGAGCAAAATCAGCCTCGTGAAAGCAAAAGCATGGCTCAACAACAGTTTTTCTTTGAATATTTTGTGTAGGGAAGGGGGTGGTGAAGTGGGAAGGTAGTTCTAAATGGTGAGCATAGCTTTACGATTAAACACAGGGAATCTTAACTTGAATCATGCTCAAAAGCCTTTTGAATTGTGATGTCAAAAAGGCTTTGAAAAAGTAACCAGTTTTGAGACATTTAAAAAGCAGAAGTGTTAGAGACCAGGCTTCTATTTTAGGAAAAGAGTGGCAGGAAGGTGGGGCTGAGAGCTGTCTGGCTGTGATAGAGGAGGGAGACAATGAAAAATGGCTCCTTCCCTTAAAGCATGCACAGCTTGAGTGATTGTCTGTTTGATGCTAGGAGAGCATAGGGCTGGTGGATTTTGAACTTGCCCTGCAGCTCTGAAGAAGTGCTGTGATCCTAAAGAACACCCAGGGCACCTGGTACCTCTCCCGTGCCCCTGAACACTTCTGCTTGGAGGAGGCGGCATGATGTGGGTGCAGTCCAATGTAGTGACGATAAATCAGAGTCTTTGCTTCTCCAGAGAGATAAAAAATTACTTGTTATTGTGCAGGGATCTTCTACCAGTTGCCTTCGGCCGGTCATGCTTCCATTTTTACAGTGTAAGACACCTGGTGTTGCCATACATAGTAAATAGAAGAAAGTAGGGGGCATTTTTCAATCTTGAATTTTATCTTAAGCATATATATGGAAATGAAATAAATTCAGAAAAACAGAGAGATCTTTGTTAGGGTGTGGAAGAATGCCCATGAATTCTAACTTGAAGTTACATTCAGATGAGACTTTAAAGGCATGAATAGACAAAGGGCACGAGATGAGGAAGTGCTGGAGATGGTGGGAATTCCCGTCGTGGGTAGCCTGGCGGCTGTTGATTGGATCAAAATCACACACATGTAGTGGTTGATGCTGGTAGTCAAGACTTCTGGGTCTGTGGTGGTCAGCAATTTGCCCAGTGCTTAGGCTGCTGAATTCGGGTAGCAAGGAGAATATTTCCACTGCCTCTAGCAGGCAGTGCAGCTCAAAATACTTAAGCTTTCAAATGGATTTCAAAAGGCTCACCACTAATAGGTTTGAATAGATTTCGTATTTATTATCATAAGCTTAACTCTAGGAGAGTTCCCCAGTCGGGAACTAAGACTGTAGATCATCTAATACTGTAGATCATCATTCGTGGGTTCTGGTTTTGTGAATTTGCCCACTTACTAAGGCTTATATGTAACCCCAAATCAGTACCCATGGTACTTTTGTGGTCATTTGCAGCACGGTGGCCCAAATCTGAGTCGCTGAAGGTTGAGTTCAGACTAGGTGATGCTGTGCCTTTTTGCTTCAACTCTCGTATGGTGTCTGTTATAGTTGGGCCACATTTTTTTTTTGTAATTTCTGTCCTTTTTAATGTGATTTCACTATCTAAAATGCCCCCAAGCTAGTGCTGAGTGCTACCAAGTGTTCTAAGTGCATGACCCAAAGAATAAGAAAATACTATTTCGAAGGGACACATGCACACCTACGTTTATAGCAGCATTATGTACAATAACCATGTTATGGAAATGGCCCAAGTGTCCGTCAGTTGATGAATGGAGATATATAATATATATATATATAATGGAATATTACTCAGCCATAAACAAGAATGAAATCTTGCCATTTTCAATGACATGGGTGGAGCTACAGAGTATTATGCTAAACAAAACAAGTCAGTAAGAGAAAGACAAATACCATATGATTTCACTCAAAAGAGAAATTTAAGAAACAGAACAAAAGAGCAAAGGGGGAAAAAGAGACAAATCAAGAAACAGACTTAACTGTATAGAACACATTAATGGTTACCAGAGGGGAGGTGGTTGGGGGGATGGGTGAAATAGGTGATGGGGATTAAGGAGGGTACTTGTCTTGAGCATCAGTATCACATAGAATTATTGAGTCACTATATTGTACAGCTGTAACAAATACCACACTGTATATTAACTAACTGGAATTTCAGTAAAAACTCTAAGAAAATAAGTTGCAGTCTGTCTTTTGGAGAAAATGTGTATGTTAGGCAGTTTTTTAAAGTTTATTTATTTATTTAGAGAGGGAGAGATAGCATGCAATCAGGGGAGGGGCGGCGGGGGGGAAGCGGTGGGGAGAAAGAGAGAATCCCAAGCAGATTCTGTACTGTCAGCCTGGAGCCGGATAAGGGGCTTGAACTCTTGAAGCATGAGATCATGACCTGAGCTGAAATGAAGAGACAGACATTCAACCAACTGAGCCACCCAGGCTCCTCTGTGAGGCAGCTTTGTTCAGGCATGAGTTAATAGTGCTGTTGCCTGTGGGTGCAGGGCTAATGGATCAGCAACATGTATCAAATAAGGAGTTTTAAAACTGAAATACACATAGAACAAGGTCATGTATTGATGGGTTGAATAAAACGTGACCAGAGGTATGCAGGGAACCTAATCCTGTATTTCCCCTAGTAACAGTGCTTTGGTATTTGCTAATCTAGCGTTCAAGGTGATTTTATGTGACGGAATTACCACAGTGAGGATCAACTGTATCTAGGACCTTCTTTCCTTCCATCAAACCTGTCTTCTCCAATTTCTAGGAGCATAGACTATAAACTGTAGTACCTCACCAAAAGTACCAGAAGTTCTGGAAGCCTGTGGGAGGTTCTTGGTACTGTTGTGTACTTGGTCTGTCACCATTAAGTGTGGAAATGTATTGCCGTGTGGGTCCAGAACCACACATCTAGCAAAGCAGAGTGGGATTTAAATGTTAACAGTTTGTGAGGCACTTTCAGAGCAAGTGCACGCATAGTGTTCTTTTTCCTCTGCAAGTTCCAGAAACACCGCTATTTCTTTATGTGTAAAATGGCCTCTTTGGAGCAGCTCTGGGGGTGGTTTCTTCTGGTGCTCTTGCAGCGTGGGAGCCCCAGTTCAGTGTACAGTTGGTATAAAAATAGGCACACAGGAACTTGGCCATCAGCGGGAGATGGTGGCAGATTTATGCTCTTGCATCTGAACGGATAATATTCTACAGGTTCAAGGAAAAGTCCAATTTCAGAAAGTTCGGTACTCCCTGTGACTTTTTCTTTTGTAGTTTCACACCCCGTTCACCACCCCATTCCGTCCTCCAAAAGAGAAAAGGACACAAACAAAACAACTTTGTTCTGTGTTTTGAGGAAATGGTTTTGTGAGGCTATTTGGTTAGACAATGAATTAAAGTGTCAGGACTTCCGGGATGGGCTTTCGGGAAAGGAAATGTATGTGTTGCAGCCTGCTCAGCCCTTAACAAGTTGCCCTCTGCTTATAGAATCGTGGGTAGCACTGCGGTCTACACGCCCTGAACGAAACACTGAATTGTGTGTGTGGGTGTGTGTGAGCATGCATGGGGATAGTTATTTATTTTTAATGTATATTTATTTTTTGAGAGAGAGAGTGAGAGAGAGAGAGCAGGGGAGGAGCAGAGAGAGAGAGAGGGAGCCACAGAATCCAAAGCAGGTTCCAGGGTCCTAGCTACCAGGACAGAGACAGATGCAGGGCTCGAACTCACAAACTATGAGATCATGACCTGAGCCGAAGTTGGACACTTAAGCGACTGAGCCACCCAGGTGTTCCTGTTTATTTACGTATTTTAAATAAAATACACATAAAATGTATCATCTTAACCAGTTCAGTAGGGTTGAGTATATTCATGTTGTCTTATGACCAGTCTCCACACCTTTCTTCATCTTGCAAAACTGACATTCTGTCCCCCGTGACCCCTGCTCCCAGCTCTTGGAATCCACCAGGCTACTTTCTGTAAGCCTTAGTTTGGCTATTCTCGGTTCTTCAGGTAAGTGGAATCCTTCGGTATTTGCCTTTTTGGGACTGGCTTATTTCCCTTAGCATATAGTGTCTTCAAGGTTCATCTAAGTTGTAGCATCTGTCAGAATTTCCTTCCTTTTAAAAACTGAATAATATTCTCTTGAATGTATATATTACATTTTGTTTACTCATTTATCTGTTGGTAGACACTTGGGTGCCTTCCGCTTTTTGCCCGTTGTGAATAATGCTGGCCTGAATGTGGGTGTAAAGATCTGTTCAAGTCCCTGGCTTTCAGTTCTTTGGGCATATACCCAGAAGTGGAATTGCTGAATCATGTGGTAGTTTTATTTTTAACGTTTTGAGGAACCACCATGCTGTTTTCTGTAGCTGCTGCACCGTTTTACATCCCATCAACAGGGCACCAGGGTCCCGGTTTCTCCACATCCCCTCCAACCCTTCTCATTGTTGTTGTTTTGATAGTATCGTCCTAAGGGGTGTGAGGCGTCTCACTGTAGTTTTGATTTGCATCTTCCTCATAATTGGTAATGTTGAACATTTGTGCATGCGCTTATTGGCCTTTCGTATATCTTCTTTGAAGAAATGTCTCCGTAAGTTCTTTGCCCATTTTTCAATTGGGTGGTTTTATTGTTGTTAAGTTGTAGTTTTTCTTTATATGTTCTGGATATTAAATGCTACCCAGTGTTAAATGTGGTAGTTATATTAAATGTGAAATGTGTTGGTCCTTTGAAAGAAAATGTTTCTCTTCTCTTTTCTCACACTAGGGCATTGCCTGTGTGACATTTGCCTCTGTGGTATCCAGGGGTCATCTTTATGCTTTGCAGTGTGTATTGACTACTCGGGCCAGGCTTTTAAACATAGAAATTTGAACATTTTTATCCCAGTAATAGCTTTATGGTTTGGGAATGTGGCTTCCTGTCTTTCAAATCTTGATGTTATTTATTTATTTATTTATTTTTCCCTGGTATGTGCCTTCTAAACACCTGCATTTGAAACCTTTCAGGTGTTTTGCAGTAGTTTTCTTAGGTAGTTGGATTACTTCAAGCCAAGAATAACTGGGTTTAACTGAGTTGGTTAAACCTCTAGCTCTTGGTTTCAGCTCAGGTCACAATCTCACAGTTCATGGGGTGGAGTTCTGCATTGGGCTCTGCACTGACAGTATGGAGTCTGCTTGGGATTCTCTCTCTCTCTCTCTCTCTCTCTCTCTCTCTCTCTCTCATTCTGACCTCATCTTCCCACATGCACACATGCTGTCTTTTACTCTCAACATAAGTAAATAAACTGGAAAAAAAAAAAGAATAACAGACTTGGGATTCAAGACGGTCAATTGTATGGTCAGCCCTTCAAAGGGAGTATTTATTTTTATTCATTTTTGTTTGCCTTCCCTCGGTCGCGGTCCTTATTGCCGCCCCCTTTGCTATTACTCTAAATAGAGTTTACTACTGAACCTACGACAATGTTTCCAAGCTTTTGACACCATGACCCCCCATAAGAAATACGTTTTACATCCTGAACAATTTCATACATACAACTGAACCTGAAGCCTTTGTTTTAAGGAGCATTGTTCTTGCTAAGGATATGCGTTTCCTTTATTGTGGTTGTTCTGTCACAACAGTCAACTTTTCTGTTATGATTGATTCCCTGCTGCTGGGGTTCTGTTACATTTTCTTTTTTTTTTTCTTTTTAATGTTTTATTTATCTCTAGGAGGGAGAGAGAGAGACAGCGTGAGCAGGGGAGGGTCAGAGAGAGAGGGAGTCACAGACTGAAATAGGCTCCAGGCTCCAGGCTCTGAGCTGGCAGTCAGCACAGAGCCCGACGCGGGGCTCGAACCCACGAACCGCGAGATCATGACCTAGGCGAAAGTCGGACGCTTAACCGACTAAGCCACCCAGGCGCCCCAGTGTTACATTTTCAAGCACTTTGATTGTAGAACTCATGCCAGCTCTACCCTCTCATTGAATTTTACCTGCACTGCTGTTCCTTGGGAGGTGGGAGCGGATTGAGCATTTCACAGAATCAGCTTTATGTTTGGAGGGAGAGGCTGTTCCCAAAGCAACGCCCAGCAGGAGGGGAATCACACAGCAGCCCATCCTGTCCCTTAAAAGCACACAGTCATGCTCACTGGGAACAGCATGTTGTTACCTGCCTCGAGGATGCTTTGAGGGGAGAAATTCTCAGCTCTCTTTCTTTCTCACACTTAGGAACACAGTGTGTGAAGGAAACTCATCAGCCTCGGATCTGGTAGAGTCTTTTAATTCTCTTTCTTTTCTCCAGTGCCTTTTCTTCCTTCCTACCAAAACCAGTTGTATACAGCAAGAGATAAATAGACTGGATGGGATGATGTGACAGGTAACTGGCTTGGGAGGTGGAGACTGCCTGATGTAAACGTTTATGTTTGAGGCAGATTGGGGAAAAGACTCTTTAAGGAAAAGTAAGATTACAGAATTTTAAAAAGATGGAGAGAGGGGATGGTTAGCAATCATCCCATTGGTCAGAAGTAATTAGAGGCTTTTCAAAGGTTAAATGGCTTGTCCACTGAAGTTGATTCAGTGTCTTCTGGCATTCTGAATTTCTGTATACAATCCATTTTAAATCCAGGTGGGGCTTGGCTCCCCGTGTAATGTCACAGAACCATAAAAGAATTTAAGTTTTAGGTAAATAAGGATTTCCATAGCAATGTTTAGGCGGCTGGCTACCCCCTACCTGCCAAGTCCTGCCCTGTTGAGTTTCTTTTTTGCCCTGGGAAGATCCTGGGGACAAGAGTGCATCCTATGGGCAGCAGGTCTCTCTGCAGGGTCACCAGAGCCGGGGATTTTAGGAACATAAGCTTGGCTTGCATCATGGTGCCAGCACTGCTAACTCTTGACATCCAACTAATGAGTCCAAGTTTTCAGCTACTTTCTTTTTCTATTGGGAAGAAAGAGCCTGTTTCATAAACCTGAGAGTTAATAGCTGGTGTGTTGTTGTTGGGTTTGTAACCTGGATGTTTTTGTGTCTGTGGACACGCAGCATTGCCATATAAATAAGAGATCCTGGGCCCAGCCATTGGTTTCACAGTGGCTACCTTGGATGTGGACTCAAAAGATCAGAATTTGAATCACATCTTTTTCCATTCTAGCTCTGTTGGCTGGAGGAAGCCACTTAACCTGACCATGCTTCAGAGGCATCAGGAAGATGAAATGCGACTAGAAATAGTGGGCCCTGAGGAATCTTTGGTTTTAAATTGAAACGAGCCTACAGTTTTGAAGGTGAGGTGGGCTTTGGAGATGATCTAGCTTCAGGCATAACTGAGACTCAGGGAGATTTAAGTACATTTTTGTTGTTCCCTTACTGTGGCCGTGGTAGTGGCATGATTACCACCCAGAACATGTGTCATTTAATCTGGAATGAGGTGTCCATTCAGGGTTAAGAGGACTGGTTTTGGATTGGTCTCCAGTGGGTCTGAATTATTCCCTTGAAGTTTATAGTGGCTGTAGCCTTAGACAAACTACTTAACTTCTTGGAAACAGTCTTCCCATGGGAGTAAATAAAAATAAAAGTCTTTTTTTTTTTTTTAACTCCTCGAGGGGTAAATTTATGCAAAGCCCTTAGTACAACGGCTGGCGCACAGAAAATGCTCAGTGTCATTGTTATTTCTTAATCAAAGGGCATTGCTTCTGATCCCCTTCTGAGCAATATGTTTCTCTGAACACCACGCTGAGGTTCTGCATGGTCGGAGTGGTTTTGATAGCCATTGTTCAGGACTTAAAAAAAAAAAAAAGTGAATTTAAATAAATTTCTTGCTGAACACGTGGCTCTATTTTTATCATAAGATGTCTGTGCGTTGTGGCTCCATCTTTTTTTTTTTTTAATGTTTTATTCATCTTTTGAGAGAGAGAAAGACAGAGAGCAGGGGAGGGGCAGAGAGTGGAAGACACAGAATCCGAAGCAGGCTCCAGGCTCCGAGCGGTCAGCACAGAGCCTGATGCGGGGCTTGAACTCACGAACCGTGAGATTGTGACCTGAGCCAAAGCTGGATGACCAACCAACTGAGCCACCCAGGCGCCCCTGTGGCTCCATCTTTTAAATAATTTTGTGCCTGTTGCAGTTTATGTAACTAGGAAGGAGAAGTCCTCTTCTTCATTATGTGCTCAGAGATACGGACAATCTCCAGATCACTTCTTTCTGGCATGGCATTGTGTTTGGAGCATGGGTGTGTCCAGTCACTAAGGGAGTAACAAAGCCGCACTGTGGAGATCTGAGGTATTGGGCAGTGGTCCAGTTTCCTCCTGACCCTGACTCAGGTCTTCCCTGAAATCTTCAGCCAGCCCCATTCTCTGTCTGCAGCCTCCTTACATAACCCAAAGGCTTTTTTTTTCCAGCGCTGATGTCTGCGAGGCCTTCTGTGTCTAAGAGAAGAGAACTGGAGACGAGTTCATCTGTGTCACCAAAGCGGGTAGCTTAAGTGGAAAATTGTGGATGCTTACCTTGAATGCCATCAATAAATTTGAAATTATACCTGCCACAGACAACTTAATTCTATTAGAAAACTCTTTAAGTCTTGACAAGTTTTAAGTATTTTTTAAATCTACCTTCACCTCTTTAAATCAGATGCTTTCATATTCAAAATACCATGAAAGAGGTTATGTTCTGCAGACCCCAGTGGCTCTGTTTCAAATAATGATAGTAAACTCTTTAATTTCAAAGGCATACAGATTTGGGGTGGGAGATACAGTAATAGTCTATAAAATCATTTGTCCTTAATTGGATGGTATTAACAATATTATAATAATATTATAGTAATATTGTTGAACTTTCCTTTTAAAATCAGTGTGTTGGTCCTCTCCCTCCCCAGTCTGTTACTCTGGCTGCAATGAAGTTTTCCCTCGTGTTAGAGAGCACCAGGAAAGGAGTACTGATGAAACAGCTAGGGGGGTAGGCTTGTCAGATTTAGCAAATAAAAGTATAGGACACCCAATGTGTATTTGAATTTCACATAAACAGTGATTTTTTTTTAGGTATAGGTATGCCTCATGCAAGAGTTAAATAACAATTTCAGATAAACAAGAAATAATATTTTTGTGTGTCTCCCAGGCAATATTTGGGACATAATCACACTAAAAAAATTACTGGCTATTTATTTGAAATTCAGATCTCTCAATTTTGTGTGTGTGTGTGTGTGTGTGTGTGTGTGTGTGTGTGTGTGTGTATTTCCCATATGCGAGACTTAAATTTGTCTCTTTTTCCCCCATGATAGTACATAAGCATGAATCACATGCTCTGAAGCAGAGCAGGCTGAGCTTGGTCTTGTTGATCTTATTCTGTTCTCAGCCTCTGCATTTTTACAAGGTGTGTCTTTTTCTAACCATTTTTTCAAAAAATGACCCAAGGACTGAGATGTACCAGAACAGTCTGATGAGAATCTGTGACCTGCTTTGAGCTAGGTGAACTGTTTTCATTTCATCCCAGCACCATCCAGGTTTCAACCCTCACTCTGAGGAGGCAGACATGTGCTGGCCATTGTCAAATCAGCAGTAGGCAAACTCTTAGTCCCAATGCAGTGATGAGAGGGAAGGTTGCATATGAGAATGTTCTGGGCCATATTGGATACCGGCTGAGGTGTGAGCAAAAACAGATGGATTTGGGCGCCTTGGTGGTTTAGTCGGCTCAGCGTCAGAGTCTTGATTTCGGCTCAGTTCATGATCTCATGGTTGGTGGGTTCAAGCTCTGTACTTGGCTCTGTGCTGACAGCATGGAGGCTGCTTGTGATTCTCTCTCTCTCTCTCTCTCTCTCTCTCTCTCTTTCTCTCTCTTTCTCTCTCTCTCTCTGCCCCTCCCTCCCCCACTTGTGGGTGTGGGCCCTCTCTCAAAATAAATAAACTTTAATTAAAAAAATAAAAAGAAAAACTCAGATGGATGAGAAACGTTGGGCTGAGTGGCAGGCAATGAAGTCATGGTGCTGTTTCCTCAAGAAATCAACCCACTAAGTCCCCGGGAGAGGCAATCCAGTGAGCCCACGGCACCACTGAGACATACATTCAAAGAGTCCTCTTCATCTCCCCATTCCAAATCTTAACCGGCCTGAGCTTAAAACCGTTTTTCTCCAAGGAAAGTTGGATTGACATGAAAACACACGTGTCTGGAATTATCTCTCTGAGCCCTTCATAAACAAATAGACCAAGACTTGGAAGGGCACACCTTAGGTTACAGAGTGTTTTCCTGGGCTGGGCTCCAGAGCTTCCTGACTCTTGAACAATAATGTGTTCTTTCCACGCTGCTCTATGTATTTATTTTACAGCAGTCTTGTGCTTTTTATCCATTTATCTCTACTCGGAGTCATGCTTGTGTGCCGCAGCAGCAGAGGAGCAGAGACTCTGAAGTGTTTTCTGTTCAAAGGCTCCGTAGACTCTGTGTGTCTGGCACTGTCTGACAACAGTTCCACCCTCCTCCCCCGACTCCTTATTCCCTTCCGCCCCCCCCTCCTTTTTCTTAATAATCCTAGCATATTTCTTTTCCTCATCATGTGCCTGTAAATATTTTTGTTGGGCATTCTTGACTGGAATTTCTAAACATCCTGATAGGGGAAGTTGGGTATTTCTTCATGTGATAAATTCCTTAAGGAGAGAGTTGCAGTTTTGATTTTTAGTTTTTTTTTTTTTCATTCAGTTTCCTTTGCTGTCTGAAAATGTTACATTTCTGGTTATAAGGCCAACACTGAACGATAATTTGTGATAGTGGCTGGAAGGTGTGACTGGAATTCCTACTTTAGGTTTAATGGTAACAATTCACTTGTAAAATATAAGATGCCAGAACTGGGAGATTTGATCTAGTCCAACACTTACCCCTCACTGGAGGAAATGGAGACTCAGAGGTGTGAAGCGACTTCCCCATAGTCACACAGCAGAGTTAGTGGAAACTCCCTGAATGGGGGCTGGGTTGCTGAACTCCTGAGCAGAGCTCTCTCCCAACTGTTGAAGAAACTAGAGTTCAGGATGGTTTAACTTTTCATTGAAATATTCCCTCAAGTTCTCCATTTCTAATTTGAACAGGTGTTTTTGGTGGCAGTCATTCTGAAATGCTCTATCTTCTGAAGTCTAAACTGATCCTATAGAATCTCCTTTAGCCTTTTCTCATTTTCCTCCCCCTGCTCATTATCCTGTGAGCATCGGTTGTTTGTGGCTTACTACACAGATGCCCTGCACTAGCATGAAATATTGAGTCCTCTGCCTCAGTTACACTAAAAGTCCAGTACGCCAGCCTTCTCAGTGCATAGGTTTGATATTGTACATTTCGGTATCCTTTCTCCTTGTCATTTATCACTTTTTGTTCCCTTCAGTGATGATACTTATAATACTGTTTCCTTGCTCCCTAGTCTCACTGTGCTGTCTTTAATTTTGTGGTGGGCTAAGAAGTCTCTTGGAAGTGTGTGTATTTTGTTTATATTTTCATAGAGAGGTGTCTGGAAGAGTGGGTACCTTTTTGTGACTGGCGGGATTTGGCAAGGATTTTTAATTTATTTTTGTGCTTTTCTGTAGACTGGGACTTTTATTTAAGACAAAGACTAAAATTTTTTTGCAATTAGAAACTAGGCTATTTTATTTGGAAACTTAATGTGCTTGAGGGATAAATAAACAGATTGTGCGTGAGGACTATTTTTGCCCTGAGACCATGATCCGTTTTATTTCTTCTCATTGGAGAGGCTGAAGTGAAGTTCTACAATTAAAAAAAAATTTTTTTAATGTTTATTTATTTTTGAGAGAGACAGAAAGTGAGTGGGGGAAGGGGAAAGTGAGGGAGAGGGAGACATAGAATCCAAAGCAGGCTCCAGGCTCTGAGCTGGTAGCACAGAGCCCAGTGTGGGGCTCGAACTCACAGACTGAGAGATCATGACCTGAGCTGAGGTCAGCTGCTTCACCCACTAAGCTACCCAGGTACCTCTACAGTTGTTTTGAACTAAGCCCGAGGGCCGCCTTTACTGTGATGTCGTTGTCTGAATAGCTACTTTGCATTACCTGTGTCAGCTCAGACGCCAAAACATTGCTCCTGTACTTCTAGTATGGCTTTTGCTATGTTCCATTTTTTTCCTCCCTGTGCATTTCCTGTCCTCTGCGAGGCCTCTGCCTCTGTCATCTTCCATCTTCCCCTTGTGCTCAGGAGGTATCCAGAAGTAAATATTTGTTGAATGACCTCTACGGTGGTTTGTCATTTGCGTGGTTGCTTCCCTGAGGGATTTTAGATTTGTCTTGACAGTTGAGGCTGTCTGCTGAGTGACTCCAGGAATGTAAGAGACTGCTGCTATATGTAATACATGTTAATCTGTCTAAATGTATAAAATATTACGAGACATTACATTAGACAGGCCCCATTCAGCATTTCTGGATCATATAGGGCAAATCCAGCTTTTATTTATTTTATATTTTATTTTATTTTTTAAATGCTTTATTTATTTCTTTTTTTTTATGTTTTTTTTTTTAATTTATTTCTAGGAGAGAGAGAGACAGCATGAGCAGGGCAGGGTTAGAGAGAGAGGGAGTCACAGACTGAAACAGGCTCCAGTCTCTGAGCTGGCAGTCAGCACAGAGCCCGACGCGGGGCTCGAACCCACGAACCGCGAGATCATGACCTAAGCGAAAGTCGGACGCTTAACCGACTAAGCCACCCAGGCGCCCCTAAATGCTTTATTTATTGAGGGAGGCGCCTGGGTGGCTTAGTCGGTTGAGCGTCTGACTTTCTCTTAGGTCATGATCTTGCAGTTCGTGGGTTCGAGCCCCGTGTCAGGCTCTGTGCTGACTGTCAGCTCAGAGCCTGGAGCCTGTTTCAGAGTCTGTGACTCCCTCTCTCTCTGACCCTCTTCTGCTCACGCTCTCTCTCTCTCTCTCTCTCTCTCTCCTAGAAATAAATAAAACATTAAAAAAAATAAAAAAAATGCTTTATTTCTGAGAGTGACGAGACAGTGTTAGCAGGGGAGGGGCAGATAGAGAGGGAAATACAGAATCTGAAGCAGGTTCTAGGTTCTGAGCTAGCTGTCAGCACAGAGCCTGACGTGGGACTTGAACCCACGAACCATGAGATCATGACCTGAGCCGAAGTCGGATGCTTAACCGAATGAGCCACCCAGGCACCCTTATTTAAAAAAAAATTTTTTTAATAGGAGTGAAGTAACTGAGGCAGAGAAAGGGAGTTTGGGATACCAGGTCATGTAATGAAAAATAATTGAATTGAAAAGACTTCAACCTAATCTGATCCATTAGTAGGCTAAAATTATATATATTTTTGGATGAAAACCCCAATTTCTAATTTGGGTCCTTTCAATTTTCAATTACATTGAAATGTAATTCATTAATGTAGTCAAATAATGACCCCCTCCCCCAATAGATGCCCACGTCCTGATCCATGGACCCTGTGAATACATTACCTTCCATGGCAGGAAGGACTCTGCAGGTGTGACTGAGGTAAGGATCTTGAGGTGGGGGGATTATCTTGGATGTTCCCGGTGAATCTAACATAATTACAAGCATTCCTATAATCGGGAGGTGGGAGAATTGGTCAGAGAAGGAGATGTGACTGATGGGATGGGAACACAGGTGTCCGTGACACAGGGCCAGGAGCCCAGGAATGCACGCAGCCTCTAGAAGCTGGAAGAGGTGAGGAATGAGCCTCCTGGAGGAGCCCAGCTCTGCCAACCCCTTGATTTTAGCCTTGTAAGACCCTTTCCAGGGGCGCCTGGGTGGCTTAGTCGGTTAAGCGTCCGACTTTCGCTTAGGTCATGATCTCGCGGTTCGTGGGTTCGAGCCCCGCGTCGGGCTCTGTGCGGACTGCCAGCTCAGAGCCTGGAGCCTGTTTCCTCCCTCTCTCTCTGACCCTCCCCTGCTCACTGTCCTCTCTCTCTCCTAGAAATAAATAAAACATTAAAAAATTAAAAAAAAAAAAAAAAAAAGACCCTTTCCTGACCTCCGACCACCACAGCTGTAGGGTGATACATTTGTGTTGCTGTGGTGATTTGTTAGGAAACTGCTACAGTCTGCATTTGGAACTTTGTAGTTTCTGGACCCCTGGTGGGCTACCAGTGCCCAGATACTTGGACCTGAATTGAGAGAAGAGGTTCTCACATGGTGCCAGGCCAAGGAAGTTTCCATTCCTAGATATTCTCAAGTGATCAGAAGAAGAGCCCTCACACACAGACTCCCCCATTCGCTCTGCAGCAGCACACGCCCATGCCCACGCCCGCATGTAGGTGCAAGTGGTTGGGAGAAAGAACGCATATTTCAGTTGGTTTTGACTGACTGAGTGCCTTGGTTCAGATGCTGCCCGGAATCCAAAAACTATATCCAGGAGAAGATCAATACAAGGAGTTGGTCGATACCAACCGCTTCCTTTAAACGTTTCCACTCTCCATGCAAAACATTTAAATTTTGGTACCATTTTACTGATATCATGTGCACCATAATATAAGATATCAGGCCCTAAGACGCCTTAGGGAACTAACTCATTTGCTGCCTACCAACCAGGTGAAAGGCCTCCATGCAGCAGAGGGCTGGGCTGGGGAAGGACAGAGAGGGGCACTGAGAAGTGATGTTCTCTCTGTGATGAACTTCAGCTCTGCAAGAAGGATCTACAACACGAAGTGCATCTGTTTCTTTCTTTCTTTCTTTTTTTCTTTTTTAATGTTTATTATTTTTGAGAGAGAGAGACAGAGCATGAGCCAGGGAGGGGCAGAGAGAGAGGGAGACACAGAAAAAGAAGCAGGCTCCAGGCTCCGAGCTGTCAGCACAGAGCCCGACGTGGGGCTCAAACCTACAGACTGTGAGATCATGACCTGAGCTGAAGTTGGACGCTTAACCAACTGAGCCACCCAGGTGCCCCATGTTTACTTCTAATACTGTTTAGAAGTTCCAATTCATTTTGAAGTAGAGCTGAGGGCAGGGCATTTTCTTGACTTCCCCGTCCATGAGATACCAGTTTTATAGCCAGAATCGAAAGGTGATGAGTCACTCTGAGTTCAAAGGTTAGGTTCGGAGTCGCTGTTGGACGCTCTGTGACCCCATGGTACAATCGAAGAAGTCTGGGATTTGTGAAGGGGGATCATGGGTCACAGATACCTTTCTAAAGTGACCAGAACTTGGGGCCCAGTGGATATTTATTTCCCATAGTCCACATCCAGTGTTGTTTCCTAATCTCTTGCGTTAACCGTAGTCACAGGGTAGAAGAAAAGTGCAGGCCCGTCCCCAGTCTTTTCCAGATGTGGTGCAAAGGGAGAGGGAAGACGGTACTCTCATCAGTACGGCTGATTTGCTTTGGAATTAAAAAGAGACTTACACGTTGTTGTGGCTGTTGCTAATCATATTTTCCACTGACAGTGCCTTGTGTCATTTGGGGTAACTTTGACTTTATTTCCACTCAATTTGAGGAAAAGACCATGAGACACAATTGGAGTAAATTCTGGAAAAAAGAAGTAAATGCATTGTAGAGTGCTATAAAGTCTTTTCATAATAAGTATTTGATGAACATGCTTCTATTTTCCATCTTTCTTCAGGAAAGTAAATGCACTGTGTGTCCCTGTGTTAAGCAAAGTGGTTAGAAAACAGTGTAATCCTCTTTTAGAAACTTGACTGCCCCTCACTTGCTCATCTCATGAAGGGGAAGAGGGAGGCATGTAACTGTGTGCTCTGAACTGTCTAAACCAGCTGAGTGAACTGGGTGGAGGCAGCCTCTTCCGAATCATTTCTTAGCATCCACAGAGCCTCGCTGGCTTCACGTTAGGTGTTCGTGACCTCTAACCTGCCATCACACTTGAAAATGGGATCGGTAATTTCTGCACAGGGCGGGCATCGCGTGGTACTTCAGTTCCCTTCACCTGCCAAGGTCAACACCTCTGTCCCACGCCCCACATTTTGCCTTCCCCATTTTGTGATGCTGTTCTGGGGTGGGGTTCCAGGGCTGTTGCTTTGGAAAAACATCTCCATTCTTCATCCTTGGAGGGGGACAGCTTCTCTGACAAGACCCGAGCCTCGGTTGTCTCCAAGTTTGGGAACCACTTGTGTTCCCTGCTATTCACTTGCATCATCCCTGTGATTAAACACTGCATTCTGAGAAAGCTGGCAAGGTCCGACGACAACAAAAAAATCATGCATTTTTATAAATGCTTGACGACTGTTCTGTTCTCTTTATTTGAAGGGGAGTTTACTTAAGGGAGGTCTCATGGACAGCTTCAGAATTTCAGAATGAAAAGGGGGGGTCTTAGATGCAGCTAATTAATTCATCCAACCGGAAAGACTTCTGGAACACTACAGGGTAGAGGATTTTGTACTAGGAAATGCGCTTCCGCGTTGAGCACAGCAGATGTGGCTCCTGTCGCAGGGAGCTCACAGTCTAGGGGGTCATAGACAATAGTCAGATAATTAAAAAAACATTTCTCTAACTAGAAACTAAAAGAATGATGAGTCCACCATAGGAGAGGTCAGGGGGCCTCTATGAGAGCATAGGTGGGGAGGGACCAGTTGTAACCTGGGGGATAAGGGTCAGGAAGATGAATGGGGACTAATCCGCAGGAGGGAGAGATGATCTGCTGTCCACTGTCCAACACACACAGCTACTTACGGGCTTGGCAGGCAAGCAAGGGACCCTTTTGACATCGTAAACAAGTGTCCATACAGAAGGAGGACAAGTGAAGAAAGGAGAAAAGGTTGTGTTTGTATTTTGCGAGTCATGGTCATTGACATGTCTGGGAGCCAGTGTCTCCATTTCCTGGTACTTTGCTTTTGTGGCTGTTCATGGCCTCCATTGTCAACTCAAGCAAAAGAGAAACAGGAGGAAATGGAATGCTCACTTCGTAGGCCTTACTTTTGGTTCCAGTGCAGTATTATTTGGGAGAGAGTTTGAAATGATAATCCAAAATGATTTCTCCCTTTGGATGACTGGAAGTTAATTATGTAAACCTGGTCTTTAATATTTAATTGTATCTCATTCTCTCTCTCTGTTTTGCTCCTTACTCTGTATTCAAAGGCAGATTTCCTACGGTAATACTCATTCATCTGGCCTCTTTCAGACCATACATATCATCTTGGTTTTTATTTATTTATTTTTTAAGTTGAGAAAAAAATGGTCACTATATTTTTTCTTTTAAGACTTGTAAAATTTTATTAATTTATTCACCTACACCCCCCTCTACAGAGGTAATAACACAATATGTTTTCAGATGCATGTTCATCTGCTTTGTTCTGCACCATCTATTACACCAGGGTGTTTAGGTATGCACTATGTATAAAATCAACTGCAAATGGATTAGGAAAATGGCATAGAATGGCATAGAATGTAACTTGCTGATTCTGTTAACATACATATTTAAGAGATGACATAACTAAAATGTTATTTGGGAGACAGCTTTACAACCAAAGGAAGAAACCGCTCTGGAGGTGCGGAGTCTAGAAACCTTTGAGTTTTTGGCTCTCGGTTAAGATAACCATGGTTCAGGAAGCTTTCGGAGCAGATTTCAGCCCTGTGTCCTCAGTTGACTTTGCTTCGGAGAGCCACCTTGCAGTTGTCATCTAATGAGGTGGCTCTGCGCCCTCCAAGCCCCCACAAGGTCTTCTATGGGTTTTCCAAGATAACATCTATTTAGGCTAGTGAGGGCCCTCCTTTCTCAGCCTGCCCACATTGGACTGAGCTACCACAGCTCCCTCCCTTGGGCTCCTCTGGACATCGAGGAGCTGATGTGTGGACCAGACCTTCTGGAGAACACCTGCGTAGCCCCCAAGCACCCCTGTGCTCCCATGACCCAGAGCTGTGCTGCCCAGGGATATAGTCCATGGCCTTGTTTGGCTAAAGAGCGCTTGATATGTGGTGATACACATGAGGACCTGAATTTAATTTAATTTAATTTAATTGTAATTTATACTTTAAAACTGACATTCAAATCTGTGAATGGAAAGCTTGGGCATGTGAATTTACTTTTTCAACTGTTAATTTTATGCTCAAATGTTTCCAATAGGAATTCAGCACCCAAATTGAGATGTACTATAAAGGTAAAACACACACCATATTTCTCAGTATTATAAAAATGTTGAATGCATGTTGAAATGGTGACCTTTTGGATATGTTAGGTTAAGTAAAATATACCACTAAAATAATTTTACCTTTTGGGGCACCTGGGTGGCTTAGTCGGTTGAGTGTCTGTCTTCGACTCAGGTCATGGTCTCATGGCTCGTGGGTTCGAGCCTCAGATCGAGCTCTGTGCTGACAGCTCAGAGCCTGGAACCTGCTTCAGATTCTGTGCCTCCTTCTTTCTCTCTGACCCTCCTCTGCTCACACTCTGTCTCTCTCTCAAAAGTAAATAAACATTAAAAAAATAATTTTACCTTTTTAAAAAATGCAGCTACTAGAAAATTTAAAATTGTTAAGTGGCTTGCCATATTTTTATTGTTGGGCCCTGATCTAAAGCTTACTGAAGGAAAGATCCAAGGGCCCTATTTGCGGTGGTCATGTGAATGTGGCATTAAGTACTAGGAGGCACAGTACATACCCTTTTGATTTGACAGTATCAATGTCGCTGAAAGTCAGCCAAACAGTTCCTGGCCTTAAGGAGACCTCAGTTTTCCTCAGAGAATAAAACAGACAGACTGTTATATTGGATAAGAGATATGATACCTAAAGGATACATATAAGATACAAAAAGGATATAAAAGAATCTTTAATAGTTAGGCAGTGAAATAAAATAGGTCTTTTAAGAAATTACTTTTACGTGTGCTGCTTTTTAAGGGGAATTCCTTCAATAAAAATGTATATATTTGTATACATACTTATTAAGGTGTGAACCTACTAATAAATAAGTTCATGTAGTTTTATTTTTCTGTCGCACAGTTTTAAATGTATATAGGCAAAAAATAACTTGATATAAGGAAGGAATTACTTGATTTGCCATAATGCTTTGGTACTGGACCAGTGATATTATGGGCTCCAAGTGTAAGTTCATAAAAAGAGCTCACAGTTTTGTTGAAATTTGCACCTCTTCAGAGAGATAGGCTTGTAGGTGCTGATTTTGAAGCACCCCCTCCTGGCATGAGACCAGTTTGATCGCTCTGAGAACCACTCTTTTTTCATCTTTGTGTTTTCTGGGGAAAATGTGTAGCTCACATACTAGAGCTGTTCATTTTAATTAGGATTTGTTTGTGTTTTTGAAGCAAAATCATAGAAAAAGGATAATTCTGTACTCTTTGTGCATGCTTGTTAGATAAACAGGTGATTTCTAAGAAGACACTAAAATGTTTTGAAGATAACAAAGTTGTTTCCTTTCTTTAAGGATGAGTGTTTTGTTGATTATGCATTTGGTTAGCTAAGAATTTGAGGAAAACACTTTAATTGTGACCTCTTGAAATCACAGAATGCAATGGTTATTTGTGAGGTTTCCTGGTTAAGTGTGTGTGTGTGTATAGGTGTACCTTGCTGGATCATGTAATTTATTGAAAGCCCATGATATTTCCTACTAATCTCCAAGGCGATATAGTTTGCTATTTATGTACTTGGTCAATTATTAAAGAACCAAATGGAAATCACTTTCATTTTGACCTCTTAAAATCATACAGTGGTTTATTACTTAATCATACTCATTACTTAATCATACACGCACACACACACGTACACGCACACACACGTACACACACACACACACACAATCAGTGGATGACATAATTTATTGAGGGCCAATGAAAAACTGCAGAAACTTGTAATTTGTACATTATTTCAGATCACCATTATAGATATTACCAGATTTTCAATTTCCTTTAAAAAGAAAAAAATCTGTGAACCTTTAAATTTTTAGTTACCTCTCTCTGCTCTCTCTCCATCAGCCATCATGCTTCCCAGTCCCCTGTCATTTCTTCTTTCATAATAAAACTCCAGCTTTGCTCAGTCCTCTCCCATCCGTTGCTCTAGGTAAGTGGTCTAAAACGTGATTGGCCAGAGCTGTGATTTCTCAACCCTGACTGTTCCTTAAAATCACTGTGAGATCTTTAAATTCAGATGCTTGGGCTGTGCTCACAGAGATTCCGATTTAGCTGGTCTACCCAGCTTAAGCCATTTTGAAATAGGTTCTTTACGACTTGTAGCTGAAAGCCTTCCAGCAGACCTGAGATCAGTAAGGTGACCACAAAATTTATCATTCAAGTCTGATAGGTTTCTAAATGTCTTCTGAATTCCTACTTCCCACTCAGGCTTTAGAAGTGGCTTGGTGCAAACACATTCTCTTCCAGCATCAAAAACATTAGCAGGTTGTTTTGTTTCATAAACACTTCCCACTCTTGGTGAGCCAGGTTGTGTGCTGCTTAGGCTGGTATTGCCACCTTCATTAATTATGCCTTTTGAGGCAGTGTGGTGTGATGGTTTGCAGTCACTGAATTTGGAGGGCCTTTTGTCTGGTTTCAGAGAGGTGAAATTGTTAAAGAAAGACTAGAAAAAGAACATGAGAAGAACATGAAAACATTGAAAGATGATACATGAACAAAATTATAAAACTAAAGTCGTAAACATATGCCAAACAAATCCTTGTAGAAGAAACATGTTTTAAAAATGTTAAATTTGTAGAAGACTAATATAACCAAACTGTTCTTAGAGAGAAAAGCAGGCATGATTAAGGAAAGCTTTAAAAAAGAAAGTCAATAAAATCATAGATGCTATTTCTCAGTCACATCTAGAATTTTATCTTGAATCATGTTTTCTGGTTGGTATTTTTGTTTTTCCTTTGAAAGTGAATAATTGGTGGATCCTCCTCGCTTCTGGTCCCTTGTATATAACTGTGTTAACTCTCTCTGGTGGGGGCTTCCTAACTTAGATGAAGGGTATTAGGACATTCGAGCTGAGCAATGACGTAAGATGGACTTACTCAATTGTATATCACAGTGCAATATCAAAACATTCTGTCCCAGGGAGAGACAACAGTGACTCAGAAAATCCTGTTGCAGTTATATTATAATGTAGAAAAACATTCCAGAATCATTGTCTGACATTGGGCATCTGGGATACTGACTTCATTCCATGGCCACATGTCCTTGTAAATTTAATCATCAGGGCGCTCTTCTTTTTAGGTCTCTGCTGGCTGCCTGTCCACACTGTTCAGGACATTGCAAAGCAGTGAGCCTGAGTTATTGCTCCAATGATTTAGTTCTTATTCATAAAAACACTTCTCCCATGGCTAAGTGGCAGAAGATGCAGCTATCGCAAATTTTGCTTTGTAAAAACCCAACTTTAATCTTCCTTCTGTTCCGTCCTCCAGACCTTCAATGGGTGCGTATTAGGACCTGCTTTTGTGTTCTTGTTTCCCCAGAATAAAAGAGACTGTAAGTGCAAGAGTTTTAGAAATGTTTTTGTTCCCAAGAATGGGTAGTTTTCAATTCTGTTGTCTTCCAGTACAGGCCCAACTATGGTATTCAGTGTGGATTGTCTTAAAAATTCCTTATTATTGGGGCGCCTGGGTGGCTTAGTCGGTTGAGCGTCCGACTTTCGCTTAGGTCATGATCTCGCGGTTCGTGGGTTCGAGCCCCGCATCGGGCTCTGTGCTGACTGCCAGCTCAGAGCCTGGAGCCTGTTTCAGTCTGTGACTCCCTCTCTCTCTGACCCTCCCCTGCTCGCGCTGTCTCTCTCTCTCCTAGAAATAAAACATTAAAAAAAATTCCTTATTATTATTAGTAAGGGTTTGATGGAAACATTTCGCCATTTTGAGTGTCGGCAAGGAAAACCCGCCGGCAGAGGTGAGAGCAGTTCCTGGTAGCTCCCCTGCCCTGCCTCGGCCCTTACCCTCCTCTGGAAGGGGCCTCTTGCAGTTGGGTTTGCAAACAATTTGAGTAGCTGCCTTGGATTTCCCTCCTAGAGTTATTAGCCATCGTTTCTTGGAAATGTAAACATGAGACTGAGAATTAGGTTGTGGTAACACATTTGGCAGAGGAATTGTGTTTTGGGAAAAGAAAAATATCCTGGAATGAGTTTCAGTTTTGCAGATAGGGGAACTGGCTTTATTTAGCAAGTTGGAACAATATACGACCTTGCGCCCTGATGGCAGTACTTTCTCTTCCCAGATGAGTCTACCTGGGCACGTGACCCGCTTCCAAATAAAAAACTTGAAAGTAAACGACACAAAACAGAGACAGAGCCCTTTCAACTAGACTTTTTATACCATAACACATAACAAAAAAAAAATAAAACATAAGACATAAAAAAATAACTTATTTGTTATCAAAAGAAGCTTAAAACAGAGCCGCTGTCTGACAGATGGCTTTTCCTCTGCTCTTAAGATGACAGTATCTGCCACCCCAGTCCTTAGTTGTAAGCCTGACCTGTAAAAAATATAGTAATAATAGTGTGGTGGGGCACCAGCACCTAGTGGCAGGTGGTTTATCTATTATTTAATGAGCTTCTAAAAATGAGAGTAAGTGTAATTTCTTGAGTCACTTCCAGATTCTTCCCAGAGAAGATTAAGTAGTATCATATGGGAAAAAAGGAATGAACTATCATTTATTTATTTATTTTTTAAATAGCCCAGAATAAAACCTCGCTTCGGTGTGAAGGTAACTGATCTGAAATATATTTGCGTAAGTGTTTTTCAGGGGTGGCATAACACAGCGTTCAGAACTCTCAGGCTGGCTGTGTCAGGTGAAGAGCTCTGTGGGCGGGCTTCTGGCTGCCTGGAAATGTGTTTTTGGTTGTTTATACTTGGATGCTTTGGATGGGAATAGTCAGGGAGTTAGCCTTTCATTTCAGGCAGAGGAGTGTGGTAATTAGACACGACTTTGGACCCGGGTCCCAGAGAACTTGGTTCTCATCCCGGACCAGTTACTTACTAGCTGTGTGGGCAAGTCACTTCATTTGTCAGAACCTCCCTCTTTCCTTTTGTAAAATCAGGAAGTTGGCTCATCTGTGTGGTCCCTTCTAACATTGTGTTTTGTGAGTTGGAGTCTGAGCATTTAAAGTGGGAGCTTATAAAGGGTCATTGGAGCTATGTAGTCCTAGTTGCTACTCAGAGAGGCTGAGAAGCTGCTAGGTGACACAGCAAGGCTCTTGTGGGGCAGGTCCCTACTTCAAGTCCCCTAAAAGTCTCATGATCTTGGAGGTCACTGGTCCTTCCCTAACCTTTCTCTTTAAAACAAATGTGTCAACGAGGTACCTGGGTGGCTCAGTTAGTTGAGCGTTTCTTGGTTTTGGCCCAGGTCATGATCTCAGGGTGGTGGGATTGCATCCCATGTCAGGCTCCACACTCAGTGTGGATTCACTCACTTTCTCTCTCTGCCCCTCTCTCCAGCTCATGCATGCATGTTCTCTCTCTCTCTCCCCAAAACAAACAAAAAAAAGAAAAGGAAAACACAAAAACAAAACACATCAGGCCTTTTCTCTATTGTCATTAAGCTGCATTTCTGTCGTATTTATTCAGATTTTCCATAAAGAATGATAAGGGTTTTTTTTTTATAAAAAGTTTTTATTTACTTCTGAGAGAGAGAGCAAGCAGGAGAAGGGTGGGGGGAGGGGAGAACAGAGGATCTGAAGCAGGCTCTGCACTGATAGCAGTGAGCCTGATGCAGGGCTCAGACTCATGAACTGTGAGATCATGACCTGAGCCAAAGTTGGAAGCTTAACTGACTGAGCCACCCAGGCGCCCTGAGAATGATAGGTTTTAAGAAAATCCCTGAAGAACAATAAAAACTCTTATCCAGGATAGGCCCCTTTAACTAGTTTTTCATCATGATTCCATTTCTTCCTTTTGCATTTGTTTATTGGTTCATTCATTCATTCAATAAGTATTTTTGAGAGTCTGCTGAGTACCGGGTATTACTGGATACTTAGACTCAGGTCCTACCTTCAAGAAGCTTTTTACCCTGGTAGTGATGCCGTCAGTGTGTTGCATAAACTATATATATACACATATACATAATTCATATGTACACAGAATTCACATATATGAAATTATAGCTACTTCAAATTTTAGCAAAGCTTGGTATGCAGCAAAATTGTTCTTTGTGTTGGCCGCACTAAATTTTGCTTTGATATTTTTCCCTCAGTTTATAAGTAAAGTTGCTGTAAATCATAGTAAAGACCGAGCCCTCTTTGGCATTCACCATGGAGATGATGTTGAGGACATTGACATTATTCTGCGGTAGCCTTCTTGTGAAGGTCCTCAGTGGGCATTTCCTTGAAGCCTAAGTTTACTATAAAATGAGACAATAAAAACAACAAAACTTAGTGTACCCTGGTAACTTGGATGGATTTTCCCCTCCTTGTGATGATACATTTTCTCCATTGTCATTCATGTTTTCTTGTTTAGTTTTGACCCTGAGGAGGCTCAGAGTTGAATTCTGTTGTTCATGTAGCACTTTCCTGCCTCTGTAGCTTTCCCTCTATTGTGTTTCCCTGTGTGGGTTTTATTATTTTATTACTGTTAGGTAAAATAATAACCACTATATGGATGGTGCTTTATCGCTTACAAATATTTTCAGAAAAATCTTGTCAGATTCTTGGGACCGTTAGCTTCATGTCTTAAGTCCCCATTTACATATTTTCTTCTCATTTCTTTTAGTTTCAGAAGTTGGGTTTGAAGCAATCATTTCCAGGAAATCCATTAAGGAATGAATTATTCAGTAGAACAGGCTCCAAGTTAGGACATGGGTTTATATGACACAGGCAAGGAGATGGTAAAGTTATATAAAGAGAAAATACTTTGGTACAGAAATCATCTTCAGGGTAATTTATTCATCCAAAAAGATCACACACAGAGCTCAGTGTTTGAAGTCAGAAGAAAGGAAAGTGAACATTTGGATGAAGAGACTGTTGGGTTGGCGTGACTTTTACTACTGTTTTTCCTTTGGAAGATGGACCAAATTGTGAGCCTTGTGGATTTCATGTGTTGAGAATTTTAGCTAAAATAGATACTTATGTTGAGACATTTCCTAAATTCTACACCCACATTCTCAGTCTTTGTGTTACTGCCAGTAACACATTTTACAAAAAGCCAGAATTGCATTTTATTCTTTTAATACTGGATTAAATATATATTCAAGAGAAAGAGTGCATTTAATTTACTTTTGGCTCAGTAATAATTTAAAGTATGAATGGAGATAATGTAATTCTGTTGTCTGTATTGGCTGTTAAGGTGTTTGGACTCAAATACATTTATGTGGTTCCAAATTTGACAGATAGGGGTACAGAGTGCAGACTCCTTCCCATGTCTGTTCCCACCCGCACAGGTCACCTCTCCCCTCAACCCCCCGCCCCCCCCCGCCCCCAGAAACTGGTGTCATCAGTTTCTTGCATATCCGTCTGGCTATGCCAAAAATAGAAAAGAATATTATTTTCTTCCTGTTTTTATACTAATGATGATGTGCTACGTTCATTGTTCTATGACGTATGCATTTATGTTCACTTAATTCCGAAGGGAAAAGAAAGGAAAAGTATAGAGCAGATGGGGAGTCTGTGGTATTCCCCACTAGAAACAAGTGGGGGGAGGGTCAAAGAACACAAAAACCTTCATTAGGTAATTAATCAGAACATGGAACTATACAGTGCTGAGGTGACTTGGGTATGATCCACCATGTTTTTGTGAAGCAGTGGTGAGTTATGTGGCCAACATCTAGAGGAACTTGCTGTTTGCCTTATTATTCTTAGAGAATTTTGCCTTTGGATTTGGACATTTCCTTGTTTCTCATATAATTTAAGTTCTAGTTACAACTGTACTCATTTGGTACTTATCTCTTTTTTTTCCATTTTACAGAGACATTGGGCAAATAATTAACTAATGTATGAGTTACTTTATTTCACATGGGAAGCTCACTATCCTCAGTTAAGAAATGTAGTACATTCACTGAGTTCTTAGTGACTTTAAGGTAAATCATGGGCTCTAACAACAGGCCCTGGGGCTTGGTCTGCCATGCCCACCCATGCTCTTTCTCTTCAGTAGACCCCTCTCTCTCCGTGTTTTACACCTCAGCACCCAAGACATTTTGGGAGGTAGAGCTATGTGCGAGCACAGTTTCTTGTACCCAGCAGCCTTTTTCATCCTTTTCCTCAGTCCAGACCGATGATCTTCTGGTATCATGTAAGTACAGCGAATCAGATTTCTCCACCTGCAAAGTAACATTTGCGAGTCTACAGGAGGTACATCGCAGGTGCCACAGCGTGTTTTTTGTGTCTGTTCATACACCCATCTTTCTCACGTAGCTGTGAGGAGCTTCAGGGCAAGTGCTGTGCTTACCCCTAGAGCCTGGTGCACTAGGTAGGATGCCGTGCACGCTGAACGAATGCAAATGAAACTCACTCTCCAGAGTGTGGGATACTTGAATACCATATAAACAAATTTAGACCTTGGTTGAGGGCAGTAGGAAACAGTAAAAGAAGTGAATGCAGGAGATGGGGCAGGAGGGTGACAGATTTCCGTGAGCATCCTAACAAGTTATTCCTAGCGGCATCAGATGAGGGGAGATGTTGGGGTAAGGGGCTCGTTAGAAAGCTTTTGACAAAGGTGAGCGATGCTGGAGCTCTGCATTGCTTAGTTCTCATTGCTGTAACTAGATTTCTCGGAAGAAAAAAAGTACATCTTATATTAGATGTATATAGTATTTACAATTGAATAAACTTGACATTGGGATGCCCTTGATATTTTAAAAATACAGAAAGCCCAGTATAATAAAGGAATATAGGGAGTCAGTAGCTACCTTGGAATCAGGAAGGATAATGTTTTTTAAACAATTGATATTTTTTACACTGTATTATGATAATAAATTGAAAACTCATCAGGTGGCTGAGAAGTTTGCATCCATCTCTTGATCCTGTAAACATTTATTCATCTAGTCCCCTCTCTATGTTTGTGGAAGCTGGAAGGATTTAAGATGGATATAATACAGGGTAATTATGTTTATGTTTCAGATATTGGACTCCAAGTGTACAGAAATCTTGCATTACTCTTTATGTAACAGAAACATTTATGCGACTTTGTGTGTAAGTCAGCTCTGAATAAATGGAATCAAATGGAATGTGCTGACGGAAGTTGCTATTTAAAGAAACACTGTGATGAACCTTTTGTGAAATAAAGAACTTTTAAAAACTGAAATCCAAATAAGCACACTCTCATTTGCATGGTTTTTCCCAAGGCAAAGTGTCCTATATCTTCTGTGTTGATTGAATTCTGGTTGGCTAGCCACCTGACTGGTTAATAGAGTATACCATGAACTAAGTCAGCGACACTAGAGACCTCCAAAGGAAATAAAATACTCTACCGCTTTACAAAATCACCTGTTAAATAGTTTTTAATTCTCCAGCTTGGGTGAGTGGGATTTGCATCTTTCCTAACAGACAAGCATCTGCAAGTACAAATCCTGATGATATCCCTAGCAGCAGGCATTAACTTGCAAACCTTTGTAAGTGGGTTGCATTTCCGGTATCAGGAAAGCTTCCTTACTCTTAATGCCACCATGAAAGTTTAGTCCTAGAAGACTAAGTATTACCAGTACCACTCAGATGATGCCGATTTTTTAATACACCCAAGGGGCACTGTCAAAGAATCAAAGAAATGTAAATTGAAAGGAAAACAGAAATTCTCAGGTTGTTTACTTATTTACAATTAAGGCATGCTAGAATTAAGCTAAGAAAATTACTTTGTAATTTAAACCACAGTGACAGCCTCTAGAAATTTCCAGCAGCATTCAAGAGCACTGTGGAAAGGCTGGAGTTTCTGTCCCGATCCTTTTACATTTGCTTTCATTTCATTTCTGTAAAGTCTGCCATTAGTTATTTCAGTAAAGTGTCTCTGTTCTTCAATCATACCACTCGTTGAGCTGAAGCCTTTTGGGAAACAGCATTTGGAGAGAGACCCACGGTGTCATATCTCATCCCACTGGCACGTGTCCCAGAGTGAGCAGGGCTGGAAGCTTTTAGTGTAGTTGAAAGATGCCAGCCTGTCATTTGCATCCATTGAAATTGAGCAAGAGGTTTCAGCCTGAGCTTTAATTTATACTTCCACCGAGAGCAGCTGGTAAAGGGCCACAAATTCCGTGTGAGCAGGGACCTATCAGCTGGTGTGTTTAATGGAATCCTGATTCATCTTGGGAGCAGTTTCTGCGGCATAATAATAATAATGCACACTCTTGGTGAAAGAGAATACTTGTGGTTTTAGAACATGCAGACTGAGTAGGGGTCTTGGCATAAAGGTGGTAGTGGGGGAAAGCAAATATTTAATAAAAGGATAGTGATGAGGAGAAAGCAGATATGTTCTGGGATAAGGAAAGCCACAAATACATGATCAGTTCAAGAGTTTTAAGTAATATGTTTACAAAATGTGAGCTTTTCAGCACTAGTAATACTAGGCAAAGCATCCAATCTCTAGCTTCCTTTATAAAAATCTACCTCTCCTTGAAGGGCCGCTTGCTTTTGTTCAAAGTCAACCTTTTCCTCCCGGGATATGTTTAATTAAGGCCATCATCTTCCATTAGTGATTATGCCAATTTGATCATTCTTTTCACTCTTCCTGTCCTGCCCCCTTTAATTGACTCAAAAAAAAAAAAATCTGCCACCATGCACCATGTCTTTTGTTTTTAACTTGCAATACATTTTCTACAGGACTGAGTCTATATGAGATTTTAAGCTTTGTGGGCAAAATAGAGCACTCTGTTGTAAGAGCTTCCTTCATTTATTTTTGTTCTCCAGCGCTTAATTTGACTGGTGTGGAGTTTAAGAATGGATGGGTTCTATGCCTTATTGAGGAAAACACTGAGAACGGGCCAGGTCCCACTTCACTTAATTTCTGAATGACAGTGCTTTGGCACGCCCTCAGTCTCTCCCCATTCCCAGCCCATCTCGATCATTAGGACTTGGGCTGTTGGAGCTGACAAATCTCCATTTTCAGGGGAATGCACGCCTTCGTTTTTCCTTGGTGAGAAGACATAAATGCCTCTTAAAATGGTGGCTTGAATTTGTTGGGAGTTGGGAAAATCTTGCAGGGAATCAGTGGTACATGGTGGGATTCTGTTGTGAGTATGTGCCCCAGGGGATAGGGCAGGTAGAGGGAGCTCCTTTTAGAGTTGAAATTCAGCCCCTTATACTGGTGACACAGTCTGTTTTAAGTCAGGGTGGAGAAAAAAGAAAAACAATAGTAACACCTTTGGAATGACCTGGTGTGTTATGATGAAAGAATCTCAGTACAGTGAGTTTAATCCAGTGACTCCAAATAGGTGAATTACTTTTTCAAGAACTGTTTTAACCCTGGTTGGTGTGGAGCATTTGCTTGTGCAGTGGAATGCTGTATCCAGCACACTGATTGTGATCAGTGACCTTCCTACCATGGAAACTCCCTGTTACTTTTTTTTTTTTTAATTTTTTAAACATGTATTCATTTTTTGAGGGACAGAGAGAGACACAGAGTATTAGCGGAAGGAAGGCAGAGAGCGAGGGAGACACAGAATCTGAAGCAGGCTCCATCCTCTGAGCTGTCACCACAGAGCCTGATGTGGGGCTGGAACTCACGAACTGTGAGATCGTGACCTAAACAGAAGTTGGATGCTTAACTGACTGAGCCACCCAAGCGCTCCATCCCTGTTCCTTTCTTACTTAAAAGCTTTCAGTACCGGGGCGCCTGGGTGGCTGAGTCAGTTAAGCATCTGACTCTTGATGTCAGTTCAGGCCATGATCTCACAGTTGTGAGTTTGGCTCGGCATTGGGCTCCACGCTGGGCGTGGAGCCTACTTAAAAAACAAAAACAACAAGAAACCAGAAAATCAAACCTTCACTTTGACCTCCCACAGCCTCTGGGTCATGTGCACAGAGACGCTTGAGAGTCTGTTCTACCTCATCTTCAGCGACGCCCCTGTTCTGACCAGGTACTACCTGTACCTACTTGATTGCCAGCAACCACGACGGTGTGGTTTTATCTGTTGCCAGGATGCCACTCTCTCCCTGGCCCAAATGCTCAGTGATGCCCTTGGCATGTTGAGGTTTAAGCTTAAGAATCTCCACTTCCCTGAGTCCCTCAGTGTCATGTTAGGACTACCCTCTTCCAAACTCCCTTATCATCCTCTACGCATCTCTGTGTTCCAGCTTCCCACTGCTGTAGAATAAATCGTTCAAAACAGTGCCTTAGTGGCAGTCATATAGTTCGCTCATGAATCTGGAGGATTGGTTGGGCACAGCTAGGGATTTCTGGCCTGGAGTCTCGTGATCACACACACAGTGGGCATCACATTATCCCAGAGATTTCTTTGCTCACGGTTTGGTATCGGGACCTGGAAGAGTCCCACAACTAGCCATCAGATCTGCTGGGGCTCCTAGGGCATCTCTCTCTCTTTCTGTGTCATTTCTCCACATGGCAGCCTCAGGTAGCTGGGCTTCTTCCTTGATGGCTGAAGGCCCCTGGAGTGAGTGTCCCAGGAGAGACCAGCAGAACCTGCCCAGCCTTGAAAGTCATGCACAGTTGCATTAGCAGCTCTGTATTCGTGGAGATAGATGGTCACAAAGGCCTGTTCATGTGTGTGTGTGTGGGGGGGAGTTACACAGACCCCACCTCTTGATGGGAGGGGTGTCATCGAATTAAGTGACATGGGTTTTTTGTTTTAGATTTTAAATTGTGGCAAAATACACATAACATACAGTTTATCATCTTCGCCATTTTTAAGTTCACAGTTCAGTGACATTAATCACATTCATATTAGTGTGCAAACCATCACCATGTTTATCCACAGAGCCCTTTTCATGTAAAACTGAAACTATGTACGCATCAAGCAGTAACTCCCCATTTTCCCATTTCCCCCTCTCCCCTGGTCCCTGGGAACCACCATTCTACTTTCCGTTTCTATACATTCTACTTCCTGTAAGTGAAGTCATATGGTAGTTGATTTTCTGTGCCTGGCTTATTGTTCTTAGTGTAATATCCTCAATATTGAGCCACCTTATGGCTTCTGTTCAAATTTACTTCCTTTTTAAGGCTGAAAAATATTGCATCGTATGTATATAGTATGTAGATTTTATTTAATCATTCATGTGTCACTGTACACTTGGGTTGCTTACACCTTTTGGCTATTGTGAATAATGCTGCCTTGAACATGGCTGTACAGAGAAGGACATGTTTCAAAACCAGCTCGCTGTTATGGTTCATTCTGTCTTTTGGTGTCTTTTTCTTCACTGCACTAGAAATACTTGAGAGTAGGAACAGTGACTTTCCATCTTTAAATCCCTAAGACCCAGCACAGTCAAAAAATATATCTATTAGTTGAGTCATGAATGGGTCAATGGTTGGATGGATGGATGGTTGGATGACAAGTATCTATAGAAGATAGAAGGTTTCATTTCTGAAGTGTGGCAATGGCTATATTATGTCATATTGAAGATGGAGTCATCCCATGATATGTATCCTAAGGTAGTCACTTCTGAGTTGCACCCTATTATTTTAGTAAAATATCCTTATTGGATAGCACCTGGTACAGAGTGAACATTTTATAAATATGGGTTGGGTTGAGTTAAATTGCAATTGGGAAGTGGAACTTGTAAGATGATGTTTTAATAATGTTTCATCATTTTATGTCTTCCATTTTGTTTAACATGTAATCCTGTATTGAGAAATTTTCTGAGTAATTCAAGGAGTTGTGAAGTAGGACCACTTCCTTTGTGTGTTGACTAGTTTCTACTTAATTACATTTGAAGTCTGCAGCCTTGATAATGACATATTATGTGCAAATTGTGTAATATTAGACTTGGTTTTCATTACCTCCACTTTAGCCCATCTCATCACAGGCATGGGTGGTAAAAGCTCTTTCTAAAGCACAGGCCCCTTCATACTAGTAGTGACTGTGGATGGTCTGGTGGCTTATAATAAAATTTGTGTGTAGTCTATGTTGCCCTTTTATTTTTGTTAAATTTAAAGACCAGAGAGGATGGAGGATATCTGTTAATATACCAGATAAATAGCCAGAATGTCTGAGTGGCTCTTTCAGTTAACTGTCTGACTCTTGATTTTGACTCAGGTCTTGATCTCTTGGTTGAGGGATGGAACCCTGCATTGAGCCCCGTGTTCAGCTCTGCCCTGAGCATGGAGCCTGCCTGGGATTGTCTTTCTCTTAGCCCCTCCCCTCCCAAGGCATGTATTTCTCTCTCTCTCTCTCTCTCTCTCTCTCAAAATAAGTAAATAAACACTGGAAAAGAAACAGCCATCTTTGCTTTCCTTTGCCTTCTTTTATTATCCACCCCCATCAGAGCATCATCCAAAACAACAACAACAAAAAAAAAAAACCCCACAAAACAAACATGAAAATGAAAGTGATCATAATATCCTGACTTCCTGTTTTATTTATTATAAATAAGATAAACACTAGATAGTGTTCTCCTTTAATTTCTTCATGTGTATTCTTCAAATTAATGTTTGAAGGATGGTCAGGAGTTTCCATATGCCTCATATATCTTTTATTTAGACAGTAGGGTAAAATGGAAAAGCTTTGGATTTGGAGTCAGATAGGCTTAAGTTTGAATTTTGATTCTGTCATTTACTTGTAAATGTTTTATTTGGAAAAGGTAGAACTAATAATAGTGATCTCTTGGCTAGTTGGAAAGAGTCAGTCCAACCCAGTTGAGCTGTGTCTGAAAGTCTATGTGTTTCTAGGAAATTCGATAGTAACGATTTGATCTTCAGCATCTCTGTGTTTCTCTACTTGTAAATGTAAACATGAAGAAAGCTGACCCCGCCATATTTCTGGGAACTAAGATACCAAGAAGGGATGGTTCTGCTTTATCCCTTTCTTTCTGCTTAGTATCATGGCATTTTAAGTAAAGCTGGATTTTTATTTGACAGATGGGGTAGTTGAGACCCAGAAGATTAGGTGGATGATGCAAGGCCCTGTAGCACATGGGAGGCAGAGCCAGGGACTTTGTCCGTCATTGTACTCTATTATGTATTATATCCCTGCCGATTCTGCTCTTTTCCCAGTCTTCCCCCCACCTCTTTTGCAATCCCAATTCACTGTACATTAGTGCACTGCATACACACACACACACACACACACACACACACACACACACACACACGCTGCATGGCAGAGATCAAGAAGGATGCAGTGTCCAGCTTGTTTTCCACAGGAGCCTGCCAGCACTGTTCCTGGCTAGACATGTTCGATACTTGCTGACCACTTACAACAATAGTGTATTTGAAGAGCTAAATATAATTCCTTCTTTCTAGGTTTTCCTTTTCATTTGTAGTCTTTGAACCCATGTGACAGACATCCTCGAGGCGCCCACATGATTTTCTCTGTCTCTCAGTTTCCATGGCCTGCATATCTCTGCCATAACTTAATACACGTATTTCTGAAAACCTCACCTTCTGCAACATCGTGCCATGAAATGAATGTGGCTTATGGGAAATATATAGGGTTGGGCCAACTACTCTAAACCTATGCCACTTAGCCAGCAGGGCACTAATAAAAACAATAAAAAGTAGAGTAAAAACAGTAGCACAGTTCAGAAGGCATATTAAATTCTTACTGTATACATACGTATTTCGATAAATGTAACCTTAAATTATGAAGAAATGTGGGCTGCTTGATGGAAGGGGATGGAAGGGAGGAAATGAGGCTGGTGAGGATTGAGAGACGAGACGGAAGTGACAAAGATCTGAGACCTTTGTGTGAGGTGCACTTAGAAGATCTGGGGCCCAGAAGCCTCAGGCCGTGAGGGGAACGGACACATGGGTTCTGGTGCTGTATGGAATGTCAGCTTTGCTGTGTGGCCCGTGGAATGTGTTATTCATTCGCAATTTGATGGACTTCAGATATTCAAGTGGCCCGTAAAATATTCGTGAACCCTGGACAGTGCATGGAGATATCGCAGAGGACTTTTCCAGAGAACTTTATTTAATACCTTGTTGCTGGTCAACTATGGGAACCATATGACAAAAGGCCAAGAACAGAGTCGTGGAGCTTCTCAAGGGTGTAGAACCTGGAGCAAAATCAGTGAGCAAAAGAGCAAACTGCTGGGATGGGATAGAATCCTTTGTGGGGGCAAAAGACACCTTTCCCCAATTAGGGGAACAGTTTCAGCAAACACTGCCTTCTCAGGGTCGATAGCCCGTTTCTATCTTTTATTTTTTACATCTCATTTGTTATGTTTAACTTTTTAAAAAATACTAATACTGTGGAAATGCATTTTGTGTCACCTGTGACCAGTCAAAAGTAGATATAAGCAGCATTAGTGCCTCTAACTGCATGGTTCTTGAAAGGTTTGGAGATGATGGGGAGTGGCTGGCTGAAACTGTCCATGGGCAGTTGACCGGGGCTCCTGGCTAACTTGACCTTCGATTCTGTCCTCACCAAACCTCCCACCATCCTCAGGGCCTATCATGTGGGAGCCCAGTGTATCCTTGTATCTCACAGAGGTCTCTGCCGGGTAAGCTGGGGGATGGTTTATGCCTTTCTGAGTCTCTGGGATTGCGGAGGTGAGGGGGCTTTGTAGAATAACAGGTGACAGGAGAGACTAGAAAATGGGGCTAAATAGGAGCAGGAATATGAATTAGGAGCCAGCAGTGCAGGTTGGAATGTGTGTCCTATGTCCCTTCTGGGAATAACTTCCTCGAGTAGCTGTCAGACACTAACCACAATATTAGGACTCTGACTAAGTGTCACATGTCTGGGTCACCCTGCAGGGGTTAGGAAAGGCAGACAGTCATCCCTCAAAGCTGGATGGAGCAGAGGTGTCCCCTAGTGGATGGTAACTGAGCAGGTCTTAAAAGAATGGACAGGATTGGGTTAAATGGAGATGGTGTGACTGTAGGGAAGGAAAGTGGGGCTGAGAAGAGTTTAGGAGAAGGGATACATACAGAGCAGTTCCTTGGGACATGTGGGGATGATCATTGTGATGGCCACAGACCTCATTCCTGGAACTGCAGGGCAACTGATCTCCTATTCTTCCCTCCCCTCCCCTCCCTTCCTCTCCTCTCCCCTACCTTCCCTTTCCCTCCCCTTCCCTTCCTCCTTTTCTCTTTTCTTTTCCCTCCCCTCCCCTCCTCTCCTGTCTTTTTCTGTTCTTTTTTTTCTTTTCTATTCTCCCCTCCCCCCTTCCCTTCTCTTAGTATTTATTATGACTGCTTCTTCAGCAAATGGATCAAAAAATGACATTATTTAGATTTAACAAGGTTGGGCTTACAGCTTTCATTAACCGGGGTCATCTAAATCTAAATATGTGTCTTACTTTACTGTGGCCCTTGTATAAGAATCCGAGGTACATTTACTATATCTCTGAAGTCCCACAGTCAGTTCTGTTTCTCTTTCACTTGCTCTCTGTCAAGCTTGTGTGTGCATTAAAATACCGGGCCCTGGAAGGGATTGCATTGTTTGTTAAATGGAAATTATACTCAGCATTGAGGCTTTGAATGTACGAAGAGAGAGGGCATTTGGACTTTCCTTCCTTTTTAAGTGCAGTTAAACTGACATTCAGAACAATGGTGGGAAAGTCCTAATTAGTATATGAAGGATGGTAAAATAAATGAGGTGGGCAGTGAGTTACAGAAGGCATTTATAAACTCCTCACTCCACAGCTGCGGGCTTAGGGGAGGGTGGGTTTTCTCTGGTTTTCTGCAGTTCCGCCCAGCTCCCTTCTAGGTACGCCCCCAAGAAGAGAGGTGCTCCCTAGAGCTGGGAATCTTTCCTCTGGAAGGCGGCTGGGAGACCTCAAAAATGGGATCTGCCCCCTCCTTCTCTGTCTGGGCTCTATTTTAGAGCTGCAGTAAAGATTTGAGGCTTTTTTGCAAGCTTTCAACTCTGAGGTATTTTGGAAAACTGTAATTTTGTTTGTTCTCTGCTGTATGCATGTGGTTTCTTAAAACACAAGTGTGATTATTTTCTGCATCCTTTCCATAGCAAACACTCCCCCTAAACTACAATCTCCCAAAGAGGGTTCTCAGTGCACTTGACACACAGTCTCCTTTGGAATGCTTACAGAGAGTGGCTGTACTGTGAACAACTTGTTGCAGTTTTGAGCCCTGCTAGGTGGCTTCCGACCCCGTGTTGGTCTTTGCCTCTTTCACGTTCCGCAGCCAGATGTGCCCAGTGTGCTGTGTATTTTCCAGCGAGCCATGAGGCACTATGAAACCTGATTTGATGACGGTGAGGGGGTTCTATAAGATAGCACTTCGGTTGGGGCGCCTGGGTGGCTTAGTCGGTTAAGCGTCCGACTTTCGCTTAGGTCATGATCTCGCGGTTCGTGGGTTCGAGCCCCGCATCGGGCTCTGTGCTGACTGCCAGCTCAGAGCCTGGAGCCTGTTTCGGTCTGTGACTCCCAATCTCTCTGACCCTCCCCTGCTCACGCTGTCTCTCTCTCTCTCCTAGAAATAAAGAAGACATTAAAAAAAAAAGATAGCATTTCGGGTAGTTTCCCCATAAAATAGAAATTTGTGGAAGACTGTTAGCATGTAGAATGGACACTGAGGCTACATTAGTTTGGTTCCAATCCTAGCTTTTCAACCCCCCACCCCCACCCCGCCCCGGTATTTTATTGTTTCTTTTTACTGTCAACTTTTTAATCTAGCTGGAATTCATTTTGTTATAAGGAGTCAAGTTTGGAGTTAGCTATTTATTCTTCTTATTTTTAAATGATTTTTTTCTTGTGGCAAACACATAACATAGAATGTATAGCTTTAACCACTTTTAGGTGTACAGTTCAGTGGCGTTAAGTACATTCACAGCTTTCCCACCAGTTGACTCTGTGCTATGGGTCCAAATGTTTTGCCTCGCTGTGTCTTTTTTTTTTTTTTTTTAATGTTTATTTATTTTTGAAGGAGAGAGAGAGACAGAGCATGAGTGGGGAAGGAGGCAGAGAGAGGTAGACAGAATCCGAAGCAGGCTCCAGGCTCTGAGCTGTCAGCACGGGCCTTGAGCTAGTGAACCGTGAGATAGTGACCTGAGCTGAAGTTGGTTGCCCAACTGACTGAGCCACCTGGACGCCCCTCTCTGTGTCTTAGTTTCTTTATCTGCTAGTGGGAATAACACCCCCATGAAGTTTTTATGGAGACTATGAGTTAGTACATAGAAAATGCTCAGTGGGCACAGGCCACACACAGCAGTGTTCAGTGATGATTAGTGGCCATGGCAATGTGTACTACTGGAAGACTTGCATTTGCTAGTTTGGACCATTGAGGAGCTGGTGCCCGTGTGTGTGGTGCATGTATTATGTGAAAGTGAGGGTGGTGGCAACCGTTGCGACTGGATCAGTGTGAAGACCTAGAGAATTCTCAGTGCAGACACTGGATAGTTGCCCTCATTTTTGTGTCCACATTAGCATGGGACTAACATGCACTTTGAGCTTCAGGGGAAGAAAAGATTTTCGAAGATTTACATTTAAACTCGTTTGAGAAGAGTTAATAATGAAGAGGGAAAACCCATTTAGTCTTCACGTTTAGAGCAAAACACAAGAGGCTTAAAGAGGGTGGACTTTTGAACGTATTCACAAACACTCTTTTCAGAGACTTTGATAGAAAGCTCTTGCTTTAAAAAAAAATGATGGCAACGATTATTTGTTTTCCTGGAGTCTAGATGGGTAAATGGTGATCACAGTGAGAGGAAAAGGAGAAGTCTCAAGAGAAGCATTTTGTTTACATTTAAGTCTTCCAGAATGTTTGAAAATAACATACCAGTCTAATATGTTTTCTTAAATAATTTGGATAAACAGCACGTCTGCTATAGCTTCTGGTAAGCGATAGTGTGAAACAGTTTCTGTTTTGTTACCAACAACCTTTTACTCTTTAGTTCAACAAAGAGTTTCTAACTAAAGCTGTAAAAAAGGATGCAGAAATCATCTGAAAAAAAAAAAAACCATTTCTAGCCTTAAAATTCATGTTCCTACAGTAGAATATACTATATTCATTCACCATCACAAAAATGTCTTTCTTATCGGTGCTGCTCTAGCTACATGTGAACTTTAAAAACGGGAAAACCAGGCACTTTGTAGATAGTCCACTCTTTGTTTTATGCTTTTGGGACTAAGAAAAAAAATTGCCCAAGGAAGTATTTCTGGAAGAAATCAAACTTTTCAACTGCCTTGGTAGTTTAGCCTACAATATTTTTGTTATGTTAGGAATGGATAGTGACCCTAAGTGTAGCCGAAAGAATACACATTTGTAAAGCGTGGATCGTGATTGGTTCCTAAGAAGTGAGTGATAATGTAGCAAATAATGCTGTCATCATATTACATGCAGTTGGTCAGGGGGTCAGCATAAGACCTTCATTATCGCTGAATTGTGTTATAAACACGTGGGGTGGAGTGCTGTAGTGGAAGTAACACTGGATTTTGGTTCAGGAAGTCTGAATTCCAGCTTGCCATGGAGCCAAGCCCTTGGGTTTGAAGAAATTGTGATGGGAAAGAGAAAGGCATTGCTTAATAGTAGCAGCTTCTAGAAGGTTGTTTTCTAGTTCATTTTCTTTCCTCATTTCTCACATTTTTCCAGGATGACATCAGGTATAGTGACTCCTTATTTATATGCTAAAGTCTTTCAACCTACAGTTTAGCCAAGGCCCCTCTTCATGGCCTCCTGACCCACAATCCAGTAACCAGCAGATCACTCTGCTTGGTTGTGACATAGATATTTTAAATCAGTATGTCAAAAACTAAACTCATCTGACACCTGTAACCTACCACTACTCTGCTTCTTTTCCTGTGTCCCTTTTGAGCAAGGAGCATGGTCCCAGGCATTTACCCAAGCCAGAAACCCCAAGGTGCCCTCAGTCATTCTTTCTCCTCACTTTCTATGTTTAACTGATCCCTAAACTCTGCCAGTTTTACTTCAGAAATGTCTTCCCTGTCCATTCCCTCCTGATGATGATGAGGATGATAGTGGTGGTGGAGGTGGTGATGGTAGTGGTGGTGGTGGAGGTGGTGGTGGTGGTGGTGGTGGTGGTGGTGGTGGTGATGATGGTGATGGGGTCCATTCCTCTATATCAACTTCTTCACCTTAGTTCGGGCCTTCCTCATTTCTTACCCGGAACTTTGTGGCTGTTGTCTTTTACAACTGGTTCCACTGATCCCTGCTCAACATCGATCCCTTGTGCCTCCACCATAATGCCAGTAACGGTTCCTCAACACCTTGCCTTTCAAAAGATACAACCTGAATCCAGCCACTTCTCTTCATTTCTGCTTCACCACTCAGGTCTATCCGCCATCTTATCTTGTCTGGATTATTGTAGTAACCTCCTCATGGGTCTTTCACTCGCTGTCCTTGCTTCCTCACAACTGTTCTCAACGCAACATCTAGTAAGATCTTTTAAGAGGTGAGGAGATCCTACTCAAAACCTCCCAGTGCCCAGTAAATGCCAAATCTTGACCAAATAGAGAAGCCTACGCGGTCTGCACACCCATGACCTCCCTGGTCTTAGTTTCTCATTTTCGCACCCTTGTTCCCTCTGTTTCCATTTGCTGTTCCCCCTGGGGCGAAGGCTCATCCCCCCAGGGTGTTCCCATGACTTCCTCTCTTACTTCCACCCACTGCACCTGATGTGTGAATTCTCCCTGGTCACTCTGTTTAAAATCACAGGCCCCTTCTCCGTACTTTCTGTTCCCTTTTTCTCTCTAGCATGTGCCACCATCTACATACTCTATTTTTTACCTGTTGGGTTTGTTCAGGTCATCTCACCTGCATGTAAGTTCCAGAGGGCAGACATTGTGCCAGTGTTCATATAGTGGGTGCCCAAGTATTTGTTGAATGCCTCTGTAGAGAAGAAGCTTCCCCCGAAGAAAATTATAATTCATATTCCATTTCCTTCTCTGAACGGTAGAAGTTTCATTTGAAATTTCAAGTTCTGGTTTTATCTAAAAGATAACAAAGCTGAATTTAAAATTCCCCAACACGATGTATGTACTTTCAAAAAAAAAAAAAAAATAGGCACATACAAATGGAATCATAATTTAGTTTTCTCTGAACATTTTTTATACATGTAAAATATCATTAGTAGTAAAAACACTATATCCATTATGTACAAGAAAATTCCTATGGATTTTCAGATAGACTCAAATATAAAATTTGTTCTCATATTGACTGTTATATTTAATGTTATAGTAGCTTTAGATTTCCTGAATTTTATCTTAAAAAATATCACTGGTAGTATCTTTGAGTGTTTTTAAAACATTTTTTTAATGTTTATTTTTGACAGTGAGAAAGACAGAGAGCATGAGTGGAGGAGGAGAGAGAGGGAGACAAAAGACAAAGAAAACAAGTAGGCTCCAGGCTCTGAGCTATTGGCACAGAGCTCACCCTGGGACTCAAACCCATGAACCGTGAGATCATGACCTCAGCTGAAGTTGGACTCTTAACTGATTGAGCCACCCAGGTGCCCCGAGGGTTTTTTGATGGAGTTTGTGATAAAGTTTGTGGTCCTCCTTCGACCTCATTAGCACATGTTGAAACTTGTGGATAGCTTTTGAAATTTTGCCTCATTTAAAATTAATCAACCACTGATAGTTAATTAACATCATATGGTGTAAATTTTGAATTCTGTTTGATTTCTTACTCAAAACGATGGCTCTTACCAAGTACTTACCACAAGTATAGTAGTTGGAAAATTTGAATGATGGATTATCTGGCTGCTGGGGCTATGATTTACTTCACGGTTAATAAAAGGAAAGATTCATTTCTTTATCTTAGAGCTCTTTAAAAATGTACCAGTACATTCCCATGCCTTTCAGAAAGTCTCCTGGAGGGCCAGTCATTTCATTCTATTTAAAGACAATTAAAAATCTTACATCGTTTTATGCCTGAGATTATTTACCACATTGTATAAAACAATGGTAACAGTTTTTAAGTTTATTAATTTATTTTGAGACATGCAAGTGGAGGAGAGGCAGAGAGAGAGAGAGGAAGAGAGAGTCCCACATAGGCTCTGCACTGCTAGTACAAGCCCAATGCGGGGCTGGATCTCACAAACCACGAGATCATGATCTGAGCCCAAGTCGGAAGTCGGACGCTTAACCGACTGAGCCACTCAGGGGCCCCTAAGAAAAATCATAGTATTTGATTTGCCTCTACAATGCTCTTTTTAATAGGCGAGACCAAATCAATAATACATGTGAAGTGCAATGTAAACTATAAAAGCACTCCATCCTTTTTTCCTTGGGGGGCGGGTAGTATTAACTTTCTTAATGTTGTTTTGGCTATTTTTAAAGTATATAATAAAAGAATCTAATTGATGATTATGGTTCACTGAAGCTAAATAGACTATTTCACAATATATTTGATTTCAGAAGCTTCCGACAAAGGTAAAAACCTTGGAAAAACTTTGTGGCTCGGTCACTTTTATTAGAAAGGGCTTTCTTTCCGGCAAATAACTTTTCCTTTATGGTTGAGGGTTTCAGCATTTAGGTAATCATCAGCTCACAACAGTGCATTGTTTCATTCTTGATAGTGAGCCTGGAATGATAATAAAACTCAGGCAAGTCTGAGACCATAGAGTTCATAGTTTGCTCCCATGCCTTCTCCCCCAACTCTACCTACAGAAGTCCACTCCCTGCCTCTGACTGCAACACAATGTAACGTAACGTAACTCCAGTGTAAGTTTGGGCATGCTCAAAGTCAGTGTTCCTTAGAGCCCTTGGGATCGACTCCCTTTCTTTGCATTTCCCAGATCATTCCTCCTTCAGAGCTCACAGCACCTTTACTGACTTGCAGCTAGTCTTCCTCTGGTTATGGTATGACAGAAGCTATCCATGAACTGGCTGCTGAGGGACTGTGCTCAGCGCTCAACTTTAGTCAGGCCACGAGGTATTTGTTACATTTTGAATACTGCCCACGTGCTTTAGCAACGGCCCTTGAGCTCTGTAGCCACATCAGAAGAGCAGTGGGTGTTATATGGAAGCCAACTGGACAATAAACTATTTAAGAAAAAATAAAATAAAGTGTACAAAATGTACAATGTAAAACATAAAAAAAGAAAAAGAGAGAGAAAGAAAGAAAAGAAAAGAGAAAAAAGAAAGGAAAGGAAAGGAAAGGAAAAGAAGAAAAGAAAAGAAAAAGGAAAAGGAAAAGGAAAAGGAAAGAAAAGAAAGGGAAAGAAAAGCCTGGGAAACACTTCCCCGTCTGGCAGCCCAGAGGACCCAATCCTTACCCTCCCCTCACAGCCCCTGCGCAGGGGCCCTGTCTGCCCTGCCACAGGGCTGGTCCCAAACACCCCCTACTCCCTGCCCCGGGGGGTGGGTGGGTGGGTGGGGGAGGATGTCCCAGCTAAGCCCCATGCTGCTGCCTTTTCTCATCTGGGCTCCCCTGCAGCCTGGGGTGTTGATGCAGGGCCTGTGCTGACCTGCAGCTCTGCCGTTCTTACACCTCTCTGCAATTCACAGACGCTCCGCCTCTTACTTTCTGTTCTGTGAGGTTGTTAGAGCAGAGGCTGGGGAGCCTGGTTAGATTTCCTTTCTTAACCGTCCTACGTTGAGCTCCAGGCACTGCTGCTTTAGACGCATCATTTCACTTTCTGAAAACATTTTTTTAAATGTTTACCTATTTATGAGAGACAGCGCGAGAGCAAGAGCACGAGTGGGGGGAGGGGCAGAGAGAGGGAGACACAGAATCCGCAGCAGGCTCCAGGCTCTGAGCTGTCAGGACAGAGCCCAACGTGGGGCTCGAACTCACAAACCCTGAGATCATAACCTGAGCTGAGGTCATGTGCTCAACCGACTGAGCCACCCAAGCGCCCCCTCCACCTTTTTTTGAGAGAGAATGAGCAAACAAGTGGGGGAAAGGGGCAGAGGGAGAGAGAATCCTAAGCAGGCTCCATGCTCAGTGTGGAGCTTAACTCAGAGCTCGATCCCACCATCCTGGGATCATGACCTGAGCCACCCAGGTGGCCTTCAGTGTTTCTTCCCAACATTTATGAGGTACAGATGCGCCCTCGCCCCCCCCACCCCCCATAAACGACTGGCACTGTGATGAGTGAGGGTGCTACTTATTTACAGATCGAGGGATGGAGCTGGAGATGGTCAGGTGAGCGCTAACGTAGTGGTACCTGGCCTTAGAGCTGCAGGAGACCCTTCATGCTGTAGCTGTGCTGCCTGTCCCTGTGTCATTTCTCAAGACTGTCCCCTTCTCCCAGGCATCCAGCCTTGTGGGGTTAGTAGTTTCTGGTATTCTGGGGAATTTTACATTCCAGGATAATGTTTATATTTTGTGATTGTTTTAGGAAACATTCATACTTTTTCTAATTGTAATAAAAATAACAGCATAAAATTTACCAGGTTAACCCAGTGTAAGTGTGGAGTTCCGTACGCTCACGTGGTTGTGGTGACCGTTACCACCATCCACGAAAAGAGTTCCCTCCAGGGAACTCTTTTTATCTGTGGACCTGAGCAACAGTCAGCCCTCAGTCCCCCCATAACAACCCTTCTCCTTTCTGCCTCTCTAAGCTTCACTACTCCAAGAATCTCATCCAGGTGGAATCATACAGTCTTTGTCTGTTTTGTGACTAGCTTATTTCATTTAGCAAAATGTCAAGTTTTATCCAACCTGTAGCACGTGTCAGGACTTTCTTCCTTTTTAAGGCCCAGTAATATTGCATTGTGTGCATGTACCTTATTTTGTTTATCTGTTCGTCCTTTGCTGGGTTTGGGTTGTTTCTATCCTTTGGATATTGCAAATAATGCTACTTAAAGCATTCACGTTTAATAAGAAAGTTAGCATTTCCCCTTGCAATTAGCATGTCCCATTTTAATGATGGGCTGCTTTTATTATGTTACCAAGCCAAAATTGGCTTCCAAGCAAATGGGAAATGATTTCTTGTGCAGTGAAGCCTTAGCTAAACAGAATCTCCAGGAGATGGGTCATAACAGAGGGGCTGTAACCCCCTAAATGTTTTATTTTCAGTAATTTTACATGAAAACATTAAAATAATTACTTACGTACTTGTGTCTTCAACAGAACATTTTAAACACAGTCCTTAAATATGTGAACTGTTGCTGGATCATTCAAAGTTGTTTCTCTTGCTCTTGTGTTACGACTACATTGTGCTATAATATTTAGGTGGGCCCTGACATTGCATTTTAATTTTTAAATTTAAGATACTTAAAATTTAAATTTTTTTAATGTTTATTTATTTTTGAGAGAGAGAGAAAGACAGAGACAGAGTGTGAGTAGGGGAGGGGCAGAGAGAGAGGGAGACACAGAATCAGAAGCAGGCTCCAGGCTCTGAGCTATCAGCACAGAGCCCGACGCGGGGCTTGAACCCAAGAACCGTGAGATCATGACCTGAGCCAAAATCAGATGCTCAACCAACCAAGCCACCCAGGAGCCCCTAAGATACTTAAAATTTGAATTATAGGTCGAGTCCATGTTTGTTGCCTTTCTTCGTTGGAAGTGTATTTTCTTACACTGCCTCTCTTTTCCTCATCTGTTGCTTCTAAAATGCTGTGGGAACAGTTAATAATAGCATTTGTTAGAATTGTGTTTAAGAGTAGAAAGCTTGGGGAAAAAAATAGTAGAAAGCTTGGGGCGCCTGCGTGGCTCAGTCAGTTAGGCGTCGGACTTCAGCTCAGGTTATGATCTCACAGTTCATGAGTTTGAGCCCCGCATTGGGCTCTGTGCTGACTGCCAGCTCAGAGCCTGGAGCCTGCTTCAGATTCTGTATCTCCCTCTCTCTCTGACCCTCCCCTGCTCACACTGTCTCTCTCTCTCTCTCTTTCTCTCTCAGAAATAAATAAAACATCAAAAAAAGTTTTTTAAAAAGAGTAGAAAGCTTCTTTTATAGGTGCTTTAAGTGCAGTGATTATACATCGGGGCAGGAACTACCCCCTTCCCTCCCAACCTCAGGCCCATATATATGCTGGTCTTTTAAACATCTATAACCTATAATATTTTTTTTTTTTGGCAGTGCCTTGCATAGGAGAGGTGCAGTACCTCTTCAGTACTTTGTGGGCATAAGTATCACCTACTAATAAAGTCACCACGCCAAGAGTCTAATCTGTCACCATGTGCTTTTTGGCATTTACCAAAACAAATTTCTATTTCCTTTTTCTCCTGCAGCCTTCTAAAGGGAAACCTTCCAACCAGCTTACAAATGTTTCACTCAAAATACATTATTTTTTTTTTAAAATTCTTTTATCTAAGATCTGTTGTTATCACAAGGCATTTGTGCATATGGCATATGTCATGTGCTTGTTAGTTAAGATTTTAAGCTCCTTCTCAGCCCAAGCACTATTTTTCTTGCTAGAAATACTCAGAAGCCAGCATTAGACTATTCTTAGAGTGTTTCACTCTGTGCCAGATGCTGCTCTAAGGACTTTAAAGGCATCAGTCATCCCATTTAACCCTTTCAGTAATTCAGTGCAGCTAGTACTGTTATTACCCTCATGTCACAGGTAAAGAAGTTGTGGCAGAGAGAAATTAAATTATTATTTCCAAGTCCACACAGCTGAGTGGTGTGACCAGGATTTGAACTCAAGCTATCTGACCTAAGAGCCTGCTTTCCTCTTCCATTCGTTCAACGAACAGTTATTAAGCCCTTACTGTACCAGTGAACAATGCAAAATCCCAACCTTCACAGGACTAAACATTCTAGTAGGAGAGAGCAAACCTTAATAACCCAAATACAAGAGTAAATGGTATGTTGTGTGAGAAGGTTACTTAAATGCTAAGAAAAGAAGAAAATGTAGGTCAGAGTGAGGAGCTTAAGGCAGAGCTGTTGAAACTTTAAATAGGTGGTCAGTGAAGACTCATGGCTCATACTGAGGAATTATTTAACTCCTCTCTACTGTTTGAAAAGATTTTTGTTGTTGTTGATCTCTTAAGAGATGTAGTCTGAGATTTTGACGGACTCCCTCTAAACTTTGATGTACCTGCTTATTATTTCTGTTCGTTTAGCCCTGGAAGTGTTAGGTGGTTTTATCCCCAGAGTCAAGGATGAGCCTGCCCAGAGGCTCTGCTTCACTGCGGGATTTCCACATGTGCGGGTGCAGCGGGAGGTTCCCCATGGGTGCTGAGTCATGGGGAGGGGGTGTCTGTGCTGAGAGAAAGGTTGAAGTGAGGGGCAATCAGGTGCCACATTGTGGGGCAGAAGGAGGAAGTTGAGCAGGGACAGAAAGCTATAACTGAGATTCTCTCTTTTTTTTTTTTTAATGTTTGTTTATTTATTGGAGTTGGGGCGTGGGATGGGGCAGGGGAGAATACCGATCAGGCTCTGTACCGTCAGCACAGAGCCCGATGGGGGGCTCGATCTCAGGAACCTAGAGATCATGACCGGAGCCGAAACCAAGAATCAGACGCTTAACTGAGGCCACCCAGGCACTCCTCGCAGAGATTCTCTTAAGGAGACCCCTACCTGCCTAGGTGCAAGGGGCTATGGATTCTCCAGCGAGGGCAGGTGGTCTCAGACCGTGCTTCTACCTAAGGACTGTCTCTGCACTGCGGTCCCACGAGTGACCAAGCAGGAGGGTGGAGACGGCCAGGCATAGAGCATCCCTTCCCGGTGTTAGGAAACTAATAGGCCCCCTGCTTTAGCTGGTGGCTCAGCAGATTAGATTTATATATGAAGGACCCCCGTTTCATCCCGTTAGTGAAATCTCCTGATTAGTGCTAATATTCCAAGATTGAACTCTCATGACATGTTTATTGTTCAGCTTGAAAAATACCTCCCGTATGGTTTGGGCTGGAACGAGACACGATTTTAACTTCCAAGCTTCGGGCTCTTCTTCCGACCAGAACGCCAGACGTTGCAAACGCGGCTCGCGGCTGCACGGGCCCCGCAGCGCCCCTGGCGCACGGCTGCTGCGCCTGACAAGTCAGGATGTTGTTGCCGGGCTGCTGGCCTCGTCCCCGCGCCTCCCGAGGCACCACTTTCCTTTTTTATACAAAAACAACATCGCTCTTCTGACGGTGCTGACTGCACACCAGATTCCATCGACTGTTTTTCTACCCTCCCCCTGCTTATTTTTATTCATTTGGCCGCTTTATTTTAGGGATCCGCAAAGCTTGTGTTGGCCGCGGGGAAACGTATTGTTTTATTTCTGGCTGCACAGCTCTCATGCCAGTGCTTCAATTAAGAAGCGGACGTGGGGAGGACGTGGTTCTGGGCTTCCGGTTTGCTGCCTGGGAGTGTTTGCACAGAGCCGTGGGGCTCCCCCACTCTGCAGGGCAGGGCAAGACCCCAGGGTGCGTTTGCAGCGAAGAAGGACGGTGTCCAGCTCGGGGTGCGAAATGGCACCCACCGATGCACATGCTCTTTCTGGAGAAAAGTTTTAGCACCTGGTTAAAGGTCACTTACTTTTAGTACAGTGTTGTGGGGTCTTTGAACGTCTCCTGCTCAGGCATCTGAAATGGGTCTCTTAATTTAAACAAACAAACAAACAAACAAACAAACAAACAAACAAGAGATCCCCATATGAACAGGACTCCCTTTATTGGAGTCCTATGAGGCAGAATCAGTAATAGTTCAGAGGAAGGCTTTGAGGTCATACCTACTGGTTTACCTCTTACTTCGTTACTTACTAGCTATGTATCCTCAGACAAGTTACCTAACCTCTCTGTGCCTTAGGGTCCACACCTAACTGAGAGCTGTAACAGCACCTGCCTCACTTGGCTGTAGTGAGAAACCAACGAGGAAAAAAGTTCCTATGATGCTAGTCAATTCATAATACATAAACTCCCTTCCAGGTCAGATTTTTGCTACTCTGAAAAAAAAACTCAACTAGTTTTTGATATACTAGTGGAGAATAATTTTGGGGAATACTGATGAATAGTTAACTCTGGATTAACTCAGGTTTCCTTTTCCAAATTAGGATTTTTGGTAAGGTACCAGTGGGTACTTGAAACTAGACCCCTCTTGAGCCTCCTTGTCGGCCCCAAGCTTAGCGCCACCTGTTGGAGAGGCATGGTTTAGGTAGGGAGACTGAGAGGCTGAATCACCTACTCAACTGCATTTCCCCTAGAAGAAAGGGGATCAGCGGGTCGTCCAAGGTATCCTGATGCCAGAGCCGCATCCTAAAATTTATGGCCATGAGTCCCAGGCTTCAGGATTTCAAAAAACTTTCCAAAGGATTACAGTGCACCAACAAGGCTGAGAAATAACTAGGCAAATGTTTGACTTAGGAAAGTAGCCCGTAAGTTCTACCACTTTAGAGATAGTACCTCTATATATCTATAACAGAATTAGAAACAGAAAAATAAACAATAAAAATTAATACACATTCTCATCTGTATTTATCTCTACCTTTAAAATTTACTACCTGTCACTCAGACCTTACTGGGTCTTTTCATAGCTCCAGACCTATTTGCCCAGCTGGATTTGGTTGTATTGCAAGAGAAAGATTCTAATTTTCTTCTTAACATCGGTCAAGTATCTACGAGTACTTGTTGTCTTATCTTTCCTGGGTTGGAGAACTTTTATCACTCCCACCTTGGTCTGTCTGTAAGTCAGTGGGATGGCCAGGCTCCTGCTTGGGCCCCGCTGCCTTCTATCATAGCTCTGTCCTTTGCAAGGCCAAGTTAGCGACAGTCACATCTGTGTGCATTCTGCGAACTGACTACCCTCTTACAGATTTACAACTGAGTCCTAGATTTCATTCTTCTGTTGCTGCTCCTTCTCTTCTTCCTCTTCCTCCTTCCCCTTCTTCCTCTTCCCCTTCTCCCCCACCTTCTCCTCCCCTCTTTCTTCTTGAAGGATCAGACCTTGTTTTATTTCTTTGCTTTCGGCTAACAGGAAAGATTTTGAACAGATTTGTATGCCATCCCCTGCTCCCCCAAGTATTTATCATTGGATCATCTACTCTGGATTATCAAAGTCAAATATCATAATCCACATTGACTTCGGCCCTTCTGGACAGCTTTCCCATGATGCCTGTGGATGCCCAAAGATATAAGGTGATTTCTGCATTAGCCTGAGTAAAGCACAGGAAGGTCTGGTTTTTTTGCACCCTCTTTCCGTCTTCCAGTAATACAGCTAATTATGAAAATAAATGATGTTCAGAGACAAGTAGGAAAAGTAAGTCATGTCTTTGAAATCCATTCTAAATTTTGCAGTGAACAGAGTGCTTACGTAAGTTTAGCGTAATTACCAGTTTGGTCCAGGATCTCTACTTACCAAGTTTCCTGTAGCCGCTTCCAGAATTTAGCCCATTAGCAGACATATTGTTTTCAGCACTTTATTTTTTGAACATCATGTTTATAACTGTCTTCCCCTCTGGGTCTATGCACAAAACATGCTGATTTTCTTTTGTGATTGCATTTTGGACAAATGAAAATGCAGTGAAGATGAATTGCCATGTATTCCTAACAGTCTAGCCGAGGGACACATCATGGGCCTGCTGGCATTATTCCGTGGAGAAAGAGTGCGGGGAACTCAGGCCCTAGAGTTAGACGTACTTAGGTGTGAGTAGAACTGCCTCTGTCTGTGCCTTTGGGCAAGTCACTTATGCTTTCTGAGCCTTCTTTCCTCAGATGGTGGGAACAGTGCTTCTTGTAATGGTTTATTTCTTTCTTTAAAAAATTTAAATTTGTTTTGAGAGAGAGAAAGCGAGAGAGCTTGAGCAGGGAAGGGGCAGAGAGAAAGGGAGAGAGGATCCCAATCAGGCTCGAAGCTTTCATCGTAGAGCCCGAAGCCAGACTTGAACTCAGCAAAGTGTGAGATCATGACCTGAGCTGAAACCAAGAGTCAGATGCTCAACCGATTGAGCCACCCAGGTGCCCCTCTTGGAGATGGTTTAAACGAGGTACCAGGCACAAAACTCCAGCTACAATTTGTGGTGTAAGGATGTGCTCAACGGTTGGTGATGTAATGTAACCAACTGGATTTTAGCTCTTTATTTTTAAAAATTTTTAATGTTTATTTATTGTTGACAGAGACAGAGTGTGAGCAGGGGAGGGGTAGACAGAGAGAGAGGGAAACACAGAATCAGAAACAGGTTCCAGGCTCTGAGCTGTCAGCACAGAGACTGATGTGGAGCTTGAACTCACAAACTACAAAGATCATGACCTGAGCTGAAGTCAGATACCTAACTGACTGAGCCACCCAGGCGCCCCTGGATTTTGGCTCTTTAAATGTATCTTTTCCTTTTCTGTCACAATTAGAACATCTTACTTTATAGTCTATTCTGGGTTTGCCTCCTCTCACTTTTCAAGTGATAAACTCATTAAAAATAAAAATAAATCTACATGTTTTAATTTAAAAATTTTTTCTTTTTAATATTTATTTATTTATTATTTATTTTTGAGAAAGAGAGAGACAGACTGTGAACAGAGGAGAGGCAGAGAGACAGAGGGAGACACAGAATCTGAAGCAGGCTCCAGGCTCTGAGCTGTCAGCACAGAGCCCAATGCAGGGCTTTAATCCACAAACTGTGAGATCATGACCTGAGCTGAAGTTGGATGCTTAACTGACTGAGCCACCCAGGTGCTTCAGTCTGTGTGTTTTTTGTTTTCTCCAGAAACTATGTACTTAGTGTATGTTGATAAGTAAGTCAATAATTCATCATATGGATAGTGAACTTAAAATAAGAAAGGAGAACTTTTTTCCTTTTTTTAAATTTTAATTTGAACAATGCTGATCTAGGCACCTGTTTGTATATAGGCATTGAAAAAGTCTAAGCTGTGTGCAGATTTTGTAATAAATTTCTTCCCTTTTGATATAGAAACTGTAACACAGACCCAGGATGATAGGGAGCTCACTGCCTGGGTAAATTCTCACTAACCATGTGGACCTGGAGGTTTGTTCATGTCGCTAGCAATGTAGCCTAGGCATGGCAGATGCCAGGTGTTTATACCTTGTCACTTTCTTCAGACACATCATGAGCAGGAGAGGGGCAGAGAGAGAGGAAGACACAGAATCCAAAGCAGGCTCCAGGCTCTGTCAGCACAGAGCTGGACGCGTGGCTCGAACCCATGAACAGGGAGATCTTGACCTGGGCCAGAGTTGGACGCTTGACTGACTGAGCCACCCAGGCACCCGTTTTGTAACTTTATTTATAATGAAGAGCCTGAGGCCTTTCAGAAAAAGGATTCCTGAAAAAATACATACAGAACCGCACAATTAAAAACAAGGACTAAAGAGGAGATGTCATTTAAAATGAGACCATTTAAAATGAGGGCAATTTTTGTTTTACCACATATGCTTCCTCTTCTCTCAGCAGGCAGGATTAGCACCATCTCTTCAGAAGCTCCACCCAGCCCTTCATGCAGCTCTTCTGGGATGTGAAGTTAGGCTTCCAGGAGGAAATTACAGGGAAGGGAAAGTGCTAAAGCTTCCCTTCCCATCTGGAGACTGTGGAGGAGACTATCAAAAGGGGCGAGAGCAGATAATGTCTTTATTCTGAGTAGTAACAAAGATCCCAGACTCAGACACCAATTAGAACATTATTCTAATATTAACTGTTAATAATGATGCTATTAATAAGTTGAGCCGAGAATTAAATATTAGCTTAATTTATAAGCTCTTATATAATTGCTTTCTCCCACCATTGCATTTTCCCCAAGCTTGAAAACAGAGCACTCCTAGAAGAGATTATATAGTAAAAATAGAGATTTTACATGAAAGGACAAATTTGTTACAAAGATGTACCAGTATTTATTATACGTGAGTTTGCATTTTATCACTTTTTCTGATATTCCACCGTTGCTGTTGATTAGTATGATGAAGCAAAATCGCTTGGATTCTGAGTACTTTTGACAGAAAATACTTGAATTCTCAATATTTATTCACAAAAATCTGAGATCTGAAAAGAGTTATAGAACATTTTCAGTTGCATATACTCTGAATTTACTTATCCAGAAACAGAGACGTGGGAAATTGAGTGATTTTCTCAAACATATAACATATAACAGGTGTTATAGATTTAGAATTGGTCTGCGCCCTGGTTGGGGTGGGTTTCTATTATTGATTTGGTATCCCATGGTCTTTTAAAAGGCTTATAGTTGAGGTGCCTGGTTGGCTCAGTTCGTTGAGAATCTGACTCTTGATTTCGGCTCAGGTTACAATCTCATGGTTTGTGAGATGAAGCCCCAAGCCAAGCTCATGCTGATGGTGGGGAGCTGGCTTGGGATTTTCTCTCTCTGCTCCTCCTGCAGTGCTCATGCTCACTCTCTCTCTCTCAAAAATAAATAAGCCTAAAAGAAAAGTGAAAGGTTTATAGTTAAAGAACAGCATTTCTCCAAAAACACCCATATCCTTTTTTTAAAAAAAGTGTTAGTGACACTGAAACTAATAATAACATTATTATTATTCTTTAATGTTTATTTATTTTTGAGAGACAGAGAGACAGACCGTGAGTAGGGGGGAGGGGCAGAGAGAGAGGGAGACACAGAATCCAAAGCAGGCTCCAGACTCTGAGCTGTCAGCACAGAGCCCAACACGAGGATCGAACCCACAGAACTGGGAGATCATGACCTGAGCCAAAGCCAGATGCTTAACCAACTGAGCCACCCAGGCGCCCCATATTTAAAATAGATATTGGATGCAACTTGATAGTATCATTCTAGCAGTTCTCAGGAAAGGTAACATTTTGAATGTAAACTGGAACCTCAGCAGAAATTTGAGTTGAATCTGAAGAAAAAAGCACATGCAAGTTTTCTGGGCAAATTTCCAGCCTTGAAGCACATGAAGACTGCCATGTCTAGTAAAGAGCTTCAGGAAGAAGGAGTTCAAGAAATTTCCAGAATTTTTTTTTTTTTTTTGGTTTCGATTTTAAACATTCATGAAAAGAAGTTTGCCCCTATATTTCCCTTAATTAAGAGCATGAGACTTCGCAGTTTGCCCTGGCATCTTAAATCTCTTTTCAAATGAAACAAAATTCTGTGTGTAGAGAAAGAATAAGATTGTTGGTAGAGGGGCACCTGCGTGGCTCAGTCAATCAAGCGTCCAACTCTTGGTCTCGGCTCATGTCATGATCTTACAGTTTGCGAGCTGGAGCCCTGCATTGGGCTTCACGCTGTCAGCGTAGAGTCTGCTTGGGATCCTCTCTCTCTCTCCCTCTTCTCTGGCCCTCCCCTGCTTGTACTTTCTCTCTCTCTCAAAATAAATAAATAAACCTGGAAAAAAAAGAATGTTGGAAGGAAGATATATATATGTGTATGCATATATAGATACATGTATATAAATGTATACATGTATACATACATATATCTGTATATATATCTGTATATATACATAATCATGTATCTGTGTATATATACACAGATTATATTATATACATTGAATTCATTTCTATATGTAAAATCAAATAAGCAATGCATTCACATTTCTAAAGCCACAGCAGGATGTACAGTGTGGGGGAATCTCCCTCCTACACCTGTCCTCTCAATAAGAAACCCTTTCTCCAGAAGCAACCACTTCTACCACTTTCTTCTGCAGCTTCCATAGATGATCTATTTATACTTAAACAACTATTTAAATATTCACTTACAGACACAAATACCGTATACACTCTTTGTACTAGGCTTTAAAAAAAATGTAGAATATGTTGGAGAGATTATACCAGATCAGCACAAATAAAGCTGCTTCATTCATTTTAATGACTGCATAGTATCAGCACTTCATTATGGAATATAATGTTTCATATTACATTACACCACATGAAATATTAACATTATGTTAATATTTATTGATTGATTTCATTTTAGTTTTATTTCTATTTATTAATAGCCTATTAATGTATAACCGGACCTACACTGATATTTAGCTTGCTCTCTTATCTTTTGCTCTTTCCAACCATGCTAAAGAATATCATTCGCACACAGATGTGTTTATCTGTAGATGAGAAAGATATCTAGGTTGAATGAAGTGTATATTTTGTAACTTTGATCAGTGTTGCTAACATGTTCATTTACATCATGTCCTCAGCATTGTAATGTGCTTATCAAGCTTTTTGATATTTACTAGTCTACTAGGTGAAAAATATCCCATGTAGCTGTGATTTACATTGCTCTCATTTGAGTCAGGTTGATCATTTTTTCATTAAGAGCCATTTATATTTCCTTTCCTGTGAGCCATCTGTTCCTTCCTTCCTTCCTTCCTTTCCCCCTTGCCTCCTTCCTTCCTTTTGTTTTTTTTTCACAGTTTCAGACTTACTATCATTGACTGTAGAAGCTCTTTATATGTATAAAAAATTGGCCTATTGAGTTTATAAATTGTAGGACTTCCCACCCTGCCCCCATTCCTTGACTGTCATTTATGTTTTCGGTGTAATTTTTTTTGTTTTTAAATGCCATAAATTTTGTTTTTATGTGTTGATTCATCAGTCTTGCATTATGGCATTCGTAGGAAGGCTTTCTCCATTCAAAGACCATAAACACAGACTTTTCATGTGTTGTTCTAGTCCTGTTATGGCTTCACTTTTTAAAGTTAATCATTTAATTCAGCTAGGATTTACTGAGATAAAAGGAGTGAAATTGGTCATCCGTTGTTTCAAATGGCTCTCAGACTGTTTTCTGACCCTATCTCTTTTCCCTATTGACTTGAATTGCCACCTTTAGTGCACACTTGATTTCCATATGTATCTTTGACCTATTTGTAATCTGTCCCCTTGATCTTCTGACCTGCCCATCACACTGCCTTGTGATGTGTCCGTCCATGTCTAGGGGAGCTGGTGCCTCTCAGCGTGCCTTGTGTTTTGAGAGATACCTTGCTATTTTTGCATTGTTATTTTACCATATGAACTTTAAAGTCAACTTGTATAATAACCTCAGCAAGTCAAAAAATATATATTGTAGAAGTATATTTTTTTAATTGGGAGTTCATTCCCTTAGACACATAGAGCTTAGAGAGAACTGACACTTTTTTTGATGTTGTCTTACTTAATATCAGAGAATATCTTTTCAATTGTAACCTTTCTTTTTTATTGCTTAGTAGCATTTCAGAGTTTTCTTCATATAAACTTTGCATGTTTCTTCAGATTTCCTAGATGTTTTACTCTTATTATAATAAGTTAGGTTTTTTTGTGTTGTGTCATTTTGTGTGCGTGCGTGTGTGTGTGTTTGTAGGCTGTTTTTTAGCAGATTCATTTTCTACACTGTACCTTTTTAACATTTGAAATAGTTTTTCTGTTGCTGTTTTTGGGTTTTCTGGGAAAACAATCATATTATTTGTAAATAATGATAATTATGTTTTCGTTTCCAATTTTGGTTCTTTTTGTTCCTTATCCATGTCGTTGGCTAGTATCTCCTGAATAATAGTGGTAGTGATGTCTTGAGTTCACTGGTAATATTTCAAGTAGTTCAAGGTTTAACAATAAATAAAAGAATTCTCTCTCTCTCTCTTTCTCTCTCGTGTGTGTGTGTGTGTGTGTGTGTGTGTGTGTGTGTAATTATGTAAGAAAATAGCCAACTGTTCTTTTATTAAGCGATTGCATTAAAAATGAATATAAATATTCTAAAACAATGTTCTGATTTATGGTGATGATGTTCCAGTTGGTAAAGTTGGTAGAGATCACTTGAAATAGGTCAGTTTTATGACATAGAAGATATACTTCACTAAAGTAGTTTTTGAAAAAGAATAAATGCAGTATTTTAATCAGTACCTGTAAAGTGTCTGTAGAGGTGATCATATGCTATTTTGCTTTTACTCTAGTTATGTGGTGGATGGTTTAAATAATACAAAATCCTTATATTCCTAGAATAAATCCCACATAGTTATAGTATGTTAGTCGTTTTTTGGTACTGCTCAGTTCTGCTTGCTAATTTTTAAATTTAGGATTTACATCAGTAGTTGGAAGAGAAATTCATAAAGAGTTTCTTTTTTGGGTATTTTGTTAGGCATTGGTATCAATAATATGCCTTACTATTCAAATAACTATGTAGAAACTTTCCTTCTTTTCCCTGTGTGGAATAGTTTCAATATTATCAGAATTGTCCCTTTAAACCTACTTAGAATTCACCTCTGAAGCCATCTGGGCTGGTTTTTGTTTATTTATGTACTTTTTTCTTGGAAGGTTAGTCAGGAGGGTAACCCTTTGACTCCTATTTTATTATAGTATTGACTTGTTTCAGTTTTTTTTAATAGAGTATGATTCTTTAAGTATACATGATATATTATTTAATAAACATCTTCAGTTGGTACTGATTGAGTCCTTCCTCACTCAGACTGATTGAGATGATTGATGTTGAGTTCTAGTATTTAAGAGTGGTAGCTCTTTTATTATATTGGTTATTTCTACCATTCTCATATTTATATTTTAAGGACTATTCCACATTTTTATCATTGAGATAGTAGTATGGTAAACCATGCTGTGTGTTTACAGTACTCTGTAGACCACCATTAGTGTGGTGTCTTTGGTATACTTGGCCAAGAGAACTCAGTTTTATTGCTGGTCATGTGGCAGACACAGTCCCTGTCCTTAAGAGAGACACAGTTGATTTATCTTGGTCTTGCACATCGTAGGTATTCAGTGATTCTAGTGAATGACATAATTGTTTAGTATCTGCTATGTGTATATTTGCAGAGAATATAAAAGACATGTTCCAAGAGACAATATATGTTATGAATACAAAATTGAATTAAATAAATTAAATATTAAATATTCAGATATATTAAATGATACAGCTTTCATGCTTACCTAGGGGAGAATGACTTTGAAATAATTTTCAGACATAATAGAAAGTAAATGCTGATTCAGTTACCCTTCTATCTGTCCTGCATTTACAACTTAATATAAAAAGCTAAAACTGTTGCAGCAATGTTTGCTTTTCCACATAAATTGGGTAATATGCCAAGAAAAAGAAATCAACCCTGGATTAACAGATCTACAAAAAATGAAAATGCTGACCTAAATTTAGATTATGTTTATTATAAAACACGTTAAGGAAAAAAAAAGTATTGACAGTTGATAATTGTATTTGATTATGTTGAAGATTTATTGACAAAATATTATTTCCTTTTTTCTTAGATTTATCTAAAAACAGACTGGTCGAAGTTCCAATGGAATTGTGCCATTTTGTATCACTGGAAATTCTTAATCTGTACCATAATTGCATCAGAGTCATTCCTGAGGCCATCATTAATCTGCAGATGCTGACTTACTTAAACTTAAGGTAGGTTGACTATAAATATTGTAATCAAATTCACAGAAAAAGAACCCTACATAATTATGCTTTCATTTCCAACAGGGTTTTTTCTTTGCAATTCCTGATTGCCTTTTGAAGCAAATCATACAAGGATTTTTTTTTAATGTTTTTATTTATTTCTGAGAGAGAGAGAGGCAGCATGAGCAGGGGAGGGTCAGAGAGAGAGGGAGACACAGAATCTGAAACAGGCTCCAGGCTCTGAGCTGTCAGCACAGAGCCCGACGCGGGGTTTGAACCCACGAACTGTGAGATCATGACCTGAGCTGAAGTCGGATGCTTAACCGACTAAGCCACCCAGGTACCCCACAAGGAATTTTTTAAGAACTACCTCTCATAGTAGATGTGTAGTGCCATTAATACTGTGTTTGGTAGACTTCTCTGATTGTCAATATGATGACTATTTGTGTTTAGTTTTTCTATAGTAATTTATAGCGCAGCGTTTATACTTTTTGTCTCTTTGGTGCTTGGTATATTGTCTTCGGGTATTGGTATAGTTTTTGGAGGAGGGGGATAAAGGAAGTGAAAAATAACTTGGGGGTTTTGACACGCTGAGGCCTTGCTGGTCTTTGGGAGTTTTCGTACCTTTGGATTTGCTACTTAGTACTGTCTGCCCTGTTCCCTTTCGGCCACCTGAGGAAATTCAAGAGCACTGAGCAACTCCAGCAAGATACAAAGTTTGCTGTCTTTGCAACCCCATTCAGTTAGGTAAGGATTTGCTGAGGACAGGTTGGTGGTCTATGTTGATTCTCTGATTACGCACAGCACAGTATAACATATTAATTCCCCTCAGTAGCCCTGAAGTTAAGAAAAGAAGCTACCTTAAGGCCTCAGTTTTAGGCTTTATACTGTGATTGTCAGCTACTAGGGCCAGATTATGGCTCCTTGTCCCCTAAATCCTTGACTCATATAGGAAGTCAGGAGAGAGACAGGAGCTGTTATATCAAATCTATCTCTGCTATAAAAAGCAAGGTTCCAAAGTTCAAACCTGAGCAAAGCTTCCACTCATGTAGTGGCATTATCTTGGTGTTTAAAGATCAGCACCTGATGAGCAAGGCTTGTGCTCTGTAACAAACATACCAAACTTTAAAAGTGCAAAATTCCCAATGAACCAGATACAGCATTAACTTGTGATAGATAGTAATGTCAATTACTGTTTAGGTTTCATTTAATTTTTTTTTTAGCTGGCCACTGAGAGTTGGGGTCTTCTCTTGCTCTCTTTGCGGTCAAAAGTGGGTGTGTGTTGCATTTGATTGTGTGTGCATATACTCCTTGGGAGTGAAAAAAAATTATGTTTTTCACCAGCCTTTACTACTTTTTGGTAAGTATTAGTATAATCTCTAGACCCCTGTAGCTTACTTTCACTTCTCCAGGTTTCTAGTTCATCTGACCATTTTGAGTTTTCTTGAATAAGACAGTCTAAACTATTTCTATAACAGCAGAATGTTAATTACCTTAGAATTGCCAGGGAGAGCCAACATAGTGGTGTCTATAGAGTTTGGTTCACTGTTTCCGTGAAACATCTGTTCTCTAATTCCAATCTGCAGAGAGAAAATATCCCAAGGGCATATATAGTTGGTGTCTTCACTTTACTTACCTATATCTGTCCCACTGTGACATTTTCATATCCAGTAGCGCTACATGCAACAAGTAAGGAGATTTACCTTTGCATTGTTACACTAAGTCCATATACCATGAAAAACTTTTGGGTATAGATGACATAACTCTTCTGGGATAATATAAACTATAAAATTCCATAAGCTTAAGATCATCTGATCCTAAACTTTACATTTTATTTATTTAAAAACATTTTTAATGTTTACTTATTTTTGAGAGGGAGAGAGAGACAGAGTCAGTGGGGAAGGGGCAGAGAGAGAGAGGGAAACACAGAATTTGAAGCAGGTCCCAGGCTCTGAGCTGTCAGCACAGAGCCTGATGTGGGACTCGAACTCACAAACAGCGAGATCATGACCTGAGCTGAAATCAGATGCTTAACCAACTGAGCCACCCAGGCGCCCCTATATTAGGTTTTAAAAGCACTAATATAATTGGTTTTGGTTTGATGGTTTTCATGTTGAGCTCAGTTGAGAGTAGAATAACACTGCTGTCTTCAGATGATAGAACAGATGTGTTGAAGTATGGATCTCAGGATACTTTCAGGCAAGAACAGAGTCATCGAGGCTGTGATGCTGAAGAGGTACCATGTAGATATACGGCGAACGGTTTTGTGGTGAGTTCCTAGGTAATAGGAAGAAGAAAGAAATAAAGAGATTGTTGAACACCGAACTCTTTAAATGTTGTTTTCTTATCTGCTTAATTTCTCATTTGCCTCTGTCCTTTTTCCCTTTTATATAGATCACTTTGTGCTGTTTTTCTTTGCTTACATCTCTGTGCTTTAATACCTCTTATGTAGTGTTGAATCCTGACTTTTGAAAGGAATTGATAGCTACGTAGAGAAAAATGAGAGAAAGTATGTCTCTTAGTTTTTAGAGGTGTTAGTTATATCAGGATATATGAAAAATGTATGTATATCTTCTAAACTCTTTGAAATCCAGGTCCTGTGTGTGTGTGTGTATACATATATATGTAATTATTATGCATATGATATATATCTACTTAATTTTGATATGCCTATATAATTATTTTTGATATTTTCTTTTAAATTTACTTCATGAGTATAAATGTGTGACATAAAGTAATAATATAGGGAAAGCTTTAAAGTGACCAGGAAGATGGTCCCCTTGTTCAATTATAGTCTTTAATTCCCAATTTATTGAGTTTAGTTGGAATATGTCTTCTAAGAATTGGACCATTTACAATGGAGTTATTTCTCTGTTTGGTACTGATTTGAAGTACAATGTTATATTTGTCTAAAAGACTTATTTGTAACTTATAAAATAGTAGATGGCTGTCATCTCTGTTTATTTGCAAATATATAATAATGTCTGGAAAATATCAGTGACATCTAATGAAATCATTATCTCTTCTAAGGTGCTGAGTGGTGTCATCTGCATGACAGTGTTGTCTGTGTCCGTTTTCCCTGTGCTCAAGCTCCTACTCCACTCGTAGCCACCCTCAAGCTGCTAGCCAGGACGACAGTGAGAATATTGTGCTTGTGTGTGATCACAATGTTTGTCCCCTCCACGATATCCAGGATTGGGTGCTGTGGACTTTCCAGTTCTTTACTACCCATGAAAATTAAGTCCATGATATAAAATAAAATTTCTTTCTTTCTGGGTACGGTGAAGGGGCCTGGTAGACTCCTGTTGACTTTAGCCATTGGAAGAGAGATGGCCAATCTGTGCAATTGAAAAAGAAGCAAGGGACTCAGGAAGCAGCAGACATACTGCCTTGAGAAGAACTGAATTGTCTACAGTGCAGTTGTGTGTGTGTGTGTGTGTGTGTGTGTGTGTGTGTGTGTGATAAATGGGGTATTATGCCAAAGAAAGAAGCTTATATTCTAGACAGAAGTATATCATCAAATCATGACATCACCAATTTAGAGGTATTGGGGAAATCTGTATAAATTTCAGAAAATTAAAATTTAGAAAAAATTGTAAATTGCTGTAAGGCACACAGTTAATGTGTCAGCTGTAGCATGTTCTGAAACAGCTTAAGCAAATAGGCATGTTCATCGGGCTTTACAAACCAGGGCCTGAAACTGCTTTCTCTTCCATAGTGCTTAGGGGTTTTTCCTCTTATTTCTATTAACTGCAAATAAAGAGCTGTTTAGATCAAATAGTGCAAAGACACTACTTTTCAAATTTGCACAGATTTCATGGCTCTCTACTTAAACATGGTCTCACTATAGTTTTAATTTTTTCTCTTTTTTAATAAATCACATGTAGAACTCACTGGTTTTATATGTTTCAAAGTAGGGGAGATGCCCTGTGAAGCTACTTTGAATTGACAGGAAACATTTGAAATTGATCACACCCTATGGCATATATTGGGCATTTCTGCAGAGTAGACAGCCCTAAATATTTGATGGTGATGGTTGGTGATGAGGATAATGAAGATGATGGTGGTGGTGCTGGAGGTGCTCCCCATTGCCTACACAGCTTCTTGGCTGATGGGATTTCTCAGAGATGTTAGCTTTCAACGTCAAATGGCTGCTTAGTACCAGAAATCCAATTCCTGTCTTAGGCCTGAATGGGTGTAATTAACACATGCAAAATAAAACTCTTCCCTGTGAAATACAGTGAAAAACACTTCAGCATTTTCCCACATGATAGAAATGTCAGATTCATGGAAAATATTAATTTATTGCTGTTTATGTAGCCTGTGTTTGAAGTCTCTGGGCTTTTAATCTCTGCTTCTTGGGGTTCACAACAAAAGGTTATGTTAGTTTAGTGTAGGTGCCTCTCTGTTTCTTCCTGTTATAAAGTGTCTTAATCCCAGAAATGTGGCCAAGAGCAATAAAAATGATTAAGCAAGACCTGTTCCTATAGAGGAACAAACACTTTGAACCTGAGCTACACAGGAAAGACTTTCAAAGTTTAAACTCTATTTTAAGGTGCTGGAGAGGTTGTTGTTGATGAGACCCACAGAGAAAATGTACCTCAGGGAAAATAGAACAACCCAGAGTAGCAAAATGCTTGGCAACAGAGGGGTGTTACGAATCTAAGAATAGGGACTTGAGCTTAAAAGTTTCTTCTCAGAGAGGTTCAGGAATAGAAGCTGCCAGAAAATGAAAGTTCTTTACAGCATTTGATCCTATTGCTTCCAGAACTCTTGGTGAGTGGTGTTACTTTCTGAGGGTGACACACAGATCAGCAGCTGGTTTCTTCATTAGAAGCCCCCATCTTCTACCAGTCCATTTAGGAGTAGTTTCTCAGGCATTGCCTGTGAAGAAAAGGGCAGTCTCTTGAACAAAATGTTATCACACCATAAAAGGAATCTGTTTTGGATGCTTTTTCTGAGGCTTGGCATCCTTTTTGGCTGCTAAACAATGTGCAAAAAGAGCCAATTTCCTGATGGCCATATAACCTGTATCCCTACATTCCTTTGGTTGGTTGGGGGGGTTGGAGGTAGTGTTTCTGAGAAATAATCTTTAATCCTAAGAATGTCTCACTATTTGAAGCATCTTGTGTGCTAGGGTTGCCTTAGCACAGATTTTATATTTCTCTTGTGAACTAAATTAATTTTTTGTTCCTAGGAATTTGAATTTTATCCCTAAGAAATGCATGCTTTCTTTGCACTGACTGTTCTGAAGAAGGTCTCAATTGTAAGATGGCATTTATTCTTTCTAGAATCTGAGAAAGTTGATGGTGTCTTCCTAAACTGAAAAGGGGGAGGAGAGTTATTCAAGACAAGCATGTATCCCAGATCCTTTTATGAAGGTCTTATTTTATCTTCAAAGGGAAAATGAGCTATTTTGGAATTGACCTTTGGTAGCTAGGTTGTGTTTTATCAAATGACAGATCGGCAGAAGGATATCAAAACACAGCAAACCGTGTTGGAATATGGAAGCATTATCTTAAAATTTGTAGCTATTCTTTTGTAGAACGCTAGAGTTGGAAATAGCCACCAGACTCATCAGTTGCACGACCAACAGCGTATGGGTTAAGCTGTGTCTTTTCTAGTGTGTTCACTGGGCATTTGTTTTCAAGGCAAAACCTAGAGACAGTGGTCCCTAAAATTTTTAATATATTAACAAGTTGCAGGGCCTATAAAATTATGTACATTGGCATTAGTAGCTGTCAGGCTTTATTAAGGGTGAATGAGTTAATAGGATATTTCTTATCAGATTCCGTTCCTTTTAGTATAGTTCATACTTGGCAAGACTTCCAAAGAGAATTTTTCCATTATACATGTCACCTGATAACAGATGTTGTTTTAGATCAGTGTTTGTATTAAACAGGAACAGAGAGACACAAAAGGGATATTACGGCTTTGATGGCTAGAGCACTGTCAGAATATGTTGATTTTGTTTTCAGTTCTGCTTCTGATCTTAATAAAATTTTTAAGACCTTTGTGCTGCAGATTTTCCCTGCAAAAATGGGGTAAATCCCTACAGCTAATCCATTATATGGATTTTTGTATATAGTAATTCTCAAAGTGTTTTTCTGCAAGTCAGAATGAACAAGCTGCAAATTTCATTTATTTTTCTTACTAGATGGATAAAAACCCTCTGAAACATTGCTATTTCACCAGTCATCAACTTACTCTGTTCCTTCTAAGAATATTGCAGTTTGCCAAGTCTTAAAACAAGTACTGTCATCAAGAAGGGGAAGGAGAAAAGGATCCTATACACAATGATGAGGGTGTGGATTTTTGGAATAATCTTTATCATGGTAATTGTTGTCCCAGTTGTCCCCATCACCACCATCATCACCTCTTAATCGCCGAATAGGATTTAGCTGTTAACACCATCATATTTGGGTCCATCAACAACCCTTTAGTTTAGGTAGGAAATAGGAAAGTGATTTATTTCCCAGCCACACTGGTTCACAAATAAGATAATAGAAATTAGTGGAATTTTATTTCGATGGACTATTGTTTAAATAGTTATTTAAACTATTTATAGTTTGCCTGACATTTTCACCTTTATTACCTTGTCTAACACTAACTTTGCCCTTTAGGACAGTTTCATAGTCTTAAAAATACTTGCTAGCAAATTGTTCAGGAGACCAACATAAATATTTAAATAAAGGAGAGCTTTTGTAATTTTACACATTGCTATTATACCTGTAGTTGGTTTGCCTTTCTAATTCCTAGTACTGTGTGAATTTGTGTTCCTTGATTCCTTTTTTAGAAGTCTGTCTGTTTTGATTGTGTATTTTTTGTTAGATCAGCTTTTAATTTTAGTGACCAATGTTTTGGGGTTTTTAACTTCTATTTCATTAGTTTCTGATTTTTATCTATCGTATTTCCATCTCCTTATTTTCTTAGATTTTATTTTTTTCTAATTTCTGGAGTTTAGGATATGTAGTTCATTCATCTTGTAAGAACATTTAAGGTTATGAATTTCCCTATATGTATCAGCTTTAGCTGATTCCTAAAAGTTGTGATGTATAGTAATTTTTAAATCACTCTTAAAATCTTTCTAATTTTCAGTATTATTTTTTGACCCATTCATTTGCTATAGAATAGATTCTTCCTTTATGTTTTTTTTTTTAATTTATTTATTTCTGAGAGAGAGAGAGACAGCATGAGCAGGGGAAGGTCAGAGAGAGAGGGAGACACAGAATCTGAAACAGGCTCCAAGCTCCGAGCTAGCTGTCAGCACAGAGCCCAACGCAGGGCTCGAATGCATGAACCGTGAGATCATGACCTGAGCTGAAGCTGGCCGCTTAACCGACTGAGCCACCCAGGCTGCCCTAGAATAGATTCTTAAAGTTACCTTCCAAAATTGATTTTTTATGTTATTGCACTGAGTTTAGAGAATATTTTGTCTGATGTTGATTCTTTACATTGGTTGAGATTTGCTTTGCAGCCTATGTGTAGTTAATTTTGTAACTATTCCATGTGTGCTTAGAAAGTATGTATGTCCTCTACGTGTTATATGTGGGTTCTAGTAAATCCATTAAGTATGGGGCTCATATTGTCTTTACCGTAACACATATTTGGCCTGTTTAATAGGTCTCTGTTACTGAGAGATGTGCTTTAAACAAAATAGGATGATTGTGGATTTGTTGGTTTTTACCCCTGTAATTTCATCAATTCTTAATATATGCATTTTAAGACCAAGTTATAGGCCAAGTATTTTGAGCCCAAATTCAAAAGTGTATGTCTTTCTTGGAAACTGCAAGTTTTATCATTGTGTAGTGATTCAGTTTATCCCTAAAATGCTTTTTTTGACTTATAGTCTATTGTATATGAAATTAATACTTACATCTTTGCTTTCTTTTGGTGTCTTTTGCTCACATGTATGTTTTCCTCATTTTCAACCTTTTAGCCTTAGTTTAGGTGTGTATTTATGTGGATTTATATTTTTCTTCTTATTTTGTGTTTTGTCAAGATTATCTTTGCTTTCTTCCCCCAGCCCTTTCCTAGCTTCTGTTGAATACTTCGAGTTTTATTTATTCTAATTTTTTTCTTCCTCTGGTTTAGAAGTTTGTCATTATATCATTATACTTTTAATTGAGAAGCGACTTATAAACTATTAACCTGATTATTTGACTTACAAAAGCCTAAAGTTCTAAAGGTAAAAAAATTCCTCTCCCATCCTCCCCAAATTGATAACATTTGCAGAAAGCTTTAATTGCAAGAACCTCTCTGCAAACACATGTTATTTTTATTCTATCTTTTAGGGCCCTCTTGCTTTTTACCTTGATTTAAGTCAACTGATGCTTATTTGTACTCACTTATGTTTTTCGTACCAGATTCTCTGCTTTTTCATCTCACTCCTTTTAGGGTGAATCTCCTTCTTTATTACGTTCATTCTTAAGAAGTTTCGTCAGTGATAATATGTTTGTGGTAATTACAGTCTTTTTCTGAAATGTCTTTTCACCTCATTGTTGAAAGAAGTTTCAATTCTTAGGGTAAAATTTTAGGCTGTATTAGTGTAACATTTTAAGTTGCAGTTCTTTTCTGTTATATTTCAAAGATGCTATGTTTTCTGGCCTCTGTTTTTCTGTAGAGAAATCCTTTGGTAATCTAAATGACTTAGGCTTGTAGAGAATTTTTTTATGTTTTTCTTTTTGATTTCTACCCCAACTTCTTTTATCTTTGTTGCTCTCTATTTTTTGCTGTGTTATGTAAGGCTCTATCTTGATTTACGTAGCTATAAACTTTGTTTTGCTCCCTTTGCCTGAAGATTCATGTATTTCATCATTGTTTTTGTCTTTTTTCATATTGCCCCTTCTTCCATTTTTCTATTATTTCTGCCTACTTTGGGTGCTCCCTATTAGTTAACTTGTCTCTTTCATTCTTTTTCTCATTTCTAAAATTTGGGGTAGTTTTCAAACACAAGAATGTTTAAACATATTGAGAGTGGAAGGACAGTAATACTTTGAAAGCAGGAAAAATTGTAGTATTGTGGGATCCTTAATGGAAAAAACTCTCAGTACCTGGAATGTGTCATGCATTTTGGCTCATTAGTGGGATCTGATGTACTCTCTTACCCTTATAATAGTATACTTTGTTGGTTGACTAAAAACGAACTTTGACTTGATACTGAATTTCTATGAGTTAAGTTATTTTATTATAAAATTAGATGAGAATTGGGGCACCTCTGTGGCTCAGTCGGATAAGCGTCTGACTTCAGCTCAGGTCATGATCTTGCAGTCTGTGAGTTTGAGCCCTGCGTCCCTCTGTCAGGCTCTGTGTTGACAGCTCAAAGCCTGGCACCTGCTTTGAGTCTGTGTCTCTCTCTGTCTCTGCCCCTCCCTGACTCGTGCTCTGTCTCTCTCTCAAAAAATAAAAATAAATAAAATAAAATAAAATGAAATAATAAAATAAAATAAAATAAATAAAATAAAATTAGATGAGAATAAGTCTTGAAGCCTTTGACTCATTAAATTGTAGCATGTGAGAATTTGACTTCTTAATGTTCAGTTCTTTGTTGGATTCTGCCTAGTTACCATCCTCCATACCTTCACCCCTGCTGTCTTAACTTGAGGGTCAGATGGAATTAGGGCTTTTTTTTTTACTATAAAAATAAAAGACACACTGTTGGCTAACATACAGTGTGTAAAGTGTGCTTTTCATTTTTGGGGTAGATTCCTGTGGTTCATTGCTTATATATAACACTCAGTGCACATCCCGACAAGTGCCCTCCTCAATGCCCATCACCCATTTTCTCCTTGCCCTGCCCACTATCAACCCTCAGATTGTTCTCTGTATTTAAGAGTTTCTTATGGTTTGCCTTCCTCCCTCTGTTAGTAACTTTTTCCACTTCTGTTTCCCCATGGCCTTCTTTAAGTTTCTCAAGATCCATGTATTAGTGAAAACATATCATATGTCTTTCTCTGACTGACTTATTTCACTCAACATAATACCTTCCTGTTCCATCCATGTTGCTGCAAATGGCAGGATTTCATTCTTTCTCACTGCCAAGTGGTATTTTATTGTATATATAAACCACATCTTCTTGATCCATTCATAAGTTGATGGACATTTAGGATCTTTCCATAATTTGGCTATTGCTGAAAGTGCTGCTGTAAACATTGGGGTACACGTGCCCCTATGCATCAGCACTCCTGTATCCCTTAGATAAATTCCTAGCAGTTCCTAGCAGTGCTATAGGATAGCACTGGGTCATAGGATAGTTCTAATTTTAATTTTTTGAGGAACCTCCACACTGTTTTCCAGACTGCCTGCACCAGTTTGCATTCCCACCAGCAGTGCAAGAGGGTTCCCATTTCTCCACAACCTCGCCAGCATCTGTTGTTTCCTGAGTTGTTCATTTTAGCCACTTGGACTGGTGTGAAGTGGTATCTCAGTATAGTTTTGATTTGTATTTTCCTGATGATGAGTGATGTTGAGCATCTTTCCATGTGTCTGTTGGCCATCTGGATGTCTTCTTTAGAAAATCCTCTATTCATATCTTCTGCCCATTTCTTTACTGGATTATTTGCATTTTAGGCCTTGGGTTTGGTAATTTCTTTACAGATTTTGGATATTGACCCTTTATCCAATATGTCATTTGCAAATTTGTCACCCCATTGATCGCCAAGGTCAATATGGCTGATCTGGCTGGCTAGGCGGGTGTCCCCATCCTCCCTCACTGCTCTGTGTACGTCCCTTCCAAAGCTGCATGCTTGGTCAAAGAGGACAACTTTCCCCGATAGAGGAGGACTGTTCTTTGGTCAAGGGTATAGGATAGCTGCGCTCCCCTGCTAGAGCCTCCAGACAATGATAGGGTTTTTTAAAGGTGACTGTGTTTTAACTGCAGTCTGGAGGAATAAGGGCCAGGCCAGGGCTTCACTTTGGTTTTCTTGCTCTTCTTATTTGCTGGTTAGTAACAATTACAGTAACAGAACAAATAAAAAAAAATCTACAAGAGTTGCTTTTGAGAAAAGAGACACAGTCTTGGTTTTCTTAGCTTCCCAATTCAAATCTAAATGCATTGCTTCATTTTCAGAAGTAAAAAAAAATCCTGCAGTAGCTGAAAAATTATAGAATATGATATTAAAAATATTATCCTACTTCTGAAAGGAATACTTGTGCTGTGAGAGCTCAGAGAGGGGGAGATCTTGGTAAAATAATGCAGCCAAGAATTTCAGCATGTGTAATAATCATAAATAGACTTCTCCATGGAAGATAATTTAAGTCAAGAATAAATACATATTCTGTGGTTCTTTATTTGGAAGCATTCAAGGGATGGAATGTTTAGGCAACAGAGTTTATTCTGTGAGGCATTGTTTTTTCATCTCCTGCCGTTTCTTGGAACGCCTTCATAATCTCTGGACCAGGTAGACTGTCAGGACAGGTGGAATGAGATAATCTCTTTGAACAGTAAGAAAATAGCCAGAAGATTTGGGTCACTTTCAGAGTTGAATCATGTGGAACTGTGTTATCTATTAATCTAAGCATATCCACCTTAACCTTATGAAATCAGGCAGTGTTTTTCTGATACCCTTTCTGGTGGCTGGCAAGCCATAGCAGAGAGGAATGTGAAAATAACAAGAAAATTGACCCCTTTCACTCAGTGATTAATTCATCTGTTCATGAATAGAGAATAATACATCTGGAGGAAACTTACCCGCCAGACTCCCTGTGGAAAAAAAAAAGTTATTTATTTCTAACTTTAGTGATACCATTGGATCAATTAAGGAATAAGTAAAACATTGTTTTCGCAAAGTATATTCTGTGGAAAAGTGTTCTGTCAGATATAGGTATACTTAAAAAAAAAAAACAAAAAAACAAAAACCGAAGTCCATGTGTTGTGCTAATCTGCACTATATGTCTCCAGGCAACACAGAACTCTTCCCCTTGTTCTTATGAGACCTACCGTTTAGCATCTTGCAGAATAGTGCTTTCCAGAACACCAGTTTGTAAACACTAATTAAGAAGAATTTTTATCACCCACCGACTCCTTTAAGAACTGACTTCGGGGTGTCTGGGTGGCTCAGTCGGTTGGGCGTCCAACTTTGGCTCGGGTCATGATCTCGAGGTTTGTGGGTTCGGGCCCTGCATTGGGCTCTGTGCTGACAGCTCAGAGCCTGGAGCCTGCTTCAGATCCTGTGTGTCTCTCTGCCCCTTCATGCTCTGTCTCTCAAAAATAAATAAATGTTAAAAAAATTTTTAAAAAAGAATTGACCTCATGCCTAAAAAAGGACAAGGTTAAGAAGTATGTCCCTTCATGATGTTATATTCAGAGGCCAAATAATCTGTATGGATTTGATGTATTGAAGGAAAAATGAAACATAAGTAGAAGACAGAAGGGCCCAGGAAACACTAAAGCATAAAGTGTGTTATACAGAGCTACCATCCAAGCTGACTTATTTTTTATTTAGTACTTTAAAAAAACCTTTTATTGTTTATTATTTTTTATTACCTATCAAATAAAAATGTGCAATTTCTTTGAAGAAAAAAATTACTGCAAAGTACAAACAGTATATCGGTCATTCACTGGTGCTCAAACACTTGTTAATTTTTTATGACATTTGTTCATGTTTTTTTTTTTCTTTTCCCCAGCTCCTTTCTTTATATGATTAAACTTTTTTTGGAGGGGGTGAGAGGATTTTTTCTAGATATTCTGATAGCTCTATATTATATAAAGAATAAAAGAATGACCTGGACCAGAAGTCTGAAGCAGCTGAGCCTTTAAGTTGTCTGCACTGAAATTGTAATGTTGCAACGCCACATCCCTATGGTTGAAACTAACCACCTGTTAAAGGGTAATTCTTTTAAAAAGGTAAAATCATGACTCTCCTACAAATATAACATGCATCAAAGATTACATAATATATAATAGTATATAATATATATAATTCATTAATTAATGAAGAAGCCAGTAAGATGCTATAACCTGTTTAAAGGAGAATTCAGTACGCACAAACACATATATGCATGCACACTAGTGGGCTTACTGAAGTGAATTTATGAATAGTTGTAAGAGGGCAGCAATCAATTGCAGTTTTGCTGCACTCATGACAATTTGCGTATTTAAAATTTTTTTTAATGTTTATTTATTTTTGAGAGACAGAGACAGAGCATGAGTGACGGAGAGGCAGAGAGAGAGGGAGACGCAGAATCTGAAACAGGCTCAGACTAGGGGCTTCAACTCACAGACCATGAGATCATCAGCTGAGCCAAAGTTGGATGCTTAACCGACTGAGCCACCCAGGCGCCCCAGTTTGTTTGTGTTTCTGTGCATAAAAATTATTTGTATTACTATTGGTTTTCAGTGTTAGAACAAATTACAGAGTTGTAAAGTAACTCAAAGACCATGAAAAGCAGAGATTTCAAAATCATTTACGATGTGTCCTGGTATACCAAATAATTTCATTTAGATCACGGCCTGTAAGAATTGTGCAGCTTTATGAACGATTTGAATGGGACTAGAGGTAGAAGAAAAAAAATCAGCAGTGGTATTCACTGTGGATTGTGAAACTCTTCTTCCATCACCTGGTTCTCAAAGACAGCGAGAGGCTGACTATGTGCAGGTGGGTGGCGAGGCAGGATTGAAGAGGCAACTTGTGTGCTGTGAGGATAGCACATTTACGTTTGTTTGGCCAGTCAGTTGAATGGGTGATCTTGAGGGAATTGAAGTGAACTGTTAGGAATAGTGGTCCCTCCCCTATTCCTAGGGGAGATCAGTGAGACCCCAGTACCAAGAGGAGAGACCAGCCTGGGATTTTTGGCAGAGGCAACCTTGGATCATTTGACAAGGGTGCCCGAAGTCAGCAGACACTTGTTTAAAGAGTTATTAGGACGAGCCTTATGGGGAGGATCCATAAAGGAAGTCTCACTTTATTTGCTCAGAGCCACTAACGTTTTATCTCAAATCTTGAGAAACCCATAGGAAATATGTGTTGCTACAGCACTTGAAAAATACATGACCGATCTTCACATGGGACGTAGGTGGTATCAGCTCAGCGAGATAGTGCCTAATCTTGTTAAAGGTTCAGTATCAGGATTCAGATACATTTCGTATTTTCTCAGAGTTTAGAACAGGTTCTTGGGCAGAGCAGGCAGGCAGTAAGTGTACAAAAAAAAAACCCCATTAGCTTCCTGTCAGCATTTGACACTGTGGCACCGTCCTTCCTTGATTTGGTCATAGGCTTTCCTGCTTGCTTTCCTGGGCCTTTCTCTTTCTTCTTTATTCCCCGTCTGGATGTTCTTTCTTTTTTTGCACCTTATCGCTAGAATTCTCCAAAGCTCCATCTTTGGTCCTTAACTCTTCTCTCTCAGACCTATGCCTCAGGTGTCTCAAACATAGTCTCCATCTCCTCGAGTCTTCTGGGCATTTGTCTTCATTTTCCCGATTGCCTAAAATTCAGTTCCTCTTAGATTTCTTATTGACTCCTCGAAATTCAGCACCTGCTAAACTAAGCTCACTTTCTTCTTTCCCAAATTAGCCTCCTCGTTCCTGTCCATGCTCCTGTTCTTCTCCAGCCCCCCAGCTTGGAATCTCAGCAGTTATCTTTGACCCTGCCCTCCATCCTTCTATACGGACATTAATCATTGAACGACCAGCCTAGCATCTCGTTGCCTCCTGCTTGGAATTTGGGGCCCTCCTTCTACTGTTTTCCCGGCTTCCCCTCACTTTTTATTCCAAAGTAAATGAAAATAGGCTGGGTTGTGTTAGAGGAAGATCACACACGTTGATATGAATCCTAACCCACTTGGTTGCAAACCACACAGCACAGAGCAACTCACTAGCTAGGCAACTTGAAGTGCTTTTTTCTCTTTTTTTAAGTTTACTTATTTGTTTTGAGAGAGACAGACATAGCCTGAGCAGGGGAGGGGCAGAGAGAGAGAGGGAGAGAGAGAATCCCAAGCAGGCTCCATGCTGCCAATGCAGAACCCAGTGTGGAGCTCAAACTCATGAACCGTGAGATCATGACCTGAGCCAAAACCAAGATTCAGATGCTTAGCCAAGTGAGCCACCCAGCTGCCCCTGGAGCGAGTGTTTTGAACTCTCTGAACAACATCAATTTTTGCATCTGAAAGGTCAAGGTTTAATGCTTATAACTCTGTTGTAAATATAAATAAAATACAGTTGTCTAAGTGCCTAGCACAGTGCCTTATGCATAATAACTACCCATGAAATGTTTCTGGAATTGTCAAATCAAGTTTTGTGGTATGCTGTCTCAAATGTATTGTAATGTGGGTTAAGAAAAATAGTGCAAAAGATCTAGTAAAATAAGTGGATTCTCTAGAATGATTAGTAAAGTGCTGCTAATTTGTAACAATGTTAGAGCAGTTAAGTGGAACTGTATTATGGCTGTCAAGTTACATGATAGGAGCTCTCTGATGACTGATTTCCTTGGAAAGATATGTAGGAAAAAGAGGATGCACATAGACTTATGTTCATGCGTTTCCATCTGTATTCAAAGATTCCTAGAAATAGAGAGACATATGTCTTCAGATGATAAGCAAAAATGTTCAGGCATTTTAGATTTTATCATGAATAGTTTGTATTCACACAGGGTCCCTGGGTGGGAGTTGATCTGAGCATCTTGTTCTCATTTAAGTTAGTATGGATATCCCTTTGTTTTCGGGGGGAGAGGGGGAAGCATTAAAGTGACATTTGGCTTGCTGGAGTTGCACAGAGAAGGCGGGTGGGGTAGGCACACTTGCCGCGTACCAGGAGGTTAGGGTCCATTCTACCTGGAACATGGCACCAGAAAGTGGGAGAATGATCATTAGTGCCAAAACATCTTTTTAAGAAAGTTTTGTAATGTTTATTTTATTATTTTGAGAGAGAGAGAGACTGCATAGGGGAGAGGCAGAGAGAGGAATAGAGAGAGAATCCTAAGCAGGCTCCACACTCAGTGCTGAACCTAACACGGGGGCTCTATCTCACCACCATGAGATCATGACCTGAGCCGAAATAAAGGTCGGATGCTTAACCAACTGAGCTATCCAGGCACCCCTCACTATGTCTTTCTTAGCCATTTAGGGGTGGTTTGCCTATATGCCAGCAATAGTGTTTTACACGGTGGTGTTTTTCAGAACATAGGGCTCAGGCTTCTACAGTCTTAATACTTAAAACCTCAAATCTACATTCTTGCCTCTGTAGGTGTTTGGCAAATTAATATTCTTTGTAGCATCTGATATTGCATCCTCTTTGAACATGCAGTGCTCCCTTGATTTTGAACAGTTAGCTCCATTTGAGAGTGAAGGAAGGGCATGATAAAATATTAAAGAGGAAATTTAAAGAGATAGTTTTTAGAGCCTTACCCTTTAGAATTAAAGAGCACTGGGGAAAAGGAGAGGAAATAACTGAGAAGAGATGAGTTATTGATAACTACACTTTGAAATCTAATTACAGACATCAAGAGCGGTGGTTGCTGGCCATTGAGAGTATAAAAAAAAGTGGAGTATTTTAAGCAAGGCTTTATTTATACTCAGGAGGAGACTGATAGGCTGTCACTGTGAGAAACGGGTTCAGTCGCAGTGGCCAAATATGGTGCAGGTATGCACAGTGGACGTGCACAGCCAGCGGCTGCAGCAGCAATCCGCCCGAATTCTGAGCCGCTATAGACACAAACTTTCTGCTTCTTGCTTTTCTGTGAGGTCTCCTCTCTGAAGCCGACCCTTAGCCTTCTCCAAACACAGCACTCATGTATGGAATGTGAGATGGACTGGTGTGGTGTTCAACAGCTGCTTCAAGATTCAGGGATGTGATGATCCTGTGTTTTTGGTCTTGAAACATGTTAAGTTTTTGAGCGGTTGCCATCCTCAAGCAGTAGACAGTATAACTGCTTTCCAAATTTGATTTCAACGTGGGTGCCCAGATTTTGTGCATGCACGTAATCTCAGTTGAATTACTGCTTTAAAAATTCCACATAAAATATTACTAGAAGCATATTTACGTAATTTGTATTTGTAAAATTAAAGCCAACCAAAATATCCCAGGCAACTTGAAGCAAGGCTCTGGTTGTTATGGGTAAAGGTCTCAGGCATATAACGATGGGGGTGCCGCCGGGGGCTGATGAGGAAGAGGAAGTCCTCTGTCATTAGGGGAAAGGAGGGTGAGACATTTTGCTACGGTGGGTGTTTCAGAATGGAGCCAGCAGGAAAAAGGAAATGGTTCTCTATAGATATTGTTCACTGATGTGTGTATAAAGACAATTAACAGTCAAGTGTCATATGCAAACTAGGAAAAAGAACCGTAAAAATGTTACTCTGCCTTGAATGAAAGGCAAATAGGGTATGCAAAAAACAAAAACAAAAAAAAAGAAAAACCCACAAGCCGTAGAAACAGAATTAGATGAGGTATCCTGTGAGAAAGGAAACTTGCCTGGTTGGCTAAAGTAAAATATCTGCTGTTTACTGTAGGCCGTACACCAAGCACAAATCAACTATTCAAACGGTAGCAGTAACTCCTGCATACTTATTTGCTCCTTCCCCTGGCTGAGACTCCTGTAGGGTGAGTCTGGAGTGTCCACAGCATGAAACCTGCCCTGCTTTCTCTGTGGCTTTCTAGATGTGTGCTGTGACATTTTCTTAACAGGTTTGTGATGGTTAATGATCTCACATCATTATTGCCGTTACTCTTCGGAAACCAAACAGGAAATGAAGATGGGGTGATTCCTGGATGTGCATGTTTTCCCAGAGGCACAGTAGGAACCTGGCACTGGAGAAAATGGGAGAGAGAAAGTCGTTCATGTGATTGTATGTTCTAGTCTAGGGTTTCCAGACCGTCAATAGTTACTTGGTTTGTGTTAGCCTGAAATTGTATAGCCCAGGTCTGGTTCTTCCTAGCATGACTTGGAGTGGTCATCTTAATGTTTAGTTGGTATATGTTTTCAACGAGTGGGACATGAAACCGTATTTTAGAAGTAGCAGAAATTTTAGCAGTTAGGAAATAAAATAAATAACTAAAACCGAGATAAGCACACATATCTTCTTTTTGGTCCCCTCCCCACTGGTTTGCTACATTAGTTGTTGGATATGGTTTAATCTTTATGTAGAGATTTAATGTTGAGCTGAACACTTTTGTATCCATAGTCTCATGTCTCATGTTAGAAAGGTATTATTATTTATGTGTTATGGCCGCCAAAACCCAGAGGGGTGAAAACGTTCTGCCTAACCTCTTCCCTAGTTGACTAGGTGAATATGTTATAAAAATCTTCTATAAATTATTTCCTGCTAAGTGAGTTCTATGCTCAATTATTAAGTGAACCCATCCACTAAAAGAGTACTATTCCAGTAGAATAAAAAATATATATGGCACCCTGATCGTAAAATCACATGTAAGAATATAGTATATCTCATACTTTAGGGAAAGTAACTTTCTAATAAACCAATAATAAATAATATTAAATGCCACCGTTAAGTCTGAAGACATGGATGTTAATAAGCGCCATGTCAAAACACATTAAAATAAGACTCTCTAAAAGTAAAGCCATACAGGAGTGACTTGGTTTGCAAATTCTTTAATTTAGGAATTATGTCAAGTGAGGGATAGTGGTAGTTGAAGCCAGGAGAAATTTATCCTGTAAACTAAAGCTATCAGAAGTATTCAGATTATGTTGAGCTGCCTTGTTTCACCTTGACACCAGGAAATAGACCAATAAATCTAGTAGGGAGTCCTTTGACAGAGAAAGATGGAAGAGGAAGCATTAGCAGTAAAAGCCAGCAGACCTCCTCCCTCCCCCTCTGTGCCATCCTCCAGCCAGAATGGGCAGGGAGAGTGACTGGAGATGCTGGGTGGGAAAGCTCAGGCTTCCACGACCATGTCTGTAACTTCTACTTCTGAACGAGTGGCCCTTTTTCCCCACTAATTTAATCTTCTATAATAAGCAAGTTAAAAAAAAATTTTTTTTAATTTGCTTCCAGATGGAGTTTACAGGGTAGATTTGAAAATAAATGTTGGCCATTACCCTATCAGACACTGTATGGCCTTATTTTAAACATCCTTTCTGCAAAGGGCCTGTTTTTAGCCCAGAGGCCTCTAGGAGACAAGTGGGGGGGCAGGAGAATGGTTTGCAGCCTGAGGCACTTACTTGCTTGAGAAAAATTGCTGCCAGATGAGTGGTTTAAAAAAAAAAATACCAAAAAAACAGGTCAGGCTGCCAATGTGGTCTTTAGTGGGTAGAGGATTAAAGGGACCATAGTCCATAGTTTTCTCGTCCTTTATAAATATTTGCTGGACAGCTAACGGGTTTTTGTGTGCCCATGTATTTCCTTTATCTGTTGGGAAAATTACAAGTCATAGAGGAACATCCTGTAATAAAATATAGGAAGTAGAACTTGAGAGAATAGATCAATAAAATATAAGATACATGTTCCCAGGTCAGTGGCATGTTGTGTTATGACCGAAGTTCTGGCACCAGGATTTTTCTGCAGGTGACTAACTACATACACAGTGTGTGAGACATAAATAAACAGGCAACTTTTACTATCAAAAGTTTGCACCCCTGTCAAAGAAATCATGCTTATGTTTAATTATGCATAAACTTAAAATGTTTAAATCTAAAATTAATGCTAACATGTAAATTTAAAATGCTTAAATGTTATTTTATTTTAAATGAGTCTCCATCCTAGGATTCCCATGACAATAATCCCATATACTCTCAAATACTCATGCTTCTGAATAAGCAGAACCCTTCACTGCATTGCTTTTTTTCTCTTTTAAAGTTTATTTATTTATTTTGAGAGAGAGAGAGAGCATGTGTGTTAACACAGAGAGAATCTCAAGCAGGCTCTGTGGTGTCAGCGTCTTATGAATCTGCAAAATCATGACCTGAGGTGAAATCAAGAGTGAGATGCTCAACTGACTGAACCACCCAGCCACCCCCACATTACTCAGTGGTATTTTAAATGACTCTCTTGGTTCAGTGTCTGTCAATCTTACAAGATACCTGTGTTAAGGTGAGACTCAGAATAGTTTAAATCTGAGTTTCCAAGCAGAGAAATACATGAAGTATCTTTAACTGTAATTGTTAATTTGTGAAAATAAGAATATAGAAATTTTTGAAAATACTGATCTGTTTCCATATCTTCTCTTCAAAAGGAAGTTTAAATATGTCTCCAAAAATTTTTTTAAATGCCCTATTAACATTTTGTTACCAATACTTACTTTATGAAATTACATATTAGTAAATATTTTATAACCATGGGGGTGTGTGGGTGGCTCAGTTGTTTAAGTGTCAGACTATTGATTTCTGCTCAGGTTACAATCTCATGGTTCATGGGATCGAGCCCTGCTTTGGGCTCTGTGCTGACCATGCAGAGTCTGTTTGCAATTCTCTCTCTCCCTCTCTTGCTGCCCCTACCTGCTCACGTGTGTGCACACAATCTCTCTCAAAAATAAATAAATAAAACTTAAAAAAATAAGTAAATGCTTTATAACTACAAATTACGTTCCAAATTATTTATGTGCCACCTTTTAATAAACTTAGTTCTCTTTCCAGAGGTAGTATCTAAGGAGTTTTTTTGTTTTCTGTTTTTTCGTGGGTTTTTTTGGAGCTTGAAGAAAGCTCTCTCCCATCAGAGCACCAGGAAGTCCCCCTCAACCAGCCAAAATAGCCCCTTTGGGCTCCTATGGGCAGATGTCAGAAACTGGACAACAGGCTGGCAGACTTAGTATCCCCTTCCACTGCCCTCGGAGATCAGGAGACAGTGCCAGGGCAGGCCCATCACCCTGTTTTCACCTGTCACTCTAACCAGGGGGAGGTGAATAGCCAGCTGGTCCTTCCAGTGCCAGGGACCTCCCCCAACCTGTCTTCCCCCTGCCCCGTAGGGCTTTCGATCTTCTCCCTCTCCCTGCCGGACCCTCTTAGAGAAACCTCTCTCCTTCTGCTGCTTTCTGGAAATAGCTTTCTTTGTAAATCTGGGCAATGGAGGGAAGATTGGCTGTGTCTTTTCCTGATAAAACTTATTACCCAGGCATTGGATACCTGGAAGAGAAGAAATGTCAGGAGAGTTACAAGGGATCATCCACATTAGAAAAGTTCTTTCCAGAGCACGTCACCTGTTTTTTTCTCAGCCCATCAGCTAGAGATGCCCTTTGTTTAGCCAGATTCCTACCTCCTCATATGGGGGAGTAGGGGAGGAAAACCTTTAATTAAAATATAATACATACAGGAAAATGCACAGCTCATAAGTACACATCTTAGTGAATATTCACAAACAGAAGCACTCATGTAACCAGTATCCAGATGAAGTTTATCTTTTTATAGTGATATCTATTTCTTAATTATATAAGGACTTTTTAGGAATTTTGGTAAACTCGTCAAAGTATTATAAGAAAGAAAATTAAAAAAACATTCATTGTACCAACCCCCCCCCTCCCCCCGCCCCAAGTACTGATAAACTTTTGGTGCATTTTCAGGCTGTCCGTCCCTCCCCCTCACACACACAGATTTATGTGTGCTCATACGTGCACACAATACCACAGCCTTGGATGCTTGATGCATGTGTACATGTGTGCACAAAAGAAGTTCTAAATGGTTGCAATAGCAAGACAAACATATTTCTAGTTATTTCACTGCCTGGTTATTGTCTCTGTCAGCAGAGTGGTGGAGAAAGAAAGGCAGAGAAACTGAATACCATCCATCTCCTTACCTGATGGCAGGAAAAGAGCTTTTTGTGGAAGAAGAGGTTGAAATAAATGGCTGACACACATAAAGATGGTTTACAGATTTCATTTATCCCATATTTTCCCATTTCTCAGCAAACTAAGCATTGATAACAGGAAGTTCAGACACTTCTGGGTAGAGAACCTCTTCATGCAAAGCAAAGATGAGAGTTGTATCCAGACTTTTCTGGGTACCCTGTGAAATTGAGCCCATCGAGGCTCCAGCTTCACTTTTGCCAGAAGGCCAACATTACTTTTTTTTTTTTAATTAGCTCCCTTGCAGATGCCCAAATAGACATTAAGTACAGTGACTCTTGTGTTAGCAAAAGGAAGCAGAGTCAAAAGGTTGGAAATCAGGCCGGTGGTCTTTTGTAAGTTGCAGCAAAATGGCCTTCCCCATCACTGTAACATGGACCAGAGGATGCCTTCATGGTGCTCAGTTCTCGCTGAGTTTCCTGCTACATTGTCAGAAAGAGAAGAGTTGGCACCAGCTTCCTGTTGCTCTTGGTGCCGCAGGGCGTGATGCCCATCTGCCTCGTGGCTGGCCAAGGACTCCGCTTCTGCAGGGGGCTTAATGGGATTTCATGTGCTAGGAAAAGTTGTTTCCCACAGAACTGCCTATGCCTTTCTTCCCTAGAAATATATTTTATTATCTTTTGTGCTTGGGATTTGAGTGATTACACATATGGAGACTTTATCGGACCTTTTGTATTTCTCAGACGTCTTCTCCAATCACTCCTTTCTTCTTGCTTATTCACAAACATAATCAGAAACAGTATGATGTGGCTTGTATGTTTACCGGTGTTTTTGTATTGTCTTTGCAGTCGAAATCAGCTGTCTGCCCTGCCTGCCTGCCTGTGTGGTCTGCCTCTCAAAGTCTTAATCGCAAGTAACAACAAACTTGGATCGCTGCCAGAAGAGATAGGTCAGCTCAAACAGTTAATGGAGTTGGTATGTTACTGATTTTTAAGATGCTCTTTTTACTTGTTGACGAATCATCATCTGTCAAGGTAGTCAGGAAGACTCTCTGCTACAAGTTGGACAGGGAGGCGCTTATGGGGTTGGAGGGCTGTTTGTGATGAAGACATTAAGTAGGGAGAGGAACAATCTTGGCTTTGCCGTGGCTTGGCTTTCAAAACACAGTTCCTGAAATTTACAGGTTTCCTGTAGTTTATACTTCCTGAAGTTCATGGGTTTTACAGTTCCTGAAGTTTATGGGTTATCATGTGGTAGTCAGATCATGTTTTTTCCAGATTGCATATAAATTTGTGATAAATTATGGATACACTGGAAAAATGACGTACAAATACGTTAGAAGGGCAAACTACATGAATGTAAAGAACTCAGAAAGAACAGAGTGCTCTGATTCTGTATGAGTTTTAGTAACCATTGCCCCAAAGTGATGTATCTCTAAAATATGACCATATCCTCAGAGACAAAAAGGTAACAAATGTTAGAGATGGGTAGAGATGGGTTGTAAGTGTGTACCCGAGGCCAAGATACACTGTTCTGTTTCACCTCTTTCACTACTAATTGAATCACTTACCTTGTTTCTAAGATGGGAAAGAATGAATCCCATCCAGGTAAGATGGGTGAATGAAAAGGCAAGAATAAGCAATGAGGCTGAAATATAATGGTCAGAAGTCCTTTTTCAAGCAAGCATTACTGCACACTGACCTTGTGTCCAGCACAAAGCTGGCTACTGTGATTACAACCATGGAAAGGACACGGTCCCTTCCTTTAGGTAGATTCCAGTCTCGAAAATTGGTGGCTAGTAACTTTTCTATTAGATTCTAGTCTAGAACATTGATGGCCAATAACTTTTCTATTGGGTGCCAACTACAGTTAATTTCTTAGAGGCCACGTGGACCACCGTGGTGATGACCTTGTGAGGCCCAAATAGAGAGTGCTGTGATCCTTTCCTTCATCATGTCTGCAGTGGGAGTGGTTAGGAAAGTGATATATGTATCAGCTTTTATTTTATTTTATTTTTTTAATTTTTTTTTTATTTATTTTTTAAGAGATAGAGAGAGAGAGAGCAGGGGAGGGTCAGAGAGAGAGAGGAAGACACAGAATCTGAAGCAGGCTCCAGGCTCTGAGCTAGCTGTCAAGCACAGAGCCTGACATGGGGCTTGAACCCATGAACCATGAGATCATGACCTGAACTGACGTCCGACGCTTAACCGACTGAACCACCCAGGCACTCCTCAGCTTTGATTTTAGTATAGAAATGAGTTATTGCTGTATAAAGGCATTAAGAGGTAAAAATAGAGTATCTTTTTCGGGACTCATGTGATAGTAGTATCTGAAACCTATTCCAAGGCAAGGGAAAAGCAAAAGCAAAAATAAACTGTTGAGTCTACACCAAAATGGACAACTTTTGTATAGCAAAAGCAACTATCAACAAAAGAGAAAGGCAATGTAGTGAATGTTAGAATGTATTTGCAAATGACTTATTCAATAAGGAGGTAATATCCAAAATATATAAAGAACTTATGCAACTCAACACCAAAAAAGAAAATCTGAATTAAAAATGGGCAGAAGACCTGAATGGACATTTTTCCGAAGAAGACATACAAATGATGGCCAGAAAACACATGGAAAGATGCTCAGTATCACTGATCATCAGGGAAATGCAAATCAGAACCACAGAAAGAAAACACTCCAGTCAAAATGGCTAGTATTAAAAATAGCAAGTGTTGGCAAGGATGTGAAGAAGAGGGAACCTTCACACACTGTCGGTGGGAATGTAAACTCATGCAGCCACCGTGGAAAACAACAGTATGGAGATTCCACAAAAAATTTAAAATAGAATTACCACCTGATCTAGTAATTTTACTACTGGGTATTTACCCACAGAATATAAAAACACTAATTGGAAAAGATGCATGCATCCCTATGTTCATTGCAGCATTATTTATAGTAGCCAGGGTATGGAGGAAACCTAAGTGTCCATCGACAGTTAAGTGAATAAAGAAGTGGTATGTATATATGGTATGTATACATATGTATATGTATATATATGTACACACACACAATGAAATATTATTCAGCCATAAAATGAATGAAATCTTGTCATTTGTGACAACATAGACAGACCTAGAGGGTATGAAATAAGTCAGACAAAGGAAGATAAATACCATATGGTTTCACTTATATTTGGAATAAAAAGAATTGAGGGGCGCCTGAATGGTCAGTCAGTTAAGTGTTGGACTTTTTTTTTTTTTTAACATTTATTCATTTTTTGATAGAGAGAGAGACAGAGCTTGAGCAGGGGAGGGGCAGAGAGAGGGAGACACAGAATCTGAAGCAGACTCCAGGCTCTGAGCTGTCAGCACAGACCCTGACGCGAGGCTTGAACACACAAACAGTGAGATCACGACCTGAGCCAAAGTTGGCCACTTAACCGACCTAACCACCCAGGTGCCCCAAGTGTTGGACTCTTAATTTCAGCTCAGGTAGTGCTCTCATCTCTTTCAAGAAAGAAAGAAAGAAAAAAGAAAGGAAGGAAGGAAGGAAGGAAAACAAATTTCAAGTTTTTAAAAAATAAAAAAAAAAATCAGAAATAGACTCATAAATACAGAGAATAAACTGGCACTTGCCAGAGGGGCGGGGGTCAGGAGGATGTCTGGAATAGATGAATGGGACTAGGAAGTGCAAACTTCCAGTTAGAAAATAAGTCACAGAGATGAAAAGTAATACTGTAATAACATTGTGTGGTGTCAGATGGTGACCACACTTACTTTGGTGAGCACTGGGCAATGAATAGAATTGCTAAATGACTATGTCATGCACCTGAAATTAATACAGTATTGTATATCTATCATACCTAAATAATAATTTTTTAAACGTTTAAAAATTTTTTATTTTTTAAATGCTTCACATGAGTAGTGGAGGAACAGAGAAAGAAAGAGACAGAGAATCCCAAGCAGGCTCCATGCTCGGCACAGAACCCAACACAGGGCTTGATCTTACAACCACAAGATCATGACCTCAGCCCATGTCAAGAGTTGGACACTTAACTGACTGAGCCATGCAGGGGCAACAATAATATATATATAACAACAATAAATATATATATATATATGTATATATATATTTAAACAAAATATATTTAAAGATACAGGGGTCTTCCTGTCCCTCAGCACCTGTACATTTGATCCAGGATCATTAATGTCTAGAACAAGATGCTGGGAGGTGGTCAGGCGCCCTGGAGCTGGTTTCTTTTCTCAGTTAGCTTTCTGTACTTCTCCACACAGTGGAGACATCGTGTTGCCCACAGATCCCAAGTTTCAGTGTCCTCCGACTTAAGGACTAGCTGGTCTGTCTCAGCCCTGGTGTCTCAGTGAGAAAGGCACGATTTGGGTTGGATGCCCTCTCCTGACCGAGTCAGTGATGCACAAGATGCATAGTCCCATGACCCAGACACATGGCTGCTTTGCTGCCAGTGAAAGGGCCAGTTGTGAAAGAAGATGGATATTAATTTGGATAGGCATGCCTACCCCCAAATTTGCTACTACAAGAAATATGTGCACGTGGTTAAGGAACAATTGATTCAGTCTTGGGAGTTGGGAAGGATTTGTAAGGGAAGAGACCTTTGAGAGTCCCCTTGTAGAAGTCTGTGTGGGATTTTCTAAATGGAAAAAGGAAGACAGGGACAGGGGAAGCATTTAAGAAGGGCTGGCTTGTGCAAAGGCAGGACAGCCCAGGAGGAGCAGCTTACTTGGGGAGTGGGACGCGGTTAAATCCTGCTGAGGCTCAGTAGAATGAGGCTGGGTGCTCCATTTTCACAGTCACTGCCTTAGAGTTAGGCCACCATCAGCTTCTCCACAGGGCATTCAAGACTGGCACGTTTAGTTCCAGCCATCTGGGGGTGCACTTTGTTCATTCCCACTTCTAGACTTTGAAATACATCACCTTCTCTGTACAGACAGTTGCTTCCCTCTCTTTTTCTCTTGGTCAGTTCTTAACCAAGGTAGATCTCACTTCCTCCCAAAAGTCTTCCCAAATCTTTCAAGCCAGTTAGGCACTCGTGATGCAAGCATGCTCTCCTAAACCACCGAATTCTGTGCAATCACACTTTCTTCTTACCTGGCATTCTCCGCACTGACTCCCTCTGCATCTTGAAAGCTGCTTAAGGACAGGAACTTGCTGTTGTACCTGGTACTTGGCACAAGATAGACACCCAATAAATGTTTGCTGAATGCAGCAGTCAAGTGGTACAGAGTGGGTTGTTAAGGTGGCTTGGGACAGAATGTGAAGACAGACTCCCAAGTGCTCAGCCTGGCAGGGGGTGACTATCTTACAATCCAACTTAATTCAGAAGGTAGCATCTTAATTGGTTCCAGAAAACAAAACAATAATACAGAATAATGCTTTGGATGAAACTGATAGTTATATACTTTTTTCTTTTTAAAGAATTCTTCTTTTAGGAGTCTGATAAAGCACAAAAGTCGCCAGAATTTGGATTAGGTCTTCCAAGCACAATATGAATAACAAATTTGTTCTTTCCCCCACTTCTTTTTTTTTTTTTTTTTTTACAAATAGTTTATTGTCAAATTAGTTTCCACATAACACTCAGTGCTCATCCGCACAAGTATCCTCCTCCATGCCCATCACCCCCCTCCCCCCCCCACATCCATCAGTCCTCAGTTTTTGTCAGCATTCAAGAGTCTCTCATGGTTTGCCTCTCTCCCTTTCCCCCACTTCTTGAGCTCCCACGGATGGGTGGCACCCCGGTGAGGTCAGTCTTCTGGAACCTGTTGGCAGCCAGAATGTGTTTGTGTCCCACTGCACCCTGGGTTTAAGCCAACAGCATGCCATGCATCGGACAGCTCATCTGTGAATAGGTGGCCATGTGCTGAGCCTGGAGCCAGGCCCACACCAAAGCAGGGCTTTCCTCAGATGCTCTCCTCAGCTGCTGCGCTGGCATTGTGGCAGCAGTAGAACAGCACTGTCTCCTGTCTCCGGCCTCGGGACACACAAGCTGTTGTGTGGGTGGCTGTAAGGGAGTCCCTGAGCTTTTCTTGGGCACCCTATCTGGAGCCCAGCTCTAGCAAAGGCTGCCCTGCCTCTCAGTCACACAAACTGTTTAGTGTAACTGCTTACTTAGCATTGGGATCAACTGGCTCTGGTGTCTTTTCTCTACCAGCAATAACATGTTGGACCCTTGAATCCTAGAAATCCTAGAATGTAAGAGCCATTGGGGTTTTAAAAGCATCTAGTCCAACCTCTTGACATCTTACAAAAGTAGAGAGAAACCTAAGGTAGAGACACAGTGTGTTATGTACAGAAGTTCACTCTGGTGTAGCTAATTTATAACCTAAGCTAAAATGCCCTCACCCAGCAGTGTTTGATAGAAAGGTAATGCAAGCAGCAAATTTCATTTTATTTTACTTCATTTTTAAATTTTAATTTCTCTTCTATTTTATTGTTTATTTTTATTTTGAGAGAATGAGAGAGAGAGAGAGCAAGAGAGCATGGAAGGGGCAGAGAGAGAAAAGGAGAGAGAGAGAATCCCAAGCAGGCTCCCCAGTGTCAGCGCAGAGTCCGATGTATGGGTCTTATCCCATGAACCATGAGATCATGACCCGAACCAAAATCTAGAGTCACCGACTGAGTCACCCATCTGCCCCTGTTCCATTCTACTTTTAATTTTAATTCCATTGTAGTTAATGTAATGTTACATTAGCTTCAGGTACACAGTATAGTGATTCAACACTTCCATACATCACCTGGTGCTTATCATGACAGGTACACTCCTTTTTTTTTTTTTTTTATGTTTTATTTATTTCTAGAGAGAGAGACAGTATGAGCAGGGGAGGGTCAGAGAGAGAGGGAGTCACAGACTGAAACAAGCTCCAGGCCCTGAGCTGGCAGTCAGCACAGAGCCCGATGCGGGGCTCGAACCATGAACCGCGAGATCATGACCTAAGCGAAAGTCGGACGCTTAACCGACTAAGCCACCCAGGCGCCCCGACAGGTACACTCCTTAATCCCCATCGCCTATTTCATCCATCCCCGCCCCCCCCACCTCTCTCTATTAACCATTAGTTTGTTCCCAATGTTAAGGGTCTATTTCTTGGCTTGTCTCTCTCTCCCTTTTCCTTTGCTCATTTGTTTCTTAAATTCCACATATGAGTGAAATCATATGGTATTTGTCTTTCTCTGACTTATTTCACTTAGCAAAATACCCTCCAGCTCCATTCTTGTTGCTAATGGCAAGATTTCATTCCCCTTTTTAAGTTTGTTTATTTTGAGAGAGAGAAAGAAGGGAGAGTGAGCATGAGCGGGGGAGGGCAGAGGGAAAAAGGGATTCCCAAGCAGGCTCCGTGCTGCCAACATAGAGCCCCTATGTGGGGCTCAGAATCACAAACTGTGAGACCACGACCTGAGCTGAGATCAAGAGTGGGATGCTCAACCAACTGAGCCACGCTGATACCCCAAGATTTCATTCTTTTGATGGCTGAGTAATACTCTATTGTGTGTGTGTATATACACATATATATACACATATATATGTGTATATACACACGTGTATATGTATATATATATATATACACAACGTATATATGTATATATATGTGTGTGTATATACACACATATATATACACATGTATAAATGCACACACACCACATCTTCTTTATCCATTCATCAGTCAGTGGACACTTAGGCTGCTTCCATAATTTGGCTATTATAAATAATGCTGCTGTAAACATAGGGAAGCATGTATCCCTTTGAATTAGTATTTTTTAAATTTTTTAAAATGTTTCATTTATTTTTGAGAGAGAGATAGAGACAGTGTGAGCAGGGGAGGGTCAGAGAGAGAGGGAGACACAGAATTAGAAGCAGGCTCCAGGCTCTGATCTGGCAGTCAGCACAGAGCCCAACGTGGGGCCCGAACCCACAAACCGTGAGATCATGGCCTGAGCTGAAGTCGGATGCTTAAATGACTGAGCCACCCAGGCGCCCCTAAATTAGTATTTTTGTATTCTTTGGCTAAATATCCAGTAGTGCAATTGCTGGATCATAGGGTAGTCCTACTTTTAACTTTTTGAGGAATCTCCATACTGTTTTCTAGAGTGACTATTAATTTGCATTCCCACCAACAGTGCATAAATAAGTGTTCCTTTTTCTCCACAACCTTGCCAACACTTGTTTCTTGTGTTTTTGATCTTAGCCATTCTGAAGGGTGTGATGTGACATCTCACAGTTTTGATTTGCATTTCCCTGGTTAAGAGTGATGTTGAACACCTTTTCATGTGTCTGTAGGCTGTCTGTATATCTTCTTTGGAGAAATCTCTGTTCATTTATTCTGCCCATTTTTAAATTGAATTACTTGTTTTTTGGGTGTTGATTTTTATAACTTCATGTATTTTCAGTACTAACCCTTTATTGGATATGTCATTAGCAAATATCTATTCTCATTCAGTATGTTACCTTTTAGCTTTGTAGATTGTTTCCTTTGCTATGTAAATACTTTTATTTTGATATAGTCTTAATAGTTTATTTTTGCTTTTGTTTCCCTTGCCTCAGGAGACATATCTAGAAAACTATTGTGGTGGCCAATGTCAGAGACCTCTGTTCTCTTCTAGGATTTTTACGGTTACAGGTTTCACATTTAGGTCTTTCATCTATTTTTAATTTTTGTGTATGGTGTAAGAAAGTTGTCTAGTTTCATTGTTTTGCATGCTGCTGTCCAGTATTTCCAACACCATTTGTTGAAGAGACTTTCTTTTGCCCATTGGATATTCTTTCCTGCTTTGTCAAAGATGAATTGACCATATCATTGTGGGTTTATTTCTGGGTGTTCTATTTTGTTCCCTTGATCTCTGTGTCTATTTTTGTGCCAGTACCATACTGTTTTGATGACTACAGCTCTATAATACAACTTGAAATCAGGAATTGTGATGCCCCCCGCTTCGTTTTCTTTTTTTCAGAATTGCTTTGGCTATTTGGAGTCTTCTAAGATTCCATATAATTTTTTTAAAGTTTTATTTATTTCTGAGAGAGAGATAGCATGAGCATGGGAGGGTCAGAGAGAGAGGGAGACACAGTATCTGAAACAGGCTTCAGGCTCTGAGCTGTCAGCACAGAGCCCGACATGGGGCTCGAATCCACGAACCGTGAGATCATGACCTGAGCTGAAGTTGGACACTCAAACGATTGAGCCACCCAGGCGCCCCAGAGATTCCATATAAAATTTTAAGATTGTTTGTTCTAGCTCTGTGAAAGATGCTGTTGGTATTTTGATAGGGATTGCATTAAATGTGTTGATTGCTTTGGGTGGTATAGAAATTTTAACAATATTTGTTTTTCTAATCCTTGAACATGGAATGTCTTTTCATTTCTTTGTGTAGTGTTCAATCTCTTTCATCAGTGTTTTATAATTTTTAGAAATGGGTTTTTTTTATATCTTTTATAACCTTCATACCTAGGTTTATTTCTAGGTATCTTATTTTTGGTGCAGTTGTAAATAGGATTATTTTCTTAATTTCTCTTTCTGCTGCTTCATTATTAGTGTATAGAAATGCAACAGATTTCTGCACATTGATTTTTATGCCCTGTGACTTTACTGAATTAATTTATCAGTTCTGGTAGTTTTTTGGTGGCACCTTTAGTATTTTCTATATATAGTATCATGTTATCCTCAAAAGTGAAAGTTTGACTTCTTCCTTACCAATCTGGATACCTTTAATTTGGTTGTCTAATTGCTGTTAGCAAATTTAATTTTTTGGGGCCTTTTGTTTTATTATTTTAGAGAGAGAGAGAGAGCACAAATGGGGAAGAAGGAAAGAGGGAGAGAGTGAGAAAGAGAGGATGGGAGAGGGAGAATCTTAGGCAGGCTCCATGCTCAGTGTGGAGCCTAGTGCAGGGCTCAATCCCATGATCTTGGGATCATGACCTGAACCAAAATCAAGAATCGGATGCTCAACTGACTGAATCACCCAGGCATCCAGACAATGTAACTTTAAATGCACTGGTAGCCACATTTAAAAAAAAAAAAGCAAGTGAAATTAATTTTAGTAATATATTTTATTTAATGCAAGATGGCTAAGATATTATTTCAGCATGTGTGCAATATAAAATTAATGAGATGTTTTATATATACTTTTCATATTATTATCTCTCTGAAGTCCAGTGCGCATATCAACAGCATCTCACAGGGAGGACCCGCCATGCTTCTCATGCTCAGTAACCACATAATGGCTGTGGTGGGTCAGCTCCTGTGGTCTTCTACTCTGTGAGCCAGCATGATCTTTGTGAAAAGCATTTATTTGTGACGTTGGTGAATCTTTAATTAGTTACCATTATTTAACCACAAGGGGTAACTGACCTTGCTTAAGGTCAGAGACTAAAAAAAGATTAGTTTCCATCCGTTCTTATTTATCTTTCATATCTTTTTGCTTAAAAATAGTAGTGCTACTGTGGGTAACCCTGTCAAATGATTTTTAGCTATCAATTGGAAAGAAATTCGCTGGAGAGCCCGAAATAATTCCAGACTTGCTTGGGAGGCTTTTGTTTAAATAGTTACATGGTAACCAACTTGTTAAAAAGTGTGGGAGCACCCAACCCGCCCAAGCATTCAGAGTACTTTAAGCCAATGAAGTGCTGATAAAATCACTCAATTTACTGGTCTCTGAGCATTGTTTAGCTATTTTAGAAGAAATATTTTTAAATTTCACAGTAGACTCAAAGAGCATCGCAACTGGAGTTGTAAACTCTCCTCTTACAAGTATGAGTATTCCACAGTCCTCAGACTTGGCTTGAAAGACAAAAGAAAAGCACCGTAGCTGTTTCAAGAAAGGAGTTGTCCTCTGTAATTTTTAAGAGCTAGTGTTGGAAAACACCATCTTACCATCTTAAATATATCACAAGTATCTGAAAATAAAGCAAAAAGCGGGGCACCTGGGTGACTCAGTTGGTTAAGCGTCCAACTTCAGCTCAGGTCATGATCTCATTGGTTATGGGTTCCAGACCTGCATCAGGCTCTGTGCTGACAGCTCAGAGCCTAGAGCCTGCTTCAGATTCTGTGTCTCCCTCTCTCTGCCCCACCCCTTCTAATGTTCTTTTTCTCTGTCTCTCTCTCAAAAATAAATAAACATTAAAATAAAAAAACAAACAAACAAACAAAAAACATTGCCATTCAGTGATTGGCTTATCCAGCCATCTGAGGTGGCGCAGAGAACAAAGAAACACCATTGTTGCTGCTTCAATGAAGAAGCATTAAGAAACACCTACTGAGACGTCTTTTTTTGAATCCACGAGATGCCAGGATAGAGTTGTGTGCTGTTTCATGTGCAAGAGAATGTAGGTACTCTTAGCGCTGTGGAGCTGGCCCCTCCAGGCTCATTTGTAATGGGCGTGAGCTAGAACTTTCGGTTCTTGGCCATTTTGAGTTCCTTCTGTACCTCTGGTACTCCCAGAGCTGTAGCTGTATATGATATTGTTTTATAAGTCTTTGTATCGGGGCGTTCTTTCTGTAAGAAAAAATGAGATAAAGCAGTAGCATGTACTGAGCACCTGCTATATGCCAGGTACTCTGCTAGGTACATGACATGGATTATTTCATATAATCTTCACAATAACCCAGCAAGGTAGAGATAATAGCCACAGTGTGTAGACAAGTTTGAGTTTCAGAATTACTTACCCAGAGCCGTGGGACTCTGAAGAGCTGGAACTGGGGTAAAAACCAATTTTGTGTGGTGAAAGCCCCAATCCTTTCAATAGCACCCCACAGCTGTGCATGCTGGGTCTTCTTCTGGATCGTTTAGTGTCTCATGGAGAGGGGCCCTGTGCAGTTTGTTGAGTTCCTGGTTCACCTTGCAGTGGTTTTCCCATTAAAGTTGGGGCAGCAAACAACAGTTGAGAGTGAATCAGAGAACGAATGTTAGAAAAATCGGGCCAGTGTCTGCAAGTTTCCAGACACTGGAAGTGCAGCGAACTACAACCAGGCTGGGAAGGTCAGTCGACGGCGCTGGTGTTGACTAAACCCTGTTGTACTCATTAAACCACATTAACATTTGGAAACCTGATTCTTTTACTGTCGAATCATACCTGAAGGCTGAGACATGTTGAGATGCCATGTGCATGCCTTCTGTTATAATTACCAGGCAGCTGTGAAGACAGATGCACTAAGGTAGAGCACAATGAACTTGACTTTTCTCGTGGTTCCCTGTACATGCTGACATAATGAGGTCCAGAGATGGTCTGTCTCTTGTTTGGTTTCTTTCAGTTCTGTCTTTCCTCAACTCAGGCAGTGTGTGAAAATCGTGGCTTCCGGCTGTGAGAAAACACAGTATCACTCATCCAGAAACCTGCTCTTACACCGAAAAGCTTGCAACCTGACTCAAGTAATCACTGATGGAACGGTGCATTTCCTGGCTCTGACTAGGCATCTCTCATTTCATAAAATGTTTGTTCACGTAGAGAGTTTGAATTCAGGGATTGATTATAGACACGGGATGTATTGACCTGGTTCTGAGGAAAATTCCTTCGTTATTTTCATACATAACATTCCAGCCTCTGAGTTAGGTATAGTGGAGACATTAATTCACGTGTCTGCCATCAGCATGTTTCCATTCACAGTCTTTGGAGATGCCTCCTAGCCCCTCTGGTTTCTGTGGGATGGTTGGAAATCCATGGCTTATTTACCATCTGTCCTGTTGAAGAGCATTGGGTGGAAGGATGTGGTGCAGAGTTTTATACTAGGAGACATTCAGTAAGTGTTGGGAGGTGATAAAACCAGAGGTTGCTTGAAAAAGTTTTGAGTTTAAATGAACATATGGATTTTTCTTAAAAAAAAAAAAGAAATTCTGACTACAGACATTGAAGTCGACATTACTTCTAAGCTAAGTATCTGTTTTTCAGTCTCTTCATTATTTCTGATGTGATAAATGGCTCTTCCTAATATTCTTTTTACATAGGCACAGAGAGGTTTAGACGTTTACCTAAAGTCACACATTAAATCATACAATACACATTCCCCCCCCAAAAAGAGCATGAGCCCTTGATGGGAGTTAATAGCTTGAATTTCCTCTCTGAATGTTCAGATTCCCTTCAATTACACAAAGAGCTAGATTTATTACAGATATATGACTTACGCAATGGCATGACCACGCTAGGTTTTTGGAAACCTGAGAGTCAGATCAAGGTAGCTTATGAGAATACTGCGTGCAGTTCCGCAGGGTGGCCTGGTGTCACGGGGCATCTTCCCTAACCAGGATCATCTTGATGCAGATTTGTGTTGGTTTTCATTAGAGGTTACTCCTTAAAAATCACCCTTCTTTTTTACAATAATATTATTTTCTGAAAGTGGACATTACCTAGTATAATAATGTCTGAACTTAATCTGATGTTTTAAATCCTTGTGTTTCTTACATACTGAAGGTAAATTAATGATTTGTACTTAATATCAAAGATCCATTAGTCTCCAATGTGCATTTAATACTTCTAGAGACTTCCATTCTTGCCCAGAAGGGCTGGCATAAAATGACTCTAAAGTTTTTCCCTTGGTTACTTAAAAACATGTAGATTAAATCGGTGGAAAAAAGTATATTTCAAATTATAGTTAAAATTGTTGATTATTTTTTATCTGAATGACTAAATTGGACTGGCTGGTCCTTTAACTTAAGTTTGAGTATTTATGTTATTATATAATAATTAGATTCATTTCCATATGAAAAAGAATAGGATTAGTAAATATTTATGACATATTTATGATGATTTCTTTTTGTCCTACTTGTACATTTGCAATATTGTAACAGTAAATATATGGCAATATGATTCACTGAAGCTTGCAGGAATTATTTTCTAAGACATAGTTTAGGGGCTAATAAACAATTCGGAAAGGATTCATTTGACTATTTTAAGAAGCCACTGAATCCAGAATTCATAGCTTTGTAAATTCACAGCTAAATGCAGAAGTGTGAGGGGGCGCCTGAGTGTCTCAGTTGGTTAAGCGTCTGACTTCGGCTCACGGTCCATGGGTTTGAGCCCCGTGTCGGGCTCTGTGCTGACAGCTAGCTCAGAACCTGGGGCCTGCTACATATTCTGTGTCTCCCTCTCTCATGACCCTCCCCTGCTCATGCTGTCTCTATCTCTCTCTTAATGTTAATATAATACTAAAAAAAATTTTTTTTAATGCTGAAGTGTGAGGCATTAGTATTCTTTTATTTTCTTAAATGTTCTCTTTTTAAAATGAACTCAAGATTTAAAAAAAACATACCTTAGGCTAAATGAGGACAGACAGATAATGTTTTTACATGTTCTAAACTGAAATATCTTATCCCAAAACATTTAGACTATTATCTTCTCTTTCCTCCTCCTCATTCCCCAGCTAATTACAACATGGGAGGTTTTATTTTTGTGATGAAATTCATAGCCTATTTAAAATTTAGCAAGGTTCAGTAACTGGGAGGCAGTAGTGTTTTGCATAATTCTATAATATTGATTATACAATAGTGTGAAGTCTTTTTTAACTTTTAAATTAGTGTTTAATTAATTTCTTAATTGTTTTTTAATGTTTATTTATTTTTGAGAGAGACAGAGAGAACGTGAGTAGGGGAGGGGAGTGGGAAACACAGAAGCCTAAGCAGGCTCCAGGTTCTGAGCTGTCAGCACAGAGTCCTATGCAGGGCTCAAACTAGGAACCGTGAGATCATGACTTGAGCTGAAGTCGGGTGCTTAATTGACTGAGCCACTCAGGCACCCCTATATAGTGTAAAGTATTTATCTTGCTTCCATGCTAGATCTTCCTGGGCATTTCCCCCTCATTATTTTGGCAGGATAGGAAATAACAGACAGGAGAACACTACTAAAATACTTTGACCTTCACTATACACCCTTCAAAATGTGAATGGACAATTGGACTTTGTGTTTCTAATTGTCTACAGATGTCCTGTCTTGGAAATCTAAAAGAAAACTCTTTATCATTATTTTTTTTTTCCTGTGAATTAGGTAACTGCTTTCCCTACTGGTTAAATAAGCATTTAAATATAGCTGAGGGGAGGTGATTTTCCTTGATAAAGCCATTATGTTAGAAATATATGTTAGAAAAAAATTACCTTATGTTTAGGGAAATGGCATACCCTTTCTGGCTAACCAGAGGGTGATAAACAAAATGCACAGTGTATATTACAGTACCTCCTAATGGGATAAGACTGAATGAGATTTTATGCTGTGAATAAGCTGCCTAAATATATCTGTTATCTTTTGCTTCCTTCTTTTTGTCTTAAAAGAATGATTTTTTAAAGAATTCTGTCTTTGAAATTTCTGAAAATTGTCAGTTTTATATCAGAAATCTGTGATTCCTATAAAATGCAAAAGGGTTTTTCTCATGCAGTCATTCACAGACTTATAAAAACTTACTATAGATGTCAGTAAGATAACTTCTCTCTAGAGATGGAAAATGCCTGCTGTTTCTTTCCCCATGACCCTCTCCACTCCCCCCTCCCCACACACCTGCCAGCTGTCACCAGTGTGACTGTGCCTGGCTGTGAGTCCAATAGAAAGGTTTAATCTTATATATTTCTAGGGCTTACCTATATACTGTGTGTGTCAGGTCTCTTAAAAGAGAATGGGCGGCGGGGGGTGGGGGTGGGGGGGCGCCTGGGTGGCTCAGTTCATTGAGCATCCACGATTTGTGAGTTCGAGCCCCAGGTCAGGCTCTGTGCTGATATCTCAGAGCCCGGAGCCTGCTACAGATTCTGTGTCTCCCTCTCTCTTTGCCTCTCCCCTGCTTGTGCTCTGTCTGTCTGTCTCTCTCTCAAAAATGAATAAATATTTTAAAAAATTTTTTTAAATAGAATGGAATGGAAGGGTACTTGCTTATTTGTGGCTTGGTTGAGGCAAAGAAAGATAAAGATTTCATTGAAAGGCTTAAGTTGTTGGTACTTGTGACTGATCAGATGCCGCAGTAATTGGGAAAAGTTAGCATTTACTTTTTACTTCTGGTACATGGAAATACATGCAAAGAGGCAGAACTATTTACTGACACCCTGAGGGGCTAAAAGTGGACAGTTCTCTGGACCTTCTAATTCTATCCTTAGACTTCTTTTTCTCTACTGATGTGATTTGTGGGTTTTTGTTTATGTTTTTAAACTCTAGGGATGCTTCTTCTGGAATTTTATGTGACTTTTTGGGCCAGGGGTGATGCCGTTGAACACCCAGCGTTGTTACATGCCTGTATGTCACATGTCACCTCCCCTCGGCCAGACAGCTGAGCACAGTGCAGTACCGTGGGCTGATCGCACTGTGTACTCTCAGCCTCTGCAGAGGCTTGCTTCGTTCCCTTTATCAGGAGTGATTTTATTCCTCTTTAGCAAGTGATACTCATTTGGCAGCCTCATGACCTTGACAGATTAGCAGGTCACCGGAGGATATTTAGATGAGAAGAGATTAGAGGGCAGCTATCCTCTGTGTTCTGCATTCTGCTCTTACAGGAGCCCTGGGGGTTCAGGGGACTGGTTAATGGTGAATTCTCACCATTGAATGTGAAACTGATTTCTCCAGTGAGGCTTTGCTGCCTTCTGAAAGGGGGAGTGGAAGGGGGAGTTTTTGCAAGTTCAGAACAGATGTGAGCTACTTAAAGACCTGATCTCACTGGGGTCATTCCCAGCCCAGAGTATCTGTGGTTGTGCATTTCCAAGCAGGACGTGCCAGGGATTGGGGTGTACACAGGAGCATCCTGCGGTTCCAGCCGTGAAGCAGAGTGAGCCACAGCATCTGGAGTGTCAACATGAATGGGCCTCAGAAATTTCAGCCAACACTACTGATCCCTTTATTCCTGGCATTCTGCATAGCACTGGAAGATGGAGTGAATGAGAGCTGGTGCCTTCCATCTAGGAGTTCACAGGCTTCTAAGGGTGGGCAAATGTGTGCGCACACGAATACAATAATACATTATCCTTAGGAGCACCAAGGAAAGAGGGGCCGTTCTCCGTGGGTGTTAGTTCAGAGAGCAAGAGTGGGGGAAACCCCCACAAAGGTTTCAGAGAGGAGAGAGCCTTGAATTACATCTTGAAGGATGTAAGGACAATAGGGCGTTATTGGGGAGGGGTACACCACACAGGGAAGAGCCCGAACAGGTTTGGAACTGTAAAACCCTTGGCACACGCTGGCGGCTGCAGTCGGTAATTACATGGCCTGGGGACGCAAGCGAGGGTTTTCAGAGAGATGGCGCTAGAAAAATCCATCTGAGCCGTAGCTGCTGGCCCTTGGTGCTGGTGAGTTGGGGACTTCACCCCGTGGGTTTCTGAGACGCTGTTGCAAATGTCTAAGTTGGTAAATGATGCAGTGAAATGCACACATTCTGGCAGCTCTGGGAAAGACGGGACCTGAGGAGCAGATTGCTGTACAGAACCAACCAAGGAGACCATGAAAGTGTCCAGTGAGACAGAGTGATGGTCTGGACAATAGAGTAGCTGGGGTGGGGGGTGGAAAGCTCGGGTGGGGGCCGTGGAGAGCTGAGCAGAGCTTCCAGAGAAAGCGGGAGAGTGGGATTAGGGGAGAATGATAAGATTATAAACGTTATAGCTTTCATTTTGCACGTGTCAGAGGTGGTTCCAGTCAGCTGTTAATAGGATATTTGTCTTTCAGTGCAAAAAAGACATAATCCGCATACCCCACAGTCTTGGAAAATGTTCTTAAAGGTGTTCAGGTCCACAGGTCCACCTTCTGAAAGGCGTTTCAGTCCACAGGCCTTTCAGTAATAACTCCATTTTAAATAAATAGCACATCCAAAAGATGTGTTAATAGTCACAGTTTTTCACTGTCAAAGAAAAACAGTTTTTCACTGAGTGTTTGTTAAGTAGGATGTGTGACCTTCTATTTCAAGGTACTGTGGGATGGTGGCTTAACAGTGGGCAGGCATTCGCTCCGAGTCACAACTGCCCTGGATGCCTGACTTAACCTTCCAGAGCCTCATTTTCCTGATTGTTAATACTAAGCTGCTAATACTGCCCTACGGGTTCGTGGTGAGAATTAAAATCTTTTTTAACATTTATTCATTTTTGAGACAGAGAGACAGAGCGTGAGTGGGGGAGGGGCAGACAGAGAGGGAGACAGGGAATCCAAAGCAGCCTCCAGGTTCCAAGCTGACAGCACAGAGCCTGACACAGGCCTCGAACTCACAGACTGTGAGATCATGACCTGAGCTGAAGTCCGACACTTAATGGACTGAGCCACCCGGGCACCCCTCGTGGTGAGAATTAATGAGACTGAAGCACATGAATGCAGCAGACACAGGGCTGACAAAGGTGCTCCCAAATGCTCTGAACATCCTTCCTTTCTCTTTTTCTCCTCAGATAATGTTCAAAATGCTGTACTTTCTTTTTCTTCTCTGTGCTGAGTCTTCCTTGGCTAGAAACCTCCAGACCAGGATAGTACTTGAGTAGTTGTCCTCACATCTAAATCCCTTACAGGGGCACCTGGGTGGCTCGGTCAGTTAAGTGTCCGACTCTTCATCTCAACTCAGGTCTTGATCTCAGGGTCATGAGTTCAAGCCCCAAGTTGGGCAGCGTGCTGGGCGTGAAGGCTTCTAAAATAAATAAGTAAATTCCTTAAGGAGATTTCACATGAAATGCTTGATTTCCTGGAAAAAGATGCTTATCATTTCTGCCTTTGCTTTTGATGCAGGACGTCAGCTGCAACGAGATCACAGCCCTGCCCCAGCGGATAGGTCAGTTGAAATCTCTACGGGAACTGAATGTCAGAAGAAATTACCTTAAAGTTTTACCACAAGGTAAAAAAGAATAAAAACAGGAAACATTTATTATCATTTTTTTGTTTTACTTTTGTGAAGAAGGCAGTTGGTCTAGTCATGTTTGTGTAAAGCTAATAATATTAATCATTAATTATCTGAATATGAATTCTGTGAGTTTCACATGCAGATGACAGAAAAGTTAATATAAAACTTCATTTTAGTCAAGGGGTATAGCAGCACCATCATTCCCCTGTATAAGTCTGTGTGTGTGTGTGTGTGTGTGTGTGTGTGTGTGTGTTTGCTCAGGCTCACATAACAAAGTACCGCAGACTGAGTGGTTTAAAGAGCAGAAATTTACTTTCTCACGGATCTTCAGGCTGGAAGTCTGATAAAGATGTCTTCTGAGAGCTCTCTCCTTGGCTTGCAGATGGCTGTCTTCTCCCTATGTCTTTACATCATCCTCCCTCTGTGACTCTGTCCTTTTTTAAAAATTTTTAACATTTTATTTATTTTTGAGAGAGAGATAGAGACAGCATGAGGAGAGGAGGGTCAGAGAGAGAGGGAAATACAGAATCCGAAGACAGGCTCCAGGCTCTGAGCTAGCTGTCAGCACAGAGCCCGACATGGGGCTCCAACCCATGAACCACGAGATCATGACCTGAGCTGAAGTCGAATGCTTAACCGACTGAGCCACCCAAGCGCCCCTCTGTGACTCTGTCCTAATCTCTTCTTAAGGTTTATTTATTTTTTGAGAGACTGAGAGAAACAGAGTGTGTGGGGAGGGGCAGAGAGGGAGGGAGACATGGAATCCAAACAAAGCAGGCTCCAGGCTCCATGCTGTCAGCACAGAGCCTGATGCAGGGCTCGAACTCATGAACCGTGAGATCATGACCTGAACCGAAATCAGATGCTTAACCTGCTGAGCCACCCAGGCGCCCCAAGTCTCCTCTTCTTATAAGGACACAGTCAGTTGGGTTGGGGCCCACTCAGGTGACTTCATTTTAACTTCCTTACCCCTTTAAAGTCCTTATCTCCAAATACAATCACATTCTGAGGCCATGGGGATTAGGACTCCAACATAGGAAATTTGAGGACACACAATTCATAACAGGAGTTGTTTTTGGTGGAATGTGTGATGTTTTTGAACACTGACCCAACGCTCTGGGCGATAGGCTTGGTCTTGTAGACCCAGCTGTTAGGATTTCTGGCTTTAGCTGTCTGGTAGCCCTGGTTGGGAACCACCCCTCTGTGTCCAGAATCTGTGTTTCAGGTGAGGGCACTGCCCCTGCTGAAGTGGTATGTGGACTAACGTCACTGGTAGTTGTAGTGAATCTCAGAGCCTCAGCACCTGACATTCCTGCTCAGGAGCCGGACCTGGGCAAGCCCTTCCCTGCAGCTGTGGGCCTGTCCAGGCTGTCCCTCTGATACATGGTCTTTCAGCTCAAATACAAAGATAACATTTGTCCAGAAATTGCGCATCATTAAGAACTTTGACAAGGAGCTGTGTGGGATGGTGGCGGATCTGAATTTCATATTTTGGGATTCTTACTCAGACTTGAATCAGAAGGAGTTGATGAGTAGTAGAACACTGAATGCTTTCCCAAATGCTCTGGTTTTCAAAGATCGCATTCATTTCCATCTGTTCCATTTAAGGCCACTGGGCATACCCTATTTCTTATTTTTTATATATATATATGTTTAATTATTTCTGAAAGAGAGAGACAGTGTGAACAGGGGAGGGTCAGAGAGAGAGAGAGACACAGAATCTGAAACAGGCTCCAGGCCCTGAGCTAGCTGTCAGAAGAGAGCCTGACACGGGGCTTGAACCCACGAACCGTGAGATCATGACTTGAGCCGAAGTTGGAGGCTTAACCAACTGAGCCACCCAGGTGCCCCTACCCTATTTCAAACATGCATTTAAAAACATACATCAGGGGCGTCTGGGTGCCTCAAGCCAGTTAAGCATCCAGCTTCAGCTCAGATCGTGATTTCATGGTTCATGGGTTCGAGCCCCACGTCGGCCTCTGTGTTGACAGCCTGCTTAGAATTCCATGTCTCCCTCTCTCTCTGTCCTTCTCCCACTCACACTTTGTCTCCCTTTCTGTCTCAAACATAAAAAAACATTTAAAAAAAAACTTGTTTAAATATCACTCAAAGTGAGAGCATTTTTGTGGAAAGAAAAGCTAAAGCATTTGGTTAATCTGACACTATTGCAGTGAGTTGAGAGCTGCCTGATTTTTTCTGCATTTTGATCTTTGTCTTGAAGGCAAGCCAGTGAAGCTCATGGAAGGGAAAGAACTTTATCAAATGTGCTGTGCTTTTGTGGATGGTACATTTGAGTGCCTACCTGCCATCTTCACCTTTCTTGTGCATTTTTAAAAATTTTTTATTCTTTTATTTTTATATTTTTAATGTTTTTTTTTTTTTAATTTATTTCTGAGAGAGAGAGACAGTGTGAGCAAGGGAGGGTCAGAGAGAGAGAGAGACACAAAATCGGAAGCAGGCTACAGGCTCTGAGCTAGCTGTCAGCACAGAGCCCGAAATGGGACTTGAATCCACGAACCGCGAGATCATGACCTGAGCCGAAGTCGGACGCTTAACCGCCTGAGCCACCCAGGTGCCCCTCTTGTGCATTTTTAAAGAAGCAAAGTATGGGGCATCTGGGTGGCTCAGTCTGTTAAGCGTCAACTTTGGCTCAGGCTCATGATCTTACAGTTTGTGAGTTCCAGCCCCACGTCGAGTTCTGTGCTGACAGCTCAGAGCCTGGAGCCTGCTTTGGATTCAGTCTCCCTCTCTCTGACCCTACCCCACACACACTCTATCTCTCTCTCTCAAAAAAAAGTATTTAATAAACATTAAAAAGCATTTTTAAAGAAGGAAAGTTAGAAACTCTCTCACCACAAAGATGTATTACTTCATTACTTGAGATGCGTTAGTATAAAAGCATTGATTTTTCATTCTGTCATTGTCCAATCCATTTTGATGGGATGACACTGTTTTTCTTGGTTTGATCAAGTGTGAGGGGAGAAACTGTTACTAAATGAACATTAGTAAGCATTTCACCTCTCATAGCATGAAAGGAAGCATTTCTTTACATTTAAGCTCTCATGCTAATCATTGACAAATCATTACAAATCAAACTCATTTTCAAAAGAAAAATGTAAGGGAGCCATGGAATGGTTGCGTATCATAGTTCAGAAACGTGTGAAAAGTGTGTCTACACAGTTTGTTCTCCCCACTTCTATGCTCCTATCTTAAAAGCATTCCTTTCCCTGGAGAAGATCAGTTACACATTTCTATCCTTTTCATAATTATGTTTTCTCAGGTTTTATATTTTTATATACACTCAAAGCTAAGTCTTCAGTTTACTGGAAAATCTTTTTTTTTTTTTTTTAAGTAACTTCCTGAATATCAAGTTTCTTTTTTGCTTCACTCCGGAGAATTCCATTAACAAAAGAGCATTGATGGTGTTGCAGGCAGTGAATTTAAAGACTTTCCGTATTTACTTGTTTTTCCTCTTTGAGTACCCCTCCCCATATGCTTTCAATCTGAGGAGGGAAAACTCGTCTGTGGCCTAATTACCCAATCAATTTTGTCGTGGTTTTACTGCACACACTGCAGGGAGGAGACCATACTTTGTGTTTTCTAGGACCTGAATGGAAAGAGTTAAGATTAAAGGAGCCACTCATTGACTTTCTCTGCAACAGAGGGTTCCTTGGGATTTTTTTCTTACCCCCTTTTTCTGCCCTGTGTCTTTTGACCATGTCTAGGCTGGTGTTATCATTTTCTTCTCCCCCCCGCTTTCTTGTTGTGAAACTGCCAGGCTCTCATTTTCTGAAACTAAGATGGTAATTGTGTCCCAAACTGCAACTAAAGGAAATAGTCATTATAAAAACCATTCTTACTTTACCTTATTTATTTAGGTTGCCTCTCCTCCCCTTTCTGCTCTGTCTTCCAGAAATTTAGCCCTCAGTCTTAACTTAAAAGTCTTCATTTTCTGTGGCAAAGAGTTGCTGAAGATCCAGAGTCCAGTTACATTTTGCTACTAATTTGTCAACCTAAGTTTAGTGAGTAAAATTAACCGTCTCAGAGATGGATGAATATCACTACGGGAGCAGCAAGGGGGTATTCCCTTTGTTTTATAAATCTCTCTAATTCTTAATCCTCTTAGAAATAAGCTGTGAAGTGAAAGAGATCTTACTTTCCCTTTTCCTTTGACTTTCTTGATTCCAGGCTGTCTTCCACGTTCCCCTCCTCCCTCTCTCCTGCACCTTCCTGTGCTCACAGAGCCTCCATCAAGGCAACCTCCAGGACTGGTAGGGGGTGAGGCAAGTCGCTTACCCTGCTCTTGGGGGTAGGGGGTGCCGACTGGGTTTGGGCAGTGAATTATTCAGGGCAGTTTACAAACTACTCTTCCTCAGCCGCCTGTCAGGAGCTGAGCTCGGGACCTGCTGAATCGGATGCTCTTCTCCCTCTGTTCTAGCGCTTGAGCCTCTTGACTCCTTTTTAAAATACACAGTAATTCACTAAGGCATGAAACAAGGAAAGTCCCTGACACGCCCAGATTGGAGTGAATAGAAGAGATACGGGTTGCTAAGAGCATCTTTGTTTGTGGAACTCGAAGTGGCATAGCTGAGTAAAGTGAAAACCCTAGGGCCTGCTGGGAGGAGGAGAGGAATTCTGTTAATTCTCAATGCAGGTCACCTCGTCTGGGGCCTGCCCATCCTCCACTTTGAAACTCCTTGTGGAGTACCGTATTTCACCGTATTTCACCCCTTATCAGGTCCTATAACGAACGTGGCGAGGCCCTTTCTGCCACGACCCCACTAGAGTGCCTCACCCAGAGATCGTGGTGGTTTGTCCCGTGTCTACATGTCTGGTGTTGCTCAGCCTCTTTGCTCGATGGAATATATTTGACTCCATTCCTTGCAGCTGCCAATGTCGGTTGGAATGCCTGAAATTACTGAGTGTTTACTGTGCCACTGGGTGGGGATTCTAAGCTAAATATAATGTTCTGTCTTGTTTGCAGAGCTCCAGAAGACTTTTTAAAAGCAGCAGAATTGAGCCTCATCAGATCAGGATTACAGGGTCCATTGCAAAATTCCAAATTAGACAGAATTTCGTTTTTAAAGTGGAATTAAAAAAACCATGAACATATTTCTTGTAACTAGTTTTGAGGTTATGCCAGCCCAGATACATTGACTGGATAAGAATATTTCGTAATTAGCACATTGTTCATGTGCTAGCAGTTGAAGTTAAAATATAAACATGACCTATGTGGTGTGGCTTACGTGATTGTTTTGCTGGAAGAGAGACCTTTCTGAACAATAGATATTGTAAATGTCAAGTGTGCCCAGCCTCTGTCTGAACTACCAACAATTTAAAATTATTGTGCTCCCAATGAAAGATTTCCCCTCCCCTTTAGTAAAATATTTTATACACATAGACATATTCCTGATGCTTATTTACGCAATTCCTGATGCATATTCCCGATAACTTATTTCCGTCATGCTAAATGAAAGTTTTCCTTGTAAGCAGAAAATTAATTTTAATGTTTAGCCATTTGATCTCGTTGCTTTCTGAAATTGTTCTTTTTCTTTCTTTCTTTTTTTTTCCTATTCTTTAGAACTAGTCGAGCTTCCCTTGGTAAAGTTTGACTTTTCCTGCAATAAAGTGCTCGTGATTCCCATTTGTTTTAGAGAGATGAAACAGCTGCAGGTGTTGCTACTTGAGAACAACCCTTTGCAGTCTCCTCCAGCACAGGTGAGGGACGCCAGCAAAGCTGTTTCACGGGGGGGGCAAATGCTGTCAATGGGGTGGGGTGGAGAGGCAACTCTCAGCAGAGCTGGGCTTTTGATAGTCTGCTGAATTCACGTTGTTTTAGCCATGATCACAGTCTCTGAAAGATGAAACCTTGGGTGAATCCGACTACAGAAAGGTGTCTTCTGCTGCATAGAGTGTGTTTACTGTCCTGACTGCTGCAATCCCAGAATTGCAGGTGTTGGTATTTGTGTGCACATTGGAAACTCCTTCATGGAGCCTGCGGCTTAGACTCAAGGAGTAATATATTCCTTAGGTTAATGTGAGCTGCGAAATGGAGTTTGAACATTTCCAAACATGACTGTTGGTTATTCAGAGATAAGTTTCGAATTCAGCTATTAAACCATGTGGGAACAGAGTGAATGCTTCCAGGACTGGAATGTTACTCCGTCGGTTATCTGACCTCTATCCTTTTTTAGTATTTGGACTTAAACTCATTTCAGTTAGTTTTCTATTCAAAGTCGGATTTGGAAGAAATGATGCCTAAATTCTCATATGTTTTGGAGAAGCTAAACTAGGTGTGTATTGTTAAAATGTTATTTGAAATGAAAATATACGATCAGATGTCTAGTCTTTACATTTTGTTTTGCCATTAGAAAACAAATGTGTGTTACTAATTTCTCCATAGATTTGCACGAAGGGCAAAGTGCACATATTCAAGTATCTGAGCATACAAGCATGTCAGATGAAGACAACCGACTCCCTCTATCTCCACACAATGGAGAGGCCACATTTACACCAGCAAGTGGAAGACAGGTGGGTGTCACTGCAGTCACTCAAAGCCCCTGTTTGTTTAGGCCTATGTGCACTGGGTGGGTAACTCCAAAACAGCCCTTCGTCTCTCTTAACCGATGCAGATTTATGGTGTTGATAACCTTTCAGCATCGTGCAAATCTTAACCTTCCCTATTCTAATCAGTAATCAGCTTTTCCTGAGTACTGTCTGTGTATGTTATAATGCATATATATGTATATATATCTTTATAAACGCAATCCATAATATAAATATGGGTATTTTTTACTTGTCAGTTAAAACAGCCATACAGGCTCAGGCATGCTTTTTAAAAAAAATTATTAATTTTTAATATGCCTCTAGGACATTGTTAAGAAACACTACAGGCTTTGTTTTGTGATTGTCTTTTAAAAATGCAGTGTGCATGATTTTTGCCATTTCCTGTTTAGAACGGAAGTGTTAGAATCCTTTCACATGCCCTTGGCCTTTTTGTGGCATCAGTTGGGCCTTGAATTTTTAGAGAACAAAATTCCCATGCAGAACACATGTATAGAAACACAGATTGTTTTGAGAGGTCTTCACTGCAGAGACCTGTCCTTAACTTTTTACTAAAAAAGTAACGATGGTGACTTAAAATCTCAGGCTACCCTAATGGTACCTTTATATAATGCTTAAAATATGTATTCATTATTTTACTTTTATAAACATCAAATTTATTTAGTCACTGGGTAAAAAGCTTATAAAATTACCGAGAGTAACCATATAAGAGGAAAAAGCCTCTTTTAACATAAAAGATAAAAGCAACTAGGTAGTTTTTGCTTTTTCATACACTGCTTTTTTTCAAAGAGCAGGCTCCTTGATTAGAGTATGAACTTATGGAACCATGAACACAGAATTTATCTTCTGCTTAAACAGAGTATCTGATTTTCATGAGGCCCTGTCTTAACTTTCTTTAATATTGGGTCGATTCGTTCCCTTATGGTAATATACAATTTGTATAGCAAAGTCATTACTTGACTATAAATTAATGTATCTTGTTGTGAACTTTGTGATTTCAATTTTTTCCAAATGGATTCCATACCAATGATATCTATCCCAGCAAGAAGGATTCTGATTCGGGCGTAGGAAGTGATAATGGAGACAAGCGTTTATCTGCCACAGAGGTAAAGTTCGTGATGAAATGTTTTTCCTTCTGTGCTTCTCGCTAAATTTGCTTGCATTCCTGAACTCCTCTGTGGTAAAGGGCGTTAATGCATCTATGTGAGAAGGTGTGATTATGTTTGTGATAGAGATTTGAAATTCTCTAAGTGTTATGGAAATGTGAGCTGCGATTAGCTTTTTCTGCATCTTTAGTATTTTGTAAAAGTCTCAAGGGTAGAGTTCCTATGTCCTTCCCCTCCCACCACACTCCTGACATTACCTAGAATATTCTTTTTTTTTCTTAAAGTTTATTTAAGGGAGAGAGAGAGGGAGGGAGAGAGAATGCACACATGTGTGCGCACATGAGCCAGGGAGGCGCTGAAGGCAGGGAGATCAAGAATCCTAAGCATCCTAAGCAGGCTCTACACTGTCAGCTTGGAGCTTGACATAGGGCTCAGTCCCATGAACTGCAGGATCATGACCTGAGCCTAAATCAAGAGTCGGACACATAACTGACAGAGCCACTCGGGCACCCCTAGAATGTTCTTGAACGCTTCATAAATATTATGAAATGACTAAGAGTGGTATGCAAGTATCCTTGAGGCATTTTTATAAATGTTTATTTCTAAATGACAGAATAATTTAGGAAAAAACTTATTTGCATGCATAGATGTTAAGGAGCCAAATGTCCATTGCATTTTAACAGTTTACTCACACGATGTGCAATTTTAAGTAGCCCTAATTTTTATAGCAATGTTTGTTTTCCCAAAAGTCTTCGTTTGTGTTTTTTTCAGACAATTGGATAAAAGTTTGGTTACTTGTAAGCTAAGAAGCCACACTAGAGCTTCCTAAAGTGGTTACAGATTTCATTTATTACATTTATCCCATTTATAGTTAGATTCTCTAAATCTTTCACCAATATACCATTAAATGGGGTTTCTTGAGCCGGGGAGCTAGAAGGGACAGCTGGAGTAGGGAATGGATGTATGATCAGTCTTCCCTTTTGAGGAAATTCATTGAGATTTTGTGGTTATTGAGTTTTGAAATATAATTCTCCCCTTTGAAAATGTAATTAATAGGCCAGTCACTCCATTTAAGGAGTTCTCCTTTGTACTCTGTGTGACTCCAAGAAAAATGCCTTTTGCCTGTTCTCTTCAGATGTTTGAGGGTTAATATGTAGCTAAGATGTTGCATTTTATTTTCTACAAAATGCTTTATAAAGCAATGTATTAAAACATTCGGATACCTTAAAATCTTTCTAATACAGAACATTTTGAAAGGAGTTTGTAGGCAGAAAAAGAAAGCCAATTTCAATAAAAGAAAATTACTCTTATGAAGCCACATGAATAGTTTCCTGTGGTTCCCTTGGGGAGAAAATACTCAACACATTGCTTTATAAGTTGTATTTAATTCAACCCCCTTAGCTTTATTAAAACTCATAAGTCCCCTGAAATGTCCCATTGTTTCAGAAATTACTCACCCTAAGCTTCTTTTCTATGAAGTTAAAACAGACTCTGCTTTATCCTTTATCCGTTTTTTAAGGATAATTAAGTTCATTAATAAAACATCACACAAAGAACCTCATTATCCTTTTGTTCTCATTTAATACAAGTAGGAGGCTAATATCATTCTAAAAGGAGGCCAAGGGTTTATTCTGTCCCTTTTAACTAGATGCATATCTTTGGAATTTTGCTAAGTTGTCAAGATAGGAGAAGGGTGGAAGGAAGGACCACAGAAAGGATTTTGTATTTGACAGTAGTGAGTGCACAAATCTTCCCTTTGGCCTTTTTTTTTTTTTTTTTTTTTATCTCACATTATAGCCTCATTACCTGAGAACACCTCAAAGAAATTTGTTTTGTAGAAGGAAAAGCACTGTGACTTCTCTGTAGCTTTCACTTTTCACTTTGCTTGGCAACTATGTTGTAGTCTCACCACTTACCACGTTAAGTTTATCTTCCTCCCCACTTCTGTCTCCTGGTGGCCTTTGGAAAGCACATCTCACTCCTTTGGCTGTTACCATTGTCTGAGTGATTTAGCATTTGTCTCTAAGAAGTTTAAAACGTGTTTTCCTCAAGATAAACATGCAAAAAAAAAAATTGGCGGCTGAATGGGATATCTGTTTACTGGATGAAATGCACACTTGTTTTGTACCAGTTTCCAAACAATTTGTGCATGTGTCCAAAAGTAAGCAAACGCTATCCTGAAAGTCAGGGCTTCAAGAATTGAGGAACAGCCCACAGCTCCCTGAAATGTGTTCTGTGGAGGTTCGTGATCTCTGTGATTTGGAAAGCTTTTTACTAAATAGGAGCACTGAAATGGAGACACAGGAAAGTCAGTGAGGCTCTGTATTTCATTTGTGATCAAATCCTAGATTATCTGAATAAACTTCATCAGCTAGTATAGGAAACAAGCCCCCCTCCCCCCCGAGACAACTTACTTTGATTACTAAACTGAAGCTTTACTCTGAAAATTGCACAGAAAACATGTCCTTTTGAGTACTACAGTTATACAACACTTTTATATATTTGATTCAGTCTAAATTCCTGTATTCCTCAGCCTGAAACAAGGAAATAAGCCAAAGCTTAATGTTGTACAAAAGATGCACTGTAAACACATGAGATATTGTCACAGATATTGCCTGCTTTAAAAAAATTTTTTTTTTAATGTTGATTTATTTTGGTGAGAGAGAGACAGAGTACAAGTTGGGGAGGGGCAGAGAGAGAGAGAGACACACACACACAGAACCCAAAGCAGGCTCCAGGCTCCGAGCTGGCAGCACGGAGCTCAACATGGGGCTCAAACCCATGAACCCAGAGATCATGACCTGAGCCGAAGTCAGACACTTAACCAACTGAGTCACTCAGCTTCCTCCAGACATTGCCTGCTTTTTTGTGACTAGCTGCATGAAACCTCAATGTAGTTTGGGGAATTGGTCTCAGAGTACCATTGCTGTTACAACAATTGGTTAGACTTTGGGCCATTATGATATTAACAATATTTACGATATCACACTATATATCTATTTACAATTACTCCTTTGTTCTGTCAGGTATTACACAGTCCTTCTTAGTGCTCTGACTATTGCTCTTAGGTTGGAAAATGCCATCAGTCACCTGACAAAATTTTAGCTCAAAACATATGTACAGAGAAACACTTGAGTGTTAACTCAGTGACTTTTGACAAAGTGAACACACCCGTATTACCAGCTGCCAGTTCAAGAAACAGAGCTTTACCAGCATCCCAGAAAGCCCACTCACATGCCCACCCTCCCAAGCCAAGAGTAGCCACTATCCTAACTTCAGATACCATGGATTAGTTTTGCTGGCTTTTGAACTTTCATAAGTGGAATTGTGCTTTGTATGTGGCATCTTTTACTCCATATTATGTGTTTGAAAATCACAGTATTTTTTTTTTTATCACATAGCATTCTATTAATCTACATTGATAACACTTGTTCCTGGAATGAAGCAGTGCACTGTTTCTTTCTAGCCTTCTGATGAAGACATGGTTAGCCTCAACGTGCCAATGTCAAATATCATGGAAGAAGAACAGATCGTCAAGGAGGACTCATGCCATCGCCTTAGCCCAGTTAAAGGTTTGACAATGAAAGATAGAGGAGAAAGTGTTTGCTTTTAAGTTTCAAATGCTATGTTTACAATCTCTACCAATAGGGCCATGATAACAGCTAATGCTAATTAAGCATTTCCTGAGCACCAGGCTCTATGCTAACCTATGAACGTGATCTCATTAAAAATTCAGAACTCTGAAATGGATATTTTAATCATTTCCATTTTATAGGTGAGGAAACCGAGGCCCAAAGAGTTTGAGTAACTTGCCAGTGATCACACAGCTAGCCAGCAGTAAAGTTGTTCACATTTTGAAGATTTATATAACAGTCTTTAAATCCTCTCTTGGAAAGAAACTATTGACATATAGATTTATTAGGCAACACCAGTTGTGGTAGCACATAAAATCCCCAAATCTCACTGGCTTAACACGATCCAAATCCAGTCTACATGAGAGGTAGTGATTGGCAGGCAACTCCCCTGCAAGCAGTGATTCGAAGTCCCAAGCTGTGTTCATTCTGAGATTCCACACAAGACTTCCAAAGTTTCCAGGTGCTGTTTTAGGGCAGAAAAGGGCTAAACGCAGAGCTTTGCTCTCAAGAGGTTTTTAAGGGGCTGGGCCTAGGAGTGCCCATCTCTTACAAGCTAGGCTTGGATACATGGCCACTTCTAACAACATGTGTGGTTGAGACATGTGCCTAGGAATCCACTTGACTTTGGACAAGATAATTGAACTTAATTCTCTTACCTATAAGTGTGATCATTAGGTTAGGTAATATCTAATTACCTAATTACCTAGGGTTTTCTGTAGCTCTAAAGTTCGGTGTTTCTCTAATAATTATCAAATGATCACTAAGCACTTATGTCCTGCATGCCGTAAAAATCCGGATGCACTCTATTTCATAAGTTGGTGAGAAGCGCTCAGTTGATTACATTAGGGTAGGGTTTTGGTGGTGGTTGTTTTTTTGTTTGTTTGTTTTTGTTTTTTTATTTTTTACTGCTCCTATTTTGTTCAATGACTTTTAAAGGAAATCCTAAAATTTAGTGTTTACTGGTTTGTGGCAGAGATGATTTCATGGTATATGAATAATATAGGACGAGATTAATATACAGATTATCTCTAATAGTTTGAATATGCCCTCAGTAGTGATAGGAGAGCTGTGTGAACCAACTAATGTTTGCTTTCACTTTATACCTTCACATGTTTTTAGTTTAGCACATAAGTTTAGCATTATATTTATCTGAGGTTATGATTGGAACCATATATTCTCCAAAAAAATCACTGTATACTTTATGCAAGAATATAACTGCCATTTTTTTAGATCATCTTTATAACATTATTCAGTATAGGAGGTAGTGTTTTAGGCAAACCTTGAAAATAAAAGAATTCTGTAATTTGTTACCAGTGAATTTTTCCCTCTCTGTTCTAGAAATGGGTATTCTGCTAGGTAGGAGTCCTTAAAGATGGCCCTACTTGGTTTAGTTTCCAGATCAGGGAAAAGAAAACTGCTTGCTGTTCCTTTTGCCTCTTTCATGCTTTCTTTCCTCTGTCTCTTAAGAAAGTTAGAGGAGATTTCATTTCTTTCATAAGGGACTAAGCCATGAAAGGGCATTGACTTTCCAGTTCGTTTTGGGGGCTTTCCATTTCTTTTAATTTTACCCCTCTTTTTCTTTCTTTATTCATCTTTTCCTCATACCCTTCAGGGAAGAGAGAAGTCAAGTGACTCATAGACCTCTATAAGAGATCAGGGAGGAGACTGAAACAGATGGCATTTGAGGGTCATCTGTGTTTTTCTCATCCCTTCATGGAGCCATCTTTTTGTCTTTCTCTGTATTTTCCTGATAGGGGACTTTCATCAGGAATTTCAACCAGAGCCTTCCCTTCTGGGTGACAACGACAACTCAGGAGAAGAAAGAGACCAATTTACTGATGGAACAGATGTTCTCCGTTCAGAATTTATAACTTATATTAAGGCAAGTTGAGGATCAATTGATTTTTTTTTCATCTTCTTCTGTTTGGCACCTTAACATTTAATTTAAGTTCAAGGTTACCAGTCTGTCACCTTAAATGCCAATGTGCTGCCAGTTTCCTTTGGTTTTTATAACATAGAACATCTTCTCAGTGTTTGGGGTGTCTGTTTTCTGATGTTAGGAGCTGGTCCCTGGTACACGTACTTCTCTGTTTGCCTGTAAGTTTGTCTGATTTTCTTTCATATTCAGTCATCGCTTGGCTCTTTCCACTGCTCAGTGCATCAGAATAAGAAAATTACCATTACCATCTAGTAAAAGTTAACATGGACAAAGATTCACATTCTTTTCAATAAATCCTAGGTGAATACTTTTCTTGGAAGTATGTCCGTTGTAAAAAGAGAAAAGTGGAGATTTTTAAAATCTGGAAATGGTTGTCTTCTCTTTCTGGAAAGGTCACTCTGAGGCATTTTCTGTTGTTAACTGTTTTATACATTTTTCCCAAGAACACGCGCGCACACACACACACACACACACACACACACACACACCCCTTGTCTCACCAACAGTAGAATACATATTCTCATGTAACTGACGAGCCCAACTAATGGAGGAACATTAGTTCAACATCAAGAAGTGCTAAGAGGGCAATAAGCAATACAATTAAGCTTTCCATTTCTGACTCTAGATTAATAGGTATTGTGCTCCTGGGTCAGGTCCCTTTTCTTTCATTTAATTTTTAATTGTGGTAAAATATCCATAACATTAAACTTAACCATTTTAGCCATTTTTGAGTGTACTATTCAGTGGTGAATATTCAGACTGTTTGCAGCCATCACCACCATCCATCCCCAGAACCCTTTTTATCTGGTAAGAGTGAGACTCTGAACCCATTTAGCTGTAATTTCTATTCCCTCCTCCCCTCTCCCTTGGGAGCCACCATTCTGCTTTCTGTCTCTCTGGGTGATGACTCCAAGTACCTCATCTAAGTGGAATCATCCAGTATTTGGCTTCTTGTTACTGACTTACTTCGCTGAGCATGATGTCTTGAAGTTTCACTGTGGTGTAGCACATCAGGACTTCCTTTTGAAGGCTCGATGACATTCCATTGTATGTATAGACCATATTTTGTCTATCCATTTATCTGTAGATGGACACTTGGATTGTTTCCACCTTTTGGCTGTTGTGAATAATGCTCCCGTGAACATGGACGAGGGCAGGGTTTGCCTGTTGACTGTTGATAGCCAGTGGCTCTCAGACGCCCCATATGTTCTGTCCACAGGATAGGACTGGGGACTGTGAAGAACTGTTACGGATAGAAGAGGACACGCACTGGCAGTCTGAGGGAATGTGAGTACCCAGGGCCTGGTTATGAGCTACCTGTAAAGTTCATGGTTCAAGCAGATGGCAGCCCTGTAATGATAGAATTTTGGCCTGCTTTACTTTGGGTAAGCCTATATTCTCACCCAACGATATTGATAAGTTTGTCTTTTCATTGATAAGACAGAAAAAACTACTGATAGGTTTTTCTTTGTCAGATGCTTATTGTCATGGTATTGGGATATTAAGATGCAAGGTCACACCTCTTCCCTGGCCTTGAGTTTCATCTCATTGGAGGCTGTGGATAGAATGTAATTCAGGAGGGGCGCCTGGGTGGCTTAGTCGGTTAAGCGTCCGACTTTCGCTTAGGTCATGATCTCGCGGTTCGTGGGTTCAAGCCCCACGTCGGGCTCTGTGCTGACTGCCAGCTCAGAGCCTGGAGCCTATTTCAGAGTCTGTATCTCCCTCTCTCTCTGACCCTCCCCTGCTCACGCTGTCTCTCTCTCTCTCTCCTAGAAATAAATAAAAATATTTTTTAAAAATGTAATTCAGGAGATTAGATAAAATTTCTACAGTGGAGATTCTAGCTTACTGCCATTTGTCTGAAGGAACCAACAGCTGGACCCAGAACAATATGTAGTCCCAGTCACCCTTTACCCAGCCTTCAGGTTCAAGATCTGAGAAAACCATATACCTCTCATGTCCTGGTCTTATGTCTCACAATTGTAATGGCTAACATTTACTAAACACTCCATGCTAGGCACTGTTCTGAGTACTTCATAGGTAGTAACTCATTTCATCTTTACACCAATCCTATGAGATAAGTTCTATTATTGTCCCCCATTTCACATATGACAAAACTGAGCCACAGAGATTGATTATCTTGCCTCAGGGTCGCAAAGGGCTGGCATTGAACCCAAGGAATCTCACATCACATGGATATCCCTTCAACTCTATTGCACCTAAAGATTTACTTAGCCAGCTTTACAGGGGAGGGCCTGAGTCATCATATGATGAACCCCCTCCAGGGGAATTGAATTTGGACCATGTGGCATACAGCAGATTTTTTGTTCCCAGGCTTTTGTTTTCCATGACATGGCATGTGGGCCTGGACCTTCCTTCATATCTTATGGAGGACTCCCCCTTAGTGAGTCTTCACTATATCATTAAAAAGCATGTCCACTTACAGATACAGAAACAAATTGGCTCATATTCTGCAGTGGAGAACAGTAACCATGATCAAATTTCACTTGACCTTTAAAAACATTGCTAAGTACCTTTCACATCACTGTCCAGTATGATCAGCTATTCAAAGAGTATATTTCTGTAATATCAAGGAGGGCTAGCTTGATTATAGAATCAAAGAATTATAGGGAAGAGATTTCATAGGGAGAGTGTTCTTTTAAACTACAGTAGACCCTGGAACAATGCAGGGATTGGTGCACCAACCCCTGGCAAAGTCAAAACCTGTATATAATTTTTAACTCCCCCTAAAATTTTACTACTAAAACCTACCGTTGACCAGAAGACTCAACAATAACATAGTTGATTCACGTATATTTTGTATGTTATATGTGTTATATGTGTATATATGCCATGTTCTTATAAACCTAACTTTGTCTGAACTTTCTTAGTGTTTCTAGGCAATGCATTTCAGCAGTGAATTTTTTCAAATTGCTGCAAATCTCTAAAACATTTTCCAATATATTTATTGAAGAAAACAAAACCATGTATAAGTGAACCTGTGCAATTCAACCTGTGTTGTTCAAGAGTCAACTGTGTATAAAACTTAGGAAACCCCATTCTGAATCTTCTATTTATTGTTCTTAACTGTGACTGTGGAGCCCCAGTATCTGGCTTGGCTTTTTTTTTTAAGTGTCACAAATGATCTTGCTGCATAAACAGCCAACACTGAGAACCACTATCCCAAAGTGAAATCTCATATTGTATGAAAGCAATAAAACGAAGCTATACTGGTTGCACTGGAGTTGGGAGAGGTAAAAGTAGTGTAGACCTGCTACATCGGGGCACCCCTGTGCATCCCCCCCAGGGCTCAGGAAAGCATGGGGTGGGGGGAACCACCCAGAGAGTACATTGCCTTGATTTTATAGAGGAGCAGATGCAGGCCTGCGGGCATTGAGACTCTGTGTGAGCTGCTGTTTTATAGCAGAGCCAGCCTTCCCCCACCCAGTAGCTCCATTTCCACCACACTCCGGCGATCCACTCTGCAGGTACTGATCCATGATCATTATAATGTGGACTTTGTCAAAATAACTTTTATATGTTAGATGCGTTTCTTAAAGTGTGCTCTTAAGAATCTAGATAATATCCATGTCCTAGTAATCATTTTCATTCTTATGCTTGGTTCATGCTGCAGAATAAGTTCATCCAAAGACCAGGACGTGGATATAGCAATGATTGAACAGCTGAGAGAAGCGGTAGATTTGCTGCAAGACCCCAACAGGTATGCGTGTCTTTCCTTGGCCCAGGTTTCATGTGAGTACATTCTCTCACCTTTAAAAATATCTGAAAACACAGTTTGGGCTCAGTCTAACCACCAAAAGGAAAAGTTTTTGCAAGATCCATAAGCTTAAGAGCCACACTTCTAGAGTGATTGAGATCGTTTCCCCCTTTTCCAATCCCTTAATGAAGTTTATTTACCCTCATTAACTTCATATGGGAGTTTGGGGCATAATTCTTAGAAAATAGCAATATAATAAAAGTTCATATTTGATTTTGCTTTAAGTTCAACTCCTGACTTCTAGAAATATCAAGGAGATTTTCCAAAAAAAAAAAAGAATTGTTTTACCAAGTACTATCATGTTTATTTTGAGATGCCAAACACATGTTACCTAAATAATATATTTCTAAAGATTTGGGTTATGAGATAATTTTTTAGTTGAATTAGCCATTGTCATAATAGGCACTGAATGTAGTAGATACACGTTTGAGTTTCTTAGCAAAGGATAATTGAATTCCCATGGACAAAATATTTTTCAGTAAGATAATATACCCAGTATCAGGTACTGGCTACTTTATCACTAGAAAAATAGATCCGAAGTATATTCCTGATAAACTGTTTATGGGTCCCGTGGACTTAAGTATGAAAACAGTATGGTCTCATAATATGGTGAACATAGAAATTACACCACATTTTGGAAATTCATGAAAAGGGTGGTTAGCGAGTCCCAGAGGGCCAGGGATGGCTCACCACCAATGTTGCCTGGTCCTAAAAGAATAGTGATAGGCCAGTTTATTTGGTTGAAAGTCTTTAGCAATTGATTTGAAAAGCATGTCAGCTATGCAGACATTGATTGAGTGCTTAGAAATCATGAGAAGATCTACTGCATGCACCTTGGGGGATATAAAGATGAACAAGACACAGCCCTTGCCTTCTAAGAACTTAAACTATGGTAGAGATTGCCTTGAGTAGCTATTTGTAAGTGTGATTGATTGAAGTACTTGCAGTGATAGGCTGGAGTGAATGCCTGGCCACAGATGGAGATGGAGGGATGGCTGGGCTGGCCTCCCTGGAGGCTGCGGTAGTTCATCTGGGCCTTAATACCTGACCATTTCAAGGAGAGAGCAAACGCTGAATTGAATTAAAAGCTTAGGCCAAGGCATGGAGGTCAAAGAGTGCAGCAGGCTTGGACTCTTCCCGGGAGGCTGGGGTCTAGCAGTATGCGTAGTGCTGCTGATGCACAGCCAAGACCGAGAAGCCACAGAGGGGCGGTCAGAGTGGTGCCGAGAATGTCTTCGAATGCTGTGTTGAGGAGCCCAGACTTCATTTTATATGGAGAGAGAGGTAGTGGTGGTTTAAAAACACCATTATTCATGTTCCTGATTCTGCCTAATATTGGGCTCAGAGCCTGGCTTCTTAGTGAATGCCTAATCAAAGCATGTTCTTTAAAGAGCTCAGTTTCACATTCTAAACCAGGCAGTCAGTGAGAGGATAAGAAACAGGTACAAGAGAACACATGAGTGTGTTGTCTGCGTTTGTGTGAAATGATACGGAATGGGGAAGCGGCATATCTGAGGAAGAGAACAGACTTTGGATCAGCCAGCCGCTGGTTCTGAACGCAGCTCCAACACCATTCATTTGGGTGAGATATAACTACTCTGCTCGCCATTGTCCTCCCCTCTGAGATGGGATCCAAGTACTTACTTTTTAGGATTATGAGGATTTGAGATAATTTATAAACTGCTAGTAGGAAGGTAAATTAGCAAAACCATTTTAGAAGACATCCTAGTAGCACATGGCCATTGTCTAAAATACATGTAAACTTTTTTAGAATAAATTCTAAAAATTTATTCTAAGGGATGAAGAGAGGTGAACAAAGATAATGAGAGAGAAGATATTTTTATAGCAAATATTTAGGTAAAATGAAATAATCTAATAGTTTAGAGATACTTAATATAATTTGATATTTAATAAGATGGAATATAATATGGCTGATATAATGTTTTTTTTTAAATTTTCCAATACATTTTAGAATGCTAATTTTGTAATTTTCACTTTAAAATACAAAGGTTTGCTCTCAATTATATACACAGAATTAGGTCTCATTTGTGTCAGAAACCTAGAAAAAATTAAAACTGGAAGGAAATATATTACTGTGGATACTTTTCTGTAGGTATTTCTAAATTATTATTTTTCTATACTTATAAATTATAGGCCCTTAGCGGTGGGCACTATTGTAGTTCTTTGGCAGGCATTTGCCAGGGGTGGTGAGAACAATGTGAAGGAACAGTCCAGACTATTTAAATATGAGCAGCTGGCCTCTGATTATCTGAGATGGGGAACCAAGAGGGCCCCAGGTTTGAAGAGGAGGATATAGGGGTGCACGTAGGGTGTGCTAAATAAAGTCCAAGGTGGCAATGTCCATTCTGCTGCTGGGAGTTTGGTTCTAGGACCTCAAGACTTAGATTTGAAAGTCATTTCATAAGGTGCCACAGCAACAGAGCTGTATAATAAGGATGAGATTCCCAAGGCCAAGCATATGGATGGGAATGGCACGTGAGTCCAGGAATGAAACTTGAAGACGTGACATTATAGAGAGCTATTGGGCTCAACCTTATTATATTATTTGAATACTTGTACCTTTTGCATTTTGTATCACTCCCCCAATAAACATTTCTTACAGATTTGAGATTGATTAATATGTGAACCCCAAAGTTAAAAAAGAACAGCCTAGTTTGGGGGAAATAAAAGTGGTTTGGGAATATGGGCCTGGGACCCAGCAGTGGAAATTTTGGTGACCTGAAGGAGGGTTCCCAGCTCTGGGCCTGTTTCTTCATCCTTTATGAGAAGTGAGATGAACTGAGGACCTCGAGATTCCTCTCTAGCTTGGAAACGTTTGAGGCAATGAGCTGCCAAGAATGTAGAGCGAGTGGAATGGTGGGTGTGTGCTGGAATTGTGGAAGAAAACAGCCCTGAGTAACCTTCCAAGAGCTAATTGATTTGCATCTTTATGGAGTCCTGTTTTAAAATGGTATCATGTTGTAAAACTTTATATGGATTTCATTTGCTCCCTAAAATAACCCACTACTTTGGCTACTTTAGATCTTTTGTTCATCCTGGATAATTATCATGATAGGACAGTTCTAACTTACTATAATATTTCTGTGAGTCAGTATAATAATAACAAAGAAAGGGTCCTGTGTTTGTTTCTAGTAAGAGAGGGCTCTTCAAGAGTTCACTTGTTTCTAGCTGCTTGGGACTGAATATTAATTGTAAAAATACAAATAAACATTGGGTTTTTCCTTTATCTCATACTTTATAGATCCAAACTTTTTGTTGTTTTGACTTAAGCCACTAATTATAGGAGTAAATTTTAGAGGTTTACCTTTCATTCAACCTTAACATCAAAACACCTTGTTGAATATTGGTATCATATTTTGCCTTTATCTTGAGTTCTTTTTTAAGGATTTCTGATTATAGAGTTGATAGCATTTTCAGTAGGGCATGTATAATGTGACTCATCCCTATCTTTTACAATAGCCTTGTAACTTTCATATGACTTACGAAATTCCTGGTTTTATAGATCTTAAAAATAATTCAACTCTTAAAATTGCAGAAATTCAGAACCTATCTGTAAGACAATTTGAGAAATAAGATTACATGTCAAATTGTTTATGAATTCTAATTTTTTAAACTGAGAGTACTAGTATATATCAGAGATCTCTTCCTATTAAAACAAAATGCCTTTTGTACATATAATATAGTTAGTACTTTAAGCAATTTTATTTACCTCTATAAATTATTCAAGTTCTAGAATAGAACTTAGTGTGTGCTACCTATGAATATTATGACTTTGGCAGAAATTGCTGTTATATTGCAAATAAGTTGGATTGCAATACCGATAGCAGATAGAAAATTATATTCAAATCATATAAAAGTTGGTGCATGGTGGGAAAATACCACATAGCTTGAAATTGCTATGATAAACCTTTGATTACTTTTTAATATAATCAAGATAAAGGTAACTTTTTAATATATTAAAATTATAAACTAAATATGACCCGAAGCATTGGATTTATTAAAATCATAGAACATATGAAAAGCTTAATTAACATGCTAACATCTTTTTGTCCTACTCTTTAGATTAAGTGCAGATATTTCAGAGAGAAATGTTGTAAACTTTTATCCTGTGGAATCAGCAGAAGCCTTAGACTTACAAGATTCTGCACTAAAGTATGTTGACCTTTCTGTAACTGAATGTATTTTCTCTTTCTACATTGAAGTATGTATGCTTTAAGTTCCACTTTATATCCTTTTTTTTCCCCCTATAGTGGTCAAATACAGCTGGAGACCTCTCCGGTTTGTGAGGTAAGGCTCCTCTTGGATTAACCAGAGCTCTATGCAGTACTCTACCATGGAATAGTGGCTACGATATTCTACAAACATTTATCATTGGGATAGAACAGTCATTGGACCAGTTTGATTTTGTGAATGGTCTGTTGTTCAAATTTTGTATACGTCTACCTTATTTAGCTTTCCTATGTATTATACTTCCATATTCGATTAAAGATGAGGGTTGGTTATTTCCATTAAATTCTCTAAATTTCCTGGGTCAGACAGTCTTACTGAGGCAGGTGATAGCAACTGAGACCCCCAGGGAACCCCATGCATCAGAAGGTATAGGCCCATTCAAAGCAGATTTTAGAGCCAAGGAAGAGACGAGGCAGGTGATAGCAACTGAGACCCCCAGGGAACCCCATGCATCAGAAGGTATAGGCCCATTCAAAGCAGATTTTAGAGCCAAGGAAGAGACCTAGGAAGTGACCTGGAGAAAATAAGCTACAAAAGACTTGAAAGGAAAAAGAAATGATTTGAGAAGTCTCTAGGAGGATTAGGAGACCTATAGCAGAGAGACCTGGTGGAGGTATTTGGGGGCAGAGTAAGGGTGGAGTTATACTGGGTGAAATGTGGCTGGCTGTCGAAAGTGGTTTTGACTAGAAATGAGCCTAAAAGGTCCCAGAGAAGCAGTCATATAGCTACATTTGAGCTGGTGACTGGGGAGTGAACCCTGCGTGACACTCTTAACTCCTCTCTCCTTACTGAGTGGGTTTAGGATGGCTAATTCCAGTATACACCAGTTTATGTCCCCTGAAGTGTCTGAGCTTGGCAGCTGTAGTGAAACAGGTTCACACTCTTTCTAGCTAAGTCTGTGTTGAGTAAGAGGAGAAAGAACTGTGATTTCATTGTTGAGAGTCACGACTTAAAGTTATGTGGAGTCTTATTCCTACCTCAAAGACTTGCTAACTAGCAACCTTGGGCCAACCGCAGGCAACCTCTCTAAACTTCTCCTTCACTTTCTCTAAATTGGGACCGGTCTCACAATCCAGGGCACCTAGATGGCAGCTATTACTCTGACTCTCCTGCTCTATTATTGTTATTGGTGTGGTCCTTAGACAGAATTACTGCACCGTGTCTTCCCCGGTAGAGGCATCAGATTACCCAGTTCTGGAACATCAAGAAGCCTCTTCTGTGAAGGTTGTCCCGGCCCCATTCCATTGGGCTGTCCTCTGAGACACACTACTTGTGATCCTGTGCAGGCCCACTTTTTTATTATTGAGTGGTTAATGATAGTTGAGCCACTTTTCCTCAAAAGCTTCCTATTTGGAAATAATTTGAAACTTATAAAAAATGTGAGAAAAATTATAAGATTCTACAAAAATTAAAAAAAAACTTTAAGTTAAAAAAATTGCATTCTTTTGCCTAGAGTTACTGCCTATTATTGCCTATTATTAACGTTTTACCGCATTTGCTGTATTGTTTATGTCTTTCTCTACACACAGTTCCTCTTCTGAAATGTTGAGGGTTTCATACATCATAGTCCTTTTTCCCTAAACATTTCAGTGTACATTTTGTGAGGATGGAGATTTTATTTTACCTAATTACATTTGGTTATCACATCATAAATTTACATCAACAAAATATTTTCGTCTAATCTATTCATGTTCCAAAGCTTTCCATTGATCTAATGATATTCTTCATAGCATTTTTCCCCTCTAGTATAGGGTCCATTCTAGTGGCAGGTGTTGTATTTAGTCCTGAGGTATCTATAGTTCCCTTTATTCTGGAACCTTTCTGTAACTTTTCCTTGGTTTTCATCCCCTTGAAATTTTAAAGGCTACAGCTCTCTTCTTTTCTTAATGGTAAGCCCCTTATTTTGTGGGACAGAAGTCCCTCCTGTTTCCTCATGTTTAGATTGAGATTCTGTGTTTTGGATTCAGATACTGCACAGGTGATATGTGTCCTTCTCAGGATATCCCCTATGTCTATATGACCTTCATAGGTGATGTTAGTTTGATTGTCCAAATTGTTGTTCAATATTTATTTATTTATTGGAGAGTGCAAAGGGGGTAGGGGCAGAGAGAGGGGGACAGAAGCTCTGAAGCAGGCTCTGTGCTGACAGGCTGACGGCAGCAAGCCTGATTTGAGGCTCCAACGTATGACCCACAAGATTATGACCTGAGCCAAAGTCGGATGCTCAATCGACTGAGCCACTCAGGTGCCCCTGCCCAAATCACAATGATCACGTAATAACCGTCCTGTTTTTCCACTACAACCAGTAAGCAATCAGTGAAGAGGTACTTTAGGACCATGTTAGTATCCTGCCACAGACCCACTTTTGATTCTAGTAAAACAGATGCCCACCTAGTGCCTGATTTCAGGAGTACCAGTAAGACACAAATCCTGTAGAAGAAAGATATCTCTACTCCACCTCTGATTTATAATGTTTTGTGTTCATACATGGTTTTTTTTTCTTTTTGGTTGAATGAGGACTCCTAATTGGTATAGGAACTTCTTACTCATTGTCTTCCTTCTCTAGGGCAATCATCTGTCTACAACAGGCACATCTCAATGATTTTAAAAAGGAGGGACTAGATAGCTGGCTCTAGAAGTCACGAGGAGGAAGAGAACGTAGTGGATTAGCAATGCCAGTGCCAGTGATTATACAGAACTTAAATGTGATCCTCACTAATGATTTGGTTGTTTTTATATTCTCTCCTCCATCTCATTCAGGAGGAAAGTAATATCTGTAGCATAGTCTTGAATCAGCCAGTGTTCGTTGAGTACTTGTGCCGGATTTGGTCTTGTTTTTTGGTGTCAAGGATTGAGAAATTAAAGATATGAAGTTGTCCTCACTTTTAAGGTGTTTTTAAAGTTATGGAGGGAAGAAGACTTAGATACTGAAAAATTTGAGAGTGTTTTTTACAGACTGTGAGATGGTCTGTAATCCTGAGTGTTTTAGGTGCTCTAGGAGACCAGGGAAGAGATAGGAGGTTAAAGAGAGGGAAGTAAACCTGGGTTTGGGGAGTAGTTTGGACTTGCATCGGCACCAGGAGGCTGTGCTGAGCAAGGCAGCAAGCAGCCGTGACGGAATCAGCCGCAGACGTGGACCAGGCAGAAACACTAAAGAACGAATGGGTGGTGCCCAGTTCCATAGGTGAGGCCACGATTATGAAGTGGTTTATTTGTCTAACTTTAAATATACTTTAGATGACTGTCTGCATCAGGTTTAGGTAGCACTGGCCTCCATTCAGGAAGAGTTGCAAACGGTAGTCCCATTCATAAGTAATAACAAGTTGGGGAACATATTGAGGGGGACAACAGGAAAAAAATCAGAGGAAGGAATTGCTCATAGAGAGGATCAGTTGTGCAGGTACTTGTTAGTAGTTCTAACCAAGCCACGTAACTGGGTAGGGAAAATGATGACATTTTATTCTAAATATATGTTTTTCCTTTGGACTTATCAAAGTTCAGAATATTTTTTAATTAGCACTCCTCAATAGGAATAGACATTTTAAATGTATACTGATTTGGTGTAGTATAAGTGAAGATGTTCATATGCATTATCGCCGGATTTTTATTCGGGTAATTGGTGGGGTTCTTAATTATCATATGCAGAAGGGAGATCTGAGTAGCATAAGGTAGAGTTTCCTCGTTGATTCCCAAAGCAAACTGGTGTTGAATTGACGACGTAAGATTGTCTCAGGTAATTTGAAGTCCAGGCATGTACATTTATTAAAAACTCCCAGGGGGATTCTGTGTACTTGGGAAGTACTGCCATGGATCATTTCTAAAAACCTCTCATTCATAGGAGGGGTGGGAGCCCACAAGTGGCTTGGTAACCTAGCAAGCAGGCTGATGTTTACAGGTACTTTCAACTGAACCCTTTGCTCTGGGAAATTCCTTGTCTTAGTTTGTGTTACTTTTGATGTATTTTTTTTGTGTGTGAATATAATAGCTGCATGTTTTTAGCAAATGCAAGTATGACTTACTTAGCTACTTAACAACACTGAATGATTCCGTGTATAATCATTGTGTGCCTGTGTACCAGGGATATGTTGGAAGTCAGAAGGATGCAGTTCTTGCCTCAATAATTTTATGGTCTAATGGAATATACCATGCCTTTTTTTCTTTAAGGTGCAAAATGACCTAACACTACAAAGTAATGGTGGCGAATATTCTCCAAACGAGGTAAGGTTCCTGAAGATTCATGTAAGCTGAGGTATTTTGTGAAGGCTGAATTGGACTATCTTTTACAGAAATACATAACCTGAGACGTTCATGATTCATGACCTAATTGTATTGCAGATTCTCTGGGGGAGTCTCTCTCCTTAGCTGTTCTAGTCTTAGCTGACCCTACCCACAATTAAAGATTAATTTCATACGATATATTTTGAAAACCAAGTACGGCAACATCCTTATAGAAAACAAAGTGATGGCTCAAATAGGCAATATTTAGAATGTCCTGCCATCCGTAAATGATTCAGTGTGTGGTTTCCCTGTAGATGAGCCATCTATTCAGTGTTACCCGTTTTCTTATCTCGCTGTGTTAGGACATTGTTCATTGGATGTGCCCTCTGTGAGGTAGATGGGAGTGTGTTCTTGTGTGTGTATACACATGCACCCATCTATTCTGAAGCAGAAAGGGATTGCCAGGTTCACACGATTGTAGAATACTTTTTATTGAGCAAAAAAAAAAAAAAATTGCCTCTCTCCCAGACAACATTCTGTTGATTATGCCACTTAAAGCATTTGCAGTGCGAAGATGCATCCATTATCAAATTTTTGGTCTGGGCTTCATCACAAAGCAGCCAATCAAAAAGGTAGCTATCTGATTATAATCCTTGAACGTAGAGAAGCATGTATAGTTCTGCTTTAGGGTGGTTTTTGTTGTTGTTTTGTTTTGTTTTTAAACCATCTTTTCCTTCTGACCCTGCAGATTAGCGCAAACTCCCCTTCTATCTCTCCTACCACCAACAGCACGGGGCCATTTGGCCTGAAGCCACGATCAGGTAAATTAAAACCTCAGCATCTTTGTCCTCGTAAACACTCAGTGGTTTCTCTTGGGTCTTTTATTAAGTGTGTATGTTATAGTGCGAGCAGCCTTGTGAAGTAACTCTGGTGAACGCGAATCCTGGGGAGGCCAGACTTCGGAGCCTTGTTTTCAGTGAATCACCTGTGAAGTCCATGCTCTCAGTAGCATGGTATCTTTCCTCCTTTTCAGTCAGAGTGAAGAGAAAAGATGAGGGGGCATGCATGGCATGTGAGCAGGGAAGAAACATTCGACTGCGTTTTTTAACCAGGAAGTTAAAATAGCCCTTTGCCTCAGCGGTTCCTGGTCCCCTGCTGAGCTAAATTTAGAGCAGCCTCTGGAAGAGTGGCTTTTCTAAGACATTCCTTGTTTGCTCGCTAGTCTGTGTGGAGTTCTGTATTTTCTGCCGTAACAGGGTGATCGTGTCAAAGCTCACATGAGTGGTCAGGAGTCATTTCTTTAAAAGAGCCTTTCTACTTTCTTTTAATTTAGTGTTAGTATATTCACAGGTGTAAGTTCTAGCAATGTGCAAAGTAGCTATTGATTTTAAAAATAAGGAAAAATTGGTTCTTCTGATTTCTTCGCTCAGGTTCGGGCACTATCTACCTGCTTGTAAGTCTTAAGAAAAATGTCTTAATATTTTTGGTTCTTTGTATACACTCCCCACTATAATGCTTTTAGGAAGCATTAAAAGAAGTGCGAAGAAAGGACTCGGACACATTTAAGCAAAAAGCTAATAAAGGACTTAGATCTCCTTGGGTCTTTCAGTAAAGCATCTTGGCAACAGCAGAAGTTATGCATGTGCACATTTTATAAAAGGGCACCATAAAAATATGATTTCTTTATGAAGGATCTTTTTTTGTATTTGGAGCAAGTTGACTGATGGGTAGCATATAACCAGGTATAAAATAGTTTCCTGGCCTTTTGGATTGGCTCTAAGGCAAAGCTACTTGAGAAAATGCCTGGACATGGCAAGGGTTAGTAGGTGTTTTATGGAAAGCCAAATGATGCGTGAAATAAGGTTCAGATGACTGGCCTCCTTGTGTATGGAAGGGCAAAGCGTATGCAGCCAGAAATGGGGGTCCATTTCCGGGGGTCTCAGGTGTATGCGGGGAGACCTCCATCCGTGCCTTCAGTGATGGGCGGCCAGGAGAGGACCTCAGACGGAGCTACAGACTTGCTCCTAATCCTTGCAGGCAGTTTTCATAACTTCGAAATATTTCATAATGGAGCAAACAAAAGTAGAGGGGCTCTCCAAAGAACAATATTCTTCAAAGTGTGCATCTTTACAATTCAGTTGAAACATTGTCTCGGTGATTTTTCTTCCTGTATGGAGCCCAAACCCAGCTTTTCAACACTGTTCTTGTACTTTTCAGCCATTTCACGTTCCTTGTAGTGGTGAAATAAAAATGAGCTATGTATTTTGAATAGCAGAAAACAGAGATAATTTCCTCTCCAAGCTCCCAAACTTCCTATAATGCTGACTAACCACTGTGGAAACGGTTCTAGTCGTTGAAAGCTTTGTGGAGTTTGGTTGCTATAAATAATGCTGATTTATCTTTAGGGACATCCAGTGGCATGTAGGAACCTTACAAAACTAGCAGTACGTATTGGGGATTTTTACATTTTGTTTAGTAATTTAAAAATATTCCAGTATGTATTTTTCACATTTTGTAGAAAATAATATATAGTGATCTTACTTGAAGATCATATGATTTAAAAAGATAGAAATTCTTTTTGACCAAGTAGCTTTGAAACTTTTAAAAGCCAGTTGATTTTTATTTTAAAGTTAAGATATGGATATATGTGGGTTCTGTGTTATAAATAAAAGCACACTGCTCAAATCAGCAAATTTGAGTAAGAACTTAGATTCTTAAATAGGCTGTTCGTTTTCTTCAAAAGAAAAATTTTTTTTCTCAATTGTGTTTTCCTCCAAAGAGAGACAACTGCATATACTCAAAGATTCGTTCCTAGAAGTGTGTCCATTTATTTTACTGGCCCTGCCTTAGCATTGGACAAAATTTTCATAGATATTTCCTCAATGTGTAAAATTACTATGTGGATACTTAGTGCAAGAAAAGATGTTATTTCATAAATGGCTAACTCAGAAGTGCTTGAAATTGATTAACGTCTATTGGTTAATTAGGTTCATTGTTAAAAAGACTCTACTAGTGACAAAATCATTTTCCTACTGATCAGTATCAAAGACAATATTGAGAGGTGTGTGTGTCAAGGGTTGAAGAAAGAGTTGGCTCGCTACAGCTATCAGTAAAGCAATGCCAGTAGACTTGGAAGAGAAATTTTACATTGCCTTGGGCAGAAAATTGACAAATGGTAAACAGATTCTCTAATAGTCTGATTTCTAAATAATAGATATATTTACACATATTAAGCTATGTCTTGGTAACCAAATTTTTTGTGTGAATTGTAACATTTGCTAAAATTGTTAGTTACTTAGAAGGTTTTTGAAAAAGGTATCTGATAGGTCTTCTGTCTTTTATCTACATTATCTGTGGGTGCCCTTCCTTTCTGCTGACATGATTCATTAGTACTCTGAGTCTGTGGGCTTGCAGAACTGTTAAGATTAACGATATTAACTGCATGCAAAGTATATGATTGATAAGTACTAACACTCGGTTTTTATCATTCTTTTTATTTCATGCGCCATCTTTCATTCTTCTCCTATATTGTACATTTGAATTTAAATCCCATAATATGAAATTCGCTTCATTTCCATACAAACCTTATGCCATTTGTGAAATGCTGCTGCCCCTTTGGTTTTTCCTGGTCCTTGTCCAACTGTACGCGGACCGGCTCTCTCGCTCTCCTGCAGACCCAGCCCTCACTCTTCCTCCTATCTCCTTCAACAAACTTACACAGGCACAAACATGGGACAGCTCTAGCTACAGTGTTCCATCTGAAGGAGACAGTGACAATGGTAGGTGGCCTTGTACCTATTCTTCAACGTGCTCATTAGTAAGCGAATGAATATACTAAACATTCGTTGCTGTACAGCTGAAGATTGAGTATATTCACCTGCATGCTTGATATAAGAAATCATGAGTAAAGCTGGAAAGTAAAGTCCAGAGCAGTGCATGTGGATTCTTGTCTACCAGTATGTTAAACTACGTTTAATGAACTTGAATATTCTGAATTTTGGGAGGACTTTACAGTATTTTCTTTCTCTACCTTTTCTGTTTGGGTTTTGTGGTGTGTTTTCTTGTTTACCAAAAATGTGGGAGTGACTCTGCTTCCTCCTGCATCTCCGCAAAGGGTGTTTAGAGTTTATTATCAATACTTACCAGATAAGATCTTAAAGGTCATTAATATCATGGCTGGTCCCAGAGTGGTACACTGAAAATAATCTTAACATTGAGAAAATTCTAAAACTAAAGAGAAATCACTTGCCTTCTCTCTCTCTCTCTTTTTTTATTTGCACATTTTAACTTTGGACACCTCCTACCTTTGTGAGGGTAAGGTCACCCATCTAATAGTCAATTGGCCTGAGACTCAAATGTGCCAATAAAAAATTGAAGACAGCTAGTGGGAGTATTATGGATATCTTTTAATTGTATGCCATTACATATCTTAAATAGCCTAGAAGATGAAAACAAAATATAGTTATTTCGATCTACATGCCATATATATCTGAATATCCATCTGGTCTAATGTTAGTTAGGATTTTAAACATTTTACTCTAAGATACAAAGTGATAAAAATAATGTTAAATGAAATAGTATGATATATAAGGAAGAGAAATGAGATGTGAGGCATAACCAAAATGCAAACACAATAGGAAAATAAATTTTCTGATAGTAGTTTTTTAATTGAAGCATGTTATATAGAAAATACATGTTTAAAACATTTACTGTGATTTCTGGTTGAAATTCAATTAAAAAAGGCTTTTCCAGTTTTCTCATGTAGAAGGGCAAATGTATATTTTGGCAGGTTAATTATAAAAGGAGTTTTATTATTTCATGGATTTCTAAATTTTTTAGCTGAAAATAAGTAGGTTTAAACAACAACAGCGAGACATAAGTCCCTCCTTTATACCATCCCTATTTTAAATTCTGGAAGTTGAAGAGAGCTCAATGGAAACTTTCTTGATAAACTGTTCCTTTACTTAAAAATAAAAAAAGAGAGGGGGAGGCATTTTTGTTTTCCAGAAAGCATGGCTATTTATGGATCCGCTGTTGTTTAAAGGAAGTAAAGCCTAAAATGAAAGATTTATATGTGATTTGGTATTTCCTTAGGAGTGATATCTGAAACCAAAGACTTTTTTTTTTTAAGTTGGGAAAGATGTAGTCATGTTCTGTAGCAGTAGAATTTGTGTAGATGAGCCAACTAAAACCAGAAGGTGAGGGCACGTTGCTACTCAGCAGTGGAGGTGAGGCTACTTCAGGGCTCCGACAGCGCACCATTTCTATACTCATTCTGTAGCTATTTATCAAGGACTCTTTGTGCCAGACTGCCTTCTTTTTATTAAAAATCCTAAAATTTTCAGAGAAATGAATAATTATAGAAATCTTTCTGAAGATAAAGTAACCTTGCACTACATGCTTGGTATTTTTTTGTCTGAGTGCAAATTCCAGGGACTCGTGTGTAAGCATGAAGCCGTATCGAAACCATAATAAAGGAATTGCTTTCAATATTCGTGTGTTCCATGTGTCACATCACATCTTTGGCAGTTGTCATGTATCCCTATATGCAGTTTGTCTTTCATATGCCATGGCGAATAGCTAAATTTCTGTGTAGAAATATTTGTGCAGGTCCCTAGATCTGACTTCTTCGTTCTCTTTGTGCTGCACTTGGCCTTGTGATCTGGGTGGATTTTCCAAAGCATTTTTTAAATTGATGAAGCTGCGCTATATGTATTCACAAGCACACAAGCTACTCTTGCAAGAGAAATACAGTCTGCGTTTTTATGTCGTTCTTACTCATTCCTCTTAAATAGGAGATCCTGTTCAGTAACCACTCTTGGCAATTCAAAGCTGATGACCACATCAGTTTTGTTTCCTCCTATTCCTGTTATCCATTAACTGCATCCGTCTAGACTTTTGTAGATAAATGGCATCTTATTACCAGCCCAACCCAGAGCAATATGGCTTATCTTTCATTTCTATTTTTTAGTATTTTTGGTAAAGTTGACATTTTTAGGCCCTGTTCTCTGTCTTGCTTCATATTAAAATTCTCCTTTATTTAAATTCTTTTCAATATGTCACTCCAAATGTTTCTCATTTCCAATTCCCCATATTTTCTATAACTCTTTCTTCCAAGACATAAAACATGGCAAACTGGCTAGCAGGTCTTTGGAGGTTTGAATTCCCCAGAGTCCTGCTTTCTGAGATGGATGGTGGAGGTGGGGGCGCTGGGTAGGTGTGCAGGTCTGTCCACGCCTAACATTGGACGGGGCAGCTTCACTTCAACTGGTTCTTAATGTAGACACTTCTACTCTTTCTTTTGCTCTTGCGCCCTGTAACTACTCTGCCTGTTTCCTGCCTGTCCTCACTTCGAAGTAAAAACTGTTTCCTGTATTCTTTTTAATCATTGTCCCTTTTTTATTTGGAGTTAGTTCGTGGGTGCTAATGTATACTTAATTAAAATTGCCCTTTGAATTATCACTGGAGCATGAATGAATGGACATATCCATCTTGGGTCAATTAACAGACATGGTGAGGTTTTACAATAATCTTGCACTTCTAGGCATTCTTTCTTCCCCATACAAAAATGAGAAAATAGGCTGTGAGAGCTGTTTCAGCCATTCTTAGTCCTGGCTTCACATTAGAATCATCTGAGTATTCTTTTTAATGTTTTATTTATTTTGAGAAAGAGAGCATGAGCAGGGAAAGGGCAGAGAGAGAGAGAGAAGGCGGGGGGTGGAGGGGAGGCAGAAGATCCAGTGCTGACAGCAGCAAGCCCCCATGTGGGGCTCGAACTCACCAACCATGAGATGTGACTGGAGTGGAAGTCAGATGCTCAGCCGACTGAACCATCCAGTGCCCTGAGTCATCTGAGTATTTTTAAGCCTATAACTTCCTGTGTGCACACTCAGAGGTGCTAATTTATTTGGTGTAACATGTAGTCTGCACGTTGAATACTTTTTTACTGATCTTGATGTAATGTAAGTAGGTAAAAGTTGCTAGGTTAAAATAAATTGCCCAAAATATGAGTATTTTGAGGGTAGAGAATGTATCTAATTCATTTGGGGGCACCAGAATGCATTAATCAGATTTCTAATTCACATTAGCCTGGATCTTAAAGCCCATGGTATTTTTTTTTCAAACCCACTGTATTTTGCTGCCCTTGAATTTGTATATCTTAAATATCACACCCAGTCTACATTCTTAACTTCCAAGAAGAAACTGAGAGCTAAATTTCAAAACCTCATGTATCCACAGAGAAGAAATCTGTCATTGAGTTAAATTTAGGTAATAAAGGTTAATAATATAAAGTGATAATTTCTATACCAAGGGTCCATTTCATTATATAGGCATTTCAGGCCATTTTTAGAGTAGTAGGTTTTCTTGGTTTAAAATAACAGATATTCTTACAACAAATAGAGAAATGGGTTTTTTTGCACATTCATAAATGTCTGTTGAATGTCTATTTTGTGCGAGGCATGATGCTTCTTATTATGGATAAACTCTGAAAAAGACAGACAAGATATCTGCTTTGATAGAACTTTTACTCTGGAGTCTAATGTGTTCAGACCTGGAAACCAAGCTTTGGTAGATTTTTCATGATAGGAAAAATTCAGATGGCTGATTATCAGGGTAGGATAATCTATGCAAAGATACTTTCCTAATAGACTGATCTTTGTTTTTTTTTTTTTTTTAAATATTTTTTTTATTTATTAGGAGAGAGAGAGACAGCGTGAGCAGGGGAGGGTCAGAGAGAGAGGGAGACACAGACTCTGAAATAGGCTCCAGGCTCTGAGCTGGCAGTCAGCACAGAGCCCGACGGGCTCGAACCCACGAACCGCGAGATCATGACCCAAGCGAAAGTCGGATGCTTAACCGACTAAGCCACCCAGGCGCCCCTAGACTGATCTTTGAATGAGGGAATTTTTGAAACAATTGTTTCATTTTTTTCATTCATCAAACTGCTTTGTGGGGCAGAATGAGATACCAATTCGAAACAGACAACCTCTCACACCGTCATAATGGAGAGGAACAGATCTATACTGTGAAAGAGAAAGTGTTGAGTCCCATGAGAGAGACACAGATAAAGAATTCGGTACACTGATAGATCAGTCCCAGGTCAGAGATGAGGATGAGGAGGAAAGTGAAGGAAGTGGTAGAGATAATGGAAAAATCAGTGGAATCTGACCTGTACCTGCAAAGGTGAATTTCACATTCTGCACAAATTTATATTCATCATTCCTTGCAGGGTCTTTGCTTAGAGATTTGTCTGTCTGGCTAAATAAGTTACAAATATGAGCAAATCATCTTTTCCATTCTTTGAATGTTATTCATTAGATATATAGTAATTAAACAGTTAAGCACAACTTATTTTCTCCTGCATCTTAAACCACCTTGTCTCATATGCACACACACTCATACGCATAGACACACACACACACACACACACACACACACACACACACTGCTCTCTTGTCCCTGTCTTTTTTTCTTCTTACTTACATGTAAGTAAGTTGGCATTTGATTTGAAAAACAGGTACTGGGGCGCCTGGGTGGGCTTAGTCGGTTAAGTGTCCGACTTTTGCTTGGGTCATGATCTCGCAGTTCGTGGATTCGAGCCCCGCGTCGGGCTCTGTGCTGACTGCCAGCTCAGAGCCTGGAGCCTGTTTCAGAGTCTGTGACTCCCTCTCTCTCTGACCCTCCCCTGCTCACGCTGTCTCTCTCTCTCTCTCTCTCCTAGAAATAAATAAAAATTAAAAAAAAAATTTGAAAAACAGGTACTAACAATGCAGCTGTTCCTAATATTGTCTTATAGCCTCAAGTTAAACTTATCTGTCCCCTGAATTAAGTAAGGAGAAGTTCTTAAAATTTACTGATGTGAAAATAAGGAAAAAACAGAGTAATTCTTCCATAGATCAGTTTCAGGAAATCTTGGTGCAGTCTGTAACTGCATGTATTATTTAACTATGACTTGAAAGAAAAGAAAAACCTGTGGGTAATATAATCAGAGCTATCATAATGGTCCCATTAAAGTTACTCTGTCACAACAGACCCCCCAAAATAAACACTTATGTGCTCGGTAGATTTATTATTAGCTTGTGAAGTTTAATTTTTCATATGTTCCGTAGTAATTAATCCATTTAGAAAACCACTGGTAGTATAGCCATGGTTTCCAATAATTTTAAGTACACTCCAAGTATTCACTTAAAAAAACACAGTTCAAATGTGTTTTAACACTTTGTGATTGTTTAACATTCATAGAGCAGTTACCTAAGCATGCATTTTGTATTTTTAAGGTGCATGGGAATTTAAGATGAAAAATGATGTCAGGACATTAAAACCCAGACACCATTGCATTATCTTATCTCTCATAGGGCTCTAACAAGGCGTAGATACTTGAATTGTGTGCTGTTAAACAAAAGCTCATGGTTAATTTAACTTCCTGATAGGTTCATATTCAAAAAGAAATTTGCCAATAAAAACATATTGAAAATATTAAGCATGCTGTATTAGATAAGATTGCCCCTAGAAAAAAAGGCAAAGGAAAATAAAACCTCCAAAGAAAACATTAGATTTGTTAAAATGATGTTGGGGCGCCCCTTGTTGGCCAGTGTATGTATTACTCAACTCTATTCACATTCCTGGACTTTTTTGGCAAATTTCATTTGGGGGTGTGGATTATTTCTAAAATTTTACACATAAATATCTGTCTCTTCTGGTTGTCGTGTTAAGTGGGTAGATGTTTTCATTGGTCTTGATAGGATGCAAAAGCAAGTCTAATGCATTTCCAATTTCTTCCCTGCTTCTTGCTTTGTCAACCTCTTTCTCATTTCCCTTGCAAACTTCTCATTTCTCCCTGTTGGCTTACTCTACCCTCCTTCCTTGGCTGGACTTGCCTTTATTTTTGAAACAATTGGTCTCCCTTCCAGTGGGTTTGGTTTTTGTAGGTCTTGGTGATAGCCCTTTGGGGACATGTCTTTGGCTCTTTTTGCTGGTGACTTCCCTAGATGTCCCCCTCTGTGGTTCCTGAAAGTGCTGTGTCTATTAGACCACCCACTGTCTCCCATCTGCTGTAAATCTAAGGCTTATTAAGATGTGTCAACTTTCTAATCTTCCATAGAGCATCAGAATGTTAATTCAGATATCCTACAACTGATTTAGAAAGAAAATACTGAGATATGAGAAGCATAATGCAAATCATTCATTAAAGTTGTTTGGTCCAAAGGTACCCATTGAGATTGAAATGACATAGTTGGGTGAGCATGGGATCATTGATTATAGGGAGTAGACTCTTCATTTAACTTTTATTTTATTTTTTTTTTAATGTTTGGTTATTTTTCAGAGAGAGAGAGAGAGACAAAGCATGAGTGAGGGAGGGGCAGAGAGAGAGGGAGACACAGAATCTGAAGCAGGCTCCAGGCTCTGAGCTGTCAGCACAGAGCCCACCACGGGTGGAGGTGGGGAGGCTTGAACCCACAAACTGCAAGATGATAACCTGAGTCGAAGTTGGGCACTTAACCAACTAAGCCACCCAAGTGCTCTTAAAAAATAATAAATTGAAATAGCTTTTAAAGTAGCCTTTAGGAAATGTTGATCAGAATAATAAAAGTTGCATCACCTTCTTATTTATATTATTTAAAAAATTATAGCTAATGAAACTACTGGAATTGCAGTACCAATGTGGCCTTCTCTGTGGTACTGGTTTTTGAAGTTGAAGTTCTATGCCCCAAATTTCCTAAAGGACTGCCCTGTCTCACCTGGGTCCCTCACACGTGCAGTCTGAAAGTCTGTAAGACCAGGGAACCAAAGACGCCTCTTACCAGCTCTCTGCTCCCTCTGGTGGGCGTGGAAAGCTGGTAGCCTTACTGGGACCAAAATCTCAAGGAAAAAAAGTGCAAGTTTGAATCGGCCCTGGGTGTTGTATCATGATAAAAAGTGATTAAAACTCTTGCTAGAATCACCCTGTCATGTGTAGAATATTGTGTGCCTTCTTTCTTAGTCTTTCCAAGAGGTTATCCTTCAGAGATTTAAAGTATTCCTTTTCTTTGGAGCCAGAAGCTGGCTTCCTTTCAGAGGGCGCACCATGGTTAGTTGCTCTTCTTGGTGGTTACAATTTTTTTTAATTAGTTTATTTATTTTGAGAGAGAAGCAAGAGATCAAGAGAGAGAGATTAAGAGCTGAGAAGGAGACAGAGAATCCCAAGCAGGCAGGCTCAGTGCTTTCAGCACAGAGCCTGATGTGGGGCTCCATCCTATGAAGTGTGAGATCATGACCCAAGCCAAAATCAAAAGTCAGATGCTCAACTCACTGAGCCACCCAGGCACCTCTTGGTGGTTGTAATTTTTTTTAAAAAATGAAGCCAAGGATGATATCTGAAATTGCTTCTAATCTGGTAAACTTTTCTAAAAGGAATCTATGGTCATCTCTAAAGAACTGACTTTTTAGATAGTGACATGATAGAAGGCAGAGTTTTCCCCTCCATACTTAAATTATGTAATCCTGGGGCACCTGGGTGGCTCATTCGGTTAAGCATCTGACTTCGGCTCAGGTCATGATCTCATGGTTCGTGGGTTCAAGCCCCATGTCAGGCTCTGTGCTGACAGCTAGCTCAGAGCCTGGAGCCTGTATTCGGATTCTGTGTCTCCCTCTCTCTCTGACCCTCCGCTGCTCATGCTGTCTCTCTCTCTCTCTCTGAAAAATAAATAAAACGTCAAAAAAATTTTTTAAACTATGTAATCCTGTGTATCGTCACTTAGTTCTTAACTCAGGCTTATAAAAAATTTTGGCCAACAGAAACATTAACCTGTCCTGATTTTTAATGTGCAAAGCAATTCTAGAGTCCTCTTATTTGAATAAAATTATTTGAATTTATAAAAGGGTTGTGAAGACCCCCAAGTATAAATGAACACTTAGAATGAAAACAGTGGGAACAGAGAGAGGAGACATCTGTCAGGGATGTGGTCTAGCATGGTTCCAAGAATGATCCAAACCCTCCCCTGGATTCACTTTATTGTCACCAAAACTATAGCTTTTGTTAGTCTGCATAACTCGGTACAATTGAAAATATAATCCTTAGGGGCACCTGGGTGGCTCAGTCGGTTAAACGTCAACTTCAGTTAAGGTCATGATCTTGTAGTTTGTGCGTTTGAGCCCTGTGTCGGGCTCTGTGCTGACAACTCAGAGCCTGGAGCCTGCTTTGGATTCTGTGTCTCCCTCTCTCTCTGCTCCTCCTCTGCTTGTGCTCTGTCTCTGTATCTCTTAAAAATAAATGAACATTAAAACAATTTTTTAAATAAAATATAATCCTTAGAATATTCAAACCAAGCTTTCTGCGTGAAATCTGAATTTGCTTCCATGAGTGGTTCGTGCATTATTTGGGGGTAAACTGTTTAACTTAAATATGAGTAGTCCTGTACAGCAACCTGCAGTAGGTACTCTTAATAAAGGTTGTTTTTTCCTTTCTATTACAGTGTTTCTAAGACCTCAGAGAAATTTGGAATCTATAGACCCACAGTTTACTATTCGGAGGAAAATGGAACAGATGCGAGAAGAGAAAGAGTTGGTGGAACATCTCCGCGAGGTACCCTGGAAATAGTATATAAGTGAATAATTGCTTTCAGGATGGAGGCAGCATTCTGTGTTTTTGAAAAGTCGACCTTGACACACTGCAAAAAGGGACCTGTAGGAATATAGCAAACAATCAGCACTCATGACATGGGAGCTTCGAAGGAAAGGAGAAAGCGACTAGGGCTGAAGGGGTCCTTGGGGTGGGAGTGAGGTGGGTTTGGCTGTACAAGGGCAAACATGAGGAATGCGGTCATGGAAGCGTCTGTAGCCTGACCATTACGGTGTCCGGATCCTGGCTGTGATATGCTGCTATCGTTCTGCAAGTGGTTACCTTTGGGGGAAACTAGATAAAGGGCACATGGAATCTCTCTGTAATATTTCTTGTAATGGAGTATGAATTTACAATTATCTCACAATAAAAAGTTCAATTTTTTTTAAAGGAATAAAAACTGATTTCTCAGCTAAAACATAATGTGAGAGAAAAGCATCCCTTAATCCTTTGTCTGCCCCTTGAAGGTTGTCACAACCAGCTGGGCCTAGTTTCTACTGGTCACCTCTTTCTGGTTTTCTGTTTTCTTTCTTTCTTTTTTTTTTTTTTTTTTTAATATTTTTATTTATTTCTAGGAGAGAGAGAGAGAGGACAGCGTGAGCAGGGTCAGAGAGAGAGAGGGAGTCACAGACTGAAACAGACTCCAGGCTCTGAGCTGGCAGTCAGCACAGAGCCCGACGCGGGGCTCGAACCCGTGAACCATGAGATCATGACCTAAGCGAAAGTCGGATGCTTAACCGACTAAGCCACCCAGGCGCCCCTGGTTTTATGTTTTCATAGCCAAAGCTGAGGCAACATTGAACCCAGGAAGTGATTCCATTATTCCTTTCACTCAACATATTACAACTTGTAGACACTGCTGAATTTGTTTTTTTATAGCGGAACTTTTACTGTAATATCTTTTTGAAAAAGTTTAAATAATGGCAGCGTTTTCCAAGTCTTCCTATTCTTCTTCCCCATAATGAAGTTGGTGTCTCAATTCCTAAATACGCGTCACTGTATCTTACTGTTAGTTGCCTGGTAATAGCTGGCTTCCTTCTGGTTCCTCCCACAGAGCATCGAGATGAGACTCAAGGTCAGCCTGCATGAGGACCTGGGGGCTGCACTCATGGATGGCGTGGTCCTCTGTCACCTGGTCAATCACATCCGCCCACGATCTGTCGCAAGCATCCATGTCCCCTCACCAGCCGTTGTAAGTAACGCCGGATAAAGGGAAACTAACTTTTACATAAGGCACACACTTTGGGGATGGTGTTGCTTGCTAAAGATGTCGATGGGGTCCCCAGACCCCAACCACTTGAAAACCAGAAAAGAAAAAGCTCTGAATGAAGTAACATTTTTCACCTAAAAGTGGAGAATATATAAATATGCAAATGACAAAAAAACATTTGTTTCAAAAGTAAAGCAAATCATGTTAAAGAAATTGCTGGTCGGGCTGCTAACTTTAAAGACTGTAGGGATGTAAAGATTTCATTTCTCACGAGGGATTATTTAAACAGGGAGAAGTCTTTCTGGAAAGCTTTCCTGGCTGGTAGCTTCTCTTCTCAATGGAATCTATTAATCACTGAGGATTTTAGGATGACTGAAAAGACGTAGATTCTGTATAAATGACATCAATAACCTGTCAAGCTGGAGTTTGGTCAGCAGGACATTAATTCAGTGATTCCTTGATGCCTCACTTTGCTCGGGCAGGGTACCCTGGAGATACTGGAGCAATAATGAGAAAGACTGGATGAGTGAAACCCCACCAGCACCCTAAAAATCCTCTTCTCCACTGCGGGCGCGGTAAAGCTGCCATGCAGAAGCCTCTACATCATAGAGCATGTTTCCATCCATTAGAGAGCTATGGAGTCACTTATATGGTCATTCAGATGAGGTTGGGGGGTTCAGGGATAAGCTTGTCTTTGGAGCCCTATACCAGGCAAGTAGAAAAAAAAAAGAAAAATTTCTCTCCACACTCTTCACCGTTCATTAGGAGCGGTGTAAGAGTTTAGGGGCAATGCATGCAGCATTTGGGTTCAGACTCCAGATCTGCCTATAAGCCATCTGACTTTAACTTCATTTGTCCTTGGAACATGTTCTTGTGAGGATGATATAGGCTCTTGCATATGATACTTGCACAAATGTAAGCCATTGATGTCATTAGTGTTTATAGAACAGATTTTCAAAATTCAGAACCCCTAATTTCAAGGCACGGTGCTCATAAAATATCACATAATGAGTGTTTTTCTCCCTCCCTCACCCCCAGGAAAGCGTCACAATGGCCTTATTGATGCTTTCTTTTCTCTTGGCAGCAGGAGAGATTAGCAGATGAATCCATTCCAACTGTTAGTTTCCTTTCTATAGCGTTGAACATATTTTTCATTGGAAAATTTTACCCCGTTTTTTGCCTCAGAAATTAGGGAAAAAGATAAATCTTTCTCTTCAAATCTGTGTCTAGCTTGCCTTAGTTTGGGGAGCAAATTCTGTCCTATAATCCACTATGAGCCTTTCCAGTTTTTTTTCAACAAATGAGGTCCAAACAGCTATAAGGTTGTCTGAGCCATGTGCCAAATTCTCATTTAATAATTTTTCCCAAATTTTTATAAGACAGAAACTGTGACTCCTCATAGCCTTCAGTTTGAATTTACAATTGTATTATTCATAGTTAATATGAATCATGTATCTAAGCATTTTTATAGTTTATTAATCCTTCAGGACAAATGATGCACTCCTTTAAAAATCTTTTGGTTGTTAACCTATTTTCTTTTTAAAATATTTTTTACTTGACGAAATAATGGGAAAAAATGCCCAACTAGAGAAAATAGAGAAATGTGGAGGAAAAAGTAAAATCAACCTTTTTTCCATGAGCCAGAGACAACCACTGTTAGCATTTTGGCTTCTCTACTAACTGCTAGCATCCTTTCTGCACTGAAGTTGTTTTTTAATTATGAACTTCTTGTATATACTATTTAGTAATGTATAAAATTTATCAAAACCTAGATATTTCCTCACATCACAAATATTCTTCATAAATAACTTAAATAACTGTAATATATTTTAGCTTCTGTTATCATACTGTAGTTTTCCTTTTTCAAAATACGGGCTGTTTCCAAGTGTCCACTTACCTAAAATTCTTCAGGGAGGTTCTTGAAGCCCCCTTTGACCAGCCCAGCTGTGCTACAGCTGTGGAACCTGCTTCTGGTCCTAGTCTATGCTGTCATCATCTACTCCAGTGTTTACACGGGCTCTTCCCTCCTGACTAGAAGACTCTCCAACCCTCTCTCCAGATCTCCTCATCTTGCAGCCTCACTGACTCCCATGGCTCCTCTCCCTCAGTGTCTCCCAAGAATCAAGCCATTCTTGAGCCCTTAAAACTGAGTTAGATTCTGTCCCTTGATTTTTTTCTCCTAACAGTCATCTCACCACTCAGACCTCTACCACACTAAACTATAATTTCCTGTAACTTATTAATATTTCCAACTAGACTAGAGGTAAGTGACCTTGAGAATTGTGTGTTTCGCTTCCACAGGTGCATACCTGGCACCTAGTGGAGTATCCAACACATGGCAAACCCCCAATATGTACCATTGCATCTGCACCAACAGCACGGAGGCCTTTACTGCTCATGTTACTGTCAACATCAAGCACTCTAAGTCTTTATTCTCAAAACTAATACTGTCCATTTTTTAGTGCCCAGCAGGTGTAATTTTGATTCTTTGACCAATGAGGAGGTTGAATCTCTAACTAATTTATTTGTAGTTAAGTGCTTTTCTAACTAACCCAGGCGACAATCGTAGAATGGGCCCTCCCTCACTTCCAAAGATGGGAAGTATTCTTGCGTTGACTTTAGTGGGCTGACCTAAATATTCTGAATGCTGCTGGGCATCTTTGGAGTTTCAGAACAGAGCCTCCCTGAATCCTAAGTACACAGAGGACGATTAGGGCCCGGAGGGCTGGAGAGACAAATACTAAGGGCTCAAATGATGAAATGCCTCTTGGTGCCCTGTCAGCTGGGCTAGCTCCTCTCCTCCTGGTAACCCCATGTCACGTGACCTGTATCTGCCTTCCCTTCGCATGAGATTTCACACGGCGTCCTTGTCCTCAGACATGCCTGGGAGTGAGCAAAACCACCCAAGCAGCTTCTTGCCCCATCTTTGCAAGTCTCATGCTGAGGGATACCACCTCCTCTCTAGCCAAGGTGGAGAATGATTGGTTAGCCTCCAAACGAAATGGTTCCACACCAACAGACTTTCATTTTTCCTTTTTGGGTGGGGGGAGAGGGAAGGGGTGGGGATAAGGAGACCCTTTTTAAAAAATAAATAATGTGCAAACTTAAATTTTTGTGCTGACTGATGTGGATCCTCTAAAATGGACTAAGAGTCACTTCCCTCTCACTTGCTATTCACAGGGCAAAATCAGTCTTTATAAAATCTTGCTTCCACATCTAGATTCGTGGATTCAGTCATCCTTCTTGTTCCCTTTCTAAGGCAACTAAGAGTAGACTATTAAAATTTAACAGTAAAGCTTTTAAACTTGCCATGTTGAAATCAAAATGTGTGAATAGACGCACCTGTTTTCCATCCCACACATTCTAGAGGCCATCTGTAGCCACAGTCAACTCAACTGTGAGAGGCTGTTGCTTAAATTCTAAACACCCCACCATTTTTATGCTCTTTACTTCCATTGTCTCTTTGTCATTAATTAAACCCATTGCTTTGGTGGAAAGGAGACTAATTGGCCTGCCCGATTTAACTCTTCATATAGAAATATATATGCTGTTGGGAACATGTGATGCTTATGGTATATTAGTAGATGAACAAAAGCAGATTATGCAAGAGTATGATCCCATAAAAATTGTAAGTATGTATGTGCATACGTATACATATACATGCGCACACATACAGAAATTCTGCTTATATAAACATCTATGTTTTATACATGTGTTTATGTATATCTTTTCACACATGCACACACACGTACACAATGTCTGGAAGAATATAATCCAAAATGTTAATAGCTCTTATCTCTAGGTGGATGTTTCTGGATGATTTTTATTGTCTTCTCTTTCCTTATGTGTTTTTTCCCTTCAATGAACATGTATTGAGTGTGCCATTTAGAAAGATTAAAATTTAACCTGTTATTAAAAACTATTTCTTTAAATAATTCATTGTTTCTCCATATTTCCGTTTATAGCCCAAACTTAGCATGGCCAAATGCAGAAGAAATGTGGAAAACTTTTTGGAAGCTTGCCGAAAATTAGGAGTACCAGAGGTAACATCAAACTTAGTCCCAATAACCATGTTTTGGTACAGATTTGATTTAACATATATGTTTGAGACCACTAAATGAATGTATAGATTTATGCATCCTTTTAAGTCTCTGTCCTTTTTGAGGAATAATATTGAATAAGTTATATAAAATTTTAAATCTCTCTATTGCAGTAAAATTAAAATGGCTGAAAGCGGTATTGGTCAGTACTGAGGGAAAAGACAATAGAATTTCTTTAAGGTTTTGAAATAAAAGCAAAATTCTAAACTTGAGAAAAACATGCAGTCAACTTAATTCTCTACTCCAAGAGCAAAAAATGCTGAGGCTCCAGTGAGCCTTCTAGCCTATTCCATAGGGTAGAATTTTGGAGCTGATGATTTTCCTTATCCAAAACTGCTATGCAAAGCACACCTGAAGTGAACTCCTAATTTGATTTCCATTCTGTGTAGTTGCAGTTTGGGTCTGTGGATCAAAATAATCAATATTGAAAATATTGTAACTATTGTTATTATTATCATGAACCATTACCACTAATAATAACAATGTTTGTATGTTGCTTTACAATTTGTTAACTGTTAGCAGTTCCATTTCTCCCGTTAATCCACTGTAGATCCAATCATCATTCCTTATAGCCAGCCCAATTATAGCAGGCTACTTTTCCTTTCTCCCAAGCTAAGCCCCACCCTCAGCCTCAGTCAGATGGCTGATTTGGGGCTTTTATAGGCTTTGCGATTAGTAACATAAAATGACTAGTAATATAAGATCCACTCAATTTGGGGGCAAGTTGAGAAATTTATTATCATTGTGATAAACAGAAATGAACAGGAATGACATTTTGAAAATTTTTTCTATGTTTTCTAATATACCAAGGATAAAGCAACCACAAACTGTCACGAAATACTGTTTATGCATATGGGAAGGAATTACACTGCAATGTAATTCTACTCAGTGGTAGGAGTTAGTATTTGGAATTGAGAAAGACTTATTTTCCCTCCCTCTCATCTTCCTCCTTTTCCCTCACTCTTTCCTTCCTTCCCTCCCTGGCTTTTAGCTTATTAAGGTTCAAAGGTAAGGGGTTACTAGTAGTGCATTTTTTATCTTATTTGAGGACAAGGAGAGAATTTTTAAAGCATCGTTAAGTCAGAACTATATCAATAAAGAAAACCTTATAAATTCATGTTTAAAAAGAGTATAATCTTTATAAAATGATGAAATGTCTTTGTGATCAGTCCAAATGTCTGTCAACAATATTAATCTGTGTCTGTATTGCATGTGTACATTTTAATATTGTATATACATTCTCAGCTTTGAATATTTGTGAAAATTCTTATATATACACAATTTTTAATAATTTGATCATTATGGGCTAATAAGATTTCCATGTGTGAATTAAAACTATCCTACCAGGTTTCAGAAGATAAATTATTTGTGTCTGTGCCAGAAAGCACTGATGAATTATGACCTAATCCCCTGTGACATTTTTAAACTCATCAAAAATTTTATTTTAGCTTACGGTTATACAAAATGAAATAGAAATGCCCTTAACCAAGTGTTGTGAGTAAAGATTGGTAATTACAATTTTCTTTTAAAGGAGAGAAAAAGAAATTAAATTACCATAATATGCAGAGAAAATTTTATTATAATTTCTGAACCATGCCCTGAGCAAAGTGCCCCTTGCACTAATCAGTAGCTCATAATTTCTGGGAAGATAGAATTACAGGGAATAAATAACCTTTTTTGCCATTGTCCCATTTAGCTGTAGTTAGCAAGAAATGTATTACTTAGAATGTTTTTGAAATGTTTTAATGATTTGAGGTGACTTTCAGGTTTGCTTCGTGTGTCATGTGCATGTGTAGTTGCACTCATGCTTGTGTGTGTGTAAATATGTATTATCCATCCTGATGGATAATCCAATAGCATTTCACTGGTAACTAGAGTTACACGAACTTTTTACTACTAGGAAAAGTCTGTTGGTTAATTAGCAATTGAACCTGAATCAGAATGTTAAAGTAAGGAGGGAATATTCTACTGGAAAACTAGAAATTGCCATTGGAAGGCAATCGGCAGATTTCTCTCTGTGCTCAAAGGAGCATACTTTCATCTCACAGAATGCATGAAAAATACATGATTGGAAATGCAGTCTTTCATCTGGGAATATGATAGTTGAGGGAGGGGTGAGATGACTCCCTTCTCTTTAGATATGCTTCTTTCACTAGGCGGAGAGGGTGATTTCTTCATGTATATGTTTTAATGTAATGTAAACAATTGATTTACACTAAAAAAAAATTTGTCACAAGCCTAATTGTAGAAATTCTCCATTTACAGTCAGACATTTGAAAAGGCTGGTTCCTAAAAACGCAGAAAATCTGTGCTGTTAGATTTTATTAATTGCATCACATTTAACATTTGGGTAACAAAATAGTCACTGATTTCTCAGTCACAAACATAGTTCCTCAATTTGTAAGCTTCCCCTGCTTTCTTCTCTGCCCGTTACTTATCTACTCACACTCAGAAGTCATAGAGATCTTGAACGCTGTATCTTATAAGCTAAATACTAATTGACAATGATGAATCACCCTGTAGAGACTGAGAAGTCACAGCTGTGCTCTCAGCTCTGCGTTTGTTGTCTTTGGTAATAGAATCATCATTTGAAACTAGAAGGCAAAGTCCACGTCGGCAGCTTCTATAATTTTGTCAGATTCCTGTGGATGGAATGTGGTTGCTGAGCAGATTTAGTTAAATTTTTACAAATAAAGTAACTTGAAGGGATGGAAGTACCTTTACAATTGTCCCAGTTGTGATAGTGTATCATATTCTCTTTAGAAGTCCCCATGGAAACAATCCCAGCTCTGTGCTTCGGGCTCGGTCAAGGTTCATGAGGCATTTTACTCTATCCTTTGGTAGCAAGGTTCTGGTGTGGCTTGTCTATACGTGTGGCTTCTTCAAATTGGCTGCATTCGGACTTGCAGGCAGTGGAAGCAGCCCAGTCGATGTATTTGCAGGAGGTTATTGTATGTAGAAGGTAAGGCAACTCCAGAGCTCTGGTGTAGGATTCGTGATGTTTGGGTAAGGCTGGATCTATGCCCTTGGCGGGTGTGTGTGTGTGTGTGTGTGTGTGCGCACACGTGCGCGCAGGGGACAGACAGGATTTGGAACAGCAGCTGCCACTGATGGAAAGAAGATGACATCACAGAAAGAGGTTCCTGATGGGGATCTGGAGAAGTTCTATTAGGGTGTTGGGAGAATTGCTTGCTATCAGAGAGGAGGGATTTGGCATGAGGTGGAGGTTTGCTGATAAGAATACCAAAGAAGGCCCTAACAAATGAAGTAGTAGTGCTCAGTATAGGGGATGACATTCTTTCCAATAGTTACTTCTTTTAAAAAAAAAAAAAATGTTTTTAATGTTTATTTTTGAGAGGCAGAGAGAAATAACTGGGGGAGAGTGAGAGAGAGAGAGAAAGAAAGAGAAGACATAGAATCCAAAGCAGGCTCCAGGTTCTGAGCTATCACTGCAGAGCCTGACATGGGGCTCAAACTCACAACCTGAGCTGAAGTCAGACACTCAACTGAGTGAGCCCCTCAGGCGCCCCTCTTTCCGATATTTATTTCAATGTAGGTCATTCTTCCTGCTGCCCATTTCAAGTGCCTTGGGTTTTTGGTTTTGGGACCAGTTCCCCAACGAAGGGACACAAATTGAGTGAACATAATGTGGAAGGGGAAGAGTGAGTGGGTGAAAGGGATCCGTGAGCAGAGGGAGGAAATGCATAAGGTCTGGGGTCAATTATCCCCAAGTATGCTGTTAACTAGTTATGTGCCCTGAAGCAAACTTCTTAAAATTAGCAGTGGTTAACCATTTATTGAGGACTTCTTATACATGCATCATCTTAAATGCTCTCTGTTGAGGGTTGGAGGTAAATAGTTTCTTGCCATACCCTGAGGGAACGAAGTCCAGAGAGGTTAAATAATTTCCTAAGCTCACACTCACAGCTGGTAGCCGCAGACCTGGTGGTTTGAACCGGTTCTCTCTGAGTTCCCTGCTCTACAAACTGCAGGTGTTGGGACTTGGGGAGTAAATATAAACCGATTCTTCAGAGCCCTCGGGTCTTTCAGATGGCCAGCACAGGAGGGGAGGGAGAGCCCAGTGGGAAGACTGCAGATCATTCTCGCATCAGCCAGAGTAGTTTCTGTTTTGCCAGTAGCATATATTGGATTTCTAGCTAAGATTTTCCAGGGTGGGGGGTGGGGGTGAAGCGTCCTATTGCTAAACACAGTTTGAAAATCACAGACGTCTCTGCTTTCCCTGAACTGTCATACTCCATGAAAGTTCAGCTCCGTACTTTTGTCTCATCAGCTGCTTGGCAGTGGGTGAATTCACCATGGGTGCATCAGGGTGCCCTAGAAAATCCGGGGATTGGGTGATGGTGCCATCCCAGGGCCCCTTGTAGAATTGATGCCCCTTGTGGAATCAGACAGCAGTTGTCTGTGACTTCTGGTGCTGGCGTCAACGTGATCTTGAAGACAGGCCTCTCCTTGGTGGGCTTCCAACTTCTTGAGGATATGTTCTTTATATCCCCCCAAAATCTAACTTCAAGTCATGAAACTATTAAGGGACAGACTGAGGCTTCTTTTCTGAGTCAGCTTGGCCACTTTGGCCTCTATGCTTCATGTAGAAGATTCATCGTTGATTATGGGGGTTTCCAATTTGATCCAAATTTAGGGCTATGTGGGCCTCTTTTTAGTATTGTCTCAGTTCAGGAGAAATCTCTGATTAACAAAGCATTAAAAGTATTAGAAAATAGAGAATTAGTTTTTGGTTCACCAAGGAAATTTTTCTACTCAGTTTTAAATAAGTAGCCTTGGCCTCAGCCCTCTGTAAGGAGCTTAATTTAACAGACCTGCTCTCTTTAGAGGAGAAGGGAACTTAGATGAATGCGCTTTGTTTTCAGGTTGCCTAGAGCTTCGTCATCATTCCTGTCTGCAGAGGGAAAACAGAAGAGGATTAAGGGCAGCAGCTCTACTGAGTGGTAGACACTTGGCAGAACAGGGTCCCCACCTGCCTGCCTGGGCAGCACAGATTCCCGGAGCCGCGGGACCGTAGCGTGTCCCTTAGCTTCTACATCGGCCAAACAGAGTTAAAAATAAAATCTTAGAGGGGCGCCTGGGTGGTTCAGTCAGTTAAGGGGCTGACGTTGGCTCAGGGTGATCATCTCACAGTTCATAAGTTCCAGCCCTGTGTTGGGCTCTGTGCTGACAGCTCAGAGCCTGGAGCCTGCTTCGGATTCTGTGACTTCCTCTCTCTGCTCACCCTCTGTCTCTCTTTCTCTCAAAAATAAGTATTAAAAGCATTTTTAAAATGAAATCTTAGAGTGCATTTGGCTTCTAACAATGATCCTGTTGCTATAAGAGGATCGTGTTGATGTTTTGGCTGAGTCTTTAGTACCTCTCATTTGCCTTTCGTTGTTTTTTAAAATGAGATAGATAGTAATTGAAAGTGTCTGTAGTAACTTTCCTACTGTCTGTGAGGGTTTAGAAAATTTGTAACTCGTCTGAATTTTATTTTGGGCATTCTATAAATTGAAATCTTGAGAAATGAGCTCTTTCTCTGACTCCTATGCCGCTTTTTTCCTCTTTAGAATCAACTCAAATCATAACTAAAAAGTACTTTTCTGGGATAGGATGAGATTCTTTTTTTTAATGTTTATTTGCTTAGAGAGAGAGTATGCCTTTGTGCGCAAGCAGGGAACAGGCAGAGAGAGAGAGAGAAAGAATCCCAAGCAGCCTCCATGCTGTCAGCAGAGCTCATAACCTGAGCCAAAATCAAGAGTCAGACACTTAACCAACTGAGCCACCCAGGGGCCCCCAAGATGAGATTCTTATTACAAAATTCATTTGACTTTTACATTTATGTTGGTTAATTCTGAGTTTGAATAACCAGAGGTGCTGATACATTTATTATTTTATTAACAGCAATTTAAAATTCGTAATATATTACAAAGGGCCAGTCTCTAGCTTGTAAAACCAGGCACATTTCTTACAGGTGGTATGTGTTGAGAATGTAAGAATCCTTTCCCACTGGGTGTCTCTGGGCAGCAGTCTGACAGCCTTTCATATATGCGTAGTTGAGGAGAAACATTTCAAAAGCAGCATCTTCAAAAGGTTTTAAATTGCAAGTCTAGATAAAGCAGCTTACTGATATAACAGTCACCCTCCAAGTCCCTAAAACTGATGATTAGTTCTGTGTATTTGGAGAAAACTCTGAAAACCCTTCACTCAACTCACCTGACTCAACTCCCTACCAGATTACACCTGGTCAGTCAGGACTTTATATGCTCAGAATAACCGTCAACATTCCTGAGCTATGTTATCTTAGGTTTAAAGAAAAAATACTTTGTAAGCCTGTCGACCTTAAAAATTAAAGTTCTTTTTATTAGAAATTTTTACTGTTAGTTTAATTTTGAGAGACAGCGCAAGTGGGGGAGGGGCAGGGAGCGAGGGAGACAGAATCGGAAGCAGACCGCAGGCTCTGAGCTGTAGCTGTAGCCCCAATGCAGGGCTTGAACTCACAAGCTGTGAGATCATGACCTAAGCCGAAGTGGGAAACTTAACCAGCTGAGCCACCTAGGTGTCCCTAAAATTATATTTAAATAAATTGAATACTTAAATAAATTGAATAAGTTAAATATATTCTAAAATCCCTAGAATTTAGACTGCTTGACACTCAGAACATTTATAATCTAGACCTTTTGCCAGATCTGTCTACATGTCTGTTTGCGTCCATGGTATTTGGGGAGGCTCGACCAATCTTTAATAGTGAGCTTAGTCATACATTCTTGCATTAACCTTGGCAGTTGTGATTTCTGTTCTTTGTAGTGGGAATTAGCATCCGCACTTGACTCTGAGGAATCTGAGTGTATTAACTGTGTCTTTCAGATCCCTTGCAGTAATTACTAAAGCTGTCATACAGGGTGAAATTTTGCCTCTTTACATTTTCTTTTTAGCATTTTCCTATTTTAATTTTAAGATAAAAAATGCATAATTGTTAGGTCCCTCTCGTTACGACTGTAATTCGTAGGCACAGGGTCAGAAAATTCATTTCCCCCAGAGGTTTCAGCCCTGTTTCCAAGCACAGCATCCCTAAAGTGGCTGCTCTGACAGTTTGGGCTGCAGGACATGGGACAGAATCGGAGCGCTGGTCTCAGAGGACCTGAGCAGCCCATACTCCGCACGCTACGGTGATCCCAGTTTTTGCCTACCAGACAATCTTAGACCCAGGCCTTTTCCTTTAGAGAACACAGCTTAGTTTAAACCAACCACCATGGACTGTGAGTCTGGGCCCTACCCGCTTTAATCTGAATTAAGCCCAGAATCTATGGCATCACCAAATTCATTCCAAGATGAGAGGAATGGTGTGTATAGGCTCCCCCTGGGAGAAGTGTGCTCGAATAACCCTGTAAGGACTCTCCGATTCAAGTTGCTGGGTGGCATTGCTGGGGAGAAGACCAGACATTTTCCCTAGGGTTCTGGGGAGTGGTTTAAAGAATAGACTGGAGGTAGAATGATTTGCTTTTGTGGTGGAAATACCCACTTTTGTGTAAATTCACGTTTCAGTTTGTGGATGCCTTATGTCTTATGTCCGCTTTGTATAGATTTCACTGGTTAAGCACAACATTGCAATAGAAAATTCTTATTGCAATAACACTTCTTTCCTTAGATGTTTCCCCATCTGCTAATCCTTGACCAGTGTCTCTCTCCCAGTGAAATCAAATCTATGTGTAGCCGGTTTAATTTCTTGGGAAAATAACAGTGGTAGCTTGATTCCTCCAAGTCCCCTGAGAAAAGCTGCATGACCTGAATAGGTCTAACATGACTTACTGTCTTTAAAAAGTCTTTTCTTAAGAGCATCGTCTCTACCTTCATAAATTAAAATTAGAATGTTTTTCACCTTATTCCGTGTGATATTATAGCATTTCTCTTTATGAGGGCATCAAGCTAGCTTCAGAGGATACAAACAAGACAGCATCTTGATCTTGGAAGCTTTCAGTGGCTCTGTGATTTGCATCTGCTTCGCAATGAGGCTAAAATAAAGGGGAAAACTGTAGCAAAGTATGAGACAAAATATATATTGTATATATATTTTTAAATGCTTTGCCACATTTGAAGTAAGCTGCATTTATGCACTATGTCTTAAATATTTTCATTTCTTGTTTAATTTGGACACAAAATTACTTTCATATTGACATATCAATCATAATCCATTATAATCACAGTTAATGTTAATCTGTAGTCCTTTCCAGTTCAGGAAGTCAATGTATCAGGAAACTGTTTGCTTCCTGACAAGAACAGATATTCAGAGGCTGACTCAAGACCCATGCCTTACCATACGTGTTTAGTGATAAATCACTTTACATCATAATCCCATGTGAGGAAGTACTTTTTATTCTAACTACACATCTAAGAAGCCTCCTTTAGACTTTTGGTGTGTGTGCCTGCAAAATCATGAAACTTAACGTGCTTTCTGACACATGTAGGAACATAAGTAAAACCAGAATCCCTCGGAGTTTATCAGTAATCCTGAAACAAAAATAAATCAGGTGTATGTGTTCCCTTTCAAAGAGGAATACTTCATATGCATTGAGTCTTCATAAGCTAGGGTGAAAAAAAATACATTGAGAATGGTGAGGGCAGGTAGGGACTCAACTGGGAAGTTTCTATTTTTCCCTTAGGTAAGGGTATGTCCTGAGTGTCCCTAGTGAAAAGCTCTCATTTTTATGCCATCGGTGAGCACATGATACCACTTGGGTGTTAAGACTGTTTGGACGCCAGTAGCTTCCAATTCCAGAGCGTGCTGTTCCTTAGTGGTGGCTTTGTGGGTGAAGGATTTCCTTGTGTTATTTGCATAAAACACTTTGGGTATGCTACTTTTCTTTCGTAACAGATTAAAAAATCTTTGATGGTGGAACGGGTTTTACCTGCTTGAAATAAGGGGTTACTCTTGCCAGTTGCTAGCAACCAAAAATGTGTGCTTCTTTCTAGCTGTTCTTCTGTGTATTTTTAATTGTATGCACTGTCTCTTTCTGTTCTAATGGCTGCCCACGGAATAGGCCGACCTCTGCTCTCCGTATGACATCCTGCACTTGGACTTTCATCACATTCGAAAGACTGTTGACACTCTGCTGGCCCTTGGGGAGAAACCCCTACAACCAACTTCTGCCCTCCGCTCCAGGGACCTTATAAGCTTCTGTCTTGTCCATATTCTCTTTATAGTGCTGATCTATATCACTTATCGCTGGAATGCTCTGTCCGCATAACATCTGCATGTGCATCCACACAAACACTCTGCTATGTCACCCTGAGCCATCGAGGGGGCCTTCCTCCCTCTGAGCCTCTGCCTTGCCAGCTTCCATCCCTGTGATCTCTTTAGTAAACTCTCAAGTTTTGAAGCTGAACGCTACAAGGTTTTCCCAAAGCACAAACTTTATAGAATGCAGTTCCCATTAAATAATCTCTCTTGCTTCCTGAAAACCAGTGACAGCAGAGTGTATCCAGACCTCGTGCTTTCTCATTCACATAGTGCCCGCGGCAGTGCTATGCAGTCCTTCTCTCTTTCCCGATGAGTTTTGCTGCCCTGGGTAGAGTGGAAGAAGATGCCAGAACAGGAGCAGAGGGGATTTAGCATATGGTAGTCTTTTCTTTGGGTCAGTGTCAGATCCTAATTCAGGACTGGATAGTTGAGGTGTAGTGGAGCCAACCTTGCAGAGAAGACAGAAAATCGGCATTTTGGGGCCCAAATTGGCCTATAAAAGTCTTTAATAATACTATTATTGACCCAAGTTGAAAAATACCATCAGTGAATGACTCCTTTGCTGGCCATTAGGTTGGATTCCTCCCTGTTTCCTGCAGTGGGAGGCCTGCCGCCCACTTCTACCCTGAGCAAGCCCCTCTGCCCTGCGGCAAGGAGCTGTGCACCGGGGTCTGGGGAAGGAGGGACCATCGCTGTTAGAGCACCATCTGGAGGATTCACTTGCACATCACTTCCCTCATATTTTTGCCTTTTGCTCCTTGCGAGGTCTACTCTGAGGCTCTTAGAAAAACATTTCTCAGAAGGCATTTCTATTTTTAAATAATGTAATGGGTCGTTTTGCTTTTTTGCTATATCACATCATAGCTGCAGGTCAAGAATGTGATGGATTTAACTATATTTGTTTTCAAATAAAGCCATGAGTCATGGAACATTCTGGGTCTAAGGACTTGGGTTACTATGGCAGAAGCCAACAACCAGACTGCTCTTATTTTAGCAGAATGTAGTTTCCCTAATACCTGGACATTTCCAGTTAACCTTTGGTTTCCTGTGACACTAGCAAGCTGCTTCTATTCCTGAGTAAGCTTATAGGATTATATATTAACTAAACTCACTTTTGGAGCAATGTGATCAGTTCATAACTAAAAGAAAAAAAAACATTAGAATCTTGTCTAGGCCAAGATATTCCTTGTTCTGGGATTTCTGTTTCTAATATGAGAATGCCCTGCTCGAGGTTTGGACAGTTTCCCCTCTGCTTCATTATACATCTGGGTGCCATGTACTATTTCTTAAATTTGGGAGATGATGACGTTAACTTCCTCAAGATAAATTTCTAGTTTACTGAGATGCAAGAGTCTACATCAATGGCTACTAAGAAGATAATTTTATTTTTCTGAACATGTCCATGAATCCAGGCTACTTGAGAACATGGAAAACCCATATAGTTAGAAGAGTATATTTATAAATATTCTTCCTTGCTAAATCAAGTCAGATTTTTCTACCAGGAAACACTCTTTCCTTGAAGATAGCTTCTCCCTCCTGATTTTGTGTGGATTGATGAAGTACAGCATATATGGAAGTTACCTAATTAAGCTTGGTTATGTATAAACAACCCACAGATGTACTGAAATGCTTCTGGTGCTGTCTTGTACCTTTCGATCTGTAACACAATAAAACCCCTTTGCGCAATGTCTCCTGAGCACCCTGCGCCCTAAGTTGCTTAATAAACACATTTCAAGTGATTCTTCCAGGTTTTTATCGGCCCATCGATACATTGATTTGCCCGCCTAGAGCAGCCTTTGCTTCTCCATCTGGCTCTGCTGTGTAGTGATTGATCACCACTGTTTGGTTTTTTTCTTCTTTGGGAGGCCAGGTGGGGAGGGGGGGCAAAAGGCAAGAAGAGAGATGACTTACAGGGTGGCAATTGAAAGAAAATCCTATCAAAACCTGAGTAGAACAATCATGTGAGATCAGATTTAATTTTCGGTGCTGAGCTGACATCATTCTCTGGCTCTGTCCATATTTCAGTTCTGGCATCAAAGGGTTCTTTGGATGCGCTTTCATTTCTCCTGTTATTAATGTTTCTGTCCCCTAACGTGCTGCTGCTCTTGGGGTCTGTTGGATGGTATTTTTTTTATCAGCTGGCAAGGTAGCTAGCAGAACACAATTAATTTAGCCCTTTAGGCAAAACTTTGAATGAACTGTCTTGCCCATTGTCAAGCGGTTCATTTCTATATAGAATATTAAGCCTCCCCATGGTTGTTCCCCAGGGTACCCACACACCAACTCCTATGCTCTCGTGATGCCTGCCATTCCAGCGTGACTTGGGGTACAACCTGACGTGCTTGTCGTCCAAGAGCTGGTCAGGGATTTCGTTGTCTGATTTGTATGTGCAATCCTCAGTCTCCTTCCTCACACAAGAAAGACCCTTTTCCCAGTACTTCCTTTCAATGCCTGCTAAAAAGAACCAATTATTTGTGTTCTTTATTTGAAATAGAAAGATCTGTTTGAAATAGAAGGTTCTCTTTCTCCAGCCCCTCCAATTGATGTCAGCTTCCCACTCGGTGTTAGGATTCCCACAGTGTGTCACAGCTGATGTGTCTCTTTGTCCCTTCTATTTATGGATTCATGATTTGTATGTGGCTCACAGTTCTGGGGAGACACCTATGGAATGGGGCCCGTGGAGGAGTGCTGCAGAACTCAAACGTAAGACATATAAGTAGGAGTTTCATAGATGAGAATAGGTTAAAAAAAAAAAAAGGCACGTGATATCCTGATACCATTTATTTATAAGAAATTAAATTCAGTGCTAGGGTTGTATAAAATCCATGCTAGTCCCTGTCATAAGAGCAAAGGATGTTTTACCTTACAGGGTAAAAGTAATGGACAATGGATTAAAATTTCAATCCAATGGTTTTAGATTGAGTGAAAAATATTTTAATACTATTTTAGGAGAGTCGGGTTTTTAAAAAATTTTTTTCAATGTTTATTTTTGAGAGAGTGTGTGAGCAAGGGAGGGGCAGAGAGAGGGAGACACAGAATTTGAAGCAGGCTCCAGGCAGCTCCTTGCTGCCAGCACAGAGCCTAACACAGGGCTCGAGCTCACGATGAGATCATGACCTGAGCCAAAGTTGGACACTTAACCAACTTGGCCATCCAGGCGCCCTGGAGATTTTAGTTTTTAAAATTAGGCTTTGGATTTTGAAATTCGTTCTCAATAAAAAATCAGATATATAGAATGTGTGCCTTTTTTTTTTTTCCTTTGAGACTGTCAGGGTCCAGTTCCTTGGCTTTTCACTGCAATTTTATCTGTCCTTGTGTTCATTCTTCAAATATTGAATGTGCACTCTTTGAGTAAGGCTCTGTGGTAGACCTGGGGGATAAAAAGGTGACCATGTTACATGACCCTGTCTTCAAAAATCTTGCAGTCTAGGCCAGGAGCCAGCAAAATTTTCCTGTAAAGTGCCAGATTGTAAATATTTTATGCTTTGTGGAGTCTACCATCTGTGTTACAACTACCCAGTTCTGCTGTTATAGACTGGAAGCAGCCATAGATGACTCGTAAACAAAGGAATGTGGCTTTGTCCCCATAAAACTTTATTTACAAAAACAGGCTGAGGATTGAATCGGCCTGCAGGCAGTGTGGTTTTTGGACCCCTGATCTAGTGCACAAATAAAATGGAATTCAGTGTGACACGGGATTCTGTAAAGCAGGAGGCAGGGGATGGGACCCTGATGGGGGAACGGTCTGCAAAACCTTCCTGCCACTGTGTCATGGACACCAAGAGCTGAAAGATGTGTAGGAATAGCCAGAGAAGGGGGGCAGGGGGTATGTGCTGGAGGTGAGAAAAGGGGCACATGTGTGTGGAGAAGGAGGTTTTCTAGACGGAGGAAGCACTGAAAGAGGCGTGACTAGAAAGCAGAGAATCAGATGAGGGGTGACAAGATGCTCTCTCAGTCCATAAGGGTTTAACATGGTCTCCCTTTACGTTAGAAGAAACTGAGCCTCCTGAGCAGGAACTGAAGCTCTCTCAGGGTTAAAATAATGCAGACGGTTTTGATGGAAGTCCATTCACTTTAGTGCCAGGAACTTGCGTGTGAGAAACAGACTGAACAATATGAAATATGCCAACATAAATGACTTCATTTTAGCCAAGCAGCCGGCCTGGAAGTAGGGGTGCAGCCATTTGGGAGCATGAGGAACCACAGAGAGAGGAGAGCCAGGTAGGGGTGCCCCCACAAGATGTTTTCTGTCTTTGAAGAGAAGCCAAACAAGGCAAGACGCAGAGCTGACGCCCATCACCGATCTGAGGATGCGCTGATCCCTACGCGATGTTGAATTTGTTGGGACTTACGGGGATAGGCCTCCGAGGGTCCAGAGGCCTCTTCCATTCCCACGGGCCACAGATGCAACAGACTCCCCTGTTGAAGGAATTTCTGGGAAGGAGCTTGATGTTGTAGAAAGAGCCCCCCTCTGAGATGAGACATATCTTCAGATCCTGGTTCCGGTACTTCAGAGCTATGTGACTTTAACAAAGTTACTTACACTCTCTAAATTTCCGTTTTCTCATCTGTAAAATAGAGGAATTATGTCCACCTTACACAGTCCTCATGAAGAAATAAGCGATATAAGTCTGTAGCATCGGTGCCAAGCATGTAGGAAGGGGCCCCGGAAGCCTTTGTAAGTTAACAGTTAGGCTTTATGGCTTGCCTGCCTTTTCCAGCCCTCTTTGCTGTGGCTCCAAAAAGAGTTGGGTGAGGGGGTGTGAGGGAACCTTACTGATTTCCACCATGGGAGACACAGCATCAAGCACAAGTTCTTCAGAGGGGATCAGAGGCGTATTTATGTAAGATACTATTTCATGACTCTGCTCTGTGCTTTCAAAGGAAACACAGCAATGGTGCCCCATTCTCAAGAAGAACCACTAAACTTTTCTAACAATAAAATTTAAACGCACTTCAAGTCAATGTAAATGTACAGTGACCCCTGCTTTAAATCCATTGTAGACAGGTTTAGGTGGCCCTTCTCTGTCACTTCTGATGCAGCCATAAATCTACAGCAGTTCCTTCCCCATCCCAACTTCCGTATCACTTCAGGGAGCCTGTCACCATGCCCCCGTGGGATATGCAATGACGGGACCAGACTTTGGAAGATGACCTCTGGCCTTCCTTGCTGCCCTTCTCAGCCTGTCAAGCAGCGCCTCAGCTCATAGTTCCATCAGTCTTCACCGCAGTCCTGTGATGATACAGCCTGAACTGCCGTGTGTCTGTTTCTACTGGCTCATGCCAGTCTTCTGAGGTTACCACCAGCTCCATGCAGGGAATCTGAGGGCACTTCTGGGTTTCTTCGGGGTATGAACGAAAGGAGAAAAGATGTGAGAAGCACCTTTTTCTATCTCCTGTTCACTTCTCATTCCCAGCTGTAAGGGTGGAAGGGAGACCCTTGGACTCTGCACCAGGTTTAGTAGTGAGGAGACCAGGAAGGTGAGAAATGATGGTTGGAAAAACCATCCTCCCTGGGAAGATGACCTTAAGCAAACTAAGCCTGTGACATTGGCAGATGTCCTGTCAGCGGGAGGCTGAGGCCTCAGTACTTTCCTACCCTTGTGTCTCTGGAGCCCCCAGCCTGTCCCAACCATGACCTCTAGCCTGGAACCACTCTTTAATGGGACAGGGGAAGTCATGAATGGAGACATTTGAATCTCTCTTAGGATAGGGCACATAGCCCCAGAAAAGCCATGTTGTACATGTAGAAATATTAGTACTTAAATTCGGGAACATTTAGGACTAAACATAAATAAACACTGTGGTCAAGAAGCAAAGTGTCTTTCAGAATGACTTGGTCATATGCTTCCTTCATGTTTCTCCCCTAGATCTCCCCTAGATCTATTGATCTCTTACTGTTTTTCTCAGTGGTATATTAAGTTTACATGTCATATAAAACTCTTTGTAATTTGATGCAAATACTTTCTTAGAGTTTGTTGTTTATTTTTTAATTAGCTTGGGGGTTTTTTTGACACATAAAAGCTTTAAACTTGAAGGCAATCAGTTGTTTCTGTCTTTTGTGATTTTTATACCATTTTTTAAGCTTAGATATTTTCCACTTATTTATAAGAGAAAATGCTAAATATTCATGTCTGTTTTATTAGAAGAGATGTTTGGTTTTTATTTTTTATTTTTTAAAGTTAACTCTTTAGGGGCACCTGGGTGGCTCAGTCAGTTAAACGTCTGACTTCAGCTTAGGTCATGATCTCACGGTTGGTGAGTTTGAGCCCTGCCTCGAGCTCTGTGCAGACAGCTTAAACACTGGAACCTGCTTTGGATTCTGTGTCTCCCTCTCTCTCTCTCTATCTCTGCTCCTCCCCTGCTTATGCTCTGTTTCTCTCTCTCTCTCTCTCTCAAAAATAAACATTGGAAAAAAATTAATGCTTAAAAAAGTTAACTCTTCAATTCAGTTCAAATTGATTTTAGCTTATGTTGTAAATAGACTTAATTTTCCCCCAAGTAATACCGTATGTCAGGAGCTTAACTATAATAGTGGCCATTTGTAATTTCCTACAAAACCAGATGTTAAGTTGGGTGCTGTGAGGATCATAAGACTGAAGTAAACACACCTCTGTCCCTGTGGAACCAATCTTAGCAATGAAATGCCAGATTGGGGTGATTTCACAAGCCCATGGAAAATGGTGTCAGGAAAGGATATACATGATGGCAGTGGCATGCCCATCCTGGCCTAGTGATGGCTCATGACCTCCAGACAGAACCTCCCATCATTTCTCAAATTGACATGTGGCTACTAAGTTGGCCAGCAGCATAAACCTTCACACCCACCTAATATGCCATTGACAAGATAATCTTATTGTGATACACAGCAGACACAACAAAATAATGGTCAAAATTGCACTTTAAAGAATCACTTGTCCTGTGTTGACATATGGCCATTTCTTAAGACCTGGTGCCAGACAGAGAGTTGGAGGTACTCCTAATTTACCACAGGTTACAGAAGATGGGGATAGGGGTAAAAAAGGTGGTTGAGAGAGTGTAGGAAAATGACTTTGAAGATTGTGGAACAAATTACTTGAGATGACACGGTGTATCCTTTAAAGATCGTTCTAAGGACAGAATGCCTGTATCTGTGGTAATTTATGGGGTGTTCTGCATTGAGGAAGGAGAAGAATCTGGTTCCTCAAGCACAAATCACATGAAACACAGCAGAATTGTCCAAGATCCTGATTGGCTTCACGTTAAACACTGCGTCCATTGCCTGGGGTGTGACACACATCCCATTTAAACTGCTTTTAAAAACAGTGGTCACTGGGCTGTGGAGAACATAACATGATATCATAGACAAGAGGGAGTGTTTGCTGTGGCTCTTTCTCTAGCCAAGGAGACAGACTCAGCAAGGAGATCTCCCTCATTCCCAGAGCCAAATGACAAAGGTGTGAAATTATTTTATTGTGTTCTTTTGTAAACTGTTTGGTTGAGCATGCAAGGTACTCCCCATAAGGAGTGGTTTGTGTTGATTATTTTCCTTGACTCAAGTGTACTGGCCATTTCCCAAGAGCAAAAATACAACATGAGGAAGTAACAGGACATTTGTGTCTTTGACAGTTTTATGAAAGAATTTTAAAAGAGACACTAATGAAGACTGTGGTTAAAGTAGCTTATTTACAAACCAAGAAAGGAGACCAGTCTACCACATGCCTCCCTTTCAGAGATCAAAGCAAATAAAATCAAGGTTTATGGTTAGTAGAACGGTGTGTGGTCAGTATATAAATGAGTATATTAGTTCCTTTAAAATGTGTGAGAAACTATTTGCAACTTTGCTTTATACGAATGTAAGCTAATATATTCTTGGTGTTTGGTTTCCACCTGACTCTATGTAGCTCAGTCATTTAGCATAAAATTTTCAAAAATGTTTAGATTTATTGCATAGTTCAGGATGATTGGGAAAGTTTTTGGAAAAACCTTCACTTGTGAAAGATCATTATTTTCTCTGCAAACACAGAAAAGATCTTTGCCAGTGGGTTGAAAGCAAGGGAGGGAGCACAGTCTGAGACGATCAGACAGGCATAGGTCAGAGCTCAGTTCAGCTCCTATCAGTGGTGTCCTAAGATTTTATGATTATGTTTTGGTCATCTAAAAATTGACATTGTGTTCTTCTTCCTTTTAGGAAAAACTGTGTCTGCCCCATCACATCCTTGAAGAGAAAGGCCTGGTCAAAGTGGGCATTACCGTTCAAGCATTACTAGATGTAACGGTCACGAAGTCTCTGTTCACATGAAACCAGCTCCTCTCCTTTGGGTCGGTTCAGACTCTTCTCTCGCCAGAGATCCTGAACTCTGCTCTCAGCACCTGTTCCTCCTACCCTCCCGCTCACTACCTGTCAGTTCCCTGGCTCTAGTTGCATTGAAGGGAGGACATAAGGGAAGATTTTTCTGCCTTTCAGAACTGACCTCCACTGTTAAGATATGAGAGAGATTTACCTTAAAGCCAGTGAGGGAGCTGTCTGTGAAGAACTGAGCAGCACATCGATGCCTTTTACAACCTCCTTCCATCCCTCCCACGCTCACCTACTGCCATTACCAAAACACCAAGCACAACTGTTTTGCAGCAGGACCCATTTGTTTTATTCAAACCAAACTTCTTGTGTATTTGGTGGGGGGAGGGGGGGACTCAATCGGGTTTTTCACCACCAAATTTTTCAAGATGTTTCTTGAGACCATTGCCTTTTAAAAAACTATTTTCGACATGCAAAATATTTATATAAATATTATTTATTAGTGAGTTGTTATTTCATCCTTTGGATGCAAATTGTAAATTAGGAAACTATTTTATTACTGCTTTTTTGTGGTTAAACACTTTATTTTAATATTATAAATATTGAATTATTTTCTACGCTCTTTGGTGTGCAGTAGTTGTAGGTCTCAGTAATCATGTTTTCTGGTGTATGTGACTCAGAAACAAAAAAAAATTTTTTAAGCCAAAAAACAGGTGCTTCTGTGACTAAAACTGTTTCCTGGGGAGGCATTATTTACACTTTGGTTTATGGAACATTGGTTTTATTTATATTTCTGCATTCCATCCAGTTTCCTACATTCCAGCAGCCCTGTTGTCCTCTCATATAATGAACTGACTGAAATCAAGAGAGCACCCCAAAGTTATTTGTAAATAGCTGTGATGAAAAAAAAAGGCACATTAAACTTGAAGATGAAATGTGAACAATTATTTTTTTGGATTCAGACTTCTTTTGCTATGCACAAAACATTCACGTTTTAACACAGAGAAGTAGTAAGTGTTAGCGTCATGTGTCTTGAAGTATAATTTTGCACTGTAACTTGGGTAATGAAAGAAAGTCTAAAGCCAAAGGTAGATAATCAGGAAATGGCATTGGAAAGTGGAGGGAGTAAAAAAATTATGATTTAGCCAAAAAGTTTCTTTAAGGACAGCTCTGGCTGAGCAAGCAAGAATTGCACACGGCACCTAGGACCTGGATCAGGAAACCAGCACTTCTTACCACTGCCGGTCTTTAAAGAGGAAACAATTCTGAGATGCAGACGTGTTCATCTTATCGTTAAGTTAGCCGATGGCCTCCAGAAAACGCTGCAAGATTCGCGCTCTCTGATGTGAAACCACAGAAGTGAGTTTGTGAGTTGGTGGGGCAGCTGCATGAACACCCAGGCAGGCTTCGGAGAAGGTTAGGTAAGTGGTGTTGGAGACTCGAGTAGCTTAGGAAGAAGTGAAAAATAAGTTCGATCAAAACACGAGTAGAGAAGAGCCAGTGAAGGCGAGGGAGCTGTGTTGGTTTGAGAGAGTCACGTAAGGCTTAACAGACACAACAACCTATTTGAGGCAGTTACACACACGTGCACTCACCCAGCCCAGTCACTCATCTTCCAAAGCCTTGTGGCACCTGACTGCAGCTTCACCTCTGTGAAAAGCCATTGTAAGTTTTTAGAGCAGCAGCAGCCACAATTCATTAGACAAATACAAGGGTGAACACAAACCAAAAGATACCAGGACGATGTGCGTTGAACACAGACTAACCAACATCAGTCAATGGCGAGGCTGCCCTCTGCTCTGGGTAAGATGGAGGGGTTACTGAAAATGGACATTTAGATTGGCAGCTAGCAGTTATTTCCTGTCAAATAAATGTACTGTGCACTTTAAGCTAACTTAAAATATATTTTAATATTTTCCTGTACTGCACAAATACCTGTTTTGTCGAATAACATGATGATGTAAAAAAGAAAGACATTTTGGTCAAAGAGCGTATTCAATGTAAACAGCAGGAGAAGGTTGATACAGAAATAGGAACTTAGATTGCTGCACCTTGACGGGCATTCAGAATGCAGGGTCCTGAGATATTTTTTTACATGTATATATTGGCAACATGAAGCTCTGTAAGCCTTGTTCTGAGAGGTTTTTTTTTTTCCAAAATTATTTCTTTTGATATTAATCTTCAGTATTTTTCTTAAAGTTGGCTGTATAATACAAATGGCTTCAATATTTTGTGCAATGGCTTTTTTTTCTTTTACATGCAGCCTTGTGTGGTGAAGACGTCTTCAAGATCCTTGTATACTGTTTATATGTGCAATAAAATGTGCGTGGCCAGCTGAGAGTCCCTAAGTGGACAGAATGTACATAGTGCAAATATCCTCTCTTTTATTATTTAACAGCCATTAAAACTTTGAATTTGTACAAACCATCTTCTGACTGACTGACCCATCTGATGCAAAGGTTGACTGTAGTCACAAAAGAAATCAGAGGGTGTCATTGCTGAAATAGATTGTAGCAATTATTAGTTATATGTATGAGTGTGCGTGTGTGTAATATATATATATATTGACAGTTTTTTCTTTAAAATTTTTTTAATTTTTATTTTTAAAAATTTTTTCAATGTTTACTTACTTTTGAGAGACTTTTGAGTGTGAGTGGGGGGAGGGCAGAGAGAGAGAGGAAGACACAGAATCCAAAACCGCCTCCAGGCTCTGAGCTGTCAGGACAGAGTCTGATGCAGGGCTCGAATTCACAAACCACAAGATCGTTGACATGAGCTGAACTTGGGCACTTAACTGACTGAGCCACCCAGGCGCCCCTGACAATTTTTTTTCCTCAAAATCCCCCCTGGAAGCACAGAACACACAGCAGTTAAAGCAGAGTTGCTATAAGTGAGTGGGAGCGGAAGTGTAGACTCAGGACTTTCCACCTGTCTCTTGGGTGGCTGCTCCAGAAGGTGTCCCTGAGGAAGCCTGAAGGTTCTGGTGGGTGTTGTCGAACCACAACATCGGGTCCTTTCTCCTCAGCTGCCCCCTGTGGAATGTGACCCACAGAGCGCTACGTGGCTGCCTTGAGTAGGCCGCCCGCGAATCCGGGCCCACACGTGCAGCCTCTCTGGTAGGCGTGCAGGGGCTCTGAGGACTTCAAGTGAAAACAGTGGCCGGTGTGTCTGTCTTCTCATCCCAACTACACACGACACACAAGAACAACAGCCTAAGCAGGGTCCAGTGTCAGGGTCTCTACGTTTAAGATCTGTTTCTGCCAAGGTGAGAAAACCTACACGTGGCCCCCGGTGTCCGGATTGGGAATGTGGCTACTACGAATCGTAGGTATCTTAGTCTTCTGCACGTGATGCAGGTCCAGCACTCGCAGATCCTGTGCATTATATGTCGGCTGGAGCAACTGGGGGGTGTGTGAGGGGCAAGTGAAGGGGAGGCCACAGGCACTGGGGGAACTGTGAGGGGCATCCGTGCAGTGCAGCCGTGTGGCATTGGCCGCAGCTGGGGACTGGCCCAGAGACCAAATCCTGGCCAATGGCTACATCGGGGTGTCCCAGTTCTTCCTGGGTGAGTCTGAGAGATCCAGGCATCAATGACCCTGGTGGGGCTGCTTAACTATTCTCCCAGCTTTCACAGGAGGGCAACGAGCAGAGACCAGATCCAGGCGAGTCTGATCTCTAGCGACGTATGATCTGGGGAGTTCTCTTAGCAACTGGTACTCCTTGAGTATGGGGCATGCTTGGGAAGCAGGGCCCACTCTCAGCCACTTTACTCCTCACACTCACACACGCATGGGCCACCTTCATGGCCAGCATTTATTGCGTGGCTACTGTGGGTCAAGTGTTTTTCTGAACTATAAGCCCCCTTAAAACAAGGCTACTTGTCTGTTCTGTTCTCTGCTGATTCCCCCATTGCCTGGAACAGTACTTGTCCTGTGGTAGGCACACAAAGATGCCACTTAAAATTAATGAACTTTGTATACATTATTTCAAAAACTCTTGCCAAAATGCTAAAGGACTCCTATACTCCTATACTGCATGCGTCCAGTAACTAACCCTGCCTCCTATACTGTGAGGTTTTATGGTTCTTACCTGACATTGTCCGCGTGGCCTTTGGTTCAAGAGCAGCCATCTGACTCACAATTGACCAATAAGTCTCTTCCACAAGATTTTAATTCTTTTCCTGATGACTGGAGACAAAAGACATAAAACCTGGAAGAGACCCTGAGGGTAACACTGACACTTGGAGAGAAGTGGGGACAAGAAACAGCGAAGAAACCCCTGAGATTTGCATTCCTGGGTCCAGTAATAAGAGCCCAGAATTTCTGAAACCTGGTAGTCAACCCCTCCATGAGTTCTTTCAAGAGGTTAAGTGAGTAAAATCAATTTAAGTTGGGCTTCCATCACTTTTAATTAAGACTGCAAACTAATAAGGAGAAGACAAGACTCAGAGTGTTCAAGCAGCTCGTTCAAGCTCACATCAGGTGAGAAAGAGAGCGAGGCAGGGTCAAGTTCAATTGTAAGGCATGTGTCCTTTTCACTGTAGAGAAGGCGTCCCAGCAGAGCTGACCAACTGAAGTTTCTAGAATTAAAAAACAAAAAACAAATGACTCTGATGCTTTAGATGTTGCCGGAAAATTGGGATCATCTAAACTGAGCCCAGCTGGCTAAATCTAAATACAAATTTTTTCATCATTAAAAAAAAAAAACACCACCCTGTGGCAGTGCTGGCAGCACATTTTTTGGCTATACTTAGGATTTCGGAGATACAAAAGAAAGCATGTTTGTGGGATAAAACTTGATAAGCTATGCCTTTTGGGGGCCAGTTGGGACCAACTAAGACAGATCAAGGTCAGGAAAAGGGTTTATAAAACAAGTAGAGTAGAGCTAGGAAGCATTTCTCACACTGGAATGAAGTCTAGGAAGAAGCTTCCAATTTCTTTGCCATTTCTGATGGGTTTTTTTTTCCTTTTAATCGAAATATTAATAATAAAAGTGATCATAGATCCAAGTGTGACAAATAAAATGGAATACAGTAGCTGACGCCTACTAAGTAGTTCCTACCTGACCAGCACTGGTAAGGGTGGTGTTCCAAGTCTCCACACAACCCTCAAGGTAGCATGTACAATAACCGTCACTTACATGGAGGTGACTTCTTCATGATCACCCAGTACGAAGCCACAGTATAGTTGAGATTCAGAACTCCTACAGTCTATCTCAGAATTCACACTACTATGAACCTTTCCTCTGCTGCCCCATGCCCCTGACCAAATATCTATAATAATAAAAATATGATAAACAGCTAAAGCCTTTACTTGGGTTATTTCATTGATCCTCACAATGACCCTAGAAGTAGGCCTTATTATGGTCCTCTGTCTTTTACTCTCCTGAATGTGACAGGAAGTTGGGGGGGGCTCTCTCTGTCCCAGTTCTGACAGAGGTCCCCAAATAGTGGGCACCCTGTACGGCCACCTTCAGAAGGGAGGTGTTAGGCTATCTGCAAAGGGGATGCAAACCCCAGCTCTGTCCAACAGTCTCTGTGAAGGGGATGAGAAGAATTGAGGAGACCAAGGGTTTTTGGAGGAAGATGCAGGTGCGGTGCACTTCCCCAGCCCTGCCATGGGAGCGGGGAGGTGGTCCACCTCATGCCTCGTCACATGGTCACGCAGGAACTATTCGGAGCCTGATGGATGCTCCCTGGAGTCTCTGACGCAGGCGCCCAGTGTCTGAGTTCCGGCCTGTAAGGGGGCAGGACAGAGAGAAAGGGCTGCCCTGGGAAGGAACGATGCTCCCCTTGGGGTGCGGCATAGGTCACGAGTTTCTCCTGATGCGGCCCTCCTACCCCTGCACGAGGGAACTGCTCTGGAGGTAAGTTCTTGGGGGGTGACTGGGATACAGCTGCGGCAGAAAGGCAGCAGGGGGAACCACATTGTAAAATCCCACAGCATGGAGCAACCGAGTAAGGCCGCGATATTAGCAGGATTCTCTCCGATTCATATTTTAAAAATCAAAATGTTTATTCCCGCAGCTGGGATATGCTCTCTGCAGGATGCAGCAAATTTGGGCTGGATTAGCCTACATTGAAGGCCAGAATGTTCTATAGTCCATCAGGCTTTATTTGTGTATGACTAAGAAAATGAGTCACTTGCCATTTATTCTGGAAAACTATTTTTTAGTGTGTGGTCTACTGTAATTGTCCTAATCAAAACACTGGGTGGCAGTATTTTTACTGAAATGATTTCACAAGTGCGCCCTGAGGAGTAGGTTTCAGTCTTCTGAGACGAATCAGAAGCCTACTTAGCCCGCAGTGAATACAAGGCAGTACGCAGTCAGTCCACCACCTGCATAGCCTGTGCGAAGCTTCTAACTCCAAACGCAGTGTTTAACCACATATACACACACACAGACACACACAGCACACACACACAGACACAGACACACACATGCACACACAGACACACACAGCACAAGCAGGCACTGAGACACACACAGACACACACACCCATAGCATAGGCAGTCACACACACACACACACACAAGCCAGAATGTGCCTGAAATACTATCTTGATATGTTAAAAGTCGGTTGCCTCTTCTAGTTCTCATCTCCATGCCCTACTTTTAATAGTACTTGGATTTGTCTAATAAACCTGATAAGATGAAAATGCTAATACATTTGACTGGTTGAATATATACCATTATCATCCAAAAAAAAAAAAAAGATGGCACTGGGGTTCTCTTCTTTACACACTATCACCAGGAAGCAAAGTGCTCATTAAGCATCACCAGTGCCAGAAGCCTGACACCTGGTGCCAAAGAGAAATGAATGAATTTGGACATTCAGTGCTCTTGGACTAGATTCCTGGTCTGTGGCCAAATACAACAAGGGTATAGATTCCCTTTAATTTATCTCTGAAGACCAAAATGACAATTTCTCCTGGACTGGCTGGGGCTACAAAAAGACCTGAAGAATTGTACAAAACTATGTTCTCTTGGAGGAAACAATTTTATATCTACCGCCAACCATTGGAGATACAGAGTTCACACTGATTGCACAGCTGATATTCAGTGTGTTGGTCTTCACAGTTCTTTTCTTTTACTCAAAATGTTATGGTAGGAGAATTTTAGGGGGAGAGGTCTCACATGCCACATGCATCCACAATATATGTACCATTTCCATGTCATTGTATTTATTACCATACCAGTAGGTTAAAGAAATTATAAAGCATGCACAAAAATATACATTTTGGCAGGAGGGGGATGAACTAAAAATAAACATAGACAGAAGTTCTTGTGCACCCTCCCAAGACAGCATGATTCATTTCGGAGTCCAGTGGCACCTGGTCACTATCATCTGGGTAGGACAATGGTGGTTTCAAAGGCCATCTCGTTCTGCTACACTGCACAGCCCTGTGAGTTAGACGGTGTAGGGGCTCTCGTCTGCCCCATTTGCAGATGAGCCATCAGTCCCAAGGTACGTTATGGATGCGGGAGTCCTATCCAGTTTTCTTCTTCTGAAAGTCTCACTGTTTCACCAAGTAAGTTAAGATTAATTCTGTTTTTCTGTGTTTTTAAATCAGAACTTAAATTCCCAGGAGTATAAAGAAGGTAAAAGACATGAAGGTCTGTTTCTAGGCCTTGACACAGCTGGGTGTAAACACTGTTTATTCTTTCTGGCTTTCAACATTTATTAAACATTAAGGTTTAAAATTAACGTTTTACAATTCAAAATACACATGCATAGCTTCTGTTTGTAAAAATGATGTCCGTCATCAAAAATAAAGCCCTTTGACTATCATCTTCAATTATTTTTTTTATTTAAAAATTTTTTAATGTTTTATTCATTTTTGAGAGAGAGAGAGAGAGACAGAGCATGAGCAGGGGAGGGGCAAAGAGAGAGGGACACAGAATCTGAAGCAGGCTCCAGGCTCTGAGCTGTCAGCCAAGAGCCTGACGCGGGGCTTGAACCTACAAACTGTGAGATCATGACCTGAGCCAAAGTTGGATACTTAACCAACTGAGCTACCCACGTGCCCCCATCATCTTCAGTTCTGAAGCTCTTCTCCTTCCCACATAATGGCCATTATTTCATTCAGACCTTTTCCTATGACATATTTGTACCTATAGAAAATACAGCACATTGGGTTGGTGGTTTAAAAAATTAACAGTATTAAATTATATGCATTGTTCAACAGCTTATCTTTATTCATAAACATTTGGGGCTGTTTCCATATTTTCTCCACTACAGGCAATGCCATGATGCAGGGCCTGCCCGGGTCTACTCTTGTGTGTCTTTCTCCATGAAGCTGCTGAGAAGTCATTTTGTAGCACCATATGTGAAAGTGCATGTTTTCCTCACCGACTTGAGACACTACCAGTCCCCGAAGAATAGGTCTGCAGTGGGATTTCTTTGATCCACTCAACTCTTCTGAGTCCAAACCTGTTTTCATTATCATAGCTCTCCAATGTGTCTTGACACCTGGTAAAGCAACTTGTTCCTTTTCAAGAAAAAAAGCGTATTCTTCTGTATAAATTGTCTAATTAGCTTGTCAATTTCCATCGAAAGTATTGAGATTCGGGTTAAGGCTGCTGCATCACATCTCTAGATAAATCTGGGGTGTGTTAACACCTTTACAGTATTGAGTCTTCTGTTCCGTAAATACATTGCTCTCCATTTGTTCAAGGTTTACTTTACTAAAGACCTTGCACAACCCTTCTTCGGATTATTTCTAGGTACTTTTGTTTTCCCTTGCTGTTCTGAATGGGATCATTTTCCTTTTATACTTGTTTGTTAGATATTTATAAGCTGATAGGAAAATTACTAATTTTGAGATGTTGATCTTGGTTCTAACACTTTGTCCCCATCTTGAACTCAGCCACTGCCTCTGGTCACCGGTGCTCCTGTGGCCACTGCTGCTACTCAATTTGTTCCATCACTTCTGCCGTCCTCACCAGGAAGCACCCCCGATCGCATGTCCTTTCTTCAGCCAAACCCGATATAATGAAGCTTAAAAAAAAAAAAACCAAAACATAACACCTGACAGTTTTGTTTTTAAAAAGTGATTTTGGTTCCAGTTTTTCTTTTTTTTTTTTTAACGTTTATTTATTTATTTTTGAGAGAGACAGAGAAAGAGAGAGAGTAGGGCAGGGGCAGAGAAAGAGGGAGTCAGAATCTCAAGCAGGATGCGTGCTCTCAGCACAGAGCATGACCCACAAACCATGAGATCGACTTCAGCTGTAACTGACTAAGCCACCTAGGTGCTTTGGTTTCAAGAGTTTGATAAACCAATGTAATCTCTGTTGTAACTGTGTTCGTCCAGTGTGCCCAAATGGAGATCTGCAATTTTCTGATGAGAATATGCAAAAAGGTTGCTTGGCTAACTTGGAATGTGTTTATGAGCTCTTCCACATAAAATTCATATCTACTTGTCACAGCTTACTATACATATATATTAAAAATATTTTCATGATGTCAGCTTGGAATTTTTCCACTGTAAGTTTTCATGAAATAGTCTTATTCAAACTCCACTTGCAGGTTCAAAATCAGAGACCTCATGAGCCGATTTTTTGAGGCATCACATATTACCTTCACTTCTAAATGGTTTCTAAGTGAGATATAACACTGCTTAAATCTGTAAGTGATGTGGCCACTGGAAATTTTATCCCCCCAAGTAAGTGTCCTTTGTGTAACATCAGAGTTTTTCTTCTTCTTGTAGCAGTATATTTATGATCTCGACAGAATAAGTACTTAATGCATTTCTAATGTAAACTTCACAGAATAACCCATATGAAAAAAAGTATAAATCTTAAGTGGATGGACTGGTGCGTTTTCAGAGTGAACACGCTCATGGAGCAAGCTCCCCGATAAAGTAAGAGAGCCTCACCAGCTCCCTAAATGTCCTTTCATGCCACCTTCCGGATCACCTCTCCCAAGGGCCCCACCCCTCCGGGGAGAATCGCCGGGGAGGGACATGCATGTTCCATCACAGCAGACCCTGACTGCTACACTCCCGCTCGCAGGCCACCATACAGCCTCGTCAGCACTTGGGATTTCTGCTCTCCTAACTTTAGCCCTTCTGGTGGGTGTGCAGTAGTATTGTAGTTTTTATGTGCATTTTCTTGGTCTTAGGGAGTTAAGCACATTTTCATGGGTTTATTAGGCATACTTACATTCTATTTCGGGAACTACCCATTCGAATCTCTTGGCCATTTTACATCTTTAAAAAAAAAAATGAACTCAGGGACCTCTTTAGATATTCTAGATACAAACTCGTTATCAGATACGTGTTTTGCAAGCAACTCCATCCACTTTATGGCTTGCCTTTTTAGTTTCGATGGTGGCTTCATAGTATTGCATTCTTTCTTAAAGGGATCATAGAGAGTTTTACAACATCTATAACCCAGGAAATGTGTCAATTCATTTGCCTTCTTTTATACCTGATTCTGTCAGGTGCCTTTTAGAAGCACACAAAACTAGCATTAGGAGATCATTGTTAGGTTACTGTTTTACTGTGAAGTCATCGAGGTAATGTGAGCGACACTGAGAGAGAATTATTTCTGGTGGGGGAAACATCTTACATTTAGGCATATATAAGAACTCATCCTTCCCCAGGCCAGTATTTGCAGCACAGAATAGCGAGCTTAAATTTACTGGTTTCCTATATATCCCTGCCAGTCAATTCTGTGTTGTGAAAGACTTTGTTTTATTACACTTATCATTGGCTAGATGTCAGCAATTATTTACTGAACATTTGAATGTTTTGCACTTACCTTGCAAAAGGGCAAAGCAATGATTTTCCTATAATGTTGAGCCAACTTGGCAGAGTATAGCTCCCAGTCATTCAATCAAACACTAATGTAAGTATTGCTATTAAGGGGTTTTGCAGATATAATTCAAGTCCCTAATCAACTGACTTTAAATAAGGAAGACTGTCCTGGATTAAACGGTGGGCCTAACCTTATCAGGCTTTAAAAACAAGGCTGAGGCTTGCTCCAGATAAATCCCACCAGTGGGCAACGGTTTCTGCCCACAACTGTGGGGGTCCCATCCTGCTCATGAGCCTCCCTTCCTGCTGGCCTGCCTTACAGACTGTAAACCTGCTGAGCCAGCCCCCACAATCACAGAGACCAATTCCTTATATAAAAAAACAACTCAATCTCCTACTAGTTTTGCTTCTCTGATTAAATCTGCAACTAATACAGCGATCTTGTAAGTACACAACTGCTTTTCTTTACAAAGGAGTTACCAACAACATGCAATAACTTTGTGCATTAAATGATCTTATCAGAGGACACGAGACTGTTTAGACTGAAACCATTTTGTGTAGCTCACTCTGGGGCTCAATCTTGGCTACTGATATTTCGATAGCACTAACTTAAGAAATTTTAGTACAATCAAAGACACATTTAAATAGTACTGATTTTATAACTTTCAGAACCTGATGGCTTCTTCAATGACCATATAACATGCATTCATATCAAATTTTTAAAGCGTAGAATCTTTGTGAAACAGGTGAAAGGGACGAAGAGTACACTTATCTTGATGAGCACTGAGTAATATACAGAAGTGTTGAATCACTATATTGCACACCTGAAACTAATACAATACTCCCAAGTTAACTACACTGGAATGAAAAAAAATTAAATGTATAATATTCATGCTTCTCCAATAGGAAAATGTTTCTAAAGTAATCTGGGGATATGGGGCGCCTGTGTGGCTCAGTAGATTAAGCATCCAGCTTCAGCTCAGGTCATGATCTCAGTTTTTGACTTTCAGCCCTGCGTTGGGCTCTGTGCTGCCAGCAGGGAGCCCACCTCCAATCCTCTCTCTCTCTCGTCTCTCTCTCTCTGCATCCTCCCCTGCTCTTTCTCCCCTCCCAAATAAACATTAAAAGAAATAAAATAATCAGACTTCATCCGTCATGTTTCAAAATGAGTTTATTCATATTAAGTTCTGAAAAGGAACACAATTTGGTATTTACAAAGAGACTGATTACTTTTCCTTGGTGAGCTCACCAAGCTAAATTTCTGCATGTAAATACAGGAAAATATCTGTTTACAGTAAGAAATGAAGCAACTTTCTTTACATAGAGCTATTTTCAGATTGAATCTTATTTAATTCTTATCTCTTGAGAAATCCCAGAAACCAATGTCCTAAATATTTGGCTTAATAGATAAGAAGAGAAGTCTCATTGGATTGGATTTAGGAAATCTTGCTTCTAATCTTAGTTGTCCCACAAATAACTGTGTAATGATGGGGAATTTAATCTTTCTGAGCCTACTTACTTATTCAACAACAGATAGTTACTAAATGCCTCCTAGAAGCCAAGTAGTTGGCAGACACTAGCGATAGAATAATAAACATAATGAAGATAGTCCATGTCTTCACAGACTTCAAGTCTGGAAAAGTGAGGGGTTTAGGCCAAATTACTGCTGAAACCAGTTCCTGAGTTAACACTCTATGATTTAAATGGGATTATATTCATATTCTGTGGCCTGAGGTTAGTACAACAATGATTTCTAAATGACCTTGAGAAAGCTGTATTAAAATTATTTCCCAACATTGGTAAACTAACTTTTAAATCAAAAGCAGGTTTTATATATTCATTCAGAAAGTGATTCAACTATGGAATGACACATGCATTTTTAGCACAATGAAATCCAATGTATTGAAATCATTTTTCTCAGCAATTCTGTTTATTACAATTTTATAATCCTGAACAGATTCTCTTATCTGAAGTTTTTCATGCATTCAGGTATTTTGCATGATGTCTGATGTGATCAGTAATAAATGTTGCAATGAAGTAGTAGCTATGATCATAACCCTAGAAGACAAAAGAGAGAAATGTAAGCTATTTTCCACTCAGAAACATCATGGACATTAAACATCTCTCTCATCTCATTTAATTTTCTGTAAATAGTGAAAATATAAACAGTATAAGGAAGGCTTATAATCGAAATCAAGCTTAGGGGCACCTACATGGCTCAGTCAGTTAAGTGTCCGACTCTTGACTTTGGCTCAGGTCATGACCTCATGGTTGTGAGAGTGAGCCCTGTGTTGGGCTCCCCGCTGGCGTGGAGCCTGCTTACGTTCTCTTTGCTTTGGCCCCTCTCCCCAGCTCATTCTCTCTCTTACTCACTCAAAAATAAATAAATAAAGTCAAGCTTATACTTGTACTTCAACATTTCCTCTGAACATTATAAGAACAGCAAAAATATGTAGAAAAATAAACATTCTGCATAGCTTAGTTTCTAGATGCTGCTATTAACATGCAAAGAGATGAAATAATACATTAATTAAATGTACAGGATATACAGGTGGTCACATCAACAAGGCCTAAAAGAATGAGAACTTATTTTTTATTATTTTTTAAATGTTTTATTTATTTTTGAGAGAGAGAGACAGCATGAGCAGTAGAGGGTCAGAGAGAGAGGGAGACACAGAATCCGAAGACAGGCTCTAGGCTCTGAGCTAGATACCAGCACAGAGCCCAACGTGGGGCTCAAACCCAGAAAACCGTGAGATCATGACTGAGCTGAAGTCGGATGCTTAACTGAATGAGCCACCCATGCGCCAGAAGAATCAGAATTTAAAGAAGTCAGAAACACAGGCAAGAAGTTTCAACTCACAGAAGAAACACATTAATGTCGATATGACAGAAAATATTAAAATACAAAATAAGCACACATAATCAATATAAAGAACACAAAAACACCCAGATGGTCAAACATCTGGGAAGTTAAACACAGCCATCATAAAGTTTTGTTAAGAATTCCTCTTACTACACAATAAAAGTCTATCACATCATTATTTGAGGAAAAAGGAAAAATTCATTAAACCCAGACATCTCTTAGCAATAAACCACACTGGGGAAAAAGCCAATAAACTGTTGTGAAAACAATTATGAGACATAGAGAAAATGTAATATGTCAAGCAGTTGAGTTGGAACAGATCTCAAACTACCTGGTTGATTCAAACCACCGACATAGGAGCGCCTGGGTGGCTTAGTCAGTTAAGTGTCTGACTTTGGCTCAGGTCATGATCTCATGGTTCCCAAGGTCAAGCCTGAGGAGGGCTCTCTGGATGTCAGTGCAGAGCCTGCTTCAGATCCTCTGTCCCACTCCCTCTCTCTTCCCCTGTCCTGCTCTCTCTCTCACAAAAATAAATTAAAAAATTTAAAAACAGCCCCACCAATATAGGTCAATGGAGAGGCAATGCCCTAAGGGGCACCTTGAATACAAGAGGCTTTTGAAATGAAAAAGAAAAAAAATCAAGGTGGGAAGAACCTAAGGGGGTTAAATAGCAGATAATTTGGGGGCAGTCTTCCTTCTAAATCACAATGAAGACACAGAATGGAATAAACTGAAAGGACATAAAAGTCTAAGAAAGATTTTTAAGATTTCAGCTGAATCTTGTGAATCGTCTCTGATGGGAGAAAGTGGGAATTTTCCTAAGCGCTTAAGAACCAAAAAGAGCCCTAATAAAAATATTACCTGGGTTTCAAGGAACAAGCTAAATCCCTAAGGTTTTGTTGAATCAATATTCCCCCGCCTCTTACTCCCAGAGGAATGCAGTGCATGTATCTCGGAAACGGCAGTTAATAAAGAGTTCTAGTTTAAAGTTATCAAAGCAACATAAAAAGCACTGTCTTCTATGGTGGCCGAGCCATAGAAATGAATGTGACGGGAATGCTGTCAAAATTAAGGCTGACCTTTGGAATTTGGCTTCACATTTCTCAATGATTAGACGAGGCCCAGTTAATTAGTTCAATTTAGAGCTAAACAACAATATCTTACGTAGAGAAAAAAACTTGAAGAAAAGCATTTTCCACTCATGGAATTCTTAAATTGTTAACAGGTTAAACAGGCCCATGATTTTCAATCGACAAACTAGGAAATACAGTACCAAGTAGTACCTGCTGGTTTTAAACAGAGGAAATGATGTTATCTGATTGAAAACAGGCACGGATGCAAGGGAATGGATGCCCCAAACACTTGTGCAGCTAAGTCCCTACAGTGACTGAAGATGCTGTATTTTTATGCAGCTTCACGGATGTTTAATGCCTTGCACAGTTTCAGGCACCATAGTGGGTGGCCATTATTATTATTATTATTATTATTATTATATTAGAGAACTCCTAGGGTAAAACAGTTATAATTTTGAGCTCTCAGGGGTGTACTGCAAAAATACAGTATATTTTATCTAAAATACAAAACGAATGTCCTTAACTTCCATAATGGTATTTCACAGAAGATCCACCTTTACGAGAAAATACAAAATGCCTACCGTGACACACCAAGAAAGATTTAAAGGCAGGACAACATATTTGAACTACTGGCATTCTGGTGCACAGAAGATCCTTATATAATTTGAGCAAATTGTGTCATTCTTGACTAGTTCTGCATTCTATTTATCGATATTATTACATGGGGGTGGGTCCTTTCATCAAATTTTTTGAACTGGCTTGGTTCGTTAGGCATCACGCACAATTACATATATCCAGTGACACTTGAAAGAGCCTTAGTTTCCTCTTGTAACTCTCACTTCACATGGAAAAATCATCAGTAGGAAAACTCTCTGAGTATAAAAATAAATGAGCACATTTCTTTCATTCTTCACTGGGCTCTCAAAAAAGCAGCAATGCTCCAACAGCTATGATGAACATTTGTCCTAAAGGGCAGTGTTTTCCTATATATTCTCCAGTCCTGACTAGAAAGGCACATATATGAATCCCTGGGTCATTGAGTCTCTTCAGAAAGCAAAGAAGACTGTGGAAAAGTAGTCACTTGTTTATTCAATAAGCACTTCCTGGGAGTCTGTGTGTTGGATAATGGTGCTGAGTATGAGGATACAGGGACACGTAAGAGATCCTTGCACTTCTGGAATTCTGGGTTGTGTCCTTACTGTTTTCTCTTACAGGTAGCACAGAGGCCAAAACCACCTATGAATCTTCAAAAAGGGTCTGAGACTTGAAGAGATAGTATATAGCCTTGCTTCAATGTTGTTTCTGGAAGTTTCCATTAGGTCACTTAAAATTTTTCCTCACAATGTAACTTTAATAACTGAAAATTAGACATATGAGGCTTTGGGGTAAGAGCTGATCGTTGTTTACTATCAGGACTCTGCTATCTAGTGCTTTTTCGATTTAGATCTGCTGAAGCCAAAAACAGAAAAGGAAAAATTCTATGAGGTGACAATCATACAAATATCCCTATGCACCACTTAGCTCTCAACCTTTTTTTCTGACAGTAGATAGTGTATAAAAAAAGACTCTGAGCAAACACCAAAAAGAAGTAAATAAACAAAGTTGGATACATCATGTACATAATTGTAATAATTTTCTATCCTTCTCCTCAGTTCACATACTTCGATATAGACCCCAATTTTTTCAGCTTACTTAATTCTTAACCACTCCCATTTCAGTTTATAAGCAAATGATAGGGCAGGTAAAAGTCTCAGACCTGAGGTAATAACTGAAGTCAGCGGAAGTTGGCCTGAAAACCTGAAAGCAACTTTGCCAAAGCTGGCGCCAGTCATGTCTACTCAGCTGCTCACTGAGTTCTAACAAGCGTACACAAAATCTTCAGACTGTAGTCCTTGCTGGAGGGACAGTGAATGAAAAAGCGTACCTGAGCTAAAGATCGTGGCTGGTTATTTCAAAACTTTCTCCCCCCCTTTTTTTGTTTTTAGAATTGAATGTTTTGTCTGGACTCTTCAGTAAATACACCCAACTATGTTTTTGAGTTGCTTGGGATAGAAGCATTTCAGAAATAAAAAGCTTCTTTATTTTTTCCCTCTAAGAATTTCATCAGTGTTTTACATCTATGCTGTTTTTATAACAAACTCTACAGAGATTTGTCAGTCTCTGTTGGCAGGCTGAAACTGCTGGTTGTGTTAACAACACACTTTCCTAGCACAGCCTCGCAGGGGCAAGAGGAGGCATCCAACATGGCTAGCGCCAAGAAATCGTTTGGAAAGAAACGGCTGGTTATAGCTATGGTTTGTTTATACAGTTAAATGCACTACTTTATAATCAAATTAGTATTTGGATTTCTCAGATTTGGTTATTGATCTAAAACAGGCAATTCAAGTGATTAAATGTTCAAGTGTTTAATCGAAGTAAGCCCTATTACTTAAAGATGGACACTCAGAAAAAAACCAATATACTGGTTTTTGACATAGTTTTCCACATGACATAACAATATATTTATATAAAAATTGTTCACATGTTCAAAATATTAGGGAAATTAGAAACACAGGAAGATTGTTCAGATCTGTTGCATGAGTTAAACAGAGAGGAGGCTGTGCACAGGTTGTCCTTGTGCTGACTGATTCCACCCCTCTGCTGCTCAGGAGCACTGCTTCCCATGCTTGGGATTGGTTAGATAGAAGAAAGGACAAGTATTTTCACTCACGTGATCTTGCTTCCAAATCTGGTTCTACTGTGAACTAGGTGTGCAACCTGAGGATATGTAGGTTGCTTTTCTGAGCCCGTAAAGTAGAGGGACAGGAGCTCTATATGAAAACCCCCAGCAAACATCACACTAAATGGGGGGAAAGCTTTTCCTCGAAGATCAGGAACAAGACAAGGTGCCTACTTCTGCCACTTCTATCCCACACAGTACTGAAGTCCTAGCTAGAGCAATTAGGCAAGAAAAAGATAAAAAGCATACAAATTGGAAAGAAAGAGGTAAAATTATCTCTGTTCACAGATGATCTGATCTTCTATGTAGAAAACCCTAAAGCCTCCAAAGCAGTGGGATACTAAAGCAACATACAAAAATCAGCTGCATTTCTATACACTAACAATGAACAATGTAAAAAGGAAATTATGAAAGTGATTCCACTTATAGGAGGTACTCAGAGTAGTCAGATGTACAGAGAAAGGGAATTCTGGTTGCCAAGGTTTGGGGGCAGGGAGGAACGAAGACGTAGTGTTCACTGGGTATAAAGTTTCAATTTTACAAGACAAACGAGTTATGAAGATGGGCTGTGGTGACGGCTGAGCAACGTTATGAATATTTGTATTAGCAAAGATGTGCACATTCAAAAGTAGCTAAGATGGTAAATTTCATGTATGGTACTGTGCCACAACAAAAAAGCTGGAAAAAAAATGAAAAGACAAATAAAAAAGAACAGACGGAGAGGATAGGAAGGGCCTCTCAAAGGGGCGCCTGGGTGGCTTAGTTGGTTAAGCGTCCGACTTTCGCTTAGGTCATGATCTCACGGTTCGTGGGTTCGAGCCCCACGTTGGGCTCTGTGCTAACTGCCAGCTCAGAGCCTGGAGCCTGTTTCAGTCTGTGACTCCCTCTCTCTGACCCTCCCCTGCTCATGCTGTCTCTCTCTCTAGAAATAAATAAAAACATTTAAAAAAAAAAAAAAGGAAAAAAAAAAGGAAGAGTCTCTCATGGGGTCACATAGAAATAAAGTGACCTAATGCTGTGAAAACATTTTGTAAGCTGTAACGTACCACATTATACATTGATCTAGATGTATTTGGACATTTACCATCGTAATTACACATTTCAGATCAAAGTGTTTGACACATTACCCTTGAACATGAATAAAAATATTTTTAAAAATCATAATCATTGTGGGGCACCTGGTTGGCCCAGTCAGTTGAGCATCTGACGCTTGATTTTGGCTCAGGTAATGATCTCAGGTAGTGAGATCGAGCCCCGTGTCAGGCTCTGTGCTGTGTGGAGACTGCTTAAGATTCTCTCTCTCAAGAAAATTAAATAAAACTCAAAAAAGAATCACAGTCACTTATAATTTGCAGTGTTCACTTTTCATCATGAAATATTTTGTTTATATTATATTCTGAAGCTTATAAATAAGTAATTTTTTTAAAAACAAAAGCAGAATTCCTTTAATTATAACTATTAGCATAGACTCATGTGAGTAGTGGATAACCAAGTCTTTTGGTCAAGGAAAACTTGCCAACCAAGTGAAATTCAGTAATTCTTCTTCTTCTTTTTTTTTTATTGTTTATTTGTGAGAGAGACAGAGCATGAATGGGGCAGGGGCAGAGAGAGAAGGAGACACAGAGCCTGACATGGGGCCCGAACCCAAAACCGCGAGATCATGACCTGAGCCGAAGTTGGATGTTCAACAGACTGAGCCACCCAGGCATCCCCCCCGCCCTTTTTTTGATATAAACGCAAGGGCTGCATTGGCCCAGAAATTCAGTAATTCTTATTAAATAACAAGAAGTACCAAGCAGCACAATGGCTAGATTAGCACCTAACTCAAAACATATAAGGTGCATATATGTGTGAGACAAACAGTTCACAGCCTCTGAGGCTAAGGTGAACATGAAGTAATTAAAATGGAAGCTTATTCTTGTTATTTACTGTGACAACAGCGGCATGTGTAAAGAAAGATGTATCCAGTAATGTTGCAAATTTAGTACTATTCAAACATGAACCTTCTTGTTACTCAACGGTTGTTACGACTGGTTGTATGACAGGCCAGACAAAAACTTGTAAATGCTTTTCACTGCCAAAGGCTTTCCTTTTTCTATGGAATTTGGTCTTAGACATCAACTTAAGCAAAAGGCTTTCATTTTAAGTGTCTTATTATAATTAAAAAAAAATATCTTACTAGGGGTAGTTTTCCAAATTCCAAAATACAAAGTATTATACAATCTTGCCTTTTTTTTAAAGCATTTTTTTGAGAGAGAGAAAAAGAGAGCAATAGCATGTGATTGGGAGAAGGGCAGAGGCAGAGGAAGAGAGAGAACCTTATGCAGGCTCCAACGCCCAGCGTGGAGCCTAATCTCATGACCAGCCATTAGATCATGACCTGAGCCAAAATCAAGAGTTGGGTGTGGAACTGGCTGAGCCCCCTAGGTGCCCCAGGAATCTTGCTTTCTTATAGTTACTTGGAACAAGCTAAGGTTTCTTGGGACCTACCTCTTGTAATCTAAAAACAACAGGGACTTTCTTTTCCGTACAGGCAGCTATAAAGTTATCAGGTAGTAACTGTCCATCTGAAAGGAACTGGTCATCTTTCCCTTGATCGATTAGTATGTCCAGCTGAGAACCTGGGTAGGACTTCACAAGATGGGTAGCATCATAAGCCTAGAAGAAGAAAAAATACTGAAAAATAAATTTGAAAGTACCCAGAAAGATATTCTTCAGAATAGACCACAGTAGAACCAAATAGAAATTTAGTCATTTGAGCTCTAAGGCTTAGAAAACGCTTGCCTGGTTTTTATTTACAAGGTCTTCAGAATTCTATGTCCCGGTTATAGCCTCTTTTCTACTTCCAGGCAGTCCTGAGTCAGCCGCAAGAATTCTGAATCTCAACATTCTTCATAGATAGCCTTTTTTGTTTTAAATCTTTGAAATTCTTAATCACACAAGAGTCACAAGTTGACTCTTTCTTCTAACTCCCTTATCTTTTTCTATTTCCAAATACTCTCTATTTCAAATAGTCTATTTTGTTGTCTTTTCTTTTTGGCTCTAATTTCAGAAATAAGTACATTCAGCTTTCTCTTTTATGGTCTGTTGAATAGCACCAAATATCTGCTATCCCCATAAGCTTTCAGGAAGATTTAATTTAAATAATCTGAAGCATATAAACACCTCCACAAATTAATGCTTTCAGGAGCTGTCACTAGGTAGAATTTCATATTTTATTATCCACCTTTAAGTATTCTTGATTATTCATATATATTCACTAGCCACAACTTCTATACACCAATCAAGACAAACAAAAACCCAAAGATTTCCCCTTCTAAAGTATCATGCTTCTTTAATCTTAATAACGAGAGAGAGGAAGGGCATCTATAAACTCCAACTAGTTCTAAGTTTGGTGATTTCATGATTCTCCATGGGCTCCTTATTCCAGTGGTAAATTAAATAATAGCCTAAACACAACATAATTAACGTAGTAAAATCTACTGCCACTTGGAGAAAATTACAGACTCATCTATAGGTTACCTGTGTCTCTACCTCTCCCTTCCTTTCTCCCAACTAATGGGTCTTTTACTCAATGCTTCTATCAGACCCTAAGCCCCGTGTGGATGGGAAAGGTGATCACCTTTGTGAACTAAGATTTCAGAACTCCACACAGGCTCTGCACAGTGGCAGGGATTGCAAACACTGAAGTATGTGCACTGTTGGCTCTCAAAGTACCTAACAGTAATCGTGTTCTGCATTCTTCCACTATAATAAAAATCTAAGCCCAAGCAAAACACAATTCTAATCTACTGACTACAGGATTAAACCCCCAATTTGTTAGAATTTCAATGACCAGTCTTAAATAAAATTGAGTGAATGACCTGGAACACACAACAGTAAGACAAAAAAGTTTTTCTTATCCACCCCCTCCAGCAAGTATTTCCTACTTGTTAACATGCATATGATGATGAGTGCATTTGCAAAATATTCAGACTCTTGGTAAAGTTCGCAATAGTCTATTTCTGCACAAAAGTCAAATGAGTCTCCAGAGAAAGTGCCATTTTTAATTTTCATTTTGAAGCATCTGCTCCGATGCTTGAAAAAGCAATCTTGCTTTTGGGAATGTTCACGTAGATGTACATTACACAATATCTATTTTTAAACTTTTTTAAGTCTGGAATTGAAACTCTCAGTCTGAGAGATGCTGGAATTGAAACAGATGTATGAAACAATTAAAAGGGCGGGACTCATGGTTTCTGATGTACAACTGAGCACATGGTTAAGACACATATCTAAATTTAGTGATAAAATGGAATATTTTTCGTAATGTTACTTAAGAAATAAACATATATTGTCAGCAGAAAAAAAAAGTAGTCTCAGAATGTCTGCCACAACTCAATACAATTTGAGAAAGGGCTTTTTTGTTGTGGTTATTATTATATGTATACCCTTGGGTTAACTGTTTTTTAGCTCTGGATCTTTGAGCGAGCTAGGAAGATAATGTCTGTGGTGTGTCACTTTTTCACAAATTTGAAAACGTAAAAATGAACATGAAGACAGCCTTCCCAGTACCTACCTTCCATTTATTTTGATCAGTTCCCAAATATCCACTGAAGGCTTTTTTGCCCCAAGGACAGAGCACTGGGTTGCAAATGGGAGCAAATGCTGACACAGACTTCAGAAACAAAGGAAATTTAAAAACAAGTTATATTTTGCAAAATCCAACAGGAACAAATCTTTGCAACTTGCTTAAAAACTCAAAAGTTTACTTGCAATTTGCTTATAAACTCTGTATGCCACGAAAACTACTCGTAAACAATTTCCTGTGGGCTCTCTCAGGCACTGAGCCTGCAGTCCTGTCCATGATAACATCTCCCGTGTGTTCTAGTAAGACAGCTAATTAACCGTAGATGCCAATACAATGGAAAGCAATATATTACATTTTCATTAAATAAGGTATAAAAGCAAGTTTACGTTCAGACTTCCTACTCATTTTTTCACTTAAAAGTAACGCATAGTAATATAAAACAGTTTGTGCCTACTTTTGTGAACAGGTTATTAAATCTGAGACACATTCTCTTTAAACAGGGCCAAGAAAGCACTGAACAATGCCCTTAAATATGGCAGAATTTTAGTATAATGCAATTTTGTATTCTAAGCAATGTTTTCTCTTTCCTTCCTTCCTTTCTTCTTTCCTTCTTTCTTTCTGTCTGCCTTTCTTCCTTCCTTTCTTTCTTTCAAGTTTATTATTTATTTTGGGAAAGCGAGAGAGCGGGAGAGAAAGAGCATGAGTATGCAAGCCTGCGAGGGGAGAGAGATCTCAAGCAATCTCCTCTCAGTGCAGAGCTTGACATATTGGGCTTGATCTCACAAACTCTGAGACACTTAACTGACCGAGCACCCTATACAATGTTGTTTTTCCCTGGGTAAGCGGCACAGATGGAATCGCACTGTTCCAAAGCACTTATCACTGTAGATTTATCAATGTCTACTGCCTTTTTTAAAGGACTAAAAAATAACTGAATTTGATTTTCTCCCTCAAACATAATAAACTGATTGCCTTATGTACAAAAATGTAAGACTATTGCATTCACTCATTCATTCATTCAATTATTTATTTAAAAAACCCACTGCCAGGGCTTGAACTAAATCAACTTTATAGCAAAGCCTATTGAAAGAAAAATACTTGATGCCACAATAAGAAATGGCTGTAAGAAGTATTTTCATTTCTCAGTGGCACACCTGACATGACTAAGTTCTTTCTGGGGCGCCTGTGTGGCTCAGTCGTTTAAGAATCCGGCTTCAGCTCAGATCATGATCTCACAGTTCGTAGGTTCGAGCCCCACGTCGGACTCTGTGCTGACACCTAGCTCAGAGCCTGGAGCCTGTTTCAGATTCTGTGTCTCCCTCTCTCTGACCCTACCCTGCTCACGCTGTCTCTCTCTCTCTCAAAATAAATAAAACATTAAAAAAATTTTTTTTAATTTCTTTCTCAGGGAAGGAAACGGATTAAACAAATCGTGAGGTATCTGACAGCGCTGTGATTTTAAAGACAGAAGCAATCCTGAGATGATCATTGCTTCAGCATTCCCTTTCTAAACAGGATGGTATACTGCTCTGCCAGTCAGACATTCTATACACGGTGGTTATTCCAACTTGGCTCATTTAAACAACAAAAAAGTAAAGCTATAGAGTTTCAGATAAATGAATGGAAAGACTCAGTTAGAGTTATCAGTTGATAGATGTTATCAGTTATGCTACAATCCAGTTTCCATCCAAGGCACTGAGAAGAGAGAATTCTTAACTTTTACAAATCATGAATATCTTCTTCCCTCAGAACATCGAAGTCAAGTTAACAAATATATTTTCTGGGAAAAATATGATATGTACTGCCACAGTAACAAGAATAAGCTTTAGGGAGGAAAAAAGTCAAGAAAACTACAGTTTAAATAGAATTCAATAGAAACTGCTTTCTAATAGTTTTTGGTAGACCAAAGGTGATAGAATTCCTATACTTCTGATTCTGGAGCATATAACTGTGTGTTCAATTTAATGCTCTTCCACTACAGCCCATTCCCAACACTAGGTAAGTTTAGTCCCAGTACTAATAACAATATCCTAATATCACTCTTTGAAAAGTTCCTAACTGATATTATCCAAGAGAAATACGTGTCACTGGAACCTCAGGTGATCTTACTTTGTACTTTCCAGGATTCTTCAAAGCACAAATCAGAGCTCCATGGCCTCCCATGGAATGGCCAAAAATAGACATCTTTTGGGAGTCCACTGGAAAATTGGCATTTATCAGTTTGGGAAGCTAGAGGGAATTTAATAGTATGACAAAAGGTATGAGAAATAAGTTTAGATGTTTTCAAAGTTATATAAGATAATTACACAATCAATATTTCCAAGTCAGCCTTACAATAGTATGAACTAATAAAGATGGAAAATAAAAATTTCAAGTAGACAAGGATTCTTAACGTATCACTGGAGAAAACATGGTACATCCTTCTCAGGGAGCAACATATGAAGATGATACAGAAAGAACCTTTAAAATGTCTAAACTTTTGGTCTAGTAATTTCACTTCTTGGCATCTATTCTAAGGGAAAAGTCCTTAGGGGGGAAAATGATACATAAAGACAATCAATACAGTAAAACTTAATATAGTAAAAAATACATAAATATTTTACATTAGGAAAAAGTAAATTATGACATATGATATAATATTATGCAATTATTAAGGTTATGCTACAAATAGAGTACTAGAAAATGTTTGTTTTGTACAATTAAAAAAAGAACATGATAAAAAGTTTTTACAATTCTATGAAAACTAGTCATAGAAAAAAGTCTGGAATATACCAAACAGTTATTAGGGGTACAGAAAAATGGGTGATTAAAGTCTTATACCACTGAGTTTTTATGATGTACATATTAGTAATTAAAATCATGGAAAATTTAGAAAAATGCATAAACTACACATAAATATTATTAATATAAGCAGTGATTTAGTTACTTATCCTTTCTAACTAAGCCTTTATAAATCATCATAAAATATGTCTGAAAATGAGTCAGCTGCCAGAGAAATGAAAAGTTTTTTTATATACTGTTTTCTTTGTATCATCTGGGTGGTGTATAAAAGTGTCAATATAATTACTATCCTCTTTAAAATTGTACTCAATGTTAACTTAAACTGTAGTAAGACTATTGTACAAGTAAACTTTGGAATGTTCACTAAGATAATAAATATTTACCAAAGAGAATCAATACTACCACACCCTAACTTAAAATTCTCACAACGAGAAGGACTCTTGAGTCCCAAACAAAACTACTGGCAATCATCAGTTAGTAAGTACAACATAAATGAAATTACCTCCTCAGTCACGTAAGAATACATTCTGTAGTTAGTTTTCCAAGGGTCCTCAGTGGCGTCCACATAAAACCCAGCACCGGTGCCAAAGTCCCAGCTCTCATCTTCTCCTTCAATATTGCAGCCCCCTAGCGAGGGAAAATCCCGCGGTTTCACCTTCTCCACAGTGATGACCCGTATTTAGTAGCACACTTTTAAATGAATCTGAAAGTTCATTTGCATCTGAGCTGTTCACCAACTGTTGCAGATCTCTGCGTTTTGGAGCACACACTTCCAGGCTCTGTTGTCCCTGAGTGGGACCACGTGACTAGTTCTAGTCAATGAGGCAAGCGAGGGAATGCCCTTCCAGGCTGAAGAATTCACTGCCAAGGTGAGGCACACTGACATTTTTTGTGAATGAAATGTCCTTCTATGTATTCTTTTTTTTATTTGTTTTTAAGCTGATTTATTTTTGAGAGAGAGAGACAGAGTGTGAGCGGGGGAGGGGCAGAGAGAGAGGGACACACAATCCAAAGCAGACTCCAGGCTCTAAGATGTCAGCACAGAGCCCTCCACGGGGCTCAAACTCATGAACGGTGAGACCCATGACCTGAGCTGAAGTTGGTCACTCAATTGACTGAGCTACCCAGGTGGCCCCTCTGTATTCTGAACATATGCTTCTTTATTGTTCCTTTACTGTCAAAGGGCTTATACCCTCTATCCTTTCAAAGTGTGCTGAGATTCCTTCCCTGATGACCCCTGCCCTATTACCAACACTTCTTTTCAAGGGAAGGGAGACAAGATGCTTGCAGTGAGTTCACTATCTTTTTTTTTTTTCAATTTTTTTTAATGTTTTATTTCTAGGAGAGAGAGAGAGAGAGAGAGCGTGAGCAGGGGAGGGTCAGAGAGAGAGGAGTCACAGACTGAAACAGGCTCCAGGCTCTGAGCTAGCTGTCAGCACAGAGCCCGACGCGGGGCTCGAACCCACGAACCACGAGATCATGACCCAAGCGAAAGTCGGACGCTTAACCGACTAAGCCACCCAGGCGCCCCGTGAGTTCACTATCTTGCATTGAAAATGCAACATATTCCTTATGTATTTTGGAATCACTCCATCATGTTTCCCTATTTATTCATCCCCTAATGGGATTTTCTTATAAACTTTTAAAATTTATTAGGTTTTATTTTATAGTAAAAAGCCAACCAAGACTATTAACAGAATTACTGTAACATGTAATTTCAGGGAAGTGACCTCTTTGTAATATTCAGTTTACTGATCCAGGAATGTGACATTTTTCCATTTATTAAAGTCTTCGTTTATGATCTTTAGCGGATTTTGCAATTCTTTTAAAAAATGTATCTTCATATTTTTAATGTTTATTCCTAGGCATTTCACATTTTTCATAGTACTCTGAATTACATTTTTTTAAGTAGGCTCCACACTCAGCGTGGTGCCCAATGTGGGGATTGAACTGATGACCCTGAGATCAATACCTGAGCTGTGATCAAGAGATGGACACTTAACCAACACATAGCCACCCAGGCGCCCCTGAATAAAATTTTTTATTACATTTCTAGTGAGATCTGCCTTGTTTTGGTGTATTATATGTCCTATGAAAGGAAATGCACTACTTCCTAAGGTCAGCCATTTATCTTCCTGATAGTTTTAGCTGCCATTTAAATTCCATTTCCAGGGGGGTACCTGGGTGGCTCAGTCGGTTAAGCGTCAGACTTCAGCTCAGGTTATGATATCACGGTCATGGGTTTGAGCCCTGCGTCGGGATCTGTGCTGACAGCTAGCTCAGAGCTGGAGCCTGCTTCGGATACTTTGTCTCCCTCTCTCTCTGACGCCTGCTCAGAGACCCCTGCTCACGCTGCCCCTCTCTCTCTCAGAAATAAATAAATAAATAAATAAATTCCACTTCCAGGGGCACATGGGTGGCTCAGTCGGTTAAGCTCCTGACTTGGTCTCGCAGTTCGCAGGTTGGAGCCCTGCGTCAGGCTCTGTGCCAGCAGCTCAGAGCCTGGAGCCTGCTTCGGATTCGGTGTCTCCCTCTCTTCTCTCTCTGCTCCTCCCTGCTCACACTGTCTCTCAAAAATAAACATTGAAAAAATAAATAAACAAAAATAAATAAATTCCATTACCTGACACTTCTAGGGTCACAAAGTAAATTTTAACTCTCTGATGGACTGGATTTTCAAATATTTGATATTTTCATTTCTCTAACGTAAGCATTCTAGTTTTTTATATTAAAACTAATAGTATGTTTCACTGCATCATTGTTTGATGAAGAGCAGATGAGAAAAAACATAATTTTCATGTGACAAAAGACAGTTTACCTATGGAATAAAGAAATTTCTTATGCATAGTATGTTCTTTTGGCACCAGTGCCAATATGATATATTAACCACGCCGCTCAATCTCTGTTTTGTGTCTTCATCTATAAAATGGGAATAGCATATCTGTCTGTTCTCCTAAGAGTGATGTCATGAGTAAAATTCGCAATGAGGAACATACACAGCACAGTATTTTATAATCATGGTATCACCTGAAAGATTGAGATAAGAGCAAAAATGCAAAACACACTGTATAGAATTTAAAGATTTATATTTTTACAAAGAATGTCTTGAACGAGAACACTTACGAGGGCTGGTATCTGGGGCAATGACGACAAGGCCATGTTCTGATGCAGCTTGATGATAACCAGACTTTGATATGAAATTCTGTTCCGTGCAAGTTAAACCTGAAGATTAGAAATAGTGCTATACTATGGATAGCTGCTAAGATTTAATCCCTGTATAATATGGGGAAACAAACTCACTATTATTAAAAAGCTTTTTTTGTTTAAAGAAATAATTCTAATGAAAGTAATAAAATTCCCTTTCTCATAAAATTTACAACAGTATTAATCAAGAACTGTCTTAGGTTAAATGTTCCTATAGCTGTCCTTTCAAAGTTCCTCACTAAAGTTAATTACTGAAATCGTTAGGACTAGATGTATTTGGGAATCAGAATTTTTCAAACTGGAGAATAGCAGTATGGTATAAAGTAAATGTTACATCAACCCCACTGGGTGCTGTCAAACATGCCAATTAAATGTGTTACCATTCCTGCATCAAAGCATAAATACTCACAATAAGTTATCATAATACTATAAATAACTTGTCATCTTTTATATGAGTAGTCCTCAGCTACAAAATTCTGCCTGATCATCTTTGTATTCCTCACAGATTTAAAAGAGAAATGGTCGCCATATACCTTCCTTAAATTTTAGCCCCCATTTTTACAGCTGTTTCTTCCATTTTTCCTAGCTATATATAGGTTTTTCAGGCATGTGATAGAAGAGATGACTGAATTTTCTTATTCTAGGAGCCTAATACTATAATGATGTGAGAATGGCCAAGAATAAACTGGCAACAGATGGTTGAGCTAAGTACCACCCAACCTAACACCCCTTTTCCGGTGGCCAATGCTAAATATCCCACTACGTCTGATGATTAGCAACATCAAAGCTTAGTAGTAGGCATGACACAGTATGAACTAACTATGAAACACTTTTACAGTTTCTATTTATCCCCTAACAGCCAGTGAAAGGACTTATGAAGTAATTGCTAATGAAGACTAAATTCATAAATAATTATGAGGTACAAAGTTACAAGTATCATTGTATAAAGTGTTATGGGAGTTTATGTTTAAAGTGTGAGGACATACCTACTTTCTCTAGTCATGGCGGAGAACAAGGTCTTCATTTGTCCACCATGCTCCTTCCCAGTGCATCTTCTAGAGATACTGGAGCCATATCATGGTGGAGACCTGCCCCCAATACTGATACAAGGTCAGCAAGAGTGCTGACCCTAATATAAATAGGTTCAGAAGCAAAGTAATACTGTGAAAAGAGTAGGTTCTAGATTTCAGACAGGATCTCATTCTAAAGACGTTACTCAGCCACTTACTGCCTAACCAAAATTAGGCAAGTAACCTGAATTCTCTGAGCCTCAGCTCTTTCATTTGAAAATAGTGATAATGCTGCTGATGTTTATCTCATACCGTGGCTGTAAGGATTAAATGTGGTAACATGTAAAAAGCCTTGAATTGTGCCTCAGACACAGTGCACAGTGTCTTACACTTAGGAAATGTCAGTGTTTAGAGACCAGAGGAAAATTTGTTTTATTCGAGTCAGAACACAAATTCCTTGATTAATGTAGTAGGGACTAAACTGTAGACTCTTAGATCTAATTCTACCAGCAGAATTATTCTCACAAGTATAAAGATGGTTATAAATTAATATCCACTAGATAACTATATTTTCTATGAAGAGCTTTGGAGGATTTTTTGGTTAACAGCTTTATTGAGATAGAATTCATATGCCATACAAGTGTACAGCTCAATGCCTGTTGGTGTAGTAACAATTATGGAACACAACTGCTGTATAATTTTAGAGCATTTCTATCATACCCCAAAAAAACCCATACCCATTTGTGGTCACTCCCTATTTTCACTCAACCCTCCCTCCACAGCCCTAGGTAATCACTTTCTGTCTTTATGGATTAGCTTATTCCAGACATTTCATATAAATGGAATTTAACAATATGTAGTCTCCTGTGAATGGCTTTTTTCACTTATCAGGTGTTCAAGGTTTACCCATGTTATATGTAGCATGTATAAGGACTGCATTACTTTCTGTTGTTGAATAATATTCCATTGTATGGATATACCACACTTATCATTTTGTTAGTTGATGGACTTTTGGTTTGTTTCACTTTTTTGCTATTTATAATACCAAATGCATAACAGAATAAATAGACATTTGTATGCAAGGTTTTGTATGGACACATATTTTCTTTAAAAAATTTTTTTTAATGTTTTTTTTTTGAGAGACAGAGCATGAGCAGGGGAAAGGGAGAAAGAGAGAGAGACACAGAACCAGGCTCCAGGCTCTAGGCTGCCAGCACAGAGACCAATGTGGGGCTCAAACCCACAAGCTGTGAGATCATGACCTGAGCTGAAGTTGGATGCTCAACTGACTGAGCCACCCAGGTACCCTGGACACATAATTTCAATTCTCTTGAGGATACAGATGTTCTGATGGCCACCGTGACTTGGAAAGATGCAAACCACACCATCAGAACCATCTTTTACCATTTCAGTTTGGATTTCAGTTTTAATTTTAGTTAATTTATTAACTTTAGGCCTGTAACAATTGACATAAATCCTTCTGTCATTGTTTTCCTTCAACCTACTAGGAAATTAACATGCTGAAAATGTTTTGCCATTATTTTTCATGTATATTCATCAGACAATCTTAACTTTTTTAAAAAGAAAACCAAGCATTGACTTCCAAGGTCTACCTGTTCTTCAGCATCTCACTAAGGAAGCTGTCCTGTCATGTGATGTAAACAAAAATTCTAGTTTTTATACTCATAAAGCTCAGATGATAGGTTTTCAAAGATTCGATTCTGCGTAGGAATTTAGGGCTTTATTATTATAGTACCTCTTACACAATACCCTGGTACTTCTGATCTAGGTTATTTTTCTTTCAGCCAAGAGACAAGACTCCACAGCTGCTGCCAGAAACAAAATGTGAAAGAAACCAGAGAAGGACTAAAGTGCAAGGCTATGAGTCAGAAAACTTGTTCACTCTGTTAAGTGACCCTGGGTAATATAGAACTTCTCTGGGCCTACAGAATAGTTACCTATTTTCCAAGGTCATCTTCAGCTATACAATACTATGTTTCTAAAAGAAAAATGCCATTTTATTCTTTCCTTTGCTTTTGGCAATTGCCCATTGCTCTTCTAGCAAAATCAGCTTGCTGTCTTCAATCACAGAAATGGGTTGAGTCACAATCACATAGGCACTTAATTTTTGCCTTTTACTTATTTTTAAAATGTTTACCTTTTAAAATGAAATCTTTATTTTCATTTTAAAACACTGGTATTTGGGGCTTATCCTTGATAAAACATATATAAGTGGGGATTTATTAAAATCAAAGAATAAGCAATGTTAAAGTAATAAGAAGAGCACTCGATATAATTTGGCTTCTATGGACACTTTCCTTGTAATGTTTGCTTCTAAAGATAAAATACCAACAACATCTTGTGAAAGAAGTTAGCAGGGAGCTTCAAACTACTGGTGGCAAAGACTTACTCTCTCACAATCCATCCTAGAGTCTTTAATATTCACCACTGATTAAGAAGCTTTAGTATTCTTTCGTAATTTCCCAGACTGTTGCCAGAGAAGACTAGTAGAGTCCAATTAAAACATTCTAGGGAAGACTCTAAGACGTTAGTTGTTGGTGGTTTCTAATTAGTGTATTATGGGTGCTCTGGTTTTACCTAATATTGTTTTCTTGTATTTGAGTGGCAGAGTCTCTACAGACTTCGGAAATGCTTAGGTAGGTACAAGTTAAATAAGTAATTTTTCTTTCTTTCTTTTTAATGTTTACTTATTTATTTTTGAAAGACAGAGAGAGAGAGATATTGCATGAGCATAGAGGCAGGGCAGAGAGAGAGAGAGAGAGAGAGACAGAGAGAGAGAGAGAGAGAGAGAGAGAGATTCCCAAACAGGCTCCACACTGTCAGCCCTGATTCAGGGCTCTAACCCAGGAACCATGAGATAATGACCTGAATCGAAATCGGATGCTTAACTGACTGAGCCACCCAGGTGCCCGAATGAGTAACTTTCCCAAGCTCTTGCCATGGAGTCTAGAATTTTACATTCTCTGTTAAATTACTTGGTTTAATCTTAAAAGAAGTGAAATAAATGTAATTCCATAGGGCTGAAGTTATTTTCAGGATACACTAAGATTTGACTATACGAGGATCCCAAAGTCTTTTATAAATGGCTCAGAAAGCACACCAGGAAATCAAGATAAAAGAGTAAGATGAACCAGTTAAAAAGGAAAAGAAACTCCTTCCAAAACTCAAATGCGTAACACTTACCAGACAGCCAATATAGCGCAGGGCACTTTCCAGTTTCTGCCTTGGGTGGTAAGTAGATAGCAAATTTCATTTTGCAGTTCAATTCAACACTGTAATTTTAACAGCCACAACAAAAAAATCAATGCCTCAGAATGGTTAAGACAGAAACATAAAAATAAGTGTTTTAATGTAGAAAATAAGAACTCTACCGATATTTAAGGAATATATCTTGCCCCTTAAAAGAATGGGGCCAATTAACATACTAATCTATTAACCAGCCTGAGTCCTGCCTGTGCATGGCATGTAAGTCACTTGGGGGGTGAGGGGAATAAATTAAAAGAATAAATGTAACATCCTCAATACAGCGCTAATATTACTAAAAAAATTTTTTTTCTGTTTCTAAAGAGATGTATGAAATAACAGATCAGCTTTTATAAAAAATGAATTCTAAAGATCTTAAATTACCTATTTGCTCATGGGCACTGAAATTGCCACATCTTTAATTTGTTGTTTGTAATATTTTATGATAATCACTCATATCACAAATGAGGTAATTTTGATAAAAACTATAGGTATTTTCCCAAGTACGCAGTGATTTTATGCAACAGTGATCTGTCATGGGCCTATTAAGGAATCAAATAGATGGAAGCAGAATGAGAGATATCTAAAACTGTATCTTCTTAGTAATTACCTGTCATGTTCAAAAACTTTCTGCAATCCTCCAAAGCACTTGTTACTGGAAATCTGTTTCAATGCCATTCTCCTCCTATTTTAAAGATTAATCTCATTAATTGCTAGAATATAAATTCTTGAAAAATTTGAAAAACTATTTTCAGATAAATTATCAAACATGCAACTGTTTTCCACCTAGAATATTTTTTCACATGCTAATTTTCTCTGATAAACATCATTAAGAAACGGACTCAGTTTCATGCACACAATTATACTTGTTATGCACTTTAGGAAAATTTAGTATTTTGGTATGTCATTACTAATTTCTCTAATTTATTAACAAGTTTCTTTTTCTCTTTCTGGACTGCCCCAAATTCTTTTTTTTTTTTAATTTTTTAATGTTTTATTTCTGAAAGAAAGAAGAAACAGCGTTGAGCAGGGGAGGGTCAGAGAGAGAGGGAGACACAGAATCCGAAACAGGCTCCAGGCTCTGAGCTAGCTGTCAGCACAGAGCCCGACGCGGGGCTCAAACCCACTAACCGTGAGATCATGACCCGAGCCGAAGTCGGACGTTCAACCGACTGAGCCACCCAGGCGCCCCATGGACTGCCCCAAATTCTTTTCAGAAAGAAGAAGAATGTAAATGGGCTACTAATTAACTACTTAAGCTTAGAAGGTTAAAAATTGCTGGGGTGCCTCAGTCAGTTAAGTGTCCGACTTCGGCTCAGGTCATGATCTCATGGTTTGTGGGTTCAAGCCCCATGTTGGGCTCTGTGCTGACAGCTCAGAGCCTGGAGCCTGATTTGGATTCTGTGTCTCCCTCTCTCTCTGCCCACCCTTCACCACCCCCCGCCCCCGCCACTGCTCACATGCACTCTCTCTCTCAAAAATAAATAATATTAAAAAAATTTTTTTTAATTGCTAATACTTTACCTGTCAACTCTAACAAAGGAATTAAAGAACTGGTAGTACTGATTATGGCTGATTTTAAAATGGGAGGAAAATAATGTAACGACAACAATTTTGCTAACAGTAAGTGAAAACATTTATTGAGAGTGATTGCCACTCTGTGATATGCTCACCCAGATCAAATTCCTCATCCCAGGAAAGTTTTCCTGGGAAAGTAATGCACACTTTTTAGATCAACAGTTCTCCTTTTAAAACAGAAGTTAATTAAAAGTGCAGCTTTTCATTGGGGGATTTTGAAGTTTGGTAACTCTTATCTCTCCAACAAATCTTTTAAGTGTTCATAAATACTTTTAAACTTAAATGGTAAAATGCCACATTATTAATTTTTAATGATCCCAAAAAAAGCTGGAAAACAGTGGTTACCAGAAGTGCCCGTTGAGCAAAGAAGAACGAAGAACCTTCTGATGTGTACCTCTCAAGAAAGGATTCCCCTCCCCTCCTGATTATAAACCAGCCAAACACACTGAACAGAAAATCCTCAGAAACCAGAAATGGGTATTACCACTCAAGCGGTCTTCTCAATGAATATGTTCTACATAATTTCTACTGCCATTCTCAGTTCTACAGTATGCTGATGAGCTGCGGTGTTCGGGTCACTCTAAAAAAATACTTACCAATAATCTTAAGAAGTCAATCTTGGAAATGTCTTTACAAAATTTTTTAAAAATTTAGCTTAAATCCCACCTTTTAGTAATTTCCTCAATAAATCCAAACACTTGGCTTTGCATTGGAAAGCTGGGATTTGAACCAGGCAGCCTGAAGTCAGGGCCTCTACTCTGCTCCTATGCTCTCCTATTTCCTTGAAGGCTTTTTAAATACATTCTTCATTAGACACTCTGAGATGGACTAATTTTATAGGATTAGGGTTTACAATTACAGAGACACTACCTTCTATCACAGGGTTATGCATTTAAAGATCAATTTTCAACAAATTCCTTACAAATGTTATTATTAACTTCAGCTATTCTTATTCATGATCCCAATTTAAATAATACACTAACAAAGACAGATGTATAATTTTAGTATATATACATAAGACCAAGGAATAAAATATTTTTGCTGAATTATTTTATAAAGATGTCCTATATTCTTAAATTTCCTAAGGACTGTCTGATTTCCCAGACCATGGTACCCTGAGCAGATATCTAGTACATAAAGAGATAACTAATAATTATTTGTTGAATGAATGAATCATTTATTAACTTCTGACTACCAAGTTTTAAAATCAGCTTGTCCTTCATCTTTATTGTTCTATACCTTATTTATTTGCTTCAGTAAACCTGAACTAAATCTATTTCTGAACTAAATCTATTTGCTTCAGTAAATCTGAACTAAATCTAAAAAACCACAATTAATCTATTTCCTCTGCTTTTTAAATGCTCTTTAATTAAAATTCAAAATCCAGTATTTCCCATTTGGCCAGAGAAAACCAAGTTAAAATACTGTTTTTTAAACTGACAGAATGAGCTGAAAAAATAAAATCAAAGCCCTTTAAGTTTTTTTCCCCAACCATCCATTTTAGAAGTTACTTTTGATTACAAATCAAGAAAAACGTTACACTCAATAAAAAATATGACATAAGCTAAGAACTAGATGCAATCTGATATATGAAATAATATACTAGGTGATTACAATTTTCATTAAAAATTTTTCTACATGGGGGCGCCTGGGTGGCTTAGTCGGTTAAGCTTCCGACTTTCGCTTGGGTCATGATCTCGCGGTTCGTGGGTTCGAGCCCCGTGTCGGGTTCTGTGCTGACTGCCAGCTCAGAGCCTGGAGCCTGTTTCAGAGTCTGTCACTCCCTTTCTCTCTGACCCTCCCCTGCTCACACTGTCTCTCTCTCTCCTAGAAATAAATAAAAAACATTAAAAAAAATTTTTTTCTACATGAAAAATAACATATTTTAACCTTAATTATTAGATTTTTCACCAACTTTCAAAGAAACACATAAGAAATATAAATTTACCTGACGAAATGCTACTTGCTTTTGTCTGCACCGAAGGATAGATGAACCTGGGGAAAGGAAAAAAGACCACATGGTTTAGAAATGGGACATACTTGGGTGGGTCAGTCGGTTAAGCGTCCGACTTCGGCTCAGGTCATGATCTCACAGTTTGTGGGTTCGGCCCACGCATTGGGCTCTGTGCTGACAGCTCAGAGCCTGGAGCCTGTTTAGGATTCTGTGTCTCCCTCTCTCTCTCTGACCCTCCCCTGTTCATGCTGTCTCTTTCTCTCTTAGAAATAAATGAAAAACATTAAAAAAAAAAAAATAGAAATGGGACATGCTTCTACAACAAAGTTTATACAGACATATACAGTGCACTAGACATTCTCTACAGAAACACTGTCTTCTCTTGAGGCAGGTGCTGTCTACTCTGGATTTGGCAGTGTGGAAGCAACACCACATCACCTCAGCCCTTAATCCAATTACCATAATTCTATTTTGCCACAAGGTCTGATGTTCCTTTGAAAACTTCTGGTGGACTGGTCATGTAGGTTTTTATTTGGTGGGTGGTGGTTCACTTCTATTTGTTTTCTAAAATGGCAGTTTCAATAAACTTTTATGGCATGAGGAAAAGAATCTTTTGCTGGACTAAGATTCCTATGAAGGTTTTTTTCGATTTAATTAAATAGAAAAGAGAGAGAAAGAGAAGCCCAAGCAGGCTCCTTGCTGTCAGCACGGGGCCTGACTTGGGGCTCAATCTCATGATCCATGAGATCATGACCATGACCAGAGCCAAAATCAAGAGTCGGATGCTTAACCGACTGAGCCACGCAAGAGAACCCAGAAAAAAAAAGTCTTAAAGTGTAATTTTAAAGTATGAGACATAATCAGCTGCTGAGAGTGAAGAAAACTGGAGTGGCAACCAGAAGAGCGAAGAAAGATATAAAGCCTAGACCTGGCAGGCTAAAAGGTATAGAAGGAACTTGTGGAGCTGGGAGAAAAAAAGCAGGGAAGAGAAGGAAGGGGACTTCAGGGCTGCTGGATGGGACTGTCTAGAAAGGACGAACCGCTGAGAAAAAATGACTGGGCTCATGAATAATGAAGTGACTGCGATACAGTAAGAAATAAACAGAAACGTACACAGTACGTATACACATAAGGGCGTCATTTATCTGCTGGCATCTTATTTAATAGGTTCTTGAACATATTTTGTAGGAGAAATGGAGTGAAAGAGTAGGCTAGGATAACACAAAACAAAACAATCCTTCCCCAGAAAACTCACCAACAAAAACAGACAATTCCACAGTGCCAGCGGGAGTTAAGCAATTTTTCCTAGAAAGTCAATGAAATGAACACCCATATTTTTCAGAAAATAAAGGTTCTCTCAAGTGCACTGCCAAGCCAATCAGGGAAAAACTATTAAAGAGAAATGGTCTATTTACAAAGCATCCGTTCCCCCAGAAGGTCAATCTGTCAAATCTTCGGCTACATGCCATCCTTCTCCAGGCATGTGTTGTTATTTTTACCCATTCTTTTCTTCCTCTGATGAGTCTCAGAAGGTGTCTCTATACCTCTTCCTGTGTTTTTGTTCTCCTTCTCTCCAACTGCTTGGACTTTGATCCATTTCTTCATTTTCAGTGTGTCCCAGCGCACTGGCTCTTACGATCTACACAGGTCTCCCCGGCATCATCGGATTATAACACTGCTGACCATCACGTCTCTGTTCAAATCCTCGCCTCAGAGAGCACTCAGGATCCAGGTTCTCCTTCTTTCCCTCTCCCTTTACTCTTCACGCGCACTCTTTCCCTAATTCCCCATTCCCTATTTTGCTACCACATTTTCTAGGTGGAATAATCTAAATTTGCATATCTAGATCCAATCATTCTCATGCATTAGTGCCAGAATTTAAATGTCTTGCTGGACCCTTCTTCCAAGATAGGCCACCAACTAGTAAAACTCAGGACACCTGGGGGTCTATGTAGCTCAGTCAGTTAACCTCTGACTATTGGTTTCAGCTCAGGTCATGATCTCAGTTTGTAAGTTCGAGCCCCCATCAGGCTCTTCAGTGACAGTGTGGAGACTGCTTGGGATTCTCTATTTCTCTCCCTCTATCTCTGCCCTCCTGCAAGCGCGCTCTCTCTCTCTCTCTCTCAAAAATAAATAAATAAATAAACAAACCATAAAAATTTTAAGGAAAAAAACAAAACCTCAACACATCTAAAATGAAGCATCTGTCTCCCACCTTCAAACCATTTTCTTCTTCCCTTTTCTTTGCCTCTCTTTTCATCCATGCCTGTCTGTGTGAAATGTCTTACAGTTAGCTACTCCTTTGAATTCTCACTGCCACCATCCTAATTATACACAAGAAATGAAAACTTAGGCTCCTCCTTTGTTTCTTTCTTGTATGTCCCACTAAAATCAATATCCTGTATGGAAGCCTAGGGCTTTAATACATGTAACTTACTGTTAAATGGATACCTATACATTATGTATTCAGGCCTAACATGGCCTGTAATTGTTGGTCATTTTGATTTTTTTTATTTTTAAAAATTGTGATAAAAAACACATGCCATAAAAATTGATTATCTTAACCATTTTTAAGTGTATAATTCAGTAGTGTTAATTGTGTTCTGTCAATTTTAAAAAACATGGTCAGCCTGCCCACATTGACTAACAGAAGGGAAATTCTGGCCATCTCCAGCCTGCTGCTAAAGGTGTAGGGCGAATCCAGCTCACCTAGGGGTTGAAAACCACTAAGTTATTGAACTGAAAAAATATACGTAACTGATTATGTATATATTTTTTCAGGCTTGATGCCATTAAAACTTCATAAAATTGAAACTATGAAGAAATGACAAAAGGCAGATAAAGATAAATAAAACTCCATATACGCTTTGGTCACATTTTAACTGTGGTACGAAGCAGAGTCTCCTTTATAAAAATTCACACAGCTGGCCCATATACAAACTTTTAATACACCATCGGCGGAAAAAAATACAGCATCCACGTATTCCAAACACCTTAACTTCGTTCTCAAAGTTGTCTTCCACGGTCCCATGTTACTTTTCTGGCCTCACTTTCTATTACCTTAAGTCAGTCAAACTCAATTAGCACAATCCAAGTTACAGCCTGGATGTTTCTACTGGGTGGCTTTATCAATGCAATGGTTAAACAATTTCAGTATAGGCTCTGTGGCCAGACCCTCCAGGTTCAAATTCTGGATTCACCACGTATATAAAATACGTATTAAATTTAATGCGTATATCTACGTATAACACATCTAACATGTATTATATGTAATACGATATTAATATTCGGGATTGCTCCGAGAATAAATGAGTTAATTCACTGTTGGTTGTAACACTGCTGGCTATGATATGCATGCAAATCTTAGTTATTTTTCCAGCAACTTTGCCTTCCTTCAAGGTCCGCTCAAATGCCAGCTCCCTGGCGGTGCCTTCAAGAGGTGACTTCCGACCCCTCCAAAATTTGGAAAACATTTACGACACGAACAGACCCCTGAAAGGGGCGCTTGCCGGGGTTACTAGCGCTTTGGGGTCTGCTTCTCGATAAACTGGGTACACATCTACCTCGTGCAGTGAAGATCTGGTCAAAGGGCGGGGGAAATCTAGGCATAACTGAAAGCGCTAAATAAACGCAGGGGAGACCGCAGGCCCGAGCACCCCGTTGTAGGAAGTTTGGTGAAAGAAAGGGATTCGGCACGAGGCTTGCGTCTGCAGCCACGGTCCTGACCTCGGTGCCCCAGCGCTCGGCCTGCAACCTCGGCTCGGTCGCGCGCGGGATCCCGGCCGCAGTTTCCGCGATCAAGCCTGCGGCGCCCCTGGCCTCCACGTCCGCGGGGACCAGGCCCCGCCGCGTCGCGGGTGCAGTCCGAGCCGCAGGCGAGCCGAGGACTCCCAGACCTCAGCACAGACTCAGTCTTACCTCCGGGATTCACAGCGGCAAAGACGGGGGCCGCAGCTGGGGCGCCGGGGCGGGGCCTCATCATGGCCGCCGGGGCGGGGCCTCATCATGGCCGCCGGGGCCAATGTTAGGCGCAGCCCGTCTTTGACCACGCCCCCGTCGGGCCCGCCCACTTTCGGGTTGTTCCTCCTGTGTCCCCTCTCCTGCTCCGGGTCAAGCCGCAGCCACGCCCCGTAGGCTCTGCCTGCGTGGTCTCTGCTCTCTGTCACCACCCGCTTCGCCGCCGCCCTGTCGTCGCCGGCTCCTCCTCCTGCTGCCCCTGGCCTACGTCCCTCGGACCCGCTAGCCTGCCGACCCAGGTTGTTCCCGGAGACCTGAGGTCTGACCCTACGTACTGGTGGAAAGGATTTACACGTAGTCTTTGAAGTTATTTAAAAACCACATTATATTAGGGAGTCTGGGAGGTCCCAGTTCCCCAAATCTTTCCAGTTCAGGTATCGGATAGCTGGAATTTTAAACAAGTGTCCTTTTTTATTATTATTTATTTTTATTTTCAGTGTAGTTAACATAATGTTATGTTAATTTTAGGTATATAATATGGTTCAACAGTTTCTTATATTACTCAGTGCTCATCAAGATAAGCATACTCTTTTTTTTTTTAATTTTCTAAAATTTATTTTTTTTGAGAGAGAGGGAGAGAATCCCAAGCAGGCTCTGTCAGACGCTTAACTCGCTGAACCACCAAGGTACCCCTGGGTAAGCATACCTCATCCCTTCACGTATTTGGCCTATCCCTCTAACCCAGATCAAGCATCATTTTTAAATCTCCAGTGCCAGACACAGAGAAGGCCCTCTTATCAATGTTCTCTTTTCTCCCTTATGAATAAAACTTGCTTAAATTAGTAGTTGCTGTTGATATTTTACAGCAAATCTTCCTCTGATTTTTTTGATATGATTTAATTGAACTAATTAGTGTAGTTTGTTGCCTTTTGAGAAAATTAAATCTGATCGCAGAAAGCTTTTTTTTTTTTTTTAAACCAACGGCTAGACTGACAGTGTAAATGATAGAATCTGAAAGGCAGGACTAATTTCATGGGTGTGCAAACCATATAGTAGAACAGGGTCCCTATCTCAGAAGGCTCCTGCACTTGGTACAAGTCTCTGCTTGGTGTAATTATTTTCTGTGCCACGTTGTTATAACTTTTGTAAAGAGGGGTTCCCATATTTTCGTATGGCATGGGGCCCTGCAAATTAGGTGGCTAATCCTGCTGAAGGGATCGCTGTGGGAGCTGACATTATAAACATGGATGTCAGAATCTGTCCTGTGGCCCAAGCCCATTTTGTAAATAATGACCTGTGGACTGAAACTTGGACCTGCGGATCAACTGGGACTCAGTCCGAAATTAATGTTTATCTAATGAAAATAAAGATTTTTATTCTGAGAAAATGAAACTGAAGTGATGTGAAAATTATTTTTACTTTCTATTGTTTTTATTTAAGTTTATTTACTTATTTGAGAGATATAGAGGGACAGAAACCATGAATGGGGGAAGGGCAGAGAGAGAGAGAAGGAGAGAGAAATTCCAAACTATCAACACAGAGCCCATCATGGACTGTGAGATCATGACCTGGGCCAAAGTTGGATGCTTAACTGACTGAGCCATGCAATGGCCCCTCTATTGTTTTTAACAGCTTTTTTTTTTTTTTAATGTTTTATTTATTTCTAGGAGAGAGAGAGACAGCATGAACAGGGAGGGTCAGAGAGAGAGGGAGTCCCAGACAGAAACAGGCTCCAGGCTCCGAGCTGGCAGTCAGCACAGAGCCCGACGCAGGGCTCGAACCCACGAACCGCGAGATCATGACCTAAGCGAAAGTCGGACGCTTAACTGACTAAGCCACCCAGGCGCCCCACCCTCTATTGTTTTTAAATATAAGTCACTGAAAGGTAATTTTCTTTAAACTGAGTTTCACAACAAAACAAAACACCTAGGTTTGCAAGTTATTTAGAAGTGATAGGAAACGTGAAGAAAATTAAAGGGTGTTTATTTAATAAATTAATTGCTGTGGGGTGCAAACTAACCTAACAGCTCTGACCATAAAGTTTTTATGATAGGGTTCTGTGTTAATACAATGTGATAATTATCAGAACTAAACTTTCTTTTACTTCACATAATAAGCAATCCAGTAAATTTCTGTTTCTTCTTTAAAATATTATATATTCATATATATATATGCATGGAAGCAAACTAAGCTGAAATAATACATTGAGGTTGATGTTTCTAATGATGAAAGTAGTAATAAATATGGCTGAATATTCACTACTTAAAGAAATAGACCAAAAATTACCTGATTTCGGGACTCTGTCTAAACTAAAATAAATAGGATATAATCTTAGGGAAGCAACAAAGAAATATAGTGAGAGAAAAACTCTACTCTTTAAGGTCTTTGGGAAAAGAAATGGAAAAGGCACCATATACACATGAAGAATGATATAATCTATTTGACATCAACTCTGTGCTACTTGAGAAGAAGTGTTCTTATGGCTTTTCCACAGACTTGATTAGTTCTTCTCAGCCTTGGCACCATTGACATTTAGGACCAGATAATTCTTTGCTGTAGGAAACTGTCCTGGGCATTGTGGGATGCTTAGCAGCACCCAGCCCTTTGGCCCCTAAATGACAATAGGACTCCCTGACCTCCCCTAACCTCCAAGCTGTGATGCCCACCATGTCCCTAGATTTTGCCAAATGTCCACTAGTTGGTGGAGGGAGGGTGGGAAATTTGCCATTTGAGAAACCCTGGCCTTGGTAAACATTTTTCAAAACCCCTTTTATTCTGATTCTGTCTGTTCTCATCTAGTGATATTTTAGAAAAGAATAGCCCTCATTATTATTTAATAAATCAGAATTTGGGTTAATAATGCATTAGTCTCTAGAGAATCTAGTTGGGGTGATTCATTCTCTAAGAGACTGCTCACCTCTGAATGTGCTACTCACCTTATAAAATTGAGTTTCTAAATATATACCACTGAAGACCAGATTTTGAACGATGAGAACTCAATCCAGTACTGCAAAGTGTAGCCCTATGCCAGTGTTCCAGCTCAACATTGTTACCCTAATTCTAACCCAAGAGTTCAGTAGGATGAGTACAGATGTACCTTGGGAAAGATTATCTAACTCCCACACTCATATTGACAAATGTCCAAATCTCACAGACCGTTTTCCATTTTATTTTTCAATATCTTTTTTTTTTAATTTCTTAAATCCTAAAGCCTGTATTTCTTTCCCACCACACATTCATAGTCTCTGTTACTCCTTACTTGTCTCAAAAAGACCAAGAGTGGCATACGGATGGTGAGCAGATACATGAAAAGGTGCTCAACATCACTAATCATCAGGGAAATGCAAATCAAATTCATTAGATACCACCTGTTAGAATGGCTAGAATCAAAAACAAAAGTATTAGTGAGAAGGTGGAGAAAAGGGAACCCTCGTGCACTGTTGGTTGGAATGTATATGGGGCAATCACTACAGAAAACAATAGGGGTTTTCATTTTTAAAAATAAAACTACCATATGATCCAGCAATTAATTTCTGGGTATTTTCCAAAGGAAAAACACTAACTTGAAAAGATATCTGCACCCTCTAATGTTCACTACAATGTTACTTATAATATCTAAGACATGTAAACAACCCAAGTATCTACAGATGGAAGAATGGGTAAATAAAATGTGGTGTGTATATATACAATGGAATATTAATCATCCATAAAAAAGAGGAAATCTTGCTATTTGTGACAAAATAGATGGAACTTGAGGGTATTATAAGTGAAGTAGGTCAGAGAAAGGCAAAAACGGTCTCACCTACATGAATGTGATCTCTCTTGAATGTAGAATCTTAAAAATTAATAATTGAGGAGCCTGAAATTAAGTCTTCCATTAGAAACAACCTCAGGCTGCACGTAGTGTAGTCCCAGTTCCAGGAAAAGCCTCAGCTGAAGCTGCCCTCAGATCTGCCAATCAAAAGAAATGCATAACATTCCTGTAGTCTTTGTTGCGGACGAAATGACACAAAGGACAAGACACACACAAAAGACAGAGACACAACTCCGGCCGGAGGAATCGGAGGAACAATTCCACGCAAGCCCCTCTTGCAGTTTATTTTATACCCCGGTAACTGGACACAAACTGAAATCTACAAGATGCATTCCTTTACCAATTAAGGGCAAGTAGCCAAACACATTTCAAGGACAGGGGGGAGCAAAGAGAGGAAGCGACCACAACATGTTTACTAAGAGGCCTGCTCACAATTCCAGCCTCCTCCTTATTTCTAAGGAGGGCATGTTCCCTCGTTTGGGAGCGGACCATTAAACTTGGATATTGTGTGCAGGCCTCCTGGCAGAGCACCCCGTTTGCAGGCATGCCTTGCCCAGGCAGGGAGCCCCGTGTGCAGGCACATCCCCGCGTCCCTAACCACGCTTTCCTGTGGTCACTGTCGGGCTCCCACATCTCCCCCTTTTTTCTGAGAAGCGGTAGCAAACTGTAAGGCGGCGAGAACGCATTGTCTCTCCTTTTATAGTTGTTGCCTTCTTCGCCAGCACCGGAAGACTAAAATAATAACACAGCATAAAAGTATTATGAATAAAGTATTCACGAGAACAGTTCCAATTAGGGCTGACACATGTCCAAGAGGGTTCAAATTATTCATCCCTTTCTGTAAATCCCTTAACAGATTGGACCCAGTAATGTCAGGTAGTGTTTTGCTAAATGTAGACAAAATTTTCTGCTCTAACTCCATAATTTCCTCAGTTAGGTTTTGATGCCCTGTTAATGACCGTTTCACCTTTTCCCAACCTTCACTCATGTTAAAAGCCACAGATGTTATACATAATTGAGAGGAGTTCCAATCACATTTCAATACTGTTTTTGTGGATAAGTCAGTTAATTGATCCCCAAGCCATGAAACAGCATGTTGAAGATTGAGTACATCAGTTGCAAGTTGTGCATCCAGAACTCGTCGTTGTTGCCATAATAAATGAGAGTCTTTATGCCATTCCCGTACAAAGTCTGCTGTTTGGAATCCTTGATGCAAATCAAGTCTAGCCACGGCAGCTGTTGCAGTAACTGCAGCCACTGCAAGAACGGAAGCTATGATTATTCCAAGCATGCGTCGGGACCGGTGAAGCAAAGTTTGTATAGCAGTCACCAAATGAGATACAGCAGAAGAGTCCGACCAAGGTCTTGTCAAATTTACAGGCAACCATACTTCAGTACGAATTTTAACAATCACCAAAGAAAAGTTAGAGTTATTGATTTGTGTTTCAAAACTTTTCCACCATAACTGACTTACACATTGTGTTTAATTACAATGATTACATGATACAGATCCCTCTGTAGCATTCCAAGTCCAATTCCCATACAGCAATGCAAAGGGGTATTTTAGACAAGCCGTAGCAGAATAGAATTTATTAACATGCAAGTTAACATGAAAGGGACCTGAACTGTCAGTCTTATCCAAAGTATAGTTTCCTGACCATATAATGAGATTCCCTGAAACTGCCCATAATTTCCAAATATTCCCTTGAAAGTGGGGATACCCTAACAATTGCAACTGGGGGGAAACGAATGCAAATTGCTGCCATTTTACGGTTTCATTACCGTTACTCATTAAAGTACCATTAATTCGATGCCATTTAAAAGTTTTGTTAGACCATTTTTCCAAAATTTGACCATGATCAGGGCTCCAATCTATAATGACAAATCCAGAATAATTCATGACCTTAAAAGGTCGATGACCTCGGCAGTTTTCCCATTCCCAAGATTCTAGAGAAGGAATAAGAAAATTAGAAGGGCATAATGGTATAAAGGTGTTAGGATGCTGACTCATCGGCGTCGTAGAGGTGTTGAATCCCCTGGTGGAAACAAGTAAAGACAGCAGGATGATAATTATTATATGTTATCCCCCAGGTATTATAAGAGTAATGATTATGCTTTCTTGTAGAGAGGCAAAAGGGATGTCCTCCGATGCACAAGGGGAGACCCTCCACTGCAACAGTATCATTACTTACGTTATATTGATTATTATGATGATGCAAATGCTTAATTCCTCCACACGCGGGTGGTGGGAAGAATGCAGTTTCATTGGTACATACCTGTACTTCAGGTTCATCCCAAGAGACAGCTCTCACAAGAGGAGGATTAGGAACATAAGCCCAATAAGTATGTTCTATTGCTTGCGCATACATTACCTGACAGGTAACCACAGCCATCTTCTCCTCTTCTTTCCTTCGAAAATGCAATTCTGCTGCTGATAGATTTTCTTTGCTCCAAATATTCAGAAAATTTAAAGTTAGTAAGGTTTTATTCAAGATGTCTTTTGGTTTCATAAATCGCTCCTGTTCCCCCTTTTTTATTTTTTCAACATACTCACGTAAAGTACAATTAGCCCTTTCAATGATAGCTTGTCCTTGACTATTATAAGGGATACCAAAAGTATGAATCACATGATATTGGGATAAAAAATGAGCTAATTTTGCAGATTGGTAGGTGGGTGCATTATCAGTTTTCAATTCAATTGGCACCCCCATAACTGCAAAACAAGATAATAAATGAGTAATAACAGCGCCAGCCTTTAAAGAATGTAATGCAGTATCCCATTGGAAATGTGTGCATGTATCTATAGTATGATGGACGCATTTTTGTTGTCCAAAGGATGAGATAAAAATTACATCCATTTGCCATACCTGATTTGCTTGCAATCCTCTTATGTTAACACCTGGTGGGGTAAATGGTAAGGTAAAAGGTGCACAAATAGAACAAGAGCGAACAATAAGATTTTTTTTTTATCCTTTAGAGTTAGTATGTTGCAGACGATGCTCTTGTTTTGCTGCTTCTATAGGATAAAGTAATGCATCAATTACAGCATTTCCGAATGACAAGGGTCCAGGAAGGGCGGAATGTGCACGGATATGGGAAAAGAAAATTAATGCCGCAGAAGTGATCGTTGTACCTGATCAAACAATTTGTCAGTATCTGTTTTAAGAGTTATAGGCAGTGAAACCTGAGGAAGCTGCAAACAAGAGAGAACAGCATACCGGGAATCTGAAACAATGTTAACAGGGAGTTGAGGAAAGTCCTGCAAAACTAATAGCCAACAGCTCAGCAGGCTGCACAGAGCAAAACGAATGGGCAAGTCAGAAGAGGCAAGTTGACAGCAGGAGGCAGAGAAAGAGAAATAGCAGTTTTAAATTTTGTGAGCTTAGACAGAGAAGACTTAAGGTTTGTTAGCAGTGTATATCAGTCTGGAGAAGACAAGGAACTTCCGCGAAACAAAAGGAGTTTCGGCAGCTGCTTGGGAATATTCCTTAAAGTCCCCATCCCGAAGTAAACCAGCCACAGTTGGCTTCAATTATAGCCATTAATCTGGGAAAAGAATGAGTGAGAAGCCCTCAACATTTACTAGAAAGAGGAACAGAGAACAGGAGAGAGTTAACATCTCCTTCAGTCTAAATTTATTTCAGCCAGACCAATAAGGTCCCCTTTATGAGGTTTTTCCGGATATTGGTTGGGCACTCTTGTAGTGAGGCAATGTCACCAAGACAGACAAAGGGTGGGGGGTGCCCTCCCTAATGAGGAGACCAGTCAGATATCCGTTTGGTAGTGTCCCAGAAGAACTTAAGGGATGCTTAGGTGTAGTGGTCTCAGCTTTGGAAACTATCCCGATGCCACCATAGTCTGTATGCCGTTTACCACAAAATCGCAGACAGGCACAGTCAGACTCCATAGGCTTTTTGGGACCTTAAGGGTGCCCACCGGTGGAGCCACAGAATCAAACCCAGCAGGCAAGCCAGACCGAATTGCATATTCACATCTATATATATGTACTAGAGGTTACTAGATTCTCTCCCACAGAAATTCTATAGAGAAGACTAACAATGACAATGACAAACAGGACAAAACAGATACATAAGTGGCCACAAAACAGGTTTGTGAGTTTGCTGAAGGGCCAACCGACGTCTCGGTGTGCCCTGGGGGAGGGAAATAGCTGCGCCCAGCTTTTCATTTAATCCCCCAGACAGAAGCACATGTGCATTTAAGGATCCAGATGATAAGTTGATTTACCTCATTTTTTCTTAATAACAAAAATGGGAGCGCTCGAGGAACTTGAGCAGTGGCCACTAGTTTTCCGGCGGAATGGTTACAGAAGCTCCCATGGGAGAGAGAAGATAAGTTAAGTATTTGTGCTATACGTTCTCCAGCCAACAGTTAAAGTGGAATAGAAGTAGAAACCATGATTAAAATTTCTCCAACAAAATCAGAGTCTATAACTCCAGGAATTATGGTTAGGCCTCTTAAAGCTGCACTGCTGCGGCCCAATATTAAGCCAAAGGTGCCTTTAGGCAATGGGCCAAAAAAGTTTGTTCTTAATTTATAAATGCCGCCTCCCTGAGACAAAAGAACATTTTCAGCGAGAGGTAAATCAGCAGCCGCACTCCCTGAAGTTGCAGAGAGTAAATCTGACACCATTAAAGGTTTAGCTATTCCTGATGCAGCAGTCATCTCTAAGGGTTGTTGGAAAACAAAGGGGTTACTTGAGGAGTGGGAGGCGCAGCCAATTGAGTCCCCGGGATTGTTTTAACAATTTCTGTCTTTGGAGGGCTTCATAGCCTGAGCCAAAGCAGTAGCAAAAACAGCAGCATTATATTCAGTTCACCCCACTCCCGAACAAGCTCTAATATATTCAGCTATAGAAGCTCCCTGCCCTTTTAAAGGGCCCAAAACACGTTTACATTCCGAGTTTGCATTTTCAAAAGCAAGTGTCTGCAAAAGTATCTCTGAGATTTCATCACGTCCAACATCCCGCTCAACAGCTACCTGCAATCTAGCAAGAAAATCAGTATAGGGTTCATTGGGTCCTTGTAAAGTGTTTTGTAAAAGAAGGCTGAGCGTGGCCAGTAGGTACAACACGGCGCCAAGCCCTAAGAAATACCTGGCGCACCTGCTCTAAATCCTGGTCGGAAAATTGAGCCTGATCTCTCAAGGCTCGAAATTGTCTCTCTTCCATCAATTTATTCTCCAGAGGACCAGGAGGGTTCTGTCCCTCATTAATTTGAGCCTGCTTTCGGGCTTCCTCTTCCCACCAACTCCTTAATTGCAGAATGCAATGGAAGGGCTTGAGTGATAGCACTACATAGAGTCCACAATTTCAAAGGGATTATGTTACCCTTCTGATGCTGTTGCTGTAATTCCTTCTGTATTAACTTCCTTTCCTTTAAGTTTAATTGTACTTTGGGTTGGCACTTAAACCCATAACAATGCTGCTCCACAAGGCGAAATAACTCAGATAAATGGTGACTAGATACCTTCACCCCGATGGAGTGGAGAAGTCCTTTGACTAGCTCCATGTATTGTGCCTTTGCTGATGGGGCATTCCCCATAATTTTCCCTAAAGTTCCCTTGCCTTGGACCTACAATCCCCGAGGGGTACTCACCCTTTCGGTTTCGTTCGCCCTCTGCCCCGCGTTTGGGCGCCAGATGTTGCGGATGAAATGACACAAAGGACAAGACACACACAAAAGACAGACAGAGACACAGCTCCGGCCGGAGGAACAATTCCACGCAAGCCCCTCTTGCGGTTTATTTTATATCCCGGTAACTGGACACAAACTGAAATCTACAAGATGCATTCCTTTACCAATTAAGGGCAAGTAGCCAAACACATTTCAAGGACAGGGGGGAGCAAAGGGAGGAAGCGACCACAACATGTTTACTAAAAGGCCTGCCCACAACTCCAGCCTTCTCCTTACTTCTAAGGAGGGCATGTTCCCTCCTTTGCGAGCAGACCATTAAACTTGGATATTGTGTGCAAGCCTCCTGGCAGAGCACCCCGTTTGCAGGCATGGTTTGCCCAGGCAGGGAGCCCTGTGTGCAGGCACATCCCTGCGTCCCTAACCACGCTTTCTTGTGGTCACTGTCAGGCTTCCAGTCTTAGAGAGGAGTCAGGGCAGGGAACTGCAGATAGTTACTTTGTACAAATTTGCCAATCACCGCTTACAGAAGCCCCACGTAGATTCTCCGAGCCTACCTCATAATTGGTCATTTTAAAAGACTCTCAAAGGTCATGATTGGGTCCCACCAAAAGTAATGGACGCCTCGCAGATACCGAATGGTCAAAACTGTTACTATGCTGTTACTATGGGCATTGTACAATTATGATTGGTGCTTGTGTAATGATGCAAAATGTACAACGTGTGCACGGTAACACCCCCACCCTTCCCCCATAAGAACCCTGCTCCCCACCGTTCGGGGCTTCACTTCGCTGCTGCTATGCAGGTAGACAGGTGGGCCCCTGCTCCAGCTTGTAATAAAGACCCTTTTGTTCTTGCATCGGTGCCTCTGGAGACTCACGATTCGGGCATAACAATAATAATAACTCCAAACTCATAGATATAGAGAACAGATTGGTAGTTGCCAGAATTATGCAATTGAGGGTTGGCAAATGGGCAAAAAGTCAAGTGGATTAAACCCTACAACTTCCTGTTCCATAGTTAAGTACCTGGAGGCCATTCAAGATGGCGCCTAGGGAGACCCTGAACTCTCCTTCCACCGACACAGGGAATCTGCAATTACATATGGAACAATTTCTTCAGAACAAGATCTGAAAACAAGCTGAGCAACTCTTTCACTTGGACAAATGGAGACAGTGAAGCACGTAGGAAAGGCTGCGACAAATTCTCACCTTTAACTTCCCTCCCAGGGTGACTCGCAATTAGAAGGAGTCCCACAAACTTAAAGTTTCTGTGTGAGGAATAACGAGTTTGTACCGCACATCAGCCATCCCCAGCTTTTAAGACCTGCATCCGAGAAATGAACCCACAAACCATCTGGCTTTGAAAACTAACAGAGCTCGAGTCCATGAGACCAGAAGGGAATGGAGGAGGAGGAGCGGCCCTTAAAAAGGCTCCCGCAGACTCCGCCGCACCAGGGGCCAGAGCGGAAGTAGCTCTTTGAAAAATGCCCAGAGTATATGTGAAAGAGATTGTAAAGCTTTAAAAAGCATTAATGCATTTTAAAGCATCCCCGGAGGAGCAGAGACCTGTTGGGATACTCAGAGCTAGCGATAGCGCTGCTGGCGGGCGCCATTTTCTTTTTATTTCCTCTAGACATTTCTGTCCTTAGTGGGCGCCTTCCCCTCTGGGGCGCTCCACCGCCTCAGGATCTACACAGTCTGGTGCCCCAGGGTTGTAGTGAGAGTCCAGGGGAAGCTGCTTGATGGTCTGGCTCTGGGTGCAAAAGCACCAGACTTGCACCCCTACAGCACTGCACTAATAGCAGACTGCAACACGCCACTGTTTTTCAGAGGAAGAGGCCTATTTGCTTTTTTCTGGAGCTTTGGCCTGAAGAGCAGGCTACATTTCTCTTCTCATCTCTAAGATCTCAACATCCGCAACCAAATTAGTACCACCTTTACCTTACCTTTCACTGATTTCAAAGCTTCATAAAAAATTACATATTGCCACTTAGATGATTTGGATCAGATTCATCCAAATGTTTAATATGTCTTAGCTGTAATATTTACATATAATATTAATTAAATTATAATACAAAAATTTATTTGAGAGGTAGAACACTTAGAAAATATAGAATCGTGGAAAAAGAAAATTAATTCACTAATAATCCTACTGGTTAAGAGAGAATTTGATTTCATTTCTCTGATAGGTCTTCCATTCATTTAAGTTTTGAAAACACTTGCATGCAAAATTTTTTGTGCCAGACAATATTTTGGAAGCAGCAGTGAAGTCTTTTTTACCTTCTGACATGATTACTTAGAATTTTAAATGTCTTTTTTTTAAGAAGGATAATTTTGATAATTTGTATTTTCAAAAAAGGCAATCTATTTTATCCAATTTTATGTTTTTTGGCATTAAAAATTCAAATCTCCATTCCTGTGTTTATCACACGTTTTCCCCTTGTTAGTATTGAATGTTTGTGTTCTTTCTTTTTTTGCTTGATTCTTTCATTCAGATGAGAATTTTTTATTAGTTGGCTTTTTAAAGGAACAATTCTTAGATTTATATTTGAGGTTTTAAAATGCAAAGTAAAGATATATTCCCACAAAAAAATTACTGGGTCCATGGTTTTGGACGTTTTTACTGCTCTTGAAATAAATGTACTCCCAACTTGCTTTCTAGATAGTTCATAAGATTCATACGCAGTGTTTATCTTTATTTCTGTGTTTCATGAACTGGGTCATAATTGTCAATTATACCTCGATAAAGTTAGAACAAAATTTTAAAATGTAGAGGCCACTCTTAGGCAACCAACTTCAGCATTGGAAACCTGAATGAGATGGAAGAGACCAAAGTGACCCCCCTGACTGAATACAAACAGGCCCATTAGGACCCACTTCAAAATACCCATAAGCCCTAGCTGACTAATATGTTACTTATGCACAGACATAGATACCAAAAGAGGGAAAATTCTACACCTTTCTCGTTCACTCTTGCCCCCCACTAATGCCTTGGGGCAGGCAGTCTGTCCTTTGAGGTCCTGCCAGCTACTCCTTTGCAGTAAATTCAGATAAATTCCTGTCTCCTTTGTTCTGCCTTAGGTGGATTCTGTTGCCACCCGTGCGGTCCGCCTCTCCCTGATCAGGTCGCCTCACAAAAAACACAAAACCAAATAGGGTCATATTATGTATTGTTTCTAAATCTATGCCATCTTTTACTTTATAATAGCTATCTAGTGTTTCCTTCAGTGGATGTATCCTATTTTACTTAACCAATGCCTTATCATTCTGGTAAGCAATGCTGCATAAAAACTACTCTATGACCTAGTCATGCGAAATACCATTTTGTTGTTCTCATTCTGTGGATTAAGAGTTCAGACAGAGTACAGTGGAGATGCCTTATCTCTGATACATGATGTCTGTGGCCTCAGCTGGGGTCACCCAACAGCCAGCCAGACTCAATAACTGGGGAATGGGATCACTTGTTCTCTCAAAAGTATATTTATTCAGGAAATGAATGCTACCAACTAATGATGAAGGATGTATATTACTTTGGGCTATTAATTTTTGTCAATTGCTAGATCTTTTATGCCCTTAACTTTTTCAAAAAGTTTATTTTGAAAGAGAGAGAGTGCTAGCAAGGGAGGGCAGAGAGAGAGAGGGAGAGAGAGAATTCTCAAGCTGGCTCTGTGCTGTCAGCATGGATCCCAACGTGGGGCTCGGTCCCATGAACCATGAGAAAACGGCCTGTTCCAAAATCAAGTCAGGTGCTCAACTGACTGAGCCACTCAGGTGCCCCTGTTCCCTAAACTCTGTATACAATTTAACTTGTATGTTATGCTGTTTTTCACTAAGAACATTCTGTTATTTCCTTGGTCGAAATAATTCTGTAATTGATATCACAAAAGGCCTCCCATTGTAAGCAATTCCTTTCTATGACTTCATCTTGTTGCTGAACCTTAAAATAAAGATACCAAAACCGACAGGACAGAGATGCCTGCCTGGTGATCAGAAAGAATCTTGGGGCTCTCTCATTCTCTTTCGCTGACACCGTCCATCCTTCAGGGACCCCTGGACCTGTTGGAGTCGACGCGGCCTCCGGCAAATTACTCATATGAATGAAGTCATATGATATTTGTCTTTACCTAATTTTGCTTAGCATGATACCCTCTAGTTTCATTCACATAGTTGCAAATGGCAAGATTTCATTCTGTTTGATTGCTGAGTAATATGCCATTGTGTGTATATATATATATATATATATATATATATATATATATATATATATATGTATGTATATGACATCTTTATCTATTCATCTGTTGATGGGCATTTGGGCTCGTTCCATACTTTGGCTACTGTTGATAGTGTTGCTATAATACTGGTGTGCATGTGCCTCTTTGAGACAGCACACCTGTATCCCTTGGATAAATACCTAGTAGTGCAATTGCTGTGTCACAGGGTAGTTCGATTTTTAATTTTTTGAAGAGCCTACATTCCTTTTCCAGAGTGGCTGTGCCAGTTTGCATTCCCACCAGCAGTGCAAAGAGATCCTCTTTCTCCATATCCTCACCAATATCTGTTGTTGCCTAAGTTGTAAATGTTAGCCATTCCGACACGTGTGAGGTGGTATCTCATTGTGGTTTTGATTTGTATTTCCCTGATGACGAGTGATGTTGAGCATGTTTTTATGTGTCGATTGGTCATCTGGATGTCTTCTTTGGAGAAATGTCTATTCATGTCTTTTGCCCATTTCTTCACTAGGTTGTTGGTTTTTGGGTTGTTGAATTTTTGATAAGTTCTTTATAGCTACTATGTGTTTTTCTGCATGTCACTGTCCAGTTTTCCCAGTATCACTTGCTCTGTGAAGAAGGCTGGTGTTATTTTGATAGGGATTGCAACACTAACCTGTATTTGAACGTATTTCCAGGATAACAGTTTTCCTGTCAAAGAATTTTTAATGGATAAATAATTTTCCATATAATGTATTTTACCACTCTTTTGTATTGTTTGGGTGTTTAGATTTTTCCTGGTTTTTCACCACTATAAGTAATTTGATGATGTATATATCCTTGTAAATAAACCTTTGCTCCCTTACTTAATTACATCCTAAGGATTCAGTCCTAGAAGTAGCATTGCCAACTCAAACTTCATCGTCTTTTTTAAGCCTCCTGATACATATTGCCAAAGTAACAGACATTTGTGCCATTTTATATCCCATCAACATGTCCTTTCATTAGACAATGTTCTTCAACAGTGTGACATTTTGCATTTTGTGATATATAACATGAAGCACATTTTACTACAAATTCCCAGTGTCAACTCAGAAATCACATAGACTAACTCTCTAGTTGTAATTCTCTAGGAATAAGATGTTTTGATGAATCCTTTGTTTCTTTTTCATTTGCACCATGTGCTAAAGAAAACAGAAAATTCAATACCTGTGCTGCACCACCTGTCTGTATTTCCCTGCCCCCATTATAACTACAGAATCATGCTCTGGCATTATTTTCTTATATACATGCCTGAAATGAAAATATGTAACATTTGAAAAACCTCCATATAATATTTTTATAGCAGTTTAATGCCTTTTTACAAATCTCCTATGAGTATTTCCCTTAGCAATCAGTATCTGACTAAAAGTTTGTTTTCAAGTAAACTAGTGTACTTCTGTGTATCGGTGAGGGCTATGTACTGTACTTCCTTCTTTGTCCTGGTTTTTACAATGATCAGAACTAAATTCTATGCAATTACTGTAGCACTATTCACTTTAAGCAATATTTTCTTAAATATAAGTTTTCTTTTCTCCTTTTTTAATTTCTTATTTCTCTCTTTTTTTGTGGAATGTTCAGCTCTTGCTACAATTAATCTACCTCAGTACTTTTCAGAAGATGGAGAGAGAAGATCAAATTACAAATCAGTTGATCAAAATTACATCTTGGGGTGCCTGGGTGGCTCAGTGAGTTGAGCCTCTGACTCTTGATTTCAGTTCAGGTCATGATCCCAGGGTTGAGGTAAAGAGCCCTGTGTGGGACTTTACACTGGGCATCGAACCTGCTTACAATTCTTTCACTCTCACCCTCTCTCTCTCTCTCTGCTCCTTCCCCCTGTCTATTAAAAAAATTATATCTTTAATTAGTAATATAGATGATTTTGGGGTTGGGCTAAATATGTATTAATTTTTATGTATGACTTAGAAGCAGTTAAAAATTAGAGGGTGAGTTATTTTGCTATTCACCTTTCTGTGCCTGGCAAAAGAAACTAGGACTTTGGGAGTAATCAAAGGCTTTATTTAAGTTTAATCTGAATTTTTTTATTTAATAAATCATCAAATGGATTCTTTAATAACACAGAACTAGCTGTAGAAGAGAGTTCTGCATGTTTTAACATTTTATATATTACACAGATACCAGATCTAGCAACTGCAGGTTGATATCCTGAAATAATTTATGTTTCTGGTTCTGTATTTTTAAAGCATTATCATGTTTGGTATCTTAGCTTTCTGTTATTATGTGTTATCTTGCAAATATGACATGGGAGACTAGTTAGGTTTCCAAATATCATGGGAAAATAGGATTTACATCTCATAGTTATGTATACACTTATTTTTCTTGTGAGTTAATTCTGTGTCCCTTCCACAAATGTTCTATGAACCATGTAAAATCAATTCTGATTGTAACTAGTTAAATAGCAATTTGCTCCTAAAAGTGCTATTCTAAGAGATGAGACAAGTGGAATAAAAGTTACCCATGACTTTAATAATGAGTCATTTCAAAGAATTCAGGGTTGATTCAGTTACTTATGCATTCATCAGTGTATATTTATTTACCTTTTATGTATCAGGTACTATTACTGGGATAAAATGGTGAACTAGACAGTCAAGGTTCTTGATCTTATAAAATTTACATTCTAGGGATACCTGGGTGGCTCAGTAGGTTAAGTGCCTGGCTCTTGATTTAGGCTCAGGTCATGATCTCATGGTTTGTGGTTCAAGCCCTGTATTGGGTTCTGTGCTGACAGTGTGGAGGCTGCTTGATATTCTCTCTTTTCCCCTCTCTCTCTGCCCATCTCCTGATCTCTCCCTCTGTCTAAAAATAAATAAATAACTAAAAAAAAAAAAAAAAAAAACGTAAAACTTACATCCCAGAAGGAAGAGCCAGAAAATAAAATAAAAATAAATAAGTAAATAAGTAAGAAAATTTTAGTTGTAAGTACTATTCAGAGAATTAAGTAGGGATATAGTAGTAAGCCTCTACTTTAGAAACATTGGTCATAGACGAACTTCTGAGGAGACTAAATTTTAGCTGAGATCAGAATGAGAAGAATAATTCTCTTCTGTAAAGATCAGTGGAAGATCATTCTGAGTAGAGAGTATAGGAAGTGCAAAGGCCTTGAGATGGAACTTGGTGTGCTTCCACAAAAGAAAGAAGGCTAACAGGACAAATACTAAACATCCTCTACCTTTTTTTTTTTTTACTCTAACAGAGACCCTCTGTCTTTTGGTACCTAAAGATCAAAATGAGAGGTATCTGGGTCACTCAATTGGTTAAGTGTCTGACTCTGATCTCAGCTCAGGTCTTGATCTCATGTTCGTGAGATCAAGCCCCACATTGGGCTCCACAGTGGTCATGAAGCTTACATTCAAAAAAAGATCAAAATGAAAGGCAGCCTTTGCCATTTCTAACAGTTGTTCTGCATTTTTCTGATTCTGAGATAGGAGTGCACAGTGCTATTACTAATAATACTAGACCTTATATAGTGCTTCCTACAGCAGGTACTGTTATAAGTTCTTTACATGCATTAACCTATGAGGTTATGAGATAGACATGTTTGTGTTTATGTTTTTGTAGTTGAGGAAACTGAAAAATGGATAAGTTACTTAACATGGGAACAAAGAGCTAGTAAGTGGCAGAAATGAGATTTATTTCCATTAGTCAGAATCCAGAATTTGTGTGTTTAACCATTATTCCATATTGCTTCTTGATGATAATAATGAGGAATATAGTGGTATACACCTTTGTTTTTGCTATCAAAGCATTGTAGATTGAACAAATCAATGTTATCCTTGAGTTACATCTTATGAAAAGAATAAGGAATTGATATGTAAAATATAAGATACTAGGTACAAGGACATGAGTTTATTTTGCATCCCTGAGCAAAGTAAGATCATTTGCCATATCTTCTGGATCTATACCTCTGCCATCATCCATTCATTTGTTCTCTTACCCACCAATAGTTACTGTTTGCCTGTCATATACCAAGCACTTTTGTAGGTACTAGCAATACAGAAATGGCCAAATTAGTCTCTGCTCTTACAGAGTTTACTTTTTCTAAAAGTGTGACAAAAATTCTATATTAGTAAAGCAAATCTTTAAAATTAACTCAGCAGAATCAAATGTTTTCAGATATAGTTAATTTGGTCTTTACAGATGACAGACTTTTTCAGATCACAAGGGAATAAATGACTTGAGTCAAGGCTTTTCCACAGCTGGAAATCAACTTTAAGGTTAGATTTCCATGAACCCAAATGATCTGGCTCCAAATACTGAATGAATCCAATTCTTTGGAGCAGACCAAGATTTGCAAGAGAGGCAACATCTGTCCCATAGAATGGAACCTGATGTATTTGTAAATGACCAGTGCTTTCAGTTCTGTAAAGCTCAGTTGAACTTGAGAAGAGATAGCCAGTGTCTCCTGATTCTGAGTAAATTCTTATCTTTTCCAGTCTACCTTCTGCTAAATTAAACCATGGAACCTGGAAGTCAGCAATGTTATATAAACACTCTAGAAACATTATGTTGTGAGTAGGGAGATGGGGTAATGAACCATATATAAAACTGTTGTTATTGGAGTCCATAAAAGAAGGAGAGATTAGAGTTTTTTAAAAGTACAAGTACGATGAGTTAGTGGAAAATGAGACTAAGATGAGAATAAATGTGTGAATATTAGAGATTTTTATAGAATGGAACTTGATTTGAAATGGAGGAATGGAAAAATGCTGAGACCATTTTAGACTTATTGGAAATGGTAAGGAAAACAGTGATACATTTTATTATCATATTTGAATTGCCTGGTACTATAAAAGACCATTCTTGTAAAACTGCCAGATTTCTGGAATTTTCATGAACTAATTAAAAAAACCACAGGCTACGTTGTTTCAGGAATACACTGAGCTCACATGAGTGAGCTCATTCCTTCACTTCAGGAAATCAGAGCTCACATAAGAATTTATATCTTACTTTGGGGCGCCTGGGTGGCTTAGTCGGTTAAGCTTCCGACTTTCGCTTGGGTCGTGATCTCACGGTTCGTGGGTTCGAGCCCCGCATCGGGCTCTGTGCTGACTGCCAGCTCAGAGCCTGGAGCCTGTTTCAGTCTGTGACTCCCTCTCTCTCTGACCCTCCCCTGCTCACGCTGTCTCTCTCTCTCTCCTAGAAATAAATAAAACATTAAAAAAAAATTAAAAAAAAAAAAAGAATTTATATCTTACTTCAATTTTATCATCACTTGGCAAAACTTGTTTAATAAATGGATTTTCTTTATAAATCTGGTGCCACATTTCTCAAAGTGACATTGAGAAACTCCCACTTCCTTAGGAAATTATTTAGATTCATATTTCTGAGATTAAATATGGGAGCGGTAGGGTAAGCAAAGGACTTCACTGAATCTTCAAGGTGCTAGGGAACATTATAAATCTCCCCCTTGGGGGATATAGTACTATTTTTGTCTTAAAGCATTCTGATAGATTTGTGTCATCTGAAATACAATTTGGGAAATACCCATCTTGTTCACTGTGGTCATGTTCCCATTGGATCAGACTCCATAATAATCTTTTCCTAAGTCTTTAACTATTTACATTACAATCATGACTTGATGTCTCTTCATTCTTAATATCATAGTATCACCAATTTCTCAAACAAGAAACTCCAAGAAATTATATATTTGATTGCTTTTTATTCTACTTTCCCAGACAATTGTCAACTCCTACTTCATTTTTCTTCCCAGTATTTCACAAATATTTCTCACTTTTTATTTTTCTGGAATTACATCCTTGTGAGGGAGCTTTATTTTTTTCTTTTAAGATTTATTTATTTTGAGAGAGACTGGGAGAGCACACATGCATGCATGAACAGGGGAGGGGCAGAGAGAGAGGGAGAGAGAATCCCAAGCAGGCTCGGCGCTGTCAGGGTGGAGCTGGAGATGGGGCTTGATCCAGGGCTCCATCTCACCAACTGTGAAATCATGACCTGAGCAGAAACCAAGAGTCCAACACTTTTTTTTTAAATAGTTTATTTGATTTTTAATTTACATCCAATTTAGTTAGCATATAGTACAACAGTGATTTCAGGAGTAGATTCCTTAATGCCCCTTACCCATTTAGCCATCCGCCCTCCCAAAACCCCTCCAGTAACTCTCTGTTCTCCATATTTAAGAGTCTCTTATATTTTGTCCCCCTCCCTGTTTTTGTATTATTTTTGCTTTCCTTACCTTATGTTCATCTGTTTTGTATCCTAACATCCTCATATGAGTGAAGTCATATTAACTATCTTTCTCAGACTAATTTAGCTTAGCAGGGAATTAAATACCCTGTAGTTCCATCCATGTAGTTGCAAATGGTACGATTTCATTCTTTTTTTTTTAACATTTTTTTTAAATGTTTTATTTATTTCTAGGAGAGGGAGAGAGAGACAGCGTGAGCAGGGGAGGGTCAGAGAGAGAGGGAGTCACAGACTGAAACAGGCTCCAGGCTCTGAGGTGGCAGTCTGCACAGAGCCTGACGCGGGGCTCGAACCCACGGACCGCGAGCTCATGACCTAAGTGAAAGTCGGACGCTTAACCGACTAAGCCACCCAGGCACCCCGGTAAGATTTCATTCTTTTTGATTGCTGAGTAATACTCCAGTGTGTGTGTGTGTGTGTGTGTGTGTGTGTGTGTACACCACATCTTCTTTATCCATTCATCTGTCGATGGACATTTGAGCTCTTTCCATACTTTGGCTATTGTTGATAGTGCTGCTATAACATTGGGGTGCATGTGCCCCTTTGAAACAGCACACCTGTGTCCCCAGGAGTCCAATACTTAACTGACCAACTGAGCCATCCAGCACCCCATCAGGGGCTTTGATCAACATATGCCTCCATTGTTTCAGCCCCTTCAACAGGCCAAATTTCTCTCCAAGGAAATTTTTACTACTGATAAAGATGTCACTCCTACTTCTTCTTTTGACCATGTTGCCTTTCTTGGTTTCCTCAGAGGAAACATTTGTTACCTGATAGTCCTGCTAAATGTAATTTTTAAAAAGTCATGTGCATGATTCTCATACAAATAGAAAGTACACATGAATCAAAGACTTTATTCAATTTATTAATTAAAGGAAAAGGGAGTAAGATGTTAAAATTGGTTCAAAGTTTTATAGTCAGAGATTTATATTCTCTACCAGGTAAAATTAATCTGCTACTATAAATGAGTAATTTGCATTGCTACTAACTTGAATTATTTGCATTGCTACAAGCTTTGTATTACTTAACCTCTACCATATACGGTTGTAGAATAGCCTTCCCCATAGAAAGTCAGTCATGGATGCACACTCCCTTAGAATCAGGTAATACTGAGAGAGTCCATTGCACAGTGCCCAATATCCACCCAGGGCATTTTGAGTAATCTTTGTGCCTGTTTTTAAATATTGGGTAATTTTTTTCAGCAGTCAATAATTCTCCACTGACAGTATTTATTTAATCAGTGTTTGTGTTACTTTGTTTCTACAGTGGTGCCACAGCCTGGGCTTAGTAACTTCTAGAGAAGGATTTGTGTAGGTTTAGCTTGCCGGGTGAAGGCCTTGCATAATTCCACTGGAGACAGCAATTTTAAGGCTTTCCATGAGAACATGTGAGAAAAACTTTTCCTATTAAATAAACTGTAAATAAATTTCCACACAGATGTAAGTAGTCAATGATTTTAACCTCCTAAATGTGCTCTACTTCCCATTCCCCAGCCCTCCAAATATTGAGCTAAGTATACAGCCCCCTTAGAATGACTGCACGCACTGCAGATATGAGACGGCTGTGGAAGTGTGTGTTCTTTTTTTTTTTTTTTTAATATTTTTATTTATTTCTAGGAGAGAGAGAGAGAGAGACAGCTGAGCAGGGGAGGGTCAGAGAGAGAGGGAGACACAGACTCTGAAACAGGCTCCAGGCTCTGAGCTGGCAGTCAGCACAGAGCCCGACGCGGGGCTCGAACCCACGAACCGCGAGATCATGGCCTAAGCGAAAGTCGGACACTGAACCGACTAAGCTGCCCAGGCGCCCCGGAAGTGTGTGTTCTTGAACGAGGCTGTTGTCTTGAATGATTCCTCTGTGAGTAAGGATAGCTGACCCTTGCAGAGATGAAACCCACATATTTGGATTCTTCCATTACCAAAAATGGGTATAAGTGACAGCATAGTTCAGTTATAGTGGGAATACATATTCGACTAAATACATAAACCAAAAAAAACCCAAAAAACCAAAAACCAAAAAACAACACTCTACCAATCCATTGGATGCTTTATTCTCTTAGTGAAAGAGATCAGGTCCTTTCAGTAAGCAAATACCTCTGGGAGGCTATAGTCTGAGATTTATGTTCTCTACTAGATAAAATTAATCTGCATTACTGTAAAAATGAGAATTTGCATTGCTACTAACTGGAATTATTTGCATTGCTACAAGCTTTCTATTACTGAACCTGGATTATTATTGCATAAATCATTCCTTTAACCAGTGCCTTCTAAACTATCTGTGGTGAATAACCGCACATATAATACCCAATGTCATGGACCAAGATAATAAAAATGAATTTCTAGAAAAACAAAACCAAAACCCCCAAAAGGCAAAAACATAAGTAAGTTCCAATTTTTTTAATTTTTTTAATGTTTTTTATTTATTTCTAGGAGAGAGAGAGAGAGACAGCGTGAGCAGGGGAGGGTCAGAGAGAGAGGGAGTCACAGACTGAAACAGGCTCCAGGCTCTGAGCTGGCAGTCAGCACACAGCCCGACGCGGGGCTCAAACCCACAAACCGCAAGATCATGACCTAAGCGAAAGTCAGACACTTAACCGACTAAGCCACCCAGGTGCCCCAGTAAGTTCCAATTTTTAATTAGTGGATTGAACAGATAAAAACTGCATTTCAGTAAATATAATTAGCACAACATAAGAAGTAAAAAATGTAATTACAAAAAATGTTTATTGAAGATGTTCATGGGGATAGATTATAATCACTAATCACTTTTTAAATTCCACATTCATAAGTAAACTAAAAGTTGAATTGAATATTCATTTCCACATATAAAATGCCTATATGTGCATACCTTGAATGAGCATAGTGCCTATCAATATTAAAAGTTTCAATATAAGGGGTGCCTGGGTGGCTCAGTTGGTTAAGCATCCAACTCTTGATTTTGGCTCAGGTCATGATCTCACGTCTTGTGAGATTGAGCCCTGTGCCAGACTCTGTGCAGACAGTGTGGAGCCTGCTTGGGATTCTCTCTCACCCCCTCTTTCTGTTCCTACCCCATTTGTTCCCACTCTCTCTAAATAAATAAATAAACTTAAAAAAAGTTTCTATCTTATTTTTCCTTCCCTTTTCCTATGTTCATCTGTTGTGTTTCTCAAATTCCACATATGAGTGAAGTCATATGGTATCTGTCTTTCTCTGACTGACTTATTTCACTTAGCACAATACCTTCCAGTTCCACCCACGTTGTTGCAAAGGGCAAGATTTCATTCATTGCTGAGTAGTATTGTTATGTATATATATACATATATATATAGATAATATATATATTATCTATTTCATTATATATATGTATATTTATACACCACATCTACTTTATCCATTCATCAGTTGGTGAACATTTGGGCTCTATTCATAATTTGGCTATTGTTGATAGTGTGCTATAAACATAGGGGTGTATGTGTCCTTTCTAATCAGCACTGGATTGGATACACTCCTAGTAGTGAAATTGCTGGGTCATTGGGTAGTTCTTTTTTTTCCTTTTTTTTTTTTTTTAACATTTTGAGGAATCTCCACACTGTTTTCCAGAGTGGTCGCACCAGTTTGCATTCCCACCAACAGTATAAGAGGGTTTCCTTTTCTCCACATCCTCACCAACATCTGTTGTTTCCTGACTTGTTAATTTTAGCCACTCTGACTGGTATGAGGTGATATTTCAATGTAGTTTTAATTTGTATTCCCCCTGAAGATGAGTGATGAGCATTTTTCATGTGTCTGTTGGGTATCTGGATGTCTTCTTTGGAGAAGTGTCTATTTGTGTTTTTTGCCCATGTCTTCACTGGATTACTTGTTTTCGAGTGTTGAGTATGGTAAGTTCTTTATAGATTCTGGATACTAACCCATTTATCCAATATGTAATTTGCAAAGATATTCTCCCATTCTGTTGGTTGCCTTTTAGATTTGTTGATTGTTTCCTTTGCTGAGCAGAAGCTTTTTGTCTTGATAAGGTCCCAAGAGCACTGGGTATCGTATGTATGAGATAAATCACTGGATTTCACTCCTGAAGTCAAGACTACTCTGTATGTTAACAACTTGAAAATAAATAAAGAAAAGAAAATACATAAAGCACATGAAAAAAAAGCTTCAATTTGACAAATGAGATTGCCTTTTGTGTATTACTTTATCTAAAGTAGGGTGAATGGATAACTATGTTATACATAGAGGATAATGGACATCTAAACTGTTTTTATGTTTTGTTTTAATAGTGGAGAAACCAGTCTTATGGAGGTATATTACAAGAGTGGTAGAAAAATTTTAGAGGCATTTCAGCATGCTTGGGATATGCATTTTTGGGTAACATTTTATCATGATATAATTTATAGGTTACAAAATAATTGCAAAAATAACCTAAGGAACTCATATACATCCTTTACCACATTTGCTCTATCAAAGACACCATTTAAATTTTGAAATAACCTAGTGCCATTATTGAAATCAGGAAATTAACATTGTATAACACTATTATCTAATCTGCAGTTCATGTCTGAATTTTGTCAGGTTTCCCTTTGACTATACAAAGTGTGTTTGTGTGTGTGTGTGCATGTGCATGTACACACGTGTGCATCTATGTGTGTGTGCATAATTTACCCCTCACAGTCCAGCGTCATGCATTTAGCCTACGTATCTCTTTAGTCTCCTTTAATCTAGAACAGTTCCTCAGGGATTTTTTTGTTTGTTTGTATGCTTTTTGTTTTTTGCTTTTTTGAAGAATAAGGGCCAGTTAATTTTAGAATATCCTCTTTCTTATCAAGTTTTTATCTGCTAGTTTTAGCACTCATTAATGCTTTTCTAATTCTCTTGTTTCTTCTGTATTTATTAGCAGGCATTCTAATATAAGGAAGGTCTTTCACTTCTATTTCTTTGTTTATTCATTCACTTATTTATATCAAAATGTACTCATGCATTTTTATCTTTCAATGAACTTTGTAGTTCATTACCAAGATGATTTATTTTGATGCTTGAATTGTCCCAGATTTTGCCAGGAGCTCTCCTGTCTTTTTGACATGTTTCTATCATTTTTTGAGCAATTTCTTAGTTTCTGGATGATGCTGTAGGCTTATTCCTGCCTCAGAGCCAACCTTTTCTCCAAGGAGGTCTGTTTTTATAAATTAACATCTAGGAGCTAAGTGTGCTAATTGCTTCTGGCATGTAATTGCTTCTGGATCCTTTCAGGAGGCCAGACTAGAATGGGCACACCTATTCCTGTAGGAATACATTCCTATATTTATTTCCATACATATTAAGATTAATGTGTTCACTCTGATATCCCCAATTCCTATCCAATGCCAAGGCTTAGTCTTTCCCGCTTTCTATACTTGTAATTCTCCTTTCCATCTTCTAGCTGTCTGTTGTCATTGATTGCTAATTTAATTTCCTTGCTGTCAGAGAACATACTGTGAAAGATTTCAAACTTTGAAATTTATTGAGACATTCCTATGACCCAGTATAATGTCTGTTTTAGTGAATGTTCCTTGTGCACTTCAATATAATACGTATGCTGTGGTGTTGAGTATACTGTTTATAAATATTGATGAGGTCCAGTTGGTCAATATGTTGTTCAGATATTCCATATCTTTACTATTTTTTGTGTAGGTAGTTTTAAATATGTTCCATTACTTTTTCACAGAAGGGGATTTAAATGTACAACCATGATTATAGATTTGTCTTTTTTCTTTAGTTCTGTCAGTTTTCCTTCATGTACTTTGAAACGCTGGTAAACAATTTTTACTGTTATACTTTCCTGATAAATTGATCTTTTTCATTTTGAAATGTCTTTGTCTTTTTAAAAAAATTTTTAGATGTTTATGTGTGTGTGTGTGAGAGAGAGAGAGAGACAGAGACAGAGACAGAGACAGAGAGAGACAGAATTTGAAGGCTCCAGGCTCTGAGTTGTCAGCACAGCCCAGTGTGGGGCTTGAACCCACAAACCATGAGATCATGACCTGAGCCAAAGTCAGATGCCCAACCAACTGAGCCACCCAGGCACCCCTGAAGTGTCTTTGTCTTTTATTTGGAATGTTCAGTCTTTTAACATTTAATGTAAATATTAATTGGACTTAGGTCTATACATTAGCTATTCAGTTTCTATTTGTCCCCTCTGGTTTTTATTTTTTTGATCTTTTTCCTAGCTTTCTTTTGGGTTCATTGAATATTTGTCAATATCCCATTTTCAGTATTCAGTATTCTTCTATTGCCTTTTAATCTAACCTCTGTATTTTTTTAAAGTTTATTTATTTTGAGAGAGAGAGTCAGAGTGCAGGCAAGCAAGGGAAGAGCAGAGAGAGGGAAGGAGAGAGAATCCCAAGCAGACTCAGCTCTGTCAGCACAGATACAAGACTTGAACTCATGACCTGAGTTGAGACCATGACCTGAGCCTAAAACAAGAAACCAGACGCTTAACTGAATGAGCCATCCAGATGCCCCAACTTTTGTATTTTTAAATTGATTTCTTTAGAAATTACAATATGCATTCTTATTTTATTATTGTCTACCTTGATTTAATTTATGCTACTTTACGAAATGAGAATTTTGTAACAGTATAGTTTCGTTTCCCCACCATCATTCTTTTAGCTCTTGTAATCATTAATATTACATCTACATACATTATAAACCACATGATATGATAGCAAATATATGAAATATTATACGTCCAAGGCTGTTCATGGTAGCATTGTTTATAATAGTAAACCAAGAAAAACAACCCAAGTCTACATCAGTAAAAGGTTGGTTAAATAAACGGTGCCACATCACAAAATTGGATTCTTTGTGGCCTTACATGAGAATGAGGAGGTTCTTTGTGTATGAATATGGTATGATCTCTAGTTCAAGGAAAAAGAAAGGTATAGATCAATGCATGTAGTATGGTACCTTTTATATATAAAAATGGAAAAATATAAATAAGCATTTGTATTTGTTTTAAGAAATACTAGGAGGCTACACAAATCTAAGAAAGTGTGCTATCCATTAATAAATTTTGGGGGCTGGGTATGAGGAAACAGGAAGCCATGAGATTCCTAATTATTTTGGTTTGATTTTTTTCGAAACATTTGAATCTGTTAACTATAAAATTAATTTCATTTATTTATTTTTGTGTTTATTAAAATTTTTAATGTTTATTTCTTTTGAGAGAGAGAGACAGAGAGACAGAGCATGAGTGGGGGAGGGGCAGAGAGAAGGGGAGACACAGAATCCAAAGCAGGCTCCAGGCTCTGAGCTGTCAGCACAGAGCCTGACATGGGGCTTGAACTCACAAACTGGGAGATCATGACCTGAGCCAAAGGTGGGTACTTAACCGACTAAGCCACCCAGGTGCCCGTATAAAATTAATTTTAAAGCAAAATGAAAATATGTATATTCTGTGGTAAGCTGTAAAATAAATACATCACTTATTTAGAAGTTCTGCTCATTCAGAGTTGAATCAAAATATGATGACTCCAGGGGAAGATGGCCCTGTGCTGCTGAAGGTATGTGTCACATGGCTTTCTCCTTCCTTTTCACTTGACCACACCTACCATCTTTTATCTTTGATTTTAAATAACTAACTTGTGTATCTTGGCCATTTGTTCTCTCAGAAGTGTATTTATTCAGGAAATGAATGCTACCAACTAATGATGAAGGATGTATATTACTTTGGGCTATTAATTTTTGTCAATTGCTAGGTCTTTTATGCCCTTAACTTTTTCAAAAAGTTTATTTTGAAAGAGAGAGAGTGCTAGCAAGGGAGGGCAGAGAGAGAGAGAGGGAGAGAGAGAATCTCAAACTGGCTCTGTGCTGTCAGCATGGAGCCCAACGTGGGGCTCGGTCCCATGAACCATGAGAAAACGGCCTGATCCAAAATCAAGTCAGGTGCTCAACTGACTGAGCCACTCAGGTGCCCCTGTTCCCTAAGCTCTTTTTTTTTTTTTTTTTTTAATGTTTTTTATTTATTTCTAGGAGAGAGAGAGACAGCGTGAGCAGGGGAGGGTCAGAGAGAGAGGGAGTCACAGACCGAAACAGGCTCCAGGCTCTGAGCTGGCAGTCAGCACAGAGCCCGACTCGGGGCTCAAACCCACGAACCGCGAGATCATGACCCAAGCGAAAGTGGGACGCTTAACTGACTAAGCCACCCAGGCGCCCCCCCTAAACTCTTAAATGTGATTTGAATAAATTGTTCTTCCAAATGTTAGCAGAGGAGTATATAAGTACTGAGAAACAAGTCTTAGGAATATTTTTTGAGTGGATTGTTGAGAAGACTGCTGGTTTGTGTGTATAGACTACCCCCCATCTCAGCCCTGCGTCTGGCACTGAGAGTCCAGGAGATGGGTTCTGGGTCAGGGAAACATAGAAGATGAGCAAAGAATGGCTAATTGTGACCATGAAAAAAACAAAAGACCTGGGCCACTAGTTAGAACATGAAATGCGAGGGGGCGGGGGGGGGGCGGATGGTGGGGGGAGATAATCACATTGTCAATAAAATAGCAAAGAATAAACTTGATCATAAGTTTGTGAAACCTATGCAAGGAGAAAACACAAAATATAACACATTACTAGGGCAGCCTGGGTGTCTCAGTTGGCTGAGTACCTGACACTTGATTTTGGATCAGGTCATGATATCATAGTTCATGGGATCCTCTCCCCTTCCCCCTTTCCTCCCAACCCTATTAGGCTGTGTGCTGACAACATGGAGCCTGCTTGGGATTCTCTCTCTCCCTCTCTCCTGACCCTGCCCCCTGCAAGCTTAGTTATTCTCTCTAAAAATAAATAAATCAACTTAAAAAAATTACTGAAACTGTTTTCCTAAGAAGAAAAATAGACAATTAAAAATGTAAATTCCTTCCAGGTTGATGAACACATTTTGTGTAATGTCCTTTGAAATTCCAAAGGTATTCTTGTGGAACTTGGCAAATGACATGATTCACCTGGAAGAATAAGAATTAAAAATTTTAAAAATGTCCTAAGACTTTTAAAAAGTCCTAGAACCTGAGATGGATTAATAGCTAGCTAGGTACAAGGATGATTAGGTAAGAATAAAGTGAACATAGCAGCAGGTGAATTGTGGGAACCAGATTATGCATAAGAGATCTTTATGTAAAATTTTCTCAACTGTTTTCATTTGAACATTTTCCACATAAAATGGGAAAATATATGCTGCAGCTCCCTGCTTTTATCACACCGAGTCCAAATGCCTCTGCCTGGCTTTTAAAACTCAGAATTAAAAATGTGTGCTATACCTGTCCAACTTTATTTCCACCGCTCCCTATGAAACCCTGTGCTGTAACCACGCTCATTTCCTCGCTCTCCCTCACTTACGCTGTGCTCATTTTCTCTTTCACACTTTTATGCCTGCTGTTTCTCCTGCCCGAGATGGCCGTTTCCACTCATCCTAATCTTGCCAGTCCTCCATTTAGGTCCTGCTGAATGCATCCCTCACTGTGGTCCATAGATGTGCATCTTCTTCCATCCTTATGATTTAACGCGAACTCGATAGTGCCTTACCTTGTTGACTTGTAAGTTCTGGTCTATGAGTTGAGTCATCCATCATTGTGAATCTTAATGCTTCTTTGTGTCACTCACCATTTGGTATAGTACGGAATAGTAGATAATCAACCAGGAATTGCTAGATGGCTAATGGATGATCACTAACCATAGTCACAAATTCAGTCACTGAATGAATTAGCATCCTTTGTATTTTGGGGGGCACAGTGCCTGCCATGGTTATGGCATCTGGCCCATTGGAGATTTTCAGTAACTTTTGGATAAGTAAATTTTTTTTTAGGTTTCTGCCCTTTCTCTGTTTGAATGTCTGTTTTTCTATACATTATATCTACTTAATAGGCTAAAATTCCAGTTGCCATCTATTATACAAGCATAAACAAAAAATACATAAGCAAATAAGTATATATATATATATATGTATATATATATATATACAAATAAGTACATATATAAACAAGCAATCTACAAATTCACTGGAAAATTAGTGACATTTCAAAGTTGGAAGTACTTTTCCCACTTGTGTCTAGAGGGGATGCTTGCCTGGGGCTACTATAAAAGAAGGGCGGATTATATATTAGTTTCCTATTACTTATATAACAAATTATCACAAATTTAATGGCTTAAACAACACAAATATATTATCTTCTCCTTTCTGGAGGTCAGACATCCACAATGAGTCTTCCAGGCCTGAAATCAAAGTGTTGGTGGAGCTGTGTTCATTCTGGAGACCCTGAGTGGACCCAGGTCTGGCACATTTGAGAATAGCAGGGACACCAGTGCACCTGGACAGAGTTAGGAGAGTTACAGAAGATGACCTCAGAGAGATAAGAACTGGGGCAGATTGTGTAGAACTTTCTGGGCTCCAAAAGGACTAGACCTTTGATTCTGTGTGAGGTGGGGAGCCACTGGAGGCTTCTGAGCAGAACACGGGTTTCAGAGGGATCCTTTTCACTGTTGTGTTATGAATAGATTTTTAGCGTAGGGTGAGAATGGAATCCAGGAGACCAGGAAGGAGGCTACTGTGATCATCCAGGTGAGAAAGGATGGTGATTTGGGCCAAGGTGGTAACACTATCGGGTGATGGATATATTTTGAAGACCGGGTCGATAGGGTTTCATGATGGAGAAGACACGAAATGTACAGAGAGAAAGAGAAAGAGAGAGAAAATCTAAAAAGAAAATCAATTGAATTCCCTCTGAACTACTCTTGGAGCATAGGAAAGGGTGTGCAGCATGATTGACTCACACCCAACTATTGTCAGTGGCATGAAGTAGGAGAGCCTAAAGGGCCGTGAAAGGACTCTTCCCATTTTGCTGTGTGCTGCTGTGTATTTGAATCTTTTACAACAACAATATAGTCTTATGTTAATTGCATGATACTAAAAAAAGTTACAATTTAGACTGACAACTTTTGTCAAGGACACATCTCCCTTCATTTGGGCAACACGTATACAATTTTAACATGAGCTTTATCAGAGATGTAGGTTAACTGAGACAAATGTTTAGCACCTACAATTGGCAAGGAAACTGCACAGTGGCGATGAGCCATCTGATAAACATAGAATTATAAAGAAAAATGCAATCAAGAATGAGCAATTCCATTTGTTATTGACTCAGGAGATTGACATATAAACACACTTGAGGTTAACAGATGTATAATTATGGATCATGGTACCTTTTTTAGAAGAGAAAAATGTTTACTGATTGAAAGAAATAGTGGTCAAACCATATAGTAAGAATGCTTAAAGAGAGAGAGGTACAGCCTGCCTTCCCCCTTCCCCCACAGAAGTCCCATAATCCTGTACTATTTGATGAATTCCATATAGATTTCAACATTTTCCACACTGATATGGAAGTACACTGGTTAGATTTCATGTGGCTCTGTAGATTCTTTTCCCTAGATTAGCAAGCCTTTCCCTGTACACAGAGGCTTTCCTGATATTCAGTGTATGTTTTGAAACATTACATATGCAAAAATAAACTGAATGCATCTTTTTGAATTTAAAGTTTAGCTAAATCTCTGAGTACATTCACACAAAAGTCCCTTGGGGTGGTTCAGAGGGCAAAGTGGCATAGTTATAGGACAGCACTCGGTACGTTCTAAAGCACATAGCAATATAAGAAATTATTGCTTTGATTTCATTTATCTAGGTTTAAAGAGATTTGAGATATTCTAGACACATGAATTTCTAGATAGGTATAGTGTACCCATTTAAACACCATTTTTAAAATGAATAATTTGTTTTTATTTTTGTTTTGTATTTTAGAGGGAGTATGTGTGCAAGTACGGGAGAGGAGCAGAGGGAAAAAGAGAGAGAGAGAATCTCAAGCAGACTCCATGCTAAGCATAGAGCTCGATGCAGGGCTTGGTCCCATGACTCTGGGATCATGACCTGAGCCAAAATCAAGAGTCAGACACAACTGATTGAGCCACCCAGGCACCCCAAAATGAATAATTGAATCCTGAATTGGAGGATTCCTGAGCTTTTATCAAGTGTTCCTTAATCTTTGGGTTCCTTCTTCCTCATTCTGGATGGTGAGAGTCTTTATTGTCCTAGACCCAAGCCAGAAATGAGATTTCTTTCTCTCCATCATGTGCATGTCCATGTCTTGATCTCCTTTTCTCTCTGATGCTGTGGCTGCTTTCAGGTCAGGGCAGGCTCTTGGCTCTAGTTTCATAGGGCCGCAACCTTTTATCCAAAACTCTTGGGACCAGATAGATGTGCTTGTGAATTCAGATTATTCTGATTTTAGACAGGAAATCTGGAACGTGAATCACACATTCCATAACATCACCAGCAGGAGCTAGAACAGCCGCTAAGAATCGTATCCTTTAATATTTCTGCAGCAAAACATATAAATAGTCACACCAAGTGGGATGACTAAACATTATGCATAGGATCATATCAGCTCAGGGCTGGTTTTGTCATGAATGACTAGGTCAGGTCAGGATTTGCTGCCACATCAGTTATTAAGAATTATATTTTAGTTTTCAGAGCTTTTCGGCTTTGGAATTGAGGATAATGGATTTGGGACTTAGATTTAAAAGACTCTGTGCCTGTTGCATAATGGTTCCAGGAAGACTTGATGCTGTAGTCACCCCATCTCTAATTTATTCTTTATATTAGCACATTTCAACATTTTGGGCTTCTCCACCCTTATGACTATTGCTTTAGATAAGCCTTGGGCCTGTACGGTTGAAGGCATTGGCTCCCTTATCTTCAATCCCTTCTCCTTCAAGTGTGGGCTACCTATTGGCACCTGAAAGAATAAGGGTACAAATCAAAGTTATTTTTCCACTAATTTTGTCAGTGGCTCTCCTCTGCCTACAGAAGAGAGTCCTAACATGACAAATTTGCAATTCAGGGTTGGCTTTGACCTGCCCCCAACCTGTACAGTTTTATCTCTTCTGCTGTTCCTCTCTCCCTCCTCGACTCTCGCGGTTAGACTTAACAGTTCACTCACTGTCCTCACTTTTCCAACCTCTGAGCTCATCTGTTATTAAATGCCATTCCCTTAGGTCAGCTTGATGAATTCATACTTGTTCATGATGCAATTCAAACATCTCCTCATTGGGGAAAACTTCTCAGCTCTGCCGAGGTAGAGTTAATGATTTTCTTTGTGTCACCAGTGTGGCTCATATATGAATAAATATATGCCAGCATAGTGTTGATGGCATTATTGCAGATTTTATCTGTCTGTCCATATGTCCACATAGGCTGCAGGCATCCCAAGGGCAGAGGCCATGACTCCATCATCTCTGTATCCCCAGCATCCAGTTCAGGACCTAGTGTATTTTTAATAAACATTATTTGAAGGAATGAGTAACTGGCGTGCAATCATACCTTCAGTTCAGTGTTTCTGAAAAGAGTTTCAAAGACTTACTATTACAAAAATACCTAGGGTCTCATGAAAAACTTGAGGTTGCTGGCCCCAACCCTAGATGGCCCCAAAGAGAATTCCAGAGGGAGACTCTGAAATCTGCACTTTAAACCAACTCACTGGGTGTTTTGAAAGCTAAAAACTGTTATTTTGGGGGACTCTGAAGCATGTGGGAATTGCAGCAGAGAAAAACTGTTAGTCTCAAGATGATTTTCTTCTACTACCCGCTTTATAGTTTTTCTGCCCTACCCCTCAGCCATGGCTATTCTTCAGATCCTATTTTCTCCGTATTTCCCAGTCTTCAGTTCCTAATCTGTTTTGTAACAAGAAACCAGACAGTAGTAATCAAGGGCACCTCATCTTCTGATCCTCACAACAATCCTGAGGTCCAGGGCACCTCAAGCTGATGAAGATGTGAGGAACATAATATTGCTTATTATATACACTTATTACTGACTCTGCTTCGGGGGTTGAGGGCATTTTCTATGGAATAAAGAAACAGACTTGTGTCGGTGGCCTTGATGGAGGTCACTTTGGCTACTCAGAAGACCTTTTCACTCATTTCTCTCTGTAACTCTGTTCTGGGGATCTGAGGTTGCTGGACAGCTAACGCCAAGAAAATGTCAGCCAAGTGGTAGAAGAATTCCTCTATTAGAACAGGATTATTCTGCCCAGAGATGGCTTCACTAGAATGGAATGAGGCCTTCTCATGGGCACTCAGGACTGATAGTCTTCACAGACTCATCATGCAAGGACAAACAGACTTATCATCAAAGGGCAGAGCTGAAAAGGAAAATGGGACTTTCCTTCATTCTTCCTTCTTATTGCTACTCTATATAATGATCCTCAAGAGCAACAAAACAAAACAACAAAATTTTACTTATTTTTCTAAATAAAAACAAATCTGGGCCTGAGTTCCCCTCCCTGCCTCCTGCCCTCCCCCTCCTCCTGCCCACGTTTGGAGAACAGTCCAATTTGGTCACTGTTGCCAGCGAGTCCATTATTTTTCTTTGTTAGAATCCAAAGGTCATAGTTCAGAAACTTGGAGATACTCATGGCTATGGCTGTGCTGAGGAGGAAGGGTGGGAAGCTTATACCCTCTATACCTTCATCAGGCCTGGAGTGTTTTTGCAAACACATTAGCTTTTCTGTTCTCTGTCGTTAGCTGGGAGCCAGACAGAAGGCTTCCTAAGTCCCAGAGTCCTGGATTGGGGGGGGGCGCGGGTAGGGGGTAAATCTTTCTCACTTGTAGAAATGCTCAATCTGCACTTTTCCAAAACTCAGGGAAACTGTGGTACAGACCATCACCTCCACCTGCAGTTTAAAGCATTAGTTCTGTTTTCTTTGCTTCTGATAGAACCCAGCCTTGGTAGGTCTGAAACAGACTTGTTCCCCAACCCCCTGTGGAAAGGAGCTCCCAGAGTTTTGGAGACAGCTGGAGGTAGGGAAAGGAAATTATTCCTTTTAAATCCCTACTGGTTAAAGAGCCCCAAACAATAGTTGGTTGTTGTTTTTTTTCCCCTTCCTAACTCACCTTATTATATAAACACCAAAGGAAAAGCAAGGTGGGGATAGATTGGTTTGAGAGGCTTACCAGATCTCAGATGTAATTTTTGCCTATGATTTAGTAGCTCTAGAGGTCCCTTTGCTTTCATTTTGGTCCACCTTTGTGTGCGACATATGCAGACAGGTCCTCTTGTCTTTGCTCTCTAGCTGGCCATGTTAATAGTCATCATCTAGAATAGGTCAAATGCTGTCCAAGGATCTACCTTTAATTCTTACAACTCCACAAGTTATTATCACCCCTATTTAACAGGTTAGTCTCACAGAGGTTGAGTAATTTTCTCACACAGCCATTAAATAGTAGAGGCAGGATCTGAAGTAATGTCTATATTAAACTCCTAAGCCCATGCCCTTTCTAACATTTTCCCAAGTCTTTTACCATTAGATTTAAAACACAACGTCCCATAATGGCCTTACCGTGAACTTTGAATTGGTGCAACATTCACTAAAATAAAGCCCCCAAGCTCTCTGATGTAACTTTTTGTTACTGTGAATCCAAGGAATATGGAATAACTCAAACAATTCTTGCTGCATTACAGAGGAAAATATTTTATTAGCTTATTTTTATTAACATCCTGTAGTTAATTCCCTTATTTCTCTTTATTTCCCTGGTTTGCAGATAATTAAATCCATGCTCTTCTCTGCTCATAGGTATAAGCTGGGCATCCTATTGAGGGCTGCAGGCTACTTGTGTCATTCTGTGCCTTTCTTCTCCTAGGTATGTCTTCATAACATTGGTGTCAGGTGGTTGGAGGACTCTGTTAGCCCAATCAATAACATAAATGTTTCCAACTCAGCTACTAAATGATTTCCTCCTCTACTGAGGCTTGGCGTATTTTTCCTTCTGCATTGTCTAATTTTCTTTAGATTGTAACACGGCTATTTTAATCATAGTACACTGTGTTACTGGTTGAGGTCATCAAATCACAGCTCCTAGGATGAGTGCTGGAAAAGCGTCCTTGAGTTTGGTTCATCTCCTGTCCATTGTATTTCATGGGTTTCATATTTACGCTTCTGTTTTTTTTTTTTTTTTTTTAAGCAATGACTGTTTTGCAGAATGCCCCAAAAAAGAAAATTGGCTGGCTTGCCTTTTGGTAACATTCTTTAAAATGTGACTGTTCTGTTTTATAGACTAGGTAACAGATAGCAAATTGGAAATTGTTGTATTACAAAGGGGAAAATGGGACTGCTATTTGAAAGAGATGGCTTTCCTTACCCAAATAATAAGTCAATAGGTTCTTTACCTTTTCATGTAAGGTGCTGATTGGACACTTCTTAACCCTTTATGTGAAAATTCTTCTTCTGTCCAGGGATCCAGTGGAAGTTGGAGGGTACATTCTGCATAGCCCAAACAGCTGATTGGATTGGGAAGGGCATCTGGTCTTACTATGGTAGTGGACCATAAGAGGGGCTCAGAACAAAATCTCTGCCTAAACAGGGAGAATGTGGACTAATTACCAACTTGATCCCCATCTATTAGAAATCTGAACAGGGTAGTACAGCAAAGATCAAGTAACTAGTGGCAGATGTAGAAGACCATGAAATAGAGAGAGGTTGTGGTGGAACATGAACGAGGGCATTATGAGTAAGGAGGGGCTGGAAGGGAGCTAACTGGTTGATGTGGGAGGAGTGAAAGAGGCACAGAGAGGAACATGCTGAGAGGAAGTAGCTGGGTCCCATGGATGAGCAAACTCTCCAATCACAGTGGAAGACCTAGTGCCTGTGTAACCTCAGATCTTAGTTTGGGTGTGAAACTGGGCTTTTCTATTCTTGGCTTCTGGGAAGGCTGTTTGACATTTGTGATTCCTGCCTACTCATTTTGTGTGTCTCCTGATAATGAACTCCATGTTCTCTGAAGGAACTTGACATTTTTCAACTAACCAGCATGTCTAATACTCATTTTGAATAGTAATTTTTATCATCAGTTCAAGTTCATTCTATTAGTCATTAGTGCAAGATGTAGAAAGGAAATAGCAGAAATTAATTTTTAAGCATAATTCTACTGGTATGAAGGACATCGGGTTTGTTCATTTTAAGCCTTTTTTAGGAGGAACTTAACGTGAGATACATTTTCTGGGCATGAAGGTAAGCCAAGAGAAGAGACAGCAATCAATACATGGTGATTATATGTTATAAAATCCAGAAAGATCCTTTAGGTAAGAATTAATCAGATAGATGATGAACTATACTCACAGGTTAAAGTTTTGTTTATTCAGCAATGTCTCATCTACTCTGTGTTATAGGTTAGGGAAGTTAAGAGGAGTTGTCCCTTCACAAGGTTAGCGTTCTTTTGAGCTTTTTTTTTGAATTTAACTTAGGAAGGACAATCTTGGACATAATGCAGGCATGAAGGAGATTTGCTCTAACATTTCTGGGGCAGGGAAGATATAGAGCAAGCGGCTGAAAATATGGACTGTTGATTCAAAAATCCAGCTCCACCATGTACTATGTGTGAGCTCGGTCAAGCCCCTTAATCTTTAATTTCCTTTTATGCAGAATGGAGATGATAATTGTGTCAAGCATTTGGTGTTGAGGCTTCAAGGATGAAGCGAAATGATATATTAAAGGACCAAACACAGTACTTAGCATTGAATAAGGGTTCAAATGAATAGTTGTGATGGTAGTAGAATGTGTTGTAGTCACTGTGTTTGTTGTAATTATTACTGAGGCTGGATGGTGTGTCCAGGGAGTGGCTAGCTACTGCCCAAGGGCCAAATTTGGCCTGCCACGTGTTTTTGTAAATACAGTTTTAATAGGAGAGAGCCATGCTTTCTCATTTGCTTATTGTCTCTGTCTGCTTTCACACTACAGCAGAAGAGCTAAATGGTTGTGACAGACTGTATGGTCCACAAAACCTAAGATATATACTATTTGGCTCTTTGCAGAAGCTGTTTTCTGATCTTTGGCATAGTGGATTGAGGAGACAGTAAAAGCTTAACAGTCATACAGGTCTGAACTTGAATTCTGATTCTAGTTGTTAGCTTAGGAAAACTGGACCTGAGACCCAGTTTCCTCACTGGTTACAGTGAGATACAGATAGACATACAGGTCACTGTGTTTACTTATGTGAAAGCCCTTAATACAAAATAGTTGCTCAATAAATAGTAATGTCAGTGTCTTCCTTTTACATTATTCCTTCTGCTTTCCTTCCTACTATACAGAAGGCAGATTGTATTGATCTGGGTTTAATTTCATGATTTCAATAAAATAGCAAAACACTGTAGTTTATGTTCATATACACTACAAATAGCTAGCTGTACTTTGCCTGAATTCTTAGAACTAAGTAGGATCACTCAAAGCTCTTAGCAACACAAGTTATTGAATTCAAATAAAAAAAAATATTCTTCTCCAAGGGGAAAATAGTTTGTCTTTCCAAGTCATTGGCAAATTCAAATTTGTGTTTCAAATTCAGATTCATTAAGCAAATTTCTTAAACCAGAAGATTATATAAATGCACCTATAGCTTCAATGTTTTATTTATTATGCTTAACATGAATTGAGATAACATGATATTTGCATCATGATTACCATTATAATTCAAAGGGTGACAAGATTTGTTCTTTTCAAGTGGTGCAAGTTGGTTAGGTCTATCTGGTGGACAGATGGAGGACCAAATGTGAGTCAGAACTTCCGCATCCTACTCTAGATAAGTACAGCGATGGATTTATCAAAGACAATTTGTCTGGTGAACTGAAGGCTGAAAAAAGCGTGACATTTTCATGCAAATCACTCTTGCTCTTCCGTCTTGGAAATGTTTAGTTGAATTAAATTTGTCATACTCATAATCACTCATGAATAACTAACATTTCCTATTTCCTGCTAACTCAGAAAAAAAATGCACCATCTCATTTTTAGAAATTAGATACTTACAGATATTTCTCATTTTCAGAGTATCAGAGAGACAAGTTATTAAATGTGTAATGTACATGCTGAGCAAATTCGTTTTGAATTTTATCATCATTTTATTTCTTTTTAATTTTTTTTCTCATTAAAAATAATTCTTGGTTTGCTTGCCTATGTTGACTCGATTCCCAGCTTTTGGATATTCTTCTTTATGTAACCTATTGTGAACCTGTCTTGTTGGAATGCAGAACATTGACAGTGGAGCCTGGAGATAGTGACATGAACATTATACCTAGTTTTAATTTTTTCCCCTTTTAAAACTAACTTCCAAATTCAATATTTTTAACACTTTTGCCAGTGGCCCACATGAATCTGCTTTTCACTAGGGTCTACACACTGAAATATTAGCATGAGGGAGGTAGCATGCCTTGAGAACATCTATCAGATGCAGTCTCTCAAGAAGCATCATTGGGTAAGTGTGTTAAGTTACCCACATATTAATTAGGTCAATTTGTGATGTAGCCAGCAGGCTCAGCAAAATAAACATAAATTTTGTTAAGAAGACAAGATAAACTGCCACCAAATATGTTACTTTTAATATTTTTAAGGAGTAATTTCATCTTTAAAATTTTTCTTAATGTTTGTTTATTTTTGAGAGCAAGAGAGAACATGAGTATGGAAAGGGCAGGGAGAGAGGAAGACAGAGAATCCTAAGCAGGCTCTGGTGCTGAAGCTGGACTTGGGGCTCAAACCCATGAATTGTGAGATCATGACCTGAGCTGAAGTCAGCCATCCAGGTGCCCCAGGAGTAATTTCATCTCAAGACTTCCCACAATGGACAATGGCTGAGTATAACATAAACATGGTAGACCGTCACTGACAGGTTGAGAGAGTGTTGGAGTACTAGTTTCTCAGCCTGATTTAAATACATCTTTGGTTATATGAATAAATAAGCCATATAAACCATAGAGCAATGGGCCCTTCTTTGATCCTTTTCTCATATAAAAGGAGAAAGGTGGAGATTGGAAGATGCGAGGCCCTGATCCCATTGCTGGCCCTGATGCTGCCTGGCCAGGTGGCCCTGCATAATTTCTCTTCCTTCCCTGGCTCTTTGTCACCATTTCTGCTAAATAAGAAGCCTGGATCAGATGATGTCTAAGCTTCTCTAGCTCTTTAATTTATTGAGTATGTTTCTTTTTGTTCCTTATATTTAAGTAGTTTAGAACCATTACATAGGCTAAATAAGTAGAACTCATACAGAGTTCATGACAGAATTAGTCATTTGTGTATTAGGATGTTAGAGAATTTTTCTAGGTCTTCTGCAGCTCCTGTGGGAATGGTAATGGCTAACCAGAACCATCTTAGCAAAGCTGGAAGGAATTATCAAGTTTCATTCTATAAGAAATGTGTTTGATGGTCATGAGGTCTCAGTAATAAGGTTAGATGTGATTGTACAATATGAATGTATGTTAATTTAACTATTGTTACTAACCGTAATAACAGCATTTTTTAAATTGAGGATGCATATTGATTTTTGAGACTGTGGTTAATCACCAACTTAAAACCTTCATGCAACCAGTTGCTTTCGGCCCACCTTTGATTTTAGTTCCAGCTGCAGTGAAGAGTTCCAAGTCATCTGCTGCTGCTCCTAGGGCAGCTGATCCCTAACTGTCTGTGACATCCTTGATATCATACCTGTAAATAGACCTGACTTATTCCCGAATTGTGTCTACCTCTTGGGATCATGCTCCACATAAATAACCTGCACTCAAGTTTTTGTCTTGGCTCTGTACTCGCGGTCACCCCAAATAGACAAGATCATCAGAATAATGGCATAGTCTTACCTTTCAAATCTGAGATCAGTGTAGGACAGGAAGTATGGGTTGTGCTGTGCTCCAGAAACCAGAACAAACACCTTTGAAGTTGTTGTAATCTTAATTATAAATAAAAACTTAAATGACCTTGGCTCACCTTCAATAAAAATCTAGCGGTTAAAAAAGAGATCTTTTCGGCACTGTGATATATAAATCTTTTTGAACTTTTAAAATTTAACCCTTTAAGGAAATTGAACTTAAATAGTGAGAGCATTTGTTCTTCAGAAACCCCAGGGGCTGTTAATAAAGAGCAAGCTGATCTCTGGTAGTAGCTAGAAACTGTGCAGAAGGGAGGCTGATGATAAGAAAAATGCCATAGTAGTGATAATTTATGTTGATATCTGACTCTTAGTCTCATATCTTAGAAACTCCTGGGATCATTAACAGTTTGGTTTTTCTCATAAGATTCCCATATAAAACTTACAGATGTCATTTATTTGCAGTTAATCTAAAAGAATGTAAGAGAATGTGAAAATTGTTCCAGAATGTTCTTTGGTCATGAAGCTGTGTCTTGGTTCATCAAACCCTTCACTGGACTCCCTAGCATTGAGGTAAGTGTAGACCTAGAAGGGACCTTTTGAAAAGATTATTGACTCTAGTCCCATATTATATACTCAAGGGAAGAGAGGCTTTGCTTCTGCAGGTTCAGACAGTCACAGCAGATGGAACCTAGCTTTCCTGCCTCAGTCTTCTGTGACAATAGGGTTGCATCAAACCCTGAGGCTCCAATTGGGTATGAAAACTCCCCATCACGTGTTAGCTAAGTTGGATATACTATTTTTAAGTATCAAAAATGAAGAACAGAGCTAAGACTGGGGTGTATACCACTGAGGGAATATAAGGAAACCACTTGTTTAAGCAAGCTCCCCTACAAAAGCAATAAAAATTTAATCAAATTTTGTCTTACTGCATACTGACTGGGGCAAATGTCCACTGGGGATTAAACTTGAGATAAACTTAGTAGTATTATTAGTGTTCTCAGTTTAGAATGAAATCTTAGAAATCAAATGTTTTCTTTCAAAAAAATTTTTTATAGTTTATTTATTTTTGAGACAGAGAGAGACAGAGCATGTGCGGAGGAGGGGCAGAGAGAGAGGGAGACACAGAATCCAAAGCAGGCTCCAGGCTCTGAGCTGGCAGTCAGCACAGAATCCAACGCGGGGCTCGAACCCACAAACTTCGAGATCATGACCTGAGCCGAAGTCAGATGCTTAACCGACTGAGCCATCCAGATGCCCCCTCAGATGTTTTCTTTCAAATCACCATTATTATTATAGATTAAAATTTAACATTAAGTTATAAAACTTTATATAAATTACGGAGTTTCTCAAGGTGCTTATGTTTCTGTGGGTCATTTGAGTGATACCAGAAGAATATTTCTTGTCCCTAAATTTCTTTCTCACCTGTCTTCCTGGTGCTAAAGTTTTTACCTTTTGGGTTATTATCATTGTGGGCCTCAGTGATAGACAATAGTTTGTCAGCTTGAATTACTTATTGGTGCCCTAGCAAAGAGGAGAATCCTGATGGAATGGGTCATTAGAATGACCCCTCTAACTTCATTAGAAGTTTTGATGTGAGCAGGAAAAAAAGAGTACCAGGAAGAGGGATTCTGCATCATGATGAGGACAAAGGAAAAGAAAAGTAAAAAGTAGAAGTAAAGAAATTTTATTTTATTTTTTTTAAATACCTTCCTTTTTTTAAAAAAATATTTTTATTTATTTCTAAGAGAGAGAGACAGCGTGAGCAGGGGAGGGTCAGAGAGAGAGGGAGTCACAGACTGAAACAGGCTCCAGGCTCTGAGCTGGCAGTCAGCACAGAGCCCGACGCAGGGCTCGAACCCACGAACCGCCGAGATCATGACCTGAGCGAAAGTCGGACGCTCAACCAACTAAGCCACCCAGGCGCCCAGAAGTAAAGAAATTTTAAATGAGAATGTTCACAGAATGTAGAAGCTGTTGAATAATAATACTGACTATCCCATAATTTTGTCTGTTATTTGCTCTGATAGCTAAAAATATATTCTGGCTTTGTTTTTTTCCTTTTAATAACAGCACGGTTATACATTTACATAGTGCTTTGCAGGTTATCAAGCACAGCTATTGCCATGACCTCATTTAAATGATGCTGTCAGTCAGGACAGGTATTAGTAGCTCCATTTTTAGAGACAATGAAATTGATGCACAGGGTTATTAAGTGATTTATCCAAGCCAAGATGGGATCTTGCATCTTTCGATTCTGAACTCAGTTCTCTTTCTTCTGAGCCAGATTGGGTTAGAGACAAGAATTTACTTTTCAGAGTCAGAAGAGCCAGGCTTGAACTTGCCACTGTTTTTTTTTTTCTTTGGCAGCTGTGTGACCTTGAGCATGTTACTAACTGTTATGAATTTCAGTTTCTTTAGGTATGAAAAATAAGGAATAGTAATACCTATTTTATAGGATTGTTGTGAAGATTCCATTAGGTAAAGCAAGCAAAGTGAACGGCTTAGTGCCTGGCACATGGTAGGTACTCACTACATGGAGCTATAAACACCAGGAAGAGGTACCTACTGTCCCTATTTCAAAAATTTTCCTGCATTTAGAGGTGAAATGATGAATCAGAGCAGCTTTCCAGTTTATTCAATGATACTGTGTCTTCTTGGCTGACTTTAATTCCTAAGATTATCTCCTGTGAAAATGTGTGTACTGTTTGTGTGAGTGCACTTGTGCATGTCTGGGGGTACACTTGTACAACGCACCAATCAGTACCTTTGTGCATGTGTTGGGGTTACAGCAGCAGGTCTCTATGTTTCTAGGCTGTGTGGAACCAGACAGAGTGACCAAATGTGGAGCATCTGTCTGCTGCAGAGAACTGGAAGCTGAATTATAGTCAGGTAGGTCCTAGTTGAGTCACCGAACTTGAGAAGAACAGGCTTTGTAGTCTCAAAATATGTAAATGATACATAGAGTTCCTGGTGTGAGGATCTGAAAGGTTTGGGCCAGTCCCTTTAGCAGACAAAACTATGGACTCACGTAATTGCATTGATTTTCGAGTAGACTTTATTTATAATTATTCATTCTTTCTTGAAATATTTTAGAATTACCTTGATTAAAATCATTACACAAAATAATCTTCACTGTATTTATTATATATGGCACAGAATAATTTAACACTTTATGGATATGTTTCATTGACGCACAAATGGGAAAAGCACCCTTTGCCAAAAGCAGTACAGTAACTTACTTCAATTTGGCTACGGTAGCACTTTAAGAAAAGACCATGAGGTGGCGCTGTGGCCAAGTAGATCAAGTATGTCTAAACTGAGTGTTGCCCCTAATTATGTATGGCATTTAATTCCTTTCTTCAAATACAGAAGAATCTACCATTCATCTTAGAGTAAGGTTGGTCACTGTATTTTAATAGTATTTGACAGGGAGTGAGTCCTTTAATCACAGATCCATATATCACTCAAGCACTGTGTTTTCCTGGGGAAGGGGGTGTATTTTTAAAAGCCTTAGTAGTCAGAGTCCCCAGACTAAACAAAGGGCCCAAGGGTGCCATTTTATTCAAGATCACTCAACTATATACAGGGACCATTGTTTACACCACCCTTATAGAATTGTGTTAAAGTCTTCCCATAAAATCAAGTGAACTTCCAGTTTATTTAAAGAGCTGATACTTCTGTTACATTTTAATCTGCTTTGACCACCATGGAAGGTCATAGAAACATTAGAACATGAATTCACATTTTAATAGACAGGATACAAACATGCACACATGTGTATATATTGAGGGTTTTCATTAATGACTCTTGCTTTTTTTCCATATAAATATATAAATATCGAATAAAGTGCATGAGAACATGTCTGTACATGTACACAGATACATGTTTGTCTATATACACTTGAATAGATACTTATGGAAAGAAGAAACATATGCATTTGTAATATATATGTAGTCAAAAGATATCTGTCAGGCAGTATTTATGTTCATTCTGATCAAGATTGAGTATATGGGGATAGAATCTGGAATCTTTCCTCTAATATTTAATGAGATGTGCAGAGTTAAAAACTAAGGCAAAATACATTAGAGCAGAGATTTTTTAACATTTGTAGTTTTATCAGTTAGTATGGTGTAATCATTAAAGTAGTTCAGTTCAAAGGCAGCCTTTATATAAGTGGCTTACTATAAATTCTAGCTTTGAAATACATATCTTTCAATGTATCTATAAGGACATAATTGGATAGACTTAATACATTTCCAAATTACACAGTGACATCTCCCACATTCTTTAGTTTTCAAATCTATAATATTTTTCAAATGGCTTAGAGCAAAAAATTATGTTTCATTCAATAGAAATGCTTCAGTATTGTAATCACATATCATATAACTTCTATTTTAGTAAGGATATGTAATTTAATCTAGAGTAATATCAAGATGAATTAACTGCTGTTAATCTCTTTCTCTCTTTAGCAAACTTTTCTATGTAGCATTATATTATTGCTTTTTTTTCAAGGAGTCCAGTGTTAGTGAGTAATAAAGAAGTTAGTTTTTATGGCAGTGAACCAAAATTTTGTTCCAAACTTTGGTCATCATAGGTTGGGCCCAGGTTAAGGTGTATATTTCTAAACTAATTACAAATTTTGACCTCATGTAATATTTCACCTCTCACTCATTTGGTTGGTATTCATTGACAACCAGTCAGGAAACTTTTTGAGAAAATTACCCTCAGGGTCAAAACAAGCCTTTTTCTGAAGCAGGTAAGGAGGAAATAGTTTAAGCCAATTCTCAAAATGTCTGTTAGTTAATATTTTTGACAAGGACCATTCCAATTAGGTCATTTTCTTTAAAAGCAGGGATCTTGTTTTAATTATTTTTATATCTTCAGTACCCAGGAAATTTCTTCACAGAGAGTGTACACTCAGTAGATGATTATGAGACCAAAGCCGAACAGTTTTAGCAAATAATATAGAATAATTGATCAGACAGCATCAATTTACCTGATGGGCACCATTAGGAAAGTCACCTGCATTTTACAGAGATGTCCTAAGAGTCTACTGCTGTCGGTAGCCAAAAACCTGAGTTTATTCCTCAATCTTGACACAGTTACATCAATACTGCTTACTGCTCAAAGGAGCGCATGCACGGTGCAGTCATTAAAGAGCGAGTTACCAAACACCTCTCTGGTGCTGTTTAGGAGAAGCAATTTCTAGAAATATATTTGGTAATGTTAAATTATCCTTTTGAGAGTTTACCTAGGAGACCAAACACTAAACAAGACCATATTGGAAATTCAGAATAAAGCACAAATAGTAGAAGAGAAAGCAGCTGTAGTTATTAAATAACATTTTAAAACTTTTTCACTTCTTAGGAGAATTAACTTGAAATGCAACAAGTGCCAGCAACTTTGTGAATATTTCAAAATGACATCTATGAAAAAGCAGGAATGAAAAAGTTGTCAAGTATTTCATTTAATTATCTTAACAATACAGATTTCATAACACCATCGTTAGTGTCTCTTATTTTTTGTTGTTGTTCAAAATATATAGCATGGTGAGTTTTAAAGAGGATTTTTCTTTACGAGGTCATTATATTATATTCAACCAACTTCTCACTATTTGTAGCTATCATTATTTACAGCAATAGGTAACCGGCTCATGCCAATTAACATAGAAGCAAGGTTTCCACTTGAAATAGAAGTTAATTTAGACTTATTTATGGCCTCATTAAATTACACAATAAAAGCTAATTATTTTAAAGACGTATCATTTACAGTGTTAAAAATAAGTATCGTAAAGCTCACAGCTGAAATGCTGTCAGATCATTTTTGAAGTGCACATTTTGTGTCTTTTAACCCTGCTTTTTTTGTTTTTCATAGACAGAATAAAATGAGGCATATAAATATTATTGTTGGTTCTACTAGACCGGCCTAATTAATTTTTTTCCAGTCTCCCCTTTGTCTTTTTTTATCCCCAGATAGGTGAAAATTTGCCCAGTGTGCCCTCCATGGTTGCTATGGCAACCAGTCTATCACACACAGCTAACCTTTTCATTCACTGTGTCAATATTGTCTGTAGGAGCATCTTCTGGATGTTGTTTTCCTAGGGCAACCATACTGTAGTTGTTATCTGTGGTCTTGGCATCTTTCTTCGAATTCTTTTTCTGTCCCATTTGGAGTTGACTAGATTTGTAGGCCAAGGCCGGTATAGTGTTCACTAAAATTAACTGCAATGGTTTTTTATTTTCCTTGTACTGACACTGAATATACCGTGAAAAGGCTGACCGGTAGGTCTTGTTGAACAGTGTATACACAAGTGGGTTGACCGCTGAGGAGAGGTAACCTATCCAAACAAACACATTGAGCAGGGCTCCGATGATATCCTCGTTGCAAGACTCTTTGCAGATGACGGCCATTATGTTCGTGATGAAGAATGGGCACCACATCACCACAAACAGAAAGAAGACAATGCCCAGCACCTTGCAGGCTTTTTGCTCATTGCTGATGGACTGCATAGTCCTCCTGCCGTAGGATCCTGGTTCCCTGTGGATTGACCTCTGGAAGAGCTTTTCTGAAGACAAGGAGCTCTGAGGGAGGAAGCTGAAAGAAGCTAGTTTGGCTCGTGTGCCCTGATCACTCACACACAAGGTAGCTTCTTTCTGGAGTGACTTGATAGTTAGAAAGTAGGTGATCACCATGATGGTTAAGGGAATGAAGAATGACACGAAAGAGCCAATCAGGACGAAATTATCGTCGGCAAGTAAGCAACTCCCTTCCTTAAAGACTTTGGAATCATCCTGGAGACCAAAGACTGGTATTGGCATAGATATCCCTGGAGTTGGACAGAAAATGAAACTTGATTATGAAGGAATCGTCTGTGAGTATCGCTATGTAATGGTGGCTGTGCAAAGGATTCTATATATTAACATCTTTTAATATATATATTAACATTGTCTAATGTACTTTCAATGAGAAAATTATTTACTTACAGATATTATGTGGTTACATAAAATTTAATATATAGTTATAATATATAGTTATATATAGTGATATTATATGTAGTTATAATATCCATACTAATATATATAATATATATTGACTATATATAATGCATCAGTTCTTATACTTGTATGTTGTTTGCCCTATAGAGATAGTTCTTCTAAGGAAGTGCAATAAATCTGCCTTTAATTTTTTATATATTTTTCCTGATTATAACATTATACTTGTTACCTGGAGAAAATACAGAGTCAAACAAAACTAAACATGACCAATGATGCTATCACACAAAGATAATCACTGTTAACAATATGATGCTATTTATTTTAGATAAACACACACGCACACACACACACACCATTCACACACATTTTATAATTGAATTTCACCTACAGTCTTTAACTATTTTTCTCCTAACATTATGCGTATAGTTTATAAAAATAACTTAATAAAGTTGTGAACATATTTTCTTTTCAGAACATTCGAACATTAGAAAAAAGTAACAATGATTAAAGAATAATCATATGTATTCTTGCCAGCCAGGGAAAATTCTGATATACATTTTATGTAGTTTTCATTCCATTTACATATATATGTAAATAATTGTGTGTATGCAGTATTTTATGTGCTGTTTTAGATCTTCTTATTTCATTGAACACTCAATCATGAAAATTGCCCGTGTTTTAAAGTCCTTTTGAAAAATATAATTTTCTAATGTGAATTAAAGTACGTCACCAATTATATTTTATGTTTTATTTTCTTTTTTCTTTTTTTTTTTTTAAATATTTTTATTTATTTCTAGGATAGAGAGAGAGACAGCATGAGCAGGGGAGGGTCAGAGAGAGAGGGAGACACAGAATCTGAAGCAGGCTCCAGGCTCCGAGCTGGCTGTCAGCACAGAGCCCGACGCGGGGCTCGAACCCACGAACCGCGAGATCATGACCTAAGCGAAAGTCGGACGCTTAACCGACTAAGCCACCCAGGCGCCCCTTATTTTCTAACTCTAGCTAATTTTAATTCTTTTTTTAAAAAAGCTTTTTACTATCAAAAAGTTCTAACACATACAGAAAAAATACCATCGAAAAACCAAAACAGACTTAGCACAATGAACCCATTATCCAGCTCCAGCAATAATTAATTCAAGGACTGTCTTGTTTTCACCCATACTCCCACCTGCTACAACCCCTCCCATGTTATTTGGAAACAAATCCCACACATCATATTATCTGCTTTGTAAATATTTTCATATGTAGGTATAAAAGCTATGCATTCTTTTTTATTTTTAAAGTTTGTTTATTTATTTATTTTGAAAAGGAGAAAGAGAGCAGGGGAGGGGCAGAGAGAGAGGGAGGGAGAGAGTCAGCACAGAGCCTGAAACAGGGCTCAGACTCACAAACAAGACTCATGAGATCATGACCTGAACCGAAACACTTAACGGACTGAGTCACTCACGCGCCAAAAGCTATGCATTTTTTAGGAAAGCAAATATTATCACGGTATCATTCCCACTCCTAGACAGATTGCCATCCTTGCAAGGAGGGGACATTAGCTTGAGTTAACATAATGTGTAACACAAGTCGTCCTCAGTGGCATTTGCCATTGTCTTCACAAACCTAACTGACAGTATTTGTCTCTCGTCCATGCCAGGCCATCCCAGAATTCTTGGAAGGTGGAGGTAAATGACATCAGAGCTTGGTCTTAAGAACACTGAGTGTGGTTAATGACTATTCATTTCCTTCATTCCTCTCTGTCCCTGGACTGTTGTTGGGAACATTCTGTGGCCCAGGGACATCCTCTGAGACTCTCGATACCAGTTTTGTTCAGCCTCCAGAAAACTCTAGATCACAAAAGTTAAGAAATGGTTTTTAAGAAGAATATTTTGTTTTCCAGGTGTTTGAACACGTACCCGTGAGAGGTGTTTCTTGCACTCATCTAGAAGGTCTTTGTTTGACAGTGTAGTTGCTGAGTGATTAGAATGGAGGCTTTGGAGTGAGACAGGCCTGGGTTTGAGTCTTGGTCTTGGCTCTGTGCTCCTGGGCTGGTTACATCATCCTCATAGTCCCTCATCTATCATGTAGGTGGCCACCAACATGCCCCCGTGGATGTGGGGAGGATAAAATGAATCGAATGTGCAAATGTGCATGGAGGACATCCTTAGTCCAGAGTCGATGTTCTGCCAATGGTAGATAAACCGGGGAGTATTCTTCTCCACAGAATTGTTTAAATTGAATACATTAACTTGATTTTGTTCTATTTTGTCTTAAGCCAAAAGAAGTTAAAAAGCTTTGGCTATTGGTTATATTGTTAATAATGATGTAATTATTAGCTTCTGCCAGGGTAGACAAAGGATCTCAATCAATTTTAATTTTCTACAGCTAGAACTGTTGATTGCTTTTCTGATGTGATGAATTACAGCCATTACTATTAGTCATGATAACCATAAACAAAATATCAACTGTGTAAAAAAGGTGTATGGTATTGTTATTAAACTCTTGGGTGTGCAGTTTCCTAATGCAAAGGATGTTGCTGCCCTGAGAGTCTTTTGCCCTATTTGTTTGCAGCTTGGTGATTTATATAAGTGGCAGTTCTCAATTAATCAGAATAGAGTATTACTTAAAACGCAAAACTCTTCAATCATTCGGCAGTCAGATGACTGTACTTGTTTGGCAGGAACACACATGCGTGGGCGCGCGCAGGCGCGTGCACATACACACACACACACACATACACACACACACACTACAGAATGGCTCAACTTCTGTGGCCAGGGAGAGAAAGGGATGATGGAGTCATCTTACTGAAGTGGAGATTCCCTCTCTTAGCTGCCCAGGGGCGCCTGGGTGGCTTAGTCACTTGAGCATCGGACTTTGGCTCAGGTCATGATCTCACGGCTCTTTAGCTGGCCTCTGTGCTGACAGCTCAGAGCCTGGAGCCTGCTTTGAATTCTGTGTCTGCCTCTTTGCCCCTTTCCCGCTTGTGCTCTCTTTCTCTCAAAAGTAAATAAACATTAAAAAAATAAATTAAAAAACTCTTTATAAGTTGGATATGGCAAGAAGGTCCAGGCAGGCTGTCTGGAAGGGGGACCTTGATTTGGAGGAGAATCGAACTGATTCATTCTTTAAATGGCCCATTCCTCTTTACATAGAACAGAAGTATTCTGACTACTGCCATTTCCCATTCTTTTTCAGTGCCTCACTCGTAGTAAGGGGTCAGCAAGGGTTTATGAAAAGAAAAACTAGACAGTTAAAGCAATACTCTGTAAAAGAAGGGAAGGAATTTTATGTCAAAGAACTAGAACATTTAGGGAGGCTTTGTGGGTAGGAGAGAGTTCAAAAACACTCTCCTAGCAAGAGAGATGAAGACACTGGCTCATATCCAAGGTTGCGGTCACAGCCATCTGCAGTGCATTAATTTTCTGGCTGCTTTGTTTGATAATAGCTGCTTTTGGAGACCTGACATCGCCTCTCACTTGAAATTTCTGCATATAAAGCATTTTCCTTTATGAACAAATAGACAGTGGCTTAAACTACGTGACTGTGCATTTTGCTTAATATATTTTTCTGAGGAGTGGTAAATAGCAGTTAAGATTCAATATCAGTATTGGATCCTCCATGCACATTTTCATTTTTCTCTTCATTAAAACTCAGACAATGAAATGAGTGGGAAATATTGACACTCAGGAGCACGAAGGCTTGGGCTGGTGTCTTTCTTTTAGGGTAGCCCTGCTTACTCTGCACATTAAGTTTGCACCTCTGGTTAACATCTATCTAACCATGGTCTGCTGCGTAGCCTTAACGCTGGAGCACTGGCTGTGAAAAATAAGCTTTATTCTTAATCCTAGATTTTTATGCTTTAATATCTTGGGACAGAATGTGCTTCCGAGGCAATGTTTCCTTGGGAAATAAGAAGGTTGCCTTACTAGGTAGTGACCCTCTGATAGGAAACATAACAGTGAAGTCTGCTGGGCCTCAGGTCTTGTGGGAGGTGCAGGGGAAAGAAACAAATACTTCAGGGCTCTTGTGAAAAAGACTGAATTTTGGTTCATGGGTTTCATTTCCTCTGGAACTATTACCTTTCCTTGGTATTTTAACTCACACTGAATTTTTTCAAGTTATAAGAATGGATTTACTATCAGTTTGACAGAAAGCACCGTTAATGAATACTCCAAAATAGTCATCATAGTGCAGGGAGAGAAATTGAGTATATAGGGCGACTGGGGGTGGGACTTACCCTTCTAATAGGAAGTGTAAAGTTCAAGAGTTGCTTGATTCCTTAAAATCTGTGGTCTCTGACCAGGCAGATGTCCATAAAAGTGAGAGCTAGATAAACATGTCAGTTACCTAAGAAATTATGTTTCTTTTTAGATTAATTCTTAATATCTGTAGTGATAAATCATAACTTCTCAAAGTACTTTTACATGTAGTTATTCACTCTTGATTTTATTTTTTTTACAAAATTGTATAAACACTACCCACACTGTCCTATGGGGTAAAGGCAAAAAGGTAAAAATTTCACTTTGTGAAAAAGCTGGGGGCTAGCAAGCTTAGGTGATTCATTTAGACTCATAGCAATTTATGGGCAAAATCCAGACTCCTACGTAAGTTTCTCATTTTTTACAGACAAATTTTTTTTTACCTGCTTATTTACAAAAGTAGCTACAAAAGTCTATGACTATACCAGAAGTCCTTAACGTTGGTTTCAGAAAGTCTGTGATGTTTCTGAAATCTGCACAATTTTCATATATGTGCTTATTTTTTGAGATAGAGCTTTCATCAGATTATCAAAAAAACTTCCAGGCCCTGAGGCAGTTAATAAACACTAAATTATATCACTGCTCTGTGTCAAGAACACACACATACTCTAATGATTCTCTGTATTTTTAAACTTTCTTTCTGTTTTCATTCTTTAATCTCAAAGTCAAAATTTCCTCTGGCAAGACATTATTCTTTAAAGCCAGACAGCTATTCTAGAACTAAATTCCTTATCATTGACACCTTGTTTCTTTTTTATATGGTAGTTATTCTTAACTTTGGCTGCATACTAGAATTACCTAGGGAGCTTTTAAAAATGTCATTGCATGGGCTCCATTCCCAGAGGTTCCGATATTAGTACTTTTAAAAAATGCTAGTACTCACACCCCACATGAACATTGTTATCCAAACAAACAAACAAAAAAAAATACCCAGCTGATCCTGATACACAACCAGTGCTGAGAACCTGGGATGTATAGAGTTAAACGTATAGTAAAAATGTCTTTATTTTGAAAGAAAAGTAAATCGAGGAAAGTTTGATAGCTGCTCCCTTTGCCTTTATTAAACGACTCTGTTAATTTCCAAAAGGCTCCGGCTGACTTCAAGTGGAGAAGTTATGGAGAGAGGGAAAGAAACCTGCCTCCACCCCTCTCCCAATTTGAGTAGGAGTTATCTGGGGGGAAAATGTATTGCATGAGGTTATTGTATAAAATCATCTATCCTTGTTTTAATAATTTGACTGTTACAGCTAAATCTCCAAAAAGGCTTAAAGCTTGTGTTCCGTCCCAAGCAACATAATTTATTCGGAAGAAATGCTCAGTCTCCTTGAAGTATGACCAGTCATGAACTGCCGAAGCCAGTGGCCCAGTTGCTCTGCCCTAGGTTCCTGGAAAGATGGTCTCTTGCTCTTCACGCCCTCATTCCTTTACCTTTCATAGCCCAGAAGTTGTGCTTTTATATGATGATCTTGCATTGAAAGGAAAAGGGACTGAATTCTGACTTGTAGGACGTGGACTGTCGGCTGTTGCTCCGATACCTGACAGTCCACCCATGTCTTTTATCCCAAGGCAGATTGACTTCCATGCACCATCTCTTCCCCTGCCAATGTGTTATGAAGCCCAAATAGAATCTGAATGGTATGTTGGCATATGGATAAATGATTAGAGTCTCATTTTTCTGTTGGAATCACAATTCGTAGAGAAACTTCTCAAATTCTTTCATTCAACTTGTCATGCACTGACCCTTTTCTAAATGAGCAGATATTACATTATTCGCCGATAATGGAGAAGTTTCTTTTAGCAATATGCTCGTGAACAGAGGTTTATTTAGAAAAAAAACTCATCTCTGCTCCATATTACTAAACCTCATCTTTAAAGTATCACATCCTTTTCTCCGTTTGGTTTAAAAGATTTTGTAGTGTTTCTTTCTGAAAGTGTGGGGAATGGGTCTCACATGTGACATCTCATTTCAGAGACTCTGGTCTAGAACATGTGTGCAGGAACAGTGATGGTAGCTGGAAAGTTGGCTTGCAGCAGGTGCCCACAGAATCCAGGCCTACAGGTTGTCAATTCTCCTTCCCTCAGCCTCTCTTACACTTGCCCAAAGCAGCATTTATCATATTACATAATGAAGGACTACAGTTTCCCTAATGCTCAGGCCATTACTAACTAATGAGCCTATCCTGCAAGGTCTTTGTGATCTGTTCTTAATGTGATCGTTCAGTGTTGTCCATTTGTGACATAGGCATATGGTGGTGGTCTCTCTCTTCTTTATGCTACCTCTCGAACTATTCAGAATGGAATTACATAGAGCTTGATTTCTCAGCTAGTCACGTAATATGATCTGAAGAGCTTTCAAAATCTGCTGGCTCCCACAGGTTCTTTTCCCAGGGGCTTTCTGGGCACATTGCAGTGTTCCACTGGTGGAATGAGAGAGGTCCCATTGTTTTGTACCTGTAATGCCCCAGAGGGTTAACTAGGAATCCAAGCCCAAGTTGTAGTGGGCACAGAGAGGCATAGCAGGGGAGACCCCTGGGGGCATGGCCCTTGTGAAGGAAAGCAGTCATAGGAGAGAAGACACAGAGACTAGCTCAGGGACACAGGACGGAGAGGATGTGGTATCTATGGCATGTCAGGTTTCCTCAGGGTTGGCGGGGGGGTGGGGGGGGAAGGTGTACTGTAAATAGTAACTGAAAGGTACAGACTCACTTCTCCATTCTGCCCTGGATCAGTTCTGATTCTATCCTCTTATCTGAAATATTCTACCAACCAGTGGGGGCTCCAGGATGTCTCTGTAACAGGGCCCCATGGGTGGCAGCTGGCTAGGCATGGGAGACTGAAGCAACCTTATTTTGTGGCTATATTTGCATAGGAAACCTCCTGTTTTTGCTTTGACATATGATTATTTGGGTCTTGGGAGCTGCAAGATGGAGGTTATGTTCCCAAACCACATCCTACATTTAAGATATATCTCCTGACATCTTTCTTTAAGGATATCCCCTGAATGAAGCGTTCCTGAAATTCTCTCTGTAATTAAGAGCTCTTTTAGTCTATATTCCTTCATCACCTTCATAAATAATTTATACTGTGCTAAGTCACACTTCTAATACCTTAGAATTTTTCTCTAGAAGTGTCATTTTACCCATGAGATGATAATCTCATTAATGGCAGAGATATCTTTTACTTATTGCAAGCCATTCCAGCATCTTGTGGGATTGATGGGTAAGTCAATGAGAGGGAGAAAAAAAAAGGCAAGGAATTATAATCAATGTGAATTATAATAAACTTTATAGACACAGCTTGAATTTAATACATTATTTTATAATGTTTTCCTTCATTTGTGCTGGGAAATCACAGTAAATGTGGCTGCCAATTAGCCACAGAGGGCAGAAAGAAGGAAAATGGATATTACAATGATACTTAATTTGTGTACTTTTCTGAGAGAACTATGTAGAAGATTAACTAGCACATGCGCTGACTACTTTGACAGCTAAAATCACAAGGGAAAAGATGCTGTAAATACAGTGCCTGAGTGGGAATCAGAAGACCTGGGTTTATTCATCTATGTTTTGACTCATAATCTGGATTTAGGGCTATTATTTTTCTCAAAGCTCTCTTTCAGACAAACTAAATAAATATGTGTTGAGAAATAAGAGCATGATGCAGTGAGGAGAGCACCGACTGGGTCATCCCAAGATGCACGTGTGCCCACTGGCTCTGTCAATCACGGGCTGCATGGCCTTAAGTTGCTTAAAGCCTCCCTCTGTGAAATAGAGATAATAACCAGAAGCCTTCCCTAATTGACATATAGGGCTTTGGGGAGAAAACAGTGGGGTCATGTGTCTGAGTTATTTTGTAAACTTTTGAGATGAAAGTGATTATAATTTACTTTGCGCTATACTAGACTCTTGGGTACCTCAAAAGGCCTTTGAGAACCTTCACGGAGCATAAGATCTTGTAGTGAAAATAAAATACACACACCTAATCCAGAAGGACAGTGGTGCAGAATAGAAGGAGATCAAGAGACAAAATCAGTGACGTGGATAAAGACGGATGGATGCGTGAGGTCAGCATGTGATGCTCATTGTGGGTTACTGTCTCCGGGAAGAAGTTGTGTGGGAGACAGGGTTGCTGATTTGGGTCTGGTGAGTGAATAGAATCCAGATGGCAGAATGATCTGGACAGAGGAGACAGGTATATGATCACGGTGCATTCTGGGCCCAGTGCACCTGGCCTTACTGGGTTGAGTTCCACTGTGTTTGGCATGCACCTGTGAACTCAGGAGCAAGCACACGTTAATTATCAGAGGCATCAAGCAGGCCTCTCTGTGTTAGCAATCAGTTTCAGTCATCCATTCATTAATCAAATATTAATTGAATATACAGTGAACTAGGTACTTTAGGAACTTGAGAGAAAGAAGGTCCTTGAGTCTATGATCACTGCTTTACATTCCAAGATGTTTTTCTGTCATGCACGAACCCATCAGTCCAAAACAAGACTTGGGAGAAATATGACAGAGGGATATAAGCAGAAAAACTGCATTTAGCAGGGGCATCAGTTGGTTAAAAAAAAATACAATCAAGGTAAATCTGTATTTAGCCTGGATTTTTTTAAGTTTGTTTGTTTAGAGAGAACATGTATGAGCAGGGGAGGCGCAGAGAGAGAGAGAAGGGGGGAGAGAGAGAATCCCAAGCAGGCTCCATGCTGTCAATGCAGAGCCCCACATGGGGCTTCAACTCACGAACCGTGAGATCATGACCTGAGCCAAGATCAAGAGTCAGATGTTTAATCAACTGAGCTAACCAGGCGCCCCTGGATTCTTAGGTTTTAAAGGCAGCTATAATGGGAGATAGCAGTTCTCAAGTGTTTTGGTCTCTAGACTCCCTTACCCATTTAAAAATAATTGAGGACTCCAAAGAATCTTTGTTTCTGTGGATTATACCTATAAATATTTGTGTTATTGGAAATGAAAACTGAGGGCACTTAATAATGCATCAATTCATCAAAAAAGAAAACTAATAAACCCATTCCATATTAATTAACATAAATAACATTTTTATGGGAAAGAATTCTATTTTCCAGAACAAATCAAATACTGGAACAAAATTGCAAACTGTTTTTGGAACACAGTTTGGAACAGCTGGGGAACAAAGAAAACTGTTCTGCAGTTTTGAAAGTCTCTGTTTATCTAGTCTAATAGAACAGAGCTGGATTCTCAGAGACGCTTCTGTTTTAGTCTGTTACATCACATACAACATATCCTCCAGAAAACTCCACTGTATCCTTATAAAAGGACGCAAGGAAAAAAAGGGAAGATAAAACCTGATTTGTTCCCAGCTTCATGGAGATATAATTGACATACAACACTGTAAGCTTAAGCTGTACTTCGTGATGATTTGGTACACCTCCACACTGAGACACGTTTGCCACAATAAGGTTGGTTAACACATCCTTTGCCTCACACAGTTAGTGTTTCATTTTTATTGTTATGGGGAGAACATTAGAACTCTACTCTCCCAGCAACTTTCAAATATACAATACAGTTTTGTTAACTATCGTCACCATGCTGTACCTCGGATCCCCAGATCTTATTTATCTTATAACTGAAAGTTTGTACCCTGTGTCCAACATCTCCCCATTTTCCACACTTTTCAGTCCCTGGTAACTACCATTCTTCTACATTCCTATGAGTTTGATGCTTTTGGATTCCACATGTAAGAGAGGTCATACAGTATTTGGCTTTCTCTGACTGATTTCACTTAGCATAATGGCCTCAAAGTCCATCCGTGTTGTCACAAATTACAGGAACTTCTTTTTTGTGGTTGAACAATGTCACATCATCACCCATTCATCAGTGGACACTTAGGTTGATTCTATGTTTGACTATTGTGTTACTGCTGCTGCGCACATGGAGGTTCAGATATCTCTTTGAGATAGTGATTTATTTTCCTTTGGGTATTAGTATTATTATTGTTGTTCTTGTTTCTGTTGTTATGAAAATGGTATTAACTTCTCGGACATCTTGGAAGCATCTTTGGTATCCCCAGAAATCCCAGGAACACACTTTGAAAGCCACAGATGTAGGAGAAAAAGCTACCAGCTTGGAATGGGAAAACCCAAGTTTGGATTCCCTATGACTTTTAAACCAGCCACTTAATCCCTGTGAGATTTTTCACCTTTAAAATGGGGATTATTCTATTATTTAATAGTATCCCCTTTAAAAAACTTATCATGAGGGACAATGGCAGTAAATACAGTATTGTCTAGTAGATGGAAATCATAGAGAAGAATGTTCTACAGTCTTCCTTAATGTGCTGGGCTCTTCATTCTTTCTAAAAATCCCTTCTGTAGCTGAAACCTCCAATGCCCCTTGTTTGGATGTCATAGAAATCCAAGCCAGCTTGATGTCATCCTTACAGTTTAGCTTAAAAATCTCTTTTTTAACAGGCACCAAAATTTGTTTGCTCGTGTAGAGGTCTGTTAATAAGGAACCTGTTTATCGCTTACCTAGAGGCCTCGCAGAGCAAGACCATCTCCCATAATGGTTGATAATGGACTCCTCAAAGCTGAAATGGTCCATAACTGAGTAGCCAATGATGAAAATTTAATGACCTCTTCTGTGGATGGTAACAATTAAGTCAACTGCCAGGAGTACTGAGTAATAGGTGTGTAACATGACATTGCTTTAGAAAGTACACGCTAGGATTCACAGAGCAAGGATAAAGAGATTTCTACTGTGCACTTCCTCTGTGGGAATAAAGATGGCCTTATAAAATCTGGGGTTTCTTGCACAGTTAGTAGGGTTCATAGAAATCAGTGTGAATGGCTTTCTCCCAAGGCACCTCCAGTGCAAGATGGGTCTGTCATTGCTTGTTTTGTTTTTTTTTTTAATGTCTTTATTTTGAGAGACAGAGACTGAGAACGAGTGGGGGAGGGCCAGAGAGAGAGGGAGACGCAGAACTTGAAGCAGGATCCAGGCTCTGAGCTGTCAGCACAGAGCCAGACGTGGAGCTCGAACCCATGGACTCTGAGATCATGACCTGAGCCGAAGTCAGACTCTTAACCGACTGAGTCACCCAGGTGACCCTGCCATTGCTTGTTTTTATCAGTCAGGGTACTTTGGTTTTAAGCAACAGAGGCTGATTTGGCCTGATGTAGCAGAAAACGAGTCTAATAAAATGATATAGAGTTGTTCAAAGAATTCATGACAGGGCTGAGCTACAGACTAAGATTCCAGGAGTAAAACTGCATTACAAAGTTGTTTTGATGAAGTAAGTTCTGTTTCCCTTGTCCACTGAGCACCAGGGGCAACAACAGCAGAGGGTCCTGCCTCACCAATGCCACTTTGACATCAGGGACTCAATCGTGCAATGGCTGGAAGCCAGCCACCTCAGCCACCTCCATGCTGACGAAAATGGACATGGTTTGCTCACCCTATTTGTTCACTTTGGTCTTTTCCACATCACAGTTTTGCCAGGATACTGCTATTTGGGTGAATCTAGGCTATGAGCCAATGTTGTAGCTATAGGGAAGGCTGGGAATTTGAGTTCTGCTTCTTGGGAATTTCCCCAAATTTAGAAAAGTTAGTTGAAAGAGACAGGCAGCCACAAATTTGGCAGGCACCCACTTAATTTGACCTTTGTATGGCATGACTTGTAGCTGTTGTAATTGAGCTGGGTCTGGGAGAAGCCTCTTCCAAAGATGGCGACGCTAAAATTTCTGAACTTTTCCTATTTTCTTCTTTTTCCTGTGATTGTCCTCTTTCTCTGCCAACTCTGTGGTCAGCATATGTTCAAGCATTTAATATTTAAAAATGATCCAATCCAGAAATTACCTACCAGTGTCTGTGAAATGCTTGTGGGGCTAGCGTGGTCACAGAACTGAGCTATGTCATGGGCTATAAAGTGATAGAGAGAATGGTACTTGGGAAACTGGGCAGTGTCCAAGGACAATCATGGTTTTTTTGTTTTGTTTAGTTTTGTTTTTAAATACACATTATACAAGCCAGAGAACACCTATCTCTGGGCTAGAAAAATTTTTCATTATTCAGTTAGCTTGGCACAGGTTTGAAACTTTAAAGTTTATTTGGGGTTCTTCTTTATTCATATCTCGTACAGGTTTCTTATCTTGGCTTTGCTCTTGGGGTCACTGGTCCTGTACTGATAGATGGACACTGTTTCTCCCACGAGGCTCAATTACATTTTTGTTTTAGTTCCTAAGTCTAACAGTCAAGCAGGGTCTTTCTTGGTGTGGCTGCCAGATGCAATCCCCTTGGATTCAAATCAATGCTGTTGTCACACAGGTAGATAAGCTCTTGTTCTGACAGTGTCTGCGGAGGAGGGGACACAGAGAGTCCCCAACTAGCAACTCATTTTTCTAACCTGAGCTAAACTTCAGAATCTCCCTCCTGTCCTAGCCACCATCTCTTTGAGTTGCTAGGATTCTAGAAACTTCTCTACAGTTCCACCTTTCCCATCTGGTCTAGCCCAGACCTTCAAACTTCCCATCCAGTTTTGGGAAGGCTGAGATGAAGAACTCTGGGTTTTGATTCCTCTCAGACTGTCTTTGTGGCAAGAGGCTTCATGTACTCCATCTTCTGCATAGTTGTTTGTATCTTGAGACTTTAGTGGTTTGGGGGAAGAACATTTTTGTGACATCAGAGAGACAGTTCTCTGGTCTGATTTCTGCTTCAGAATGCCCTGTCTTCTTTGGTCTAAGTAGATTTGCAGGAAGAAGCAGTGATACCAGATTAAAAAGCAGCCTTCACCAAGAAGTTTATCTGGTTGTTATCAAGATGATTATTCGCTGTTGTTTTCAAAGACCTAAAATGGAGCTTAATGATCATCTGGTGAAGGATCTTCCTTTCATAGTTGATGAACCAAGGTAGAGAGATATTAAATGCTTTTTGCAAGTTTACACTGATAAAAGAGTGGTGTACTGGCAAGAAGAGTGAAAACCGTATATACAGGTGTCTACCACGTGTCAGACACTGTGTAAGCCTTCAACAAATTTCATTCTCACAAGGCACGCATAAGGCAAGAATTAATATCCCCATTCAGGTGAAGAAAATTGTGTTTCCAAGATATTCCGTAATTGGCTCTCGGTCTTCAGTTAGTGAATGAATGGACCAGGATTCAAATGTGGGACTCATTGATTTTCTTCTGTACCTCACTTTGTGTTAGAACCTTGGCCTTGTGATCCCTAGTCTAGAGGGCCTTTAACTACATCAGAGTTTATTTTTCATTTGCTTTCATTTTATAACAAATACTTCGTTAGGCTTTAAGGATCATGAGTGTTTATTTGCAACACTTGAGCTGTTGAGATGCACTTGAACATTCTGTGAGATCTTATACATGGGAGCTAGGAATAGAAACAGGAGCTAAGAAATGGAAAACAAAGAAAACCTCCACCTCAGGGTGCACGAAGCTCTTCAATAAAAGTATTCTATTCAAGGTCACAAGCAATTCTTTAATAAGGAATAAACAAATATCTAGCTCCCTACGTCGCTTCTCGGCTTGGATGTCTCAAATAGGCACCCTTATGTGGTCAGAGAAAACCCTGGAAGACACACTGCCTCCCCATCTCCCACTTCCCGCCTTTGCCCCATCGTAGCTAATGAGCTACCATCCATCCAGGTGTCCAGCTCAAAACCATAGGAGTCATTCTTTCCATTAGCCTCCCCCTGCAAAAACCTCACCCACATACTATTAATTCTACCCCCGAAATATATCTTGTGTCCGAATCTGTCTACCTCCATCTCCACTGCCGTCTTAGTACTCCAAGCCATTAAGACTCACAACTGGATTATTGCAAGAGCTTTCTGACTCTTCTCACTGTTTCCACCCTTTCCTGTGTGGCCCCAGCCCTGCCTAAAATTCTCTAAGGTCCCCTGCTGCACTCAGAACAGTGTCCAAACTCCTTACTTGGTTATAAGGCCCTGCTTACCTCTCATTCCTTGTCTCCTGTCACTTATCCCTTCTTGATGAGTTGCTTGAGCTGCATTAGCTTCTTTCTGATCCTTCAACCCTGTAAGTTGGTTTCCACATTAGGGCCTTAGACCTTCCTGATCCCACACCTAGGGACATGGCTCCACTGATAATCCCAGGGCCGGCACCTTCTTATTCTTCATCAGTTTTAATGCCCACTCCTCAGTGAGGCCCTTCCTGAGATGTTAACATAAATTAGCCCTTCCTCACCCTACCTGAGTCACTCTGTAGCACATTTCCCTGATTTGTTTTCTCCATAGCATTTGTCACGACATGAAATTTTTTGTTGGTCTGTTTACTTGCTGGTTTGTCATGTGTCTCTTTTCATGAATGTGAACTTCATAAAATCAAGGCGTTTTCCTAAGATACTGCCCGCCTGGTACATAGTGTTTAAATGTTAAATGCTAAAAAAGGATCTGTGGAATAAATGAGCAGGCAAGTTTAGAGACCTTTGGGAAATAAAAACAGAAATTATGACTAAATAATAGACATCTTCATTATCTTGGTTATTGGGGTAAATGCAAGAGTTTGTCCAAATAGAGGTCATTTGGGCCACTAAAAATTCTGATAAATTAAGGTTTTTTAGATGAAAGGGAAAGCTATTAAATATGAGGGCTTTCTATGGATACTACTCTTTCTCTAATATCCTGGAGTTAATAATGATACTTAATATTTATAACCTAACTACTTCAGGGACACTGTGCAGTGGTGGTAGTAATAAGAATAATAAAAATAGTAACAGCAAATCCTTGTATGATGTTTCCGATGTTTCAAGTACTAAGTACTTTATAAAGTACCTAAGTACTTTATACAATTAGCTCACTTGATCCTTAGCAGCAACCCTGTGAAGTATGTACTATAATCTCTTCATTTGCTCATGAAAAACTTGAGGCACAGAGAGGTTAAGTAACTTGCCTAAAGTCACATAGTAATGTGCTTACGGTCACACAATCCTAAAGTGGAACTAGGACTTGAGAGGTACTCGGCCTGGCTCCAGTCTGTGAGCTGCTTTGTTCTTTGTTCTGTGGCCTCAGCCCAGCTTAGCCCTCAGGCCTGCAGGCGTGGTGTGTGTGTGTGTGTGTGTGTGTGTGTGTGTGGAGTGGGGGATGGCTGGGGATGGGGAGGTGGGGATGGGGGAGTGTCAAACTACTCCACTGCCAAGAATCTGCTGCTTAACAAGTCCCACCAGTCAGGCCTGGTTCCTGCATCCTGCAGCCTCAGGTCTGGATCCTGACGTTCCTGCTGTGCCCTCCTGATACAGTGAGCGCAACTAGCGTGAGTCGCCTTCTTCCTGGGTTTGCGCACACATTTCACATTTAGAGTCACGTAGGTGCTCTCCATGGGAAGGCCAGTCATGGCCCCAAGTCATGAATGAGATATGATATGGGATGTGCTCTTGCGGGGGGCTCACGGTTGTGGAGTCATTATGTACTATGAGCCTTTAATATACACCCCTCAGGCGTTTCTTTTCTCTAATTTAGCATTTTCACGTTAACATTAAAAATTATAATTTCCTCCAGTTAAAAAAATTTGTTTTACATGTGTTTATTTTTGAGAGACAGAGAGAGACAGAGAGTGAGCAGGGGAAGGGCTGAGAGAGAGAGAGGGAGACACAGGATCTGAAGCAGGCTCCAGGCTCTGAGCTGTCAGCACAGAGCCCAACACAGGGCTGGAACTCACAAACCATGAGCTCTTGACCTGAGCTGAAGTCAGACTCTTAACTAACTGAGCCACCCAGGTGCCCCTTGCCCACTTTTTAAAAGTGGACAGTTAAAACTTACTGAAGTATAACATCCACAAAGAAAAGTGTATATATAGGTCAGAGGGTACAACTGAGTTATTGAAGGTGAGTGTATACATGTTCCTGCCACCCCAGTATAACCAGCACCTCAGAGGCACACTGGAGACCCCTCCCGGTGGCCACTCCTCCTCTCCCTCACCCCCCTCCTGGAAGGTCTCTGCTCTTCTACCTCAGCAATAGATTAGCTTCTGTGCTTTTAAACTCTATATAATGGAGTCATCAGTATGCATTGTTTTGTGCTTGGATTTTCACTAACAGTATATTTGGGAGATATATTTTAAACATCTGCGAAGTGTTAACTTATTCTTATTATGGTTTCAGGTATTTTAGAAAATAATGAGAGTTTACAGGCACTAAATGTTGGAAGAATGTATACCTGTAAGGCATAGCTGTGTTCTTTTTTTTATTGTAAAATATGTATAATATAAAATTTACTATTTTAACCATTATATTCTTTTTTTTTTTTTTTTTACAGAATTTTATGCTGTACCTTTGAGGCGCATTGGATAAGACTTGTTGGCATGATTTCCTACTATGCTTATTTTCTTTCCATGGGTTCCAGTGGATTAGCATCCTACACCTCTTTTGATGTTGAATGTTTTTCTTCCAACTTAACCTTTATATGATTTCAGGGGTGGGGTGGAGGCAGAAAGCCCCTAAAATGAATGGAAAATGTATGTTGTTGTGACTATGTAAGTTTTTCAGAAGAGAGGTTAATTCCTCAATAGTCTGTAAAACAAAACTCATTTTGAACCACTGAACCGGGGGTACAAAGGCTATGTTGTGTGTGTCATAAAAATATGGTTTCCCATCTCCAGAGTTCTACTTCCCCTGGTTAGTTCATTTCTGAAAATGTGGAAGCAATTTGGAGTTTTGCAAGACATGAAGAAGCAAAGTCACAGTCAATGTCTAATGAGCCAGATAGTTTTAAGGAAATGCAGGAACGTGGGATCCTGGGTGGCTTGGTTAAGCATCCGATTTTCGCTTGGGTCATGATCTCGGGGTTCGTGGGTTTGAGCCCCAGATCAGGCTCTGTGCTGACTGCCAGCTCAGAGCCTGGAGCCTGTTTCAGTCTGTGACTCCCTCTCTCTCTGACCCTCCCCTGCTCATGCTGTCTCTCTCTCTCCTAGAAATAAATAAAAAACATTTAAAAAAAAAAAAGGAAATGCAGGAACGTGATAAAGAATGAGCTCCTTTATGAATCGTGTATTCAGGTTAAAACACCCAGACACACGCACAGACACACACTCCACAAAACACGTTAATGAATTAACTTCAGTATCCCGTGGAGATGTTAATTTGCCAGGCTAGACACATGTTAAAATTGAAGCATTTAGAATAACTCAACCAAAAAGATACTTCCACACAGGCTATCTATCTAATGGGAACAGGAACATCTGAAAAATTGCTTCAGCTCTCCACCTCACCTTATAAACTTAGGATGGTTTGAGACTAACTGGGAGAGAAGTCCTCCTTCTAACGGTATTTTAGCCACCTGAGATGGTTGCGGATCCAGCCAAATGAGCTGTGAACTTACTCATGATGTACTCATCACTTTTCTGAATTTTGTGACAGTAACAGGGACACTGTTTAGCCAACTTCAGCCCACTAAACATTTGACTGCAATGCATTTTGTGGTAGAAATAATGATCCCCCACCCCCCTGCCCCGCAAAGGTTTCGTCTGTCTCCTGGAAACTGAATATCATGTGTTCTGCAGCAAAGGGGAACTAAGGCTGCTAATTAGCTGACTTTCAAATAGGGTGAGGTTTGTGGGTTATCCAGGTGGATCTGGTTTAATCACTAGCGTTCTTAAAAGTGGAGGAAGAGGTCGGACAGGTACGTCAGAATGCCTCTACCTTTGCAGGAAGTGGAAGGCCTCTTCTGGAAGCTGGAAATTGCCAGTGGACGCTTTTTCCCTTAAAGCCTCCAGAAGAGATAGAGCCCTGCTGCTGACATCTTGAATTTGGCCCACTGAGGCCAGTTTTGGATCTTGAGCTGAGACTGTAAGTTTTGAATTTGTTTTTTGTTGTTGTTGTTGTTTCGAGCTAACAGAAGTGCTGGTGTCCTACAGCATCAAAAGGAAATGAATGTATGTTGGCTGGCTCCATTCCTGCTCCAATACTTGGGTGTTGCTGTAGGTGTGCAAACTTCTGGAGAGAGTGGAGGGCAGGGACGGTGTGCTCTCAGGCCTGGGGGGGAGCCATGTTTGCTTGTATGGAGGGCTCCCCTCTTCCCATTGTTTTTCATGGCATTGTTTTTACATTTAGAGTGGTCTTCGCCTTGAAAATCCTTCAAGGGGACCAACGTGATGAGTTATGATATTCAGACTCATCTATCAACTTTCAAATTTCTGTGTGAGCAAGCAATGCTTTATACCTTTATTTATGCTATTTAAGTGCAACTCAGAGGTGTAGACAGGTAGGGTAAAATGAGGCCCACGCTGGGGGTAAGGGCTCTGGATTTTCCCTTGTTCCTTCCTCTGCCTCATGCAAGCTGTGAGCTTGATAAGTGGTTATTCTCCCAGAAACACTTTTACAGGAATTTCACCAAGTCCTTCTGACATTTGAATTGACAATAAAAGCTGTGGGCTAACTTGGGGGAGAGTAAATATCTTCGTCCTGTAACGTACAATGCTAAACTATCCCAATACAAATGTGCTGAATTTAAAAGACTAAGTCTCTTATGTTCTGTAATTTTAAGGTTTCATTGTTTCCCTCCCGAAAAGTCAAATTTTTAGGTTAATTTCTCCTTACAGCCAGTATTGCCGCATCATTCTTTTTTGCTCATTTTGTTCGTGTGTGTGTGTGTGTGTGTGTGTGTGTGTGTGTGTGTGGTGTATTACTTCTGAAATGTGGGGTAAAAGTTGGTCTACTGGTTACATTTCTTTTATAGAGACTTGATGGCAACGTTTTTTGTTGTGGTTGTTGTTTTCCTCCCTCCCTTGTGTGTTAATGCTGCCCTGGGGATACAAGCTACCACAACCGATTCTATGGACCAGGAGAAAGGGTCGCAGCTCAAACCCTAATCTACTCCCTCCGGGTGATTCTGGCTGGTGTGGAAGGAGGAAATTAGGGCAGAGAACCTCTAGAATTAAAATATGGGCCCAAAGCTCCCTCCGCACTCCCCACTCTCCTGTTTACCTACATCCTGCCCAGATCCCTCTGTGGACACGGGTCTTGGCTGCTTTTCCAGACCCTCAGTCCCAATCTCCTGGGCTGGGAGAAGAAGAGAGAAAGCTAAGACCAGACAGGAGCTGCTCCTTTGGCTCCCCAATTGCCTTAATTCTGTGGGTCTTGACCCTGGAGCATGGTGGGACCACCTGGGAGCTTTAAAAATACTGATACTTACAATGAACCCAGAGTCTTCCATGAGCTGCAGGTGAGGCCTCGGCCACAAGGAGGTCGTAAAACTCCACGGGTGATTCTAATGGTCTCTGAAGACTCCCCTCTACCTAGGTGGCTCTAGGCCTATCCTGAAGTACCTCAACCAGCTAGAGGAGAAGCTGGGCCACCACTGCTGTTTCTCTTCTTGGCTTGGCTCCTTCCGGCTGGAGGGCCCCTGCTGAGGGCCTGGTGGAGGCTCCACCAGGGAGCCAACCACCCTGTCTGTGCTGCTCTGGCGTCCTTATCTGGGTTATGTGTCTGCTGTGTATGGATCTGATCACCTTCTCTAAGCTTTTCTAAGGTTCTCTAAGCTGTCAAAGCTTTTATGTTCTCTGATTCACCAACTTCCGTCTTTGGTTTATAACTGGTAGTCGGCAGTCCTGGATAATTTGCCTACATTACAGCACCTGGGGAACAAAACGGAAACCGGCCTGAAGGGTCCTGGTTGTCAGTGTCCTGTGTATTTTGCTTCTGAGCATTACCCATTGAGGGGCATATTGGAGAAGATCTGAGACCCTGAGTGCCACGTCTGGGATTAGATACTTAACAAACTTATCCCTAAATTTATGTGAGGATTAAATGGGATAAAATAGAAAAGTATGCACCAGCAATGGGCTCTCAGGAGGTAATCCTAGATATTAGCTGGAGTTTAACTCTTAGGGTGTGAATAGGATAGAAACATTAACTGGTGTGTGACCAGGAGTCAGCTCTCTGAGAATAAAAGAACCATCCAATAGGTGGTGGTAAAATAGCACAGGCTTAGGGGTTCCTTACTGGCTGTGAGCCACACCTCAGTGCTTCCTTCTGTTAGGATTACTTATTAGAATTGTTGAGAATTGAGCTGATTGGATTCCTGTGTAATGCTACAAGAGGGGCATATAATAAAGCTGACGTAATTTAACTTCAGCCTTCGACTGGCTGGAGGTAGAAGCTGCTAGAACTGACTTTGTGTTTGGATTTAAAATAATGGATTGGTTTGTTTTTGAGTCTGTATTAGAATATACTAGGTCTGGCCCTATCTGACCTCTGCTCTTTCGAAGCTGGAATCTGCTCTGAGATTATTAGTCTACCTGGGAAATAGAACTTCGCAGACTGGTAGGTGAGGGATGGGATAACATTTGAGGCTGAAACTGATCCATGCCAGTAGACCATCGATTCCCTCCTACCCCCCTGTTATGGGTTGTATAGTGTCTGCCCCTCCCCCCTAACCCTCACCCCATGTTGAGCTCCTAATCCTTAGCACCTGTGAATGTGACTTCATTTGAAACTAGGATCTCTGTAGATGAATAAGCGAAAATAAGGTCATTAGGGAGAGCCCTAACTCCATGTGACTGGTGACCTTACAAAAGGGGAACTGAGGGCAGAGACCAGCACACAGGGATAACACTATCAAAATGAAGGTACAAATTACATGATGTCCATCAACTGAGGGAATGCAGAAGATGGTCAGTAAACCAGCAGGAGAGAGGCATGCCCTGGATCCTCCCAGCCCTCAAAAGGAACTGACCTTGCCAACACCTTTACTTTGGACTTCTTGTCTCCAGAATTGCTGTTGTTTGAGTTGCCTACTTTGTGGTATTTTGTTATGGAAACCCTAGGAATCTAACACCCCATTTCCCTCTGCCTTTGAGGAGAAGGGATGCCATAGATTGGTCAAATTCAAAGACCCTTCTGAATTATTAGGTCATAAGTGAAAAGGCTGGTACATAGTTTGACCTTCAGAAAGGGTAGCATCCCATGATCCACCTTAAGACTTTTCTAGTGGGGGAGTCTTTTGTGAGACCTGTAAATCTCAGGGTCGGTGGGGAATCTCTCTGAATTTTCCCTTCCTGTGGAGTGAAGGAAGTGCTCTGAACTGGGGAACATCCTGCCACCTATCTTTTTTTTTTTTTTTTTTTCTTTTTTTTAGCATTCTCCTATCCCATCTAGTCAAGTAAAATCTGGTAGGCTCAGGCTTACCTCTCAGGAGGAGAAGCAGGACTCCAAAGCTTTCCCTCCCTAGAAAGGCCTGAGGTGGGTGGGACCTTTCGGTGTTCTGAAGGGCCTATGAAAATCTTAAGACCTGGAAAAAAACTATCCAAAAGATCGGTAACCTCGAACACTTAAACTGAATATCTAAAATCTAACTTGTCAACCAGCCAGATCAGTTCACATAATTAGAGAATAGACCACATTAAATGTGGGTAAAGTCTCTAAAAGTAACAATTAATAAAAATCTTCAAGAGCCCTGGGCATTGGGGCAAATGGTCTTGCCTCTTCTAGCTACCGTTGTCCTATAATTAACACCCCACCCCGCCACCCCCACCTTTCTCGCTGGTACACTGCTTGACCTCTGAGATGAGCGACTTCTTGGATGGAATTCAGAAGGCATGGAATGAAGCCGTCCTTGGTGCGACTTCATCTCTGATACACCTCTCTGGGAAAAATGCACCGTTCTGACCATGGGTTACAAACAAGATTCAGGTGGTTCTCTCCCTGCCTGTGCTCTCTTAAATGTTGTGTAGGAGTCCCCAATTCGGATAGCTTTTCTCAAAAAATTTTTCAGTAAACAAAAAATCAGAAATCCCCTGTGGCTTTGTAATCAAATATGCAATTTAGAAAAGACCTGAAATAAAAGCACATACATAGGTGCAACTTAGGTGACGGTGAAGCCTTCAGTAAGCAGATGTAACCTCGATTTTTTTTTTTTTTTTCCTAAGCAGGCAAGATGGAAGTAAAAATGTAAGGTATTACTTCATTCACTGTGATCCAACCTTATGAAACTCAAAAGGTATAAAAAATGCAGCGGAATTTTTAATAGGAGTCCTCTAAATGGATGTGAAGCTTGGTTATCCCTCTTGTTCATGGGATTGAAGGCTTCTAAGTGGAGATAGGGGTCTTCGACCCTAAAGTTTGTAACCAGGAAGATAAGCTTGTTCTTAATCTGCAGGCTTCTACACCTGGTAACAAAATACATAGATGAATGGGCCCCTAGGATAGTATGGTGATAAATTTTTGTTTTTATGTTGAGTTTCATTTTTTTGAGAAAGACGAAGTGTGAGCGGGGGAGGGGCAGAGAGAGAGAGGAAGACCCAGAATCCTAAGTAGGCTCCAGGCTCTGTGCTGTCAGACCCAGCGCTTGAACTCAAAACTGCAAGATCATGACCGGAGCCAAAGTTGGAGACTTAACCGACTGAGACACCCAGGTGCCCCATCGTGATTGTTACATTTATGATCTAAGTACTTTGATCCTGGAATCAATTTCTTATTAAAATCCTTACAACTTACGTTAAAGGGATTTCATAATTTAGTGACTTATTCATCCTGCAAACACTTTCTGGATGTCAATTAAGTGTCAGGCATGATGTGAAGCGGGGTAGACGGCTGGCCAGAACAGCCAATCTCTGGCACCTTGAAGTTTATAGCTCAGTAGAAGGCATTTAGAATTCATGGTAACAAGTTCTAAGGCTGGCAGTTTCAAGGTGCTGTGAGGAATACCCTGGAGTACATTTGACTTGAATTTGGGGACTGATCAAAAAAGCTTTCTATACAAAGGGATTCTAAGTTAAGACCTCAAATAAGGGTATATTCAGGCAAATGGGACAAATTGCCTAGAGGCAGAAAAGAACAGCACACAATATGAACTGAAAGTAATTCACTTAAAGGATCCTCAAGAGATGAACCTGGAGAGGTATGGAGGAGTCACCCCTTAAAGGGCCTTGAGAGCCATTAGAAGAACTTTTAATTTTACCCTCCGAGCAACTGGTTGCGATTAAATGATCTCAGGCAGAGAATGAAAGGATCAGAGTTGCCTGGCAGTGTGAAAAAGGGATTAGGAAGGAATTAAACTAGTAAAGGGGATGCAGTAAATGAGGGGAGAAGTGACCAACAGTGGCAGTCGGGGATACAGGTATTACTTAAAAACAAACAAAACTGGTAGAATTGAGTGAATGAGTGGTAAGAGGAAGGTTGAAGGTGTTTTGTTTCGTTTGTTTTTTTGGTTTTTTTAGCTTTTTATTTTTTTAGGTTAATAGTGGTACCTCCCATGGAATTTGAGAACTCTGGGAGAAGGATCAGTTTTAGGGAAAAGGAAAGGAATTAGTTAAGACCCCCTAATTTGAAGACTCGGTATGTTCAAGTAGAGCTTTCTGGTAAACAGACTGGTGAGACAGGGAGAGGGAAGGTAGAGATTTTTCCAGGATGAGTAGCTCCAGGCTGCTGTTGGGGGAGGACCCCAGAAAGCAGTACTGAGCTGAGTTTTGAAGGGTGAATAGTAGCAGTCAGGTGGTAAAGAACGAAAAGATGCTCCAGAAAGGAGCGGGTTCGTTAAAGAGACCAGAATGTGATGAGGAACTGTACATTGTACAGAAGGGTTGAGATGGAGTAGGAAGGCAGGGAATAATTAGGTCTTGCATGTCCTATTCTATGCCTAAGGGGCTAGTAAGGTTTTAGACAGGGGAGAGACCTGATCATATTTGTGCTTTAGAAATTTAAACAAAGGATTAGTGCAGTCTGGAAATGGGACTTCCTAGTCAAGCAAGGTACAATGACACAGTACTACTCCTATCCAAAGATGAAGTTACAGATGAAGGCAGGGGGGATGGAGAACATGTGGATCCGGGCAATATAGACTGGGACAGTGGCAATGACAGATGGAGCCATGGACTATGAGAGACTAGAAGGCAAGAATAGTGCTTCGGCTTCTGACTTGGCTGATGGTGGGCCACTTGGTAAGGACATGAGATGAGTGCTAACAAGAGGGAGCTTTAGGAAAAGCAGTATAGATGGGCCGCAAACCTGAGTTTTTCATCCGACTAAAGTCATGAGTTATTACAGGATGAGAAATGGTGTTTACTGTAAGAAAAAGCAATTTCTATTTCCATCTGCAGTAAAGAATTAGCAGTGATACCATTTTACCTACTCATATCAGTATTGAGGCTTGGGAATTGTTTCACTCTGCAAAATTACTTTTTTTTTCTTAATAGGCACCAATATTCAACACAGGCAGAGAAAAGTACTAGGACTTAGAATTGGTAAGACAGATCTTTTTCCCAAATCAGATACAGGTACCTGCAAGAAAAGCTTTTTAATAATTTGTCCAAGGCCTAAGATGTTACATGGCTGCTCTATTTTTAAAGTTTCAGCTGAAATGTTGTGAATAGCTTTCCTTGAACACCTTCTCTAAATAGTATCATAGTAAGAGCAAGAACTATGGACTGCACATTTAGAGCACATCCATCAGCTTCAAATCCTGTTTTTAGTTGATGTATTTGTCTTTTTCCTAAAATGTCCTCAGTGCCTGTGTTTAAACTGTCTCCCACGACTACATTTCTAATTCGAGGTCAGAATCTTTATGTTGGCTTATGATACATGAAAACCTTTAGAATTGGAGATTGACTATAACATGAACAAACTGAAGAAAAACCATAGTGTCAGATACGGTAAGAGGGTGTGTCTGTTAGTTCAGATGGCAGGTAATCTAGATCGTGTTTCTGGGGTCTTTCGCAAAGTAGAACATGTCCACTGTGAACATGGGGAGGTCTGTGGCAAGGAGGAAGCAATCCTCCTTCATTTTAGATGAAGAACAACATTGCCTTGCTTTCAAAGAAAAGAGCTGTGTTGAGTTCAAGTTTCCTTTAAAGCTTTTTGTTTTTTTTCCCCAAGGTTTTTTTATGGAAATATAGAGTGCAAGCAGGGAAAGGACAGAGAGAGACGGGGAGATGCAGAATCTGAAGCAGGCTTCAGGCTCTGAGCTGTCAGCACAGAGCCCAATGTGGGACTTGAATTCATGGACGGCGAGATCATGACCCAAGCTGAGGTTGGGCACTTACGGATTGAGCCACCCAGGGGTCCCAATCAAGCTTAAGTTTCTATGACTAAGTGAGAGATCCTGAATGAAACTTCCTCCAGAAGCTGGCTTAATTGGATTCCCACTGGGCAGAACAAGTTCCTAGAACATATTTTATTTGCTTAAAATTAATACTGTTGAAGTTATCCCCTATTTGTCAACAAAGTGGTCATTAACAGCCATCAGTGGCTGACTGACAGATTCCATTACTGAAATAATGAAGTATGATGGGTTACTATTAACATTTGCTAATAGTTAGACTTTGGCAGAGCAGAACATGAGCCTGGAGTGAAATAGGTCTGCTTACTCAGGTTAACCCATAGGGAGGAGGCGAGAAAGGAAGTAATGAAAAGCACAGGGAGCTTGATGAAAAATGAATGGCTTTCAGGAAGAATTTTATTAAAAACATGCAAATTCAGATCTATATCTTTTAATTACCATATTGGAAAGGTTGTTTTTTCTTTTTTTAAATTAGACTTGCCAGATGTTTTTGTTGTAGGCAGGAATGGGGAGCTGACTTGGGAGGGGGGAGGAATAGGAATTTATCCTTTTAGAAGGTCCTAGGTATTTCATAACAGCTGGTAGGAAACTGAACTGAAACCAGGTACAGAGGGAAATGGAGGAGAAAAGCTTAGAAGTGAGGGGGAGAATAAATCAAATCCTACCGAGTGTTAGCATTTCTGAAATTTGGAAGCTTGAGCTGCTGTACAAAGAAGGATGTGATTTTCTTCTAAGCAGCTTCCTTCTCTCAGACATACTTTGAGATGGTAAAAATTTTCCTTCCCATATCCCCCGGCAGTTATTAAACTTGAATTCCCTCCAGGTACATGACCTGCAACTACAAGTGGTGACCCAGGTTCCCTCCCTCCCTCCCCAACCCCAGCCAGCTGTGGGCAGAGGAGTGAAACTGCTTCTGGGATAGAGTTTGGGGGAAACTGGAAAAGCCTGATCTCAAATTAGTTCTCCCACCCTCCTACAATTCTTCAGATTCATTTGTTGTATCTAGCCAGCATCTTCTGCCCACCCCCTGCCCCTTCCTAGTACTTTCTGCCTAAACCCACATTTCTGGAAGAGGTAGGAACTTGGAACCTACTAGCTCAACTAAAATCTTAACCCAAATAGAAGTCCTATGGGGACTGAAGCAGGTGGAATGGATTATCTGGAAATCAGCATATTAAAGGAGTAAATAATCTTCCCCAAAGGGAGAAGAGCTGATTTTTCCCTCTATGGTAAAGAGCGTTTATAAAACCAAAATCTTTTTTATTGGTATTATAACTCCTTAGCTTTTTAAATAATTACAGCATTGTCTGTACACCGTATCAGTGTGGACCGAAAAATTTAAATGTTGATTATATACTAGATGAATGGTGTGTGTGAAAAATCCACAGTTAAAATACTCAGACTGAAAGCCTTCCCCTTAAGATCAGGAACGGGACAAGGATGCCTGCTCTTACTGCTGCTATTGAGGATTTGTACAGACGGCTCTAGCCAGAGCAATTAGACCAGGGAAAGAAAGAAAATCTGCAGATTGAAAGAGTTAAAAACTATGTCTGTTCATGGATGGTAGGACTCTATTTAGAAAACCCCGGAAGAATCCACAAGAAAGCTGCTAGAGTGATACTGTTTCAATAACCTCAAAAAACTAACAGTCACATTCTGAAGTTCTGGGTGGAGGTGGAGTTGGGGTCCGGAGGAGGCACTATTCAACCCATTATACTGGGCTTTCAGATTTCTTTACCAACAATTATTGAATTGGTGTGTGTGTATGTGTAAGTAACTGATTTTTACCTGCCCTCTTAGGAGGCTCCGTCTCTGGCTCAAATCTCTAGTGCCAACTTCTCTGACCGCTAATTGCCCAACTAACGTCAATTTCAGTCTGTTTTGTTTAAGTTTATTTTGAGAGCGGGCAGGAGTGGGGAGGAACAGAGAGGGGAGTGAGAATCCCAAGTAGCCTCTGCACTGTCAGTGCACGGGGGCTCGAACCCATGAACTGTGAGGTCATGACCTGAGCTGAAACCAAAAGTGGGACACATAACTGAGCCATGCAGGCACCCCTGATTGCTGTTTTCAGACCTTTACATACATGAAAGAGCCTATGATATTACTGAATTTATTATGGAGACAACCTCCTTCATGACAAAAGATTCTGTCTTGGTGTTGCCTGTCCTTCAATTTCTGGACCAGGGGTCCAAGATCCTAATAGTTTATTGCATAAGAAATGAGCTGTGGGTTTAAATGACCTCTATCCAAGCAGGGTACACAGGGTACCAGATGAGGATGAGTAAGTTCCTTGTCAAATTTGACTCTAATAGAAGAAATTACTATAACTTGTGAAAGTAGGCTTAAACGCAACAGCTATTACACAGCATGTAGGGAATATATCTAGAGTTGTGAATCGGGCAACTCAAAGCTCAAACATACACACATTAGAAGACCGAAGTGGTGGTAGGGATTTTGTGTGTTTAATTACAAGCCTACTGTGATAGGTTCTCCCAATCAAAGAGTCAAGGTAAGTTTGCAAACCAACACTTCTATTGTTCAACAGAACCTGTCTGGGGGAGTAGGAGACCCACTCCGTGACCAGAAGGGGTATGTTCAATGGGTGTCTGGGGTTTGAGGGGCAGATGGGTCAGTGCAGTGAGAACAGCTGGGGCCACCGCTGGGGCCTCCGTGGTCAGATACAGGGTCTGGGGGGCCAGCAGGGGGGCGTGGGAGCCTCCAAAGCCACAGGTCTAGGAGCCCCCTGGCTAATCTGCAGGCCAGTGAGGGCGATGAGCTCAGGCCCACTGAGCCAGGCAGTAGAGCAGCCAGGGGATGGAGTGCGGAGCACCCAGGGAGACATGATAGGAGGTGGGAGCAGCAACTTCAGAGAGCCCATCACCTGCTGAGAGGCCTGCTGAAGAGGAGTTCAGTCCAAATGTGCTGGGAAAGAATAACTGTTTTAGACAAGGAAAATTAGCTGGAAAAGAAGTATTGTAGAATTCACTTTAGGATAGATCAAATGTGGCCTTCAGGGACATAGAGGCCTTTAGTGAGAAGCCCTAGGAATCAGAAGAAAAATGAGAATTTGGCTGGCCATCAATGGGAGATCAAGTTGTAGTGGCTTCTGTTAAACACTTAGGATGACTTAGATTGGGTCCACTAACTCCATGTCCTCTATCTAGTAGAGGTTTTACAACTGGAGCCAATCACTTTAAAAAATTTGGAGTCTAGGGGCGCCTGGATGGCTCAGCCGGTTAAGCAGTTGTAGCTTCTGCTTCAGCTCGGGTCATGATCTTGCCGCTTGTGAGTTCGAGCCCCTCGTCGGGCTTTGTGCTGACAGCTCAGAGCCTGGCGCCTGTTTTAGATTCTGTGTCTCCCTCTCTCTCGGACCCTCCCCTGCTCATGAGCGTGCACTCTCTCTCTCTCTCTCTCCCCCTCTCATAAATAAATAAAACATTAAAAATTTTTTAAAAACAAACAAACTTGGAGTCCAGATCTAAAGCAAGAATAGGAAGTGAAGTGAGTTAGTAGATGGGTGAGGAAAATACTTCAGCCTTGAAGCAAGAGAAGGACTGGTAGGGGAAAGTCTGGGCAGAGCTGAAGGGAGATCTAGAACAAGCTGGCTAAAAAGGCAGAGAAATAGGCATGTGTCTGGGGACAGAAGGAATTCCTTAGCATCTAAGCCTAGTGAACACCTCTCAAACTCCTCCTAAAGGCAATGGCAAACCACTGAGAAGTCACTAAAACTCTTCTATAACTCCTTAATTTTGAATACCTAAAATAATCCAACCTCTGGGTGTTTAAACAGTCAGGTATTCAACCACAAAAACCACCTGGGTTAACAGATATATGTATATATAAAAATCTTCATACTGTTCTGAACACTGGATTATCATTAAGACCTCTAGGAGCAGGAAATAGGTGGACCATTGTGGATTGATCTTGAGGTGAATGATGCTAGGACTCGTGGCTGAATTTTATCAAGTACTAGAATCAACTATTAAAAAAATATGAAGCAGTTTCAGTTTGTCTAAGCAATGACCAAGCCGGTGAGAGTGCATCATTGTTACACAGAACGTTTTCTTTTTTAGTCTTGTAAAATGTTTTATTCTTGAGACCCAGACTGAGCACAAGATGGGGAAGAGCAGAAAGACCAGGAGATAGAGAATCTGAAGCAGGCTCCAGGCTCTGAGCTGTCAGCACAGAGCCCTTTGTGGGGCTCAAACCCACAAACCAGGAGACCATGATCTAAGCCGAAGTCCTATGCTTAACCAACTGAGCCACCCAAGCACCCCACATAGAAAGTTTTCAATAATACAACAATAAAGACCTACAGTAAGGTCTGTAATGTAACCCATCCAAGAAAAAATATGCTCTTCGGTGCCTATAATAAAACTTCATTGGAATATCATTACCTTGCACAATTACTTCTTACATGCAAACTAAAAATGATCTTTCTATAAGTAACATCAAATAAGTCATTGGTGGAAATAATCAAGATGTCTAGATTGCTTTTAGGTACACGGTCGTTTGTGTGTCAGTTCACTGATTATACAACTCTTGAACTCCGTGGGAGAAAATATCAAGGACCTACATTCACTAACGTTCTCTTTGATATAACCCTAGTGTATTATGTGCGCATGAGGGTAAAAATATGTACTTTAGATTCTTTAATTCAGATTTACTTTCCTAACAATCATATAAGGTTTCATTGTAAGTGATGATACAAATTTGAAATAGCCTCTTGCTTAAGAAGACTTGGAGGACAAATAGAATGAAATGCAAAAGGCTTAATTCCCCATAATAAGGGGAGAGACCTTCCCCCTTTTTTTTTTTTTAGGGCATTTGCTTTGATCAAGTTGTAATTGTATATCCTTTCTCTGCCATGTAGAATTTTAAGTCTCCTTATAAGCTTGCTGTGGGTCTTAGAACTAGGAATATTTTTCTCCAGGATCAGGAAGCTGTCCTTTTGGAATGCAATTAAAGGAGATCTTCCAAGGGAGATACTGCATCTACCAGGTTCTGTGGGAAGGTGGGACCTTAACTTTGGCCAATAACTCCCATTGAGTTGCAAAACTGCCTCCTGTCATAAAGATGAAAAACTATTTGTATACAGCAAATTAGCTAACACAGATGGTCAGGTCATGTCAGTTACCAGGTAAGTCTAGGTTGAACTTTGTGTGACAAGTGTTGCCCACATGCTCTATGCTTGAGGACCAATTACTGCAGACCACATAGGTAACCTTGGCTGTCCCTGCTTGGCTGAATAAATGAAAGCTCACCCTGTCTCTGGTTTTCACTTGCCTGTGATGCAGAGTGTTTGCTGACAAATGCTGCTGCTTTTTTTTTCTTCGCAGTTTTTTAAAATGTTTATTTTTGAAAGAGGTAGAGCATGCGTTGGGGAGGGGCGGAGATGGGAGACACAGAATCCAAAGTGGGCTCCAGGCTCTGAGCTATCAGTCCAGAGCCTGTCACAGGTCTCAAACTCCCAGAAGGTGAGATCATGACCTGAGCTGAAGTCAGAGGCTCAACTGACTAAGCCACGTAGGTGCTGCAAAGTTTCTTGGTTAATAACTTTTGGCTATTTTGTGGAAAGGTTGTCTGGGGAGAATCTGGGTTTAATTTCTCAAGATCTAAAATTGATGTAGTTCTATTCCATGCTGTTAAAATACTCTGCCAGGCCTCCAGCAGATGTGAAAACTTAAATGACAACAAGAGACTCGGGGAGAACTTAAGAGACTGGTACTCATGGTTAACCCATAGGCCAAACTTGAGTTCTCTTACCTCCCTGTCTGGCCTGTTTCTACTAGAATACATTTTGCTACTCCTCCCCATATTCTGGCATTCCAGCTAATCCTGTAATTTGGACACAGAGAATCTTGTGATCCATCAGAGAATGAGAATAGCAAACTAGACTGTCCTAAGTAGCATGTGGCCAGAACTGTCAGCTGGCTGACAAAAACTATAGGGGAGGGAAGAAAACTATGGGGTATTGAGGATTCCAGGTCAACAAGAAAAATCTCATAGAAAATGGAACTCACAGTGGCCCTGTAAGACTGGATGAGACCAAGCAATGTCCCAGAGTTCATAAGGAAAGTGTTGAGGGGCTATTAGGTACAAGTTTTAGCACCAGGGCTGCCCACAGGCCACCATACAAAACTATTACAGCTTTACCAGGTTGAAATGCAGAATACACCTGTTCATATGGGCTGTACCTGGAGTGACGCTGTCCAATAGAACTTTCTGGGATAGGAGTGTCCTATATCTGTGTTGTCTTATACAGTTGGCACTGGTGAGAACGGTCTACTGAAAATTGAAAATGTAGCAATGTGAAAATTACCTCTTAAATCTTAAAGCTTGAATAGCAATACATAGGTCTAGTGGCTCCCTAATGGATAGCTTTATGGACCTACTTGATCCAATGGAAATTGTGGAGTCACTTAGGGTATATGTAGATACATACACCTACACTTGAACTATGAGGGGGAAATAAGTGTTATCTATAGGATACTGATGAGTATTGATCACTGACAGCAGAATGTGTAGGCACTGGCCTGGAAGTCCTGAAAGTTGTTAGCAGCAGGGAACATTTGGATGCTCAGACTGAGGAAAGCTCTTCTGGGCTTTCCAGCCATCTCCTGAGGCCTATTTGCTGTCGTTCTCCCTTCATTATTTTCAGGTTCTGCTATCTTTATTTTGTCTACATTCTGGGAATCCAAAGAGGATTCACTTGGGAGAGTTTTAGAAATTGTTCTGTAGACTAAAATTCAATATCCAGGGTCTATTACTCTGGGCAGTTTTGACTTGGAGAGATTAGACTTCTGAGAGCTCACCTTTGCAGAGTTCAGAGAAGTGCATCTATATCCCACTCCTACCTTACTAGGAAATCCTGTGGGGGTACTCCGTGTCTTTGTGCTTCTGTTCTCTCCTTTAACAAACTGAGAAGCAACTGGGGGGCTGGAGATTCATCATGTATGAGACTACAAAAGTCTAACCTCATGGAACATGTATTCCAGTGGGGAAAGCTGAAGATAAAACAAATACACATAAATAGAAGTTAATAAGCTGGGTAGAGTGGATGGAGGGGTAGACAGGACAGAATGTGTGAAATTCTCCAGGAGGGGTCAGGTAGACTTCAGCAGGAAATGAACATTTGAGCAAAGGCTTGAAGGTACACATCCTATTGGCTCATTTCCTATCTGGGGAGGAGCTTTTGAAGTAATACAGCTCTGGATCCAACAACAAAAAATCTAGTTTTCTGTATACAAATGAGTTGTTATATCTTCTGTATTGTATATCTAGTTTAATGTATTAAACCACGCTTACCTGGACCTAAGGACATTGAAAATCACTACTGTATTGCTTACAAAAATGCTTACTATACGCGTAGGCAAAGTGTCTGGCATAGATTATATCTGAAACACTGTAATCTACTTTACAAGGTGGTACCAAATGACCTTCATCCTAGAAAGTGAAGGCAACTCTCTTGTCCTCTACCCTGATACTGATCATGTTATTTTTAATTTGAAATCTGTCCTGACATTTTCTGCTTGTCAGCTTTTATCAACTTTGTGACAGTCAGTACGTATATGTGCAATACAGCATAAAAAAGAAGAGCCAGTGTAACATTGTATGTTAACTACCCTGGAATTAAAATTTTAAAGGGGGGGAAAAAATAAAACCGACTGTTCTCCACAGAATTCTGAGTTGCTGTTCCTCCAGAGTATCTCTTCAAAGATGTTTGAATAGTGAATGACAGCACCAACCTTTTTACCTGGAGCAAGGGCTGGTTGCTTACTGCTTTCAAAGGATGTGGGTTTAAGTTCAGGTTCCTTTCCTGTAATGCAGTACAGTGTGTGTGGTCATGGTACCACTCTCTGGGTGGCACACTAGAGGAATTGGAGCTCAGGCAACTAGTGTAAGACTATGCTGATCCTCCACCTATGCAAGGAATCTCTGACCCAAAAGTTTCCTAACGTCTGCCAGCATCTGTAAAACTGGCAGTCTAATCTGTTAGCTTTGCACATAAGCGGTAAGCTTAAGATCCACTCTTAATTCTTCACATCTATTATTTGAATTAGATTTTGCCAGAACAGAATAGTTAATTTTAAGAAATAATAACCTTAAAGAAGTTATTGAAGAATCTAAACTTCCTTTGTCCTGAGGTACAAAATAACCAGATGATAAAGTAGATTGTATGAAGGGTATTTCACTAATTGTCTCTATTACTGCAAAGAGATGGTCAATTCCTAAGTAGCTGGCTTCCTTAGGCAATTAGAAACCTATGACGAATAGTTAACTTAAGAGCTGGTCAGTGGAAATCGTTCCCATTTTCAAGCATTTTCTTTGCACCTCTAAAGCTATGGGGATGTCGTTGCCCTAGAGAAGTCAGACTTCAGGAAGCACATAACATTTGCATCATCTGAAAGCTCCGCATCCTTGGATGTGCAAAGCTGCCAGAGGTGGGTCAGAATCAAGCTGAATGGAATCCCTGAAGGCTGCCGTGTGGCTGGCAAGGCAATCTATAGATGAAATATATGGCAGAGCTCTGACAGCTTGGTATTGAGATTTAACAGTTGTATAAGGTCTTGGAGGGTGAAGCCAGGGCCAAGACCAAATAGCTATTTAGAAGATCGCGTATCGGGAAGAATCAACCATGATGAAAAGCAAACTCTAACTGAAGGAATTAGACTACCTAATGCTTGCCTAAAATCTATTTTTTCTTCTCACTTCTTAGATGAAGGAATTAGCACCATCCTATGTATACTTACACCTTGTTCTTCTGCGAGTATACTCACAGGTGTAGAATATCTTAAACTCTCTATATTTGACTGGGTATTTCATTGGGTATACCATATTTTCATTATCTATCTTGAGTTACTTCCCCAAAGAAGTCTAGGGCTCTTCACCCTTCAGGCATCCAAAAGTGCTCTATAAATGACATCAACATTTTCCAGCTGCTGACATATTGCCATTTCTGAAAATGGAAGGGTTCGCTTCTATTAACAGTGCCACACAATTTCAATAGTTAAACTTCAAAGAGAAAAAATTACTGGAATTCTGTTTAAACCTTGATAACTGACTATCTAACAATAGTATAACTTGTGATAAACCTTAGGAAATACGAAGGGAGGAAGGAAACTAGATGAAAAGAATAAAAAGTGATTAAACCAGGACACTAAAAGGACCAGCAACAGAAGAAAAAGGTAAATTAGGCTTAATGTCCTGAGCACAAGTATAATTTTGATTGCCAAGAGGACAACCAATAAGGGAAAATATTTGCAAATGTTTCCTGAAAGGTTTCTGTCCAGAATATGTAAAGAATTCCTAGAAATCAACAAAGGAATAAGCATCCCAATTAAAAAAAAAAAAAAAAAGCTGGGGCTCAGTCAAGTGTCCAACTTCAGCACACGTCGTGATACCGTGGTTCATGGGTTTGAGCCCCACATTGGGCTCTGTGCTGACAGCTCAGAGCCTGGAGCCTGCTTCAGATTGTGTCTCCCTTTCTGCCCCTCCCCTGCTCTTGCTGTCTCTCTGTCTGTGTGTCTGTGTCTCTTCAAATAATTAAAAACAATTTTTAAAAATGGGCGGAGGACTTGCACAGTTTGTAACAGAGGCACAAAAACCAATAAACAAAAACATTGGTCATTAGGGAAATAAAAATCAAAGCCACAATGAAATACCACTTCACTGCTACTAGTACGGTAACAATAAAAAATAACTTTGCCTGTTGTGGAGAAACTGGGACCCTTACATGTTGCTGATGGAAATGTAAAATGGTATAGTTGCTGTAGAAGAGACCATTGCTGGGCCACCTGGGTGGCTAAGTCAGTTAAGCGTCTGACTTTGGCTCCAGTCATGATCTCCCAGTTCGTGGGTTCGAGCCCTGCATCGGGCTCTGTGCTGACAGCTCAGAGCCTGGAGCCTGCTTCACATTCTGTATCTCCTGCTCTCTCTGACCCTCACCTGCTCCTGCATGTGCTGTCTCTCCCTCCCTCCTTCTCTCCCTCTCCTCCTCTCCCCCTCCCCCTCCCTCCCCCTAGAAATACCAAAAAAAAAAAAAAAACACAAAAACACAAAAACAAAACTGTAGCAGTTCCTCAAAAACGTAAATGTAGTATAAGACCTGCACTTCTACTCCTTGGTAAGTATACAAAAGAATTGAGAATGTGACCCCAACAGATTTTTATATGACAAAGTCCATTATAGCAGTTTGCACAATAGGTGAAAGCTGAAAATAACACAAGTGTCCATCAGACAAATCAACAAATGTGCATACAATGGGCTATTGAGCTAGAAGAAGGAATATAATTCTAGATAGTGTAATGAACCTTGAAAACGTAAATGAGCTAAGGTAGACTCAAAAGGACAAGTACAATTCCACTTTTTGAAATGAAGACTGATTCATAGAGACTAGATTTGCAGCTAACATGGGCTGGGATAGGAAGGAATGTAGAATAATTGCTTAATGGTCAGTTTCTTCTTGGCATGGTAAGCTTGGAAACCAAAAGCTTGGGTGGTGGTGCAAGATTCTGAAGGTAACACCACTACTAAACTAGGTGTATAATAGTGAAATGGCACATGGGTTGTTACAACTTTGTTTTCAAAAGTGCATGCCTTGGTGACTTAAAAAATAAAACTTGGTTAGACTTCCTTAAATAGGAAAAAAGTGAAATCATTTGGACAAAATTAATACAGCTGAAGGAATTATAGGCAAGTGACATTAAAAGTACTAAACTAAAATGTAGACGACCATAAGGACAGAATATAATAAAGGCTATTAAATGCCAAATGAATGTTCTGAATATTACTACTTTTGGCCAAAACTAGAAACTATAGGGAGATGGCTAACAGTATGCTTTACCAAAATGAGGGAATAACTTGCATCTGTTAAAATCCTAATGATAGAGCCTGTAATGGAAAAACAGAAAAAGATTAATACAGGTTATGAAAGTATTAGGATATAGACTCACATGAAGGGTATTTTCTCTGCTAAACTATTCTATGTGGGAGACCAATGAAAATAGTTCCAGGATTAAAATTGCTAATACTTTCAACCTTTTTTTTTTTTTTTAAAGTAAAGCTATTGCCTGACTCAATACCTTGTCTATTAATAATAGGTCTATTAATAATGACCTATTACCTATTGGAGTTTTGATCTATATCTGAGAGCTATATCAGTTATACTCAATTTTAATCTGATGCATTCTATCAAAATTGAGCTAAAATGAAATACAGCCAAACCAGTGGTTTAGAGATGTTAAATTCCAATTAAGCACTACTTGAGCTCTGCCTAAATATTCTCCCTTAATACCAAGACTTCAGGGTTCAATTTACAGGCTGTAGTAAATTGTAGGACTGTAGTCCAAACTTGGCACCTCACAAGTGAGGACATGGACACAGCCCACATGCTGATGAAAGCTGGCTGGTAGCCCAGGTCTCCTGGTTCTCCATACGTGGCATATCCCGCCAGGGCAGCTTCCTACCCGGTGCTCAACTCCAAATGACAACGTACCGTGGACAGGGGCTTGGTGCTGCAGGACCACTGTAAAGTGTTCAGCTTCCTGCTGTGAGCCACACCCGTCCTCCTTTCCCTTCTCCTTTTTAACTTCGAGGGGTCTTTTACATGATGAGAATTATGTCCACTTAGAGAATTATTTCCAATTAGAGTAATTGGACTTGAAGCTTCTAGCATGTACTAATGTGGAAAAAATCTTCCTAAAGAACTATGAAAGCAATCGAATTCAGATTTCTTCTTTTATCCTTGTGGAAAAAAACTGTTAAAGGTCCATTAACAGGTCAATTTTGACCTGAAAAACCAAGGGAATCAATCATAAGACCCTGTCTTCTTTTATGGTTGCTGTCAACTCCGTTTTGCTTGAAACTTGGTCTGGGCTTTAAAAAAAAAAAAGTCCTTTAGATTTTTTTTTTTTTTTTTTTTAGTCCTCCCTTGGTCTAATTCTGTTCCTATCCTGTTTCAGACTGCTGAGCCACTGATCAGGTTGTTAAATAAGTGACTGTCTCTCTGCCTTAATCGTTAAGTACAACAAATCATTCTGAAGCTAGGCTACTTAGCATTACTCTTTCCATAGGGTCTATAAACTGGTCATCAAAAACATCCCCATTTCAAAATAATGAAGAATTTACACACTTCCTAGGTAGGGGAACAGATAAGAGTTGCAGGTAATGCTGTCATTGGGTCAGGCCAGTAAGTGGTTCTATTGCTCTCCTCCATATTTTGACATCCAGTGTGTTCTGAGCATGATTCTGAAGGTTGAATGGACACCTAGAAATAGAATTCTTTGCTATTGGAACAAGAGTATCTTTGTTCAGAGGCTTGCTGACCATTTTAGGTATTGAGACTCAAGAATAGAAAGTGGAATTAGAGTTAGAGAGGATTATCAAAATGTAATTGAATTCTAGACAAATCCCAGGTAAGACTTAAGATTTTTCTAAACTATTTCAAAAGGGCTCCAGGGAAATTAGTTGTGTCTTAGTTGTATTTTACCTCTTAAATTGTGGTAATATTATTGATGGGTAGGGATATCTTTTAAATACTATGATCTTCCTTTAGATGTGAGAAGGTATCTTATTAACTTGACTGATTTGAAACGAAAACTGAGGAAATCAGGATTGGCTCCTTATTGGTCAGTTTTTCAAGCAATCAGCGACTATATTAGCGAAGAACACAGACAAGTAAGATCTGACCCTGCCCATAAGTTAAAAGCCTAGTATGTTCTCCATGTTTGAACAGCTACGTACTACTAGTGGAAATGCTGACGTAGTTCTTTACAAACATGTACAAATCAGAAATCTTAAAAAAAAAATGCAATGTGATCCATGAGTATATTTTTTAAAAATGCAAATTCTAAACTGATAGTTCAGGCAGTTTTACTTAAGGTATACCAGTTCCTGGGCTTCTCTGTTCCTATTGAACCAAATTATCTGGGAATGGGGCTCAAACATATGCATTTTACAGTAAATTTAATGCACTTCCATTGTTACAGAAAAGTCCTTCACAGACACGAATGAAGTTCTCACCCAGGGGTGGAAATGGTCTTCAATCATGGGTTGTCATTTTTGTTTCACACAGTTTCAGAAACTGGTCTGAGAATGCTTACTGGGGTTGCTTAGAGAAATACTTCACCTTCACAACTCAGTCGTCGCCTTTGAGTTTTTCGGTTTTCTCTAACACTCTAAACGTTTGGCTGAACTATATTTCAAAACACGCAGATGAGCAAGCGGTGGCTATGACCGTTCATGGAGAAAAGGGTGGGGTGGGGGACGGTTCTGAACACCATGCCCAGAATCAGAAAGTTTTCCATTCCCCAGAAAAACATTACCAATTCACACTGTTTTGTAACTGCTCTCAATCTTATGAGAAATACAGTAAAAAAAATGAAGCCTCATGAATAACTATGTTTTACTTGACTTAATAAAAGGCTCTCTCCTGCTGAGTTTAAAGCACCAAGTTACTGGAAGGACAGAACTGGGACTTTTAGCTTTTGCCTGAAGTTAGTGTAATTCTCATGGTAGGTCTTTCATTCTTCTATGACCAGTCTTGTCAAACCTGTTTCTAGGGTAACAAACCTTAAATCTGAATATTGGAAAAGCTACCCTAAAGATGTGTATCCAAACCTTCATTTGCTGTACTGGGTCAGCTGAGGTCCTGTATGTGAAGCAGCTGGCACATTACTTTAAAGATGACTTGCTGAGCGAAATAAGTCAGGCAGAGAAGGACAAATATCATATGTCTGCACGTATAGGAGGATTAGGAGGAACTTGACGGAGGAACAAGGAGGAGAAGAAGGGGGGAAATAGTGGGGGAAAGGGAGAGAGGCAAACCATGAGAGACTCTTGAATGCTGACAAAAACTGAGGACTGATGGATGTGGGGGGGAGGGGGGATGGGCATGGAGGAGGACACTTGTGGGGATGAGCACTGGGTGTTATGTAGAAACTAATTTGACAATAAACTATTTGTAAAAAAAAATACCTGAAAAAATGAGAAAAAATTATGCAAATCTGTAAATAAAAAGCAAAGCACAAATTAAAAAAAAAAAAAGATGACTTGCTATCAGGGGAAAACTATAAGGGCCTCTCAAACCCTATTTCCATTCCTTTTCTTCCCTATCCGTTCTTCAAGATTTTCCTCCATCCTTTGCTAGTTCATTTACTTAATTTATTCAAACAACATGATTGAGCTCTTCTGTATAGCTAAATACCCTCTGCCGTTGTCTCCTAGGTGTTTGATTCATTGATAAACAGCCTTAGGAGATGAAAGAAGTCAGGTTTTTAGGTCTATGCGGGGAGCATGTGTATTAAGCCAGACTAATAGGGCAGGCAGGCACGGTGACTGTTCATAATGAGCCTCCAAAAGATAATGCCTCACTATATATCTAAGAATGATGATGCCTAAATAGAGTGGTGGGAGCCAGAGTAGAATGCAGGTACACATGTACAGGATGGTGCTAGAAACGGAGGGTAGCTGGGAAATGTAAGAGGACCCTCTCCTTCCCCTCTGAGTAAACCACAGGTACAGGGTTTATGGTACAGTATTGGGATTTATGAGAGATTTGTTACCCAGTGTCTAAGACAGACAAAATAACCAGTGGGCCAAACATGACAACCAATGATCATCAGCTTTCTTCAAGACAGGCTGGAGTATCTTTCATTGGGTGAAATGAAATTTTAATAAGCAATGGCCTTTAAAAAAAAAAAAAAAACCAGATGGGTTAACTGCTGTATCAGAAGCAAAAAGTACCCCTGAGTAAACAGACTTTGGGTTCCTATATCCTGGGTGGTTTCCAAAGTTCCTTTATCAAATGTGTAAACCAGTTGGTGTCCTTAAATGTGGTGGGAATTGGTCATGCCTTAACCATCTGAGTGTAGCCTGTAAAAATGGTTCTTCATATAAACCTTCACAAGGGTTCTTCTGGGAGTTAGTAAAGGAACAGGAATGTTTGGAAGGAGAGATGAATCCACAGAATTAAATACATAAAAGAGTAGAATGAGAAATCTCCTTGAATTCAGATAAATACCCAGACATGTGTCTAGACAATCCTAGAATTCCTTTCACTGACTAAAAACAAATGCATAGGTCACAATTAACTATGATAATCCATGGAAAGAATGTGCTGTTATTAGGAATTCAAAAATGATGGAGGACAGCAGATGGGATCTGGTTTAAAAAACACAGAACTTGAAGCTAGGGCCAAAACCAGAGCAACTGCAGTGAAGGTCAGCAGGGTTTGGAAGAAACTGCTTGGAGTGTAGAGTCAAGGATATACAGGTGAGAGGGGGCTGAGGAGCATTCTCAAAGGGCCAAAATCTGAGGGATGTTTGCTTGCTAATACTCACTTGGTCCCCTCCTTCTTGTGCTCTGCATTGAATAGTAATGGTGTGAGGTTCAAGGTTACTACAGTGGGTGCTGGATAGGAAAGGCAGAAGGGATGAAGACAACTTTGTATTCTCTGTAGTCTGAACTGTTTGACTCTCACACTGAGAAGCTATTCACATATTACTTGAGTATATTATTAAAGTCGTCCACATCTGGGAAATTAGAAAGGCTTTGGTGTCTTTGGGAACAGTAAAAAGGAGGGTAGCCAAAGCTGGATGGTGCTTTGAGGGTGAACAATGTGACAAGATAGAGCAAGCAAGGGTAGAATCTTCAAGGAGTTAAATCAGGACGAGGAGTTGAGGATACTTTGGGGAAGGACAGGAAGTAGAGACAAAGTATTGAACATGGATGGTCCTAGAATACCTACTTGGAAATTAGAAATGGGAAGTAGAAGTACGGAAAGGGGAAATATGCTTGATGGCCTTTCCTTAAAGAAGGCAATAAGGTCATCTGCTTGGAGAATGTCTGAGGTTGAGAAAACTTAAATAGGAAGAGATTTGAAAGATCTACTAAGGACAAACCAAAGGACTGACCACAATGAGGGTCCAGGCAAAGTTGGAAAGCAGGGATCTATGGTGCCATGAAGTTAAGTGGGCTACCTTCCCTAACAGTTCTTAGTTACATGAGTATAGCAACTGAAAGGTCTGGTGGTCTGAGTGATCCAGGGTTGGAGTTTTGCTAGGCCAATGAGGAAGCAGGTACTAGGACATGAAGGGTGCTGGTGATAACTTCTCAATCAGATGCTCTACTATAGTTTCTGACTTGAGGGTTCCTACCATCTAGCCCAGAAAGTATGGTTAGATGTGGAGAAATAAGCCTCTATAACCTGCAGTTTCCTGACAGAGCCCATGGGCATGAAGGGCCAGTATATGGATACTAGTCCTCTGCTTTAAATGCCCAGAAGTGGGACACTTGGGTGGCTCAGTCAGTGGAGCGCCTCTTGATTTCACCTCGGGTCATGATGTCACAGTTCATGGCATCAAGCCACATGTTGGCCTCCATGTTTGGGATCTTTTCCCTCCTCTCTCTCTGCCTGCCCACAGTTCACGTGCACATGCTCGCTCTTTCTCAAAATAAAATTTAAAAAGTGGTCAGAAGCAACAAAATCTGAGTCCCGTCCCTTCTTTCCTTAATCCTTTTCCTTGAGAGAATGATGAAAAGATCAAGGAAGTCCATAAAGTAGGCCAAAGCGGCAGACTGACAAAACATCAGCCCTGCTTCTTTACCACCAAAATCACTTGTTAATTTTTCTCACTAGTTTCCGGTAACCCTGGAGAGTATATGCTAAGTGCTGCTTTATTGAGCATATTGTCCCATAGCTATGGCTGAATCTGCCATGCAGAAAGAAGTCAGCTGTCATTCTGGCAGGTTTTGAGCTCTGTGGGCCATTAAATGGCTGCTTCTCCGTGGGCAGCCATCCTATAGGACAACCAAGGACATGTCCTCCAAAAGCCCAGCCTCTCCATGATGTTTCTAAATATGAGAAGTGCTGGTCAGCAGGGAAGTGGTCCCTAAATTCTGCACCTATGGGCAGAAAAGGAAAGGCCTGTGGCACGCAAGGGACAAGAGAAGGTAGGTTGAGTGGGTAGAGGCCCTGTGAGGCCTTTGTTCCAGGGAAGTGACAGCACAGCTGGCCAGTTGGCACCTTGTCTGGTACTGTGCTACCCTTGGGAAGGACCGCAATCTGCGTGTGGCTGCAAGTACCACTGTTCCTGGATACCGGCCCACTCACCTGCAGGCTCCTGGGTAAGACAGTGCAGTATGGCAGAGGCGAAAACAAAACAAACAAAAAGAACAAGGAGGGGATCTCATTTCACCCGGGAGATAAAATGGCTGCAGAGACCAGGGGAGGGAAGAATTCTTTTCTTCAGGTTTGCCCTGGTGTCCTGGTAGGTGCTAGCCTACGCTGATCTCCCAGGAGTGGGGGGAGAAGAGGTAACCCATTTGCTTCCTGTCCTGGTCTCTTGATGAGTCTTTGGACTCCACTTCCTAGGCTGACTCCTGGTGATAAGGGACCTGGGCATAAATCTGTCAGGTCCCAGAGGAGAGACTCCCAGGACTTCTCAGATGCTTGGTTTCAGGTAGTGAAGCTGGAAATTGGCCCCAGCATAAAGGCCAGCAGAATACTGGTGTTGAGCTCATTTTATTTAGTTAATTCTGTTTGTATTTTGCAAGTTTTTTTTTTTTCAGGAGATAGGATATGATAGCAAAATGAAGCATAGTCCACTATTCCTCTTTGACCTATATGTGCATATGGCTCTTAAAAATGCCAAATGCTAAAATTTTAGGCAGTTATATTTGTTTCTATACTTTAAATTCATGTCTTACAGATTTGGAGTCTACTTATAAAAACAAAAAATAGAAAAGACCAAAAAGGTACACAAGTATACCACCCAAAGGGGCTAGAAAGTTGATTTATAAAGGTAAATGCAATTTTAATAACTTTTTTCTGGAGCTAGATATGATTTCTAAAACTCAAAGCAAGTGAAAATAGTCACAGAAAATTTTGACCTCCAAGAATGAAGGAGTTGATTTAAGATAACAAATGCTATTATGTATTCTCAACCGAAAGTATACTGATCAACAAAACAAGTCCAGAAATCCAAATACATATATGAGAACTTGGATTATAATAGTGTGGCATATCAAATCGGGGAAAATAAATAGCATATATGGTGATGTATGGAGAATAAAATCATAGGTTAAATTCTCAACGGCTCAAAGACATAAAATCAATAAAAGTAAGGGAAGGTATTTTTTATAACTTTGTAGTGAGAAAGGCAGTTTTAGTGGCTCAAAATTCAGAACACTTAAAAGAACATACAAAGGGGCACCTGGGTGGCTCAGTCGGTTAAGCATCTGACTTCAGCTCAGGTCATGATCTCATGGTTGGTGGATTCAGGCCCTGCGTTGGGCTCTGTGTTGACCGCTAGCTCAGAGCCTGGAGCCTGCTTCAGATTCTGTATCTCCCTCTCTCTCTGACCCTCCCCTGCTCACGCTATCTGTCTCTGTCTCTGTCTCTCTCTCTCTCTCTCACAATAAAAACATTAAAAAAAAACTTTTTTTAAACATAAAGATCACATAAAAACAAATTCCTGTGGAAATAACCACCAATGTCAAGTGACCAGTAGTCATACATTGGGAATACCTAGATAAATCACGAAAAGAGACAAAAAGCTAATCCCTATAACTTGTTAGGGGAGAAAACCCCCAAGAACCTTCTAGAAAGGTTTATATGTTGGAACACTTAAGACACCAGCACTATATTTATTCAATCACTAAGTTTCATGACTTATTACTATTGCTATCATGTTTCGGGGACCTAAGGTACAGAGAAAACTTGTTGTGTTGCAAAGATGAGGAACGACAGAGTTAGTGAGACTCTGGACTTTTACCTTATAGCCCAGATCTACAACCAACTAGCCATATAAAACAAGACAGAGAACTTTCTAAAGATACTCAAAGTCCTATATAAAAAATTAAGGCTACACCATGATACTATTTTCACTGTCCCTCGAAGTTTCTTTATAAATTTGCATTAAGAAAAATTTTTGAACTGCTTGAAGGCAAGAGGTGGTACCTAATGGCTGAGGCATTTAATTGAGGATTTATGCATGGTGTCAGTTTGTGAAAACACAGGTTCTGAATAAATGTGACACAGCTTGCCTTTCTCCTATTTCATAAGTAGTAATGTAGAGAATACACAGTCAGGCATAGCCTTGAGGAGGGAGGCAGAAAAAAAACTTTCTATCTGGACCCATGATACTAAAAAGTTACTCCATGAGTTGCAAATAGATTTCTGAAATGCAAGAAAAAAAATGTAAACTGGTGTCTTTTCCTGTTATAGGAATGATTGTGAAAAATAGTTGTTTACACTTTTTCTACCTAACCTATACCTTTACATGATAAAGACAGTTGGGGAATAAAGTATTTTCTCTTCTTACGTGACCTCAGCAAGGCAATTGTTGAGGGGGAGAGGGTTTGCTTATTTTATATATTGTAGTGAAGTCCTGGCTGCCTCTAAACATGGGAATTGGGTTTATGAAAGGATGATGAAATCCAAAGAACCCTAGGATCATTCTTAATCTAATGCGTCAATCTTTCGTCAATTCTTTACTCAAAGAAGCTCACAAATAGAAAGTGCAATTGATTTGTAATTACGTTCATTTTCCTCAGAATTGGATGAAAGCCTTGGCAACCGTAAAATGACCAAGCTGGTAGCAGTAACCAGGGGAAGCAGCAGCAAATCTCAGAAACGTCTAGTGCAGCAAAACTTAGGCTGTGGTCCCCTAGGTTTGCTGTATGTTGGATTCGAGCAAACTTGGAAGGTCAGCCATCTCCATGAAGTCTCTCCCACACCACAGATGTAAATATTTCATTCTTGATCATAACAATATAGAGGACAAAACTATACAGAAGAATACAAGGGAACACATGACAATAATGCCATTGTTTTTCTAATTCACCTTCCTGGCAAATGCGAAGACCTCAGATTCTCCCTGCTAATAGATCTCCATAAATTCCTACTTTACCAGAATGGGCTTAGATCATCCACACCACGCTGAAATCTTTTTTTTCTTTTTTTTTTTTTACTTAGAATCATGGACACTTTTCTAGTTGAATATCCAGTAACCCCACCTCAATATTAAGAGCTATAAAAAGATCTGTAATCAGGATAAAAACAATACAGTGAACCATCCAATATCCTTGTCAACTACTTTCCAAGACTCCTGCACCTTTAATATAGTAGGCATAGATTCTTACAGCTACTTGTTTTTCTGTAGAACAAACTATCTGAACTCAAATTCAAATAACTTTGGCTAGACTTTCCAAGAGCAATTCATGGTCACACAAATAGGATAAGACCATACATGGAAACACCTAGTGTGGTGCCCTACTCACTTTAATTTTGCCAATGAGGTGGGTGAACAATGGTAATACATTGCTTTAAGTTCCATTTCTGTGACTGTTACAGAGGCTAAGTATTTTCCAGTCAATTTATCTTCCTTTTTTCAGCATTTATCATTTATTTTGTATTTCTGTTCATATTTCTATTTTATTTCCTTATGGGTTGTCTTTTTGTTCATCAAAATGTAGGTACTTTCTATATGTTACGAATGTGAACCCTTCGTCTATTCATACAAACAGAAAATTTTCTTTTGACTGTCTATATTAGCCATAAAAATGTTCTCATGTAGTCACATGCGTCTAGATCTTTATAGTTTGTGCATTATGGACTTCAAAAGCTATTGCCCTACTAAGTCATCTTAAAATTATGGAAAAGTCTGTGATTTGGGCCTCAGGGTGAATGAGGAAATGAAACCTACAAGGATTTTTTATGATAGATTCATAGAAATATCAGTGCAATGATTTGGGAATAATCATTGGATAATGAAAGGAATGGAAAAGCCAGCTAATTCACACTGACTGGGATGGGGTGAAGGAAAGGAAGACTTTTTACAATTCAGTAAATGTATGAAACAGGGAAAGTGAACTATTATGAAGTAAAGCATATGAAATAGATGGGAAGAATAAAATTGTCAATTGTGACAGTAACATAGGCTAAATTTCTTTATCAAAAGGCAGAGGTAGGCAGATGGTGTTTTAAAACTAAGCCTTGAAAATATAAAAGGAGCAAAGACAACAAAATGAAGAGAAAAAAAGATGTACTGGAGAATTTCAAATGAGGAAAAAATATGGTAATACTAGTTTCAAATCAAGTAGAACTTAAGGCCCAAAATCTGGTCTCAGGAGTTAGGAAGATCAAAAATTGGAGTTAGGGCTATCAAGGCAGTCCAGATTTCAGGAATCAAGACTCTGGAGTGAAGGCACCAGCAAAGAAGGTATTAGCATGAGCTACTTTTCCCAAGTAGTCATTGCCCAGTTAGTTAGAGGAAGCGACTGAGAGGCTGAGTAGCTGAAGAGTCAGCAGCAGTCCTTATGGTGCTGAGGAGATAGGAGTTCAGACTTGTGCAGAATGGAGAACTCTTGAGGCTTTCATTTGAGGTCATGAAGGAATACACCCTAGGTGCAAGGGTAAACTAAAAACCGGTGCTTATGAAGAGCCAGCCTAAAATAAGCTCAGTCACTGATAGGATTAAGGAGACTTACTGTAACTGCTGAAGCTGAAGAACCCCTATCAGGGGAAAAAAATATTCCTTTTTTTTTTTTTTAGTGTCCAGTAGTCAAAAAAAATGAGGCAAATAACAGAGCCAAAGGAAAAACCTCAGAAAATTGAAATGCCCCAGGTAACTCAGCTATACAGACACGTGTGATTCAATATTTAAGAAAACAGATAAAAACATGGAGAATTATTCCAGAGAACTGAATACATATAAAAAGAACTGGAAATATCAAAACTAAAAATACAGTGACCTATTAAGGCTGTAATACATAGATTGAGCTGCACATTAGAGGTAGCTGGTGAGAGGATTAGTAATCCAGAAGAAAAGGCAATAAAACTATCCAGACTAAAAAAGACTTAAAGATGAAAAATATGTAGAAAAGTTGAGTCCTAACCACGAAAGTTTTACCATCCATGAAACTGGAGTCCAAGAAATGTGCTGGAGAGAGAGAATGTGCCAGAAGCAGTACTTAAAAAGATAATCTAGCAACTTTCTTGGCCATTATCCTAAAACATGGAGGAACAAATTTAAGAATGGATACAAGCACCATGCAGGACAAAACCAAAGCTAAACCACATGTAGGCACATCAAAGTAAAATTGCTAAGCTACAAAGAAAAAATCCTAAAGCAGCAAAGGTTGGCAAGAGATGGTGGTTTCTAAGGAACACCGCTAAGTCTGATAGCTGAGTTCTCACAATCAGATGAAATCCTGTAAGCTAGAACTTGAGAATGCCATTTCTAAATTGCTGGAAAGCTAGAAACTTTGAATTATTGACTGAGCAAATATTCTGCTTAAAAAAAAAAAAGGTGTTGAGAATAATCTGAAAGAAAACCACATGGTTATTCTAAAAGAAATTCCTCAGAAGTAAGGAATATGAAGGCCAACAGAATCATGGAAATGACCAAAGCCATGAACAACAACAGAAATGGTCAGTATGTGGGAAGTAGATCACCGAGATCCTAGGGGTTTTTAAAAGGATCCTTAAAATTAGGACATAGGGAATCTAAGGGTACACGGAGTTAAAATATTCTAAAGGTTTTCCACTATCCAAGAAATGATAAAAGTGATTTGTTAGACTCTATTAGGTAAAATATATATACATATTGCTAAAAGGATTTAAAAGAAGGGATAGCAAGCTTATCAAGGGGAACAATGAATGAATAATTCTTGATCAGGCCACAAGAAAGAAAGGATAGAGAGAAACTAGAATATAGAATAAATGGAACAAGAGAAAGTAAAAAAGTAACTGGGTGAATTTAACCCCAAATACTGTATATCTGGGTTACATTAAATAAAAATGGAGTAAATACTCTAATTAAAAGGTAAATATCAGATTAAAAAGAAATTTTTACTTGCTTGAAAGCAATACCCTTTACTAAATCAAAAAAGTGACAGTAATAAGAGATTCAGAGTGTGATAACCAGAAGGGAACTGGGATGGCCATACTAAGATCAAATGATGTAGATGTTAAGGCAAGAATTGCATTTCATAATATAGAATCAATATAAAAGAAAATTTCAACTTTGTATGTAGCTACTAACCCAAGGCAAGGTAGAAAATGTAAATAACCACTGAAGAAAGGTTAGAGTTGTAATTAAAGATCACATTTGAAAAGGTAGAAGGAGGAGAGATTTAGAACTAAATTCTATATAACCTTTAAAGAACATTCCTACTTAAATAAAAAACCATGGGGTGTGTGTGTGTGGAGGGGAGAGTAATGTCCCTAATTTACTTACTGTAGCTAGAAAAAGAATCATTGTAAGGAAAACCCATTCACAAGGTTCTCCAAAACCAATTTCATTTAGGAATGTACTGCGGGAAGGCAAGGACAGTTCAAATTGAGATCAAAACAAGATTTGATCCAGTTTTTCCCCCTCAGTTTATTGATCTATCAATAGATGCTGAAAAGGCTCTATGTCCATTGGTACAAGAACCTGTTACTTTGTGTACACAAAATTCTGTCTCAGCTAAGTATCTCAATGTAAGATAGAAATGGAAACACTACTGGAAAATTCAGAGTACTTATGCTAAGTTCCTTGAGGTTCTTTAGAACTTTTTTTTTCCTTTTCCAACTGTCCTCTACTCAGCCTACTCAGCCTTCTATCTCAGACTTGTGGTATAGAGCCTAAGTAACCTCCGTTTTTGTTTTCTTATCTGCCTTCTCCCACCACATTGTCAGAGGTCTCCAAATACATATCAGTATATTCAGTGCTAAGCACATAATAGCTATGCTGTAAGTATGGCTTCATTGATGATGATGCTTACTAGCACTTCCACAACCTTTGCAGCCTGCCTTCCTCCTGGGGTGATGGCTGAATGGAGCCATGTCCTCCTGTGCAACTTCTCTGCACCTCATTTCCTGTAAGGTGCTTTAAACACTGCCGTTGGTAGTCTTTGCTCAGCAACAGCCCTTACTACGAGTGCTATTGAGCTTGACTCAGATGGGGCCAGGGCTGTTGGTACAGCAGAAGGTAAAAGATGGGTAATGCTCCTAGCATCTCTCTCCCCAATGGGACAGTATACAAGGGTAAAACTTGACCATAGCATCGCTTGCTTCCTTTGCATTATTGCCTACTTTTGCTAATCACCTCTTCCCATTTGTTTCAGTGCTCCTCAACCCTGGTTGCACCCTTAGAATCACCCTACCATGGACCAATTAAACACAGTGCACCCCAAGGGTGCAGCTGGGATTGAGAGCTACTAGTGTGTCTTCAAATACAGTGAGTCTAAGATTGTATAGATCTAGAAACCACAAACTTTTTTTTTTTCTTAAAGCAAAGATGGTTTCCTAAAGAAGGTGGTGATTCAGCAGTAAGAGCAGGGCTTGGTGTCAGAAGGTGGGAGTCCCAGCCCTGCCACTAGTTGGAGAGCTGATCCTACAAGCTACAAAGCCTTTCATGGCTTTGGTTCCCTAAGAGATCTCATTAAGCTTATTTGATCAATCTACCTCAAACTGCAATAGGAAGTTTAAAATGGAAAACAGAGGACTTGTTGCAACTTCGAAAATCATGCAATTTGTTAGCATTTCTATCATAAATCTGGCACTGTCCTATACTGGCTAGCTGTGGGAGTCCTATTTGCTAGCTGTGCAGGAGTCTTCTCACTTGTTGAAAACCAGTTTCCTCCTCCATAAGGTGGAGTTACCTACTCTGTAGAAGAATCTGTAGCAGCAAGGCAAGCCGTAAGAACTGAAAAACAAAATATCCTCTTGGGGTAGCTATGAACTAGGACTTTTATTACCCACTGTGGACAGACTCAAGATTTTGGTGTCCAGCCTGCCATCAAATACCATAGTCTCTCATGTTAGTAGATGTGGGTACCCTGTGGCCATAAGCAGGTGCAGTATTCTTGCTTGTAAAGCTTTGCAACTTTAAAGCAAATCCCCAGGGACTGTTTGACAAACCAAGTCTGCTGGGGTGGCAGGTACAATTGACTTAGCTACTTGGGAGCTGCCCCTTTGGCTTCCATTACCTGGGTTTTCCTGCTTGTTGGATATGTGACAGAAGATCAATGCTGGTGAGAGGTGAATGTGTGTGATCAACATAAAGGGCTTGAGATCCTCTCCTGTGTGGTGACCTAACAGGAGGAATGTTTACAGAGGCACAGGGCAGGCAGAAACACCTTGTCTCTGAGTAAGTCCCCGCCTCTGTCCCCACCTTCTGCCTCTGAGTTACAGAATCTGGTACCTTTTTCTTTTTCTCCAGGCTCCAGAAGCTGTGTGTGCTCCAGCATGGGGCTCTGTAGTCTTCAGCTGATGGCAATTCTAGTGATAATACGTGTTGAGGTCTCTGGGGGAATTCAAGATGTAGAGTGGTAATTTGGAAGTGTGAAATGGTGAAAAAGCATTTGGAAGTGGATTTGGCACAGTTGGGTCCAATTTTGGCTCTGTAGGTGCAGATGGTCTTAACTGTGCAAACTTTACATTATCAGCCAGTGACATTCATAGACGCTTCCTTCCTAAAGCAAACCTCATCATTATTACATTGTAACTTACTTTGCAACAACAATAAGAACAGCAAAAAAAAAAAAAAAAAATTCCATAGGTTCAGGGTTTCAGGTTTTAGTGCAACAAAACAGAACAAGTCCCTTTGGAAGGCATGAACTGTGCTTTCAAATGAGGACATTTGAAATCCTGTACCCAACTTACCCACTGATATGGTCCAAACAGCAATGATTTTTAGGAATGCCTTCGTTCTGGAGTTGAATCGGCTGTGATGAATAGGATTCTGGATGGCAACGTAGCGATCCAGTGAGATGGCACAGAGGTGCATGATGGAGGCCGTGGAGAAGAGCACATCCAGGTAAATCCAGACAGCACAGAGTTTGCTAGGTAGAGGCCACCGGTAACCTGTGATGCAGAAGGTTAGCATCAGTCAGGAATCTCAGGCCTCCGGTGTGTGGCATCTACCCTCCCCAGAAGGATTTCCATTGTGGGGAAAGACACCGGTGGTGGCAAAGGGCAGCACAACACATTTTCAATACTTTAAAAAACCTGAAAACAACTGTCCTTAACTACAATAAAATCATACTAGCTCAAAGTTTGGAAATTTCTTACGGCTGACCTTCTGCCTGCGTGTCGTGGTTAAGGTGGGTTGTTTTCATGATTTCTCTTGTTCTAGCTTCTCTGCCTAACAAAATTGACCTTTATTGTTTTTAATGAGCTAGCAGTCTCGGTGTATTTTGAACTTCTCTATTGAAGCCCCTCTTGCAGGCACTGCCTTTAGCTCACATCTTACACATGCTGTTGGTTCCTGGAGGTTTGGCTCACCTGTTAGTCTCTCAAACTGCTCAGCCTTGCACCATGGTGCCATATGCTGGTCTCCCGATAAATGCCATTGGTATGAATGAATAAATGAATTAAAAGGTCCAGATGGAGATTATTTTTATTTGGGGAAAAAAACCCTAATGTTTAGGGGTGTTTCAATCCAATTTGGGATGTGGCTAAGGGAAACCTGCAGAAAAGTATGGTGTTCCTGTCCTGACCATTGTTTCAGAGTGGTGGCTCTCAAACTTGAGGAAGCCTCAGAATTTCATAGATGGGGTCTTAAAATGGAACTGCCAGACCCCACCTGGAGGTCCTGATGATGTGACTCTGCAGCAGGAGGGGGAACAGTGTGGAGATGGAAGAAGTGTCATTTCTAACAAGTTTCCAGGTGGTGGTGCTGGTCCGAGGATAGCACAGCGGTGGTGGTCAGCCCTCACTGCAATTTAGAATCAACTGGACAGCTTTTCTCCAGGTCCTGGTGCCCAGGAGTGTGGGCAGAGGAGGGCCCCAAGCAAAGTGCCCAGGAGGTGTGAGCAGAGGTGGGCCCCAAGCAAGTATTGCAGAGCTGTCCCTCATGATTGCAATTTGAAGAGCACTGCAGGGGGGCCCATGAGTCATATTCGAAGTGTCCTGACTTTGTTGGAGAGGGGATCAAACAGGTAGGTAAACCCAAATTAGTTTTGATAGCTGTATATACAATGATGTTATATCTGCGTGCATGTGAAAAGGCAAATCGTAAAGATTACCTTTTCTTTGCAATATTCCAGACTCACAAAGTTGAACAAGCTACATTCGCAAGCATACTCTAAGAAAATGCCACCGCCTATATTTAGGAAAGTAAGGGGTGCAGGACACTAGCTTAACTTAATGCCTTTCACTCTGATCATTTGCAAAACAAAGGAGCTAAACCAGAAGCGTCTTCCTTTGCAGTGCCTGGAGGGAAGCCACACTCCGCCTGGTCGGAACTGATGTTGGCCCTAGGAATTTGCTCCACAAGGAGGTGGCGGTTGGGGCGGGCCAACTCTGGTTTCTGAGGCAAGGGTAGGGAGGGGGCATTTCCTCCTCCTGCGGTGACCCATTCAGGGAGAGGTGTAACTCCCGCTGGAACCGGCTGCATGTGGAGTGGCCGCCGCTAGGGGGCGCAGTTGCACCCTGAGCGGGAGGCACTGGCCAGGTCTTAGCTTCTTAACCCAGCTGGCGGGTGCCTGCCTCCCACCTGCCACTGGGGCCACCCCGCCCTCGCGCTGTGATTTCGGTTCCCTGACGGAACCTCTGGGAGCCATGCGCCACTCTCCGAGTTTGCCTTCGAGAGGGGTGGGGTTTTAGGGAGGGAGAACATTTTGCAGCCTGTCTGGGAAATGCCAGGCAAATTTAATGAAATCGTTCCAGTGTGACATTTGAGTGGCCAAATGGAGGCTGGCTTTGCAAGGAGCATTATCGACCCTGTGCAAGCCGGCGCCTACTCTGCGTTGCCCATCTCCTTCCTCCACACTCCGCGCCGGGATGATACATACAGTTTTGTTTTGTTTTGTTTTGTTTCTAGCCCTTAAGACCTGGGCAGAAAATCCCCTCTTAAAACGACCGTAATGTATTTCTAGCTCTGGGTGACTGTTATGTGCCTGTGCCAGCAGACTAAATATTCTTTTAAAAAGAAATCCGGCTGTATTACTCATAATTTGAAAAGAACATCACATTCTGCTTCCCGCTGAAGCCGTCCCAGTGTTTGCTGACTTGCTAAGAGGTTTGACTCTTTGAAACTGTAGAAGACAGCAGGATTAATGTCTTCCCATTTGTTTTCTACTCTCCTCCAAACCAGTCGGGAGGAGGTGATGGAAATGTATTTTTACAGAGTCGAGGGTATAATTCAGAGGCAGACTTCCAAATTAGCTTCTCTGGGTAGGAAGCAACTGACACTGGAGTCATTCATTTATTCTATGGGAGAATCTGCATATTTTAACATTAAACACACAGCACCACTAAGATTCTCTCTGCACATGTTCTAAGGCAACTGGGAAGGTTTTTCCACTCCATCAGAAGTGCTGAAAACTGTGTGACAAAGATAAAACTGCGTTTTGTCCCAGAGGCTGGAATACTTGGGAATCTATAGAAGTGAAAATCAAGTGGATTCAGAATCTCGGATAAATTATTGCTTTCTGATTCGTATTTGGGAGGACAGTTAAAATTACTACACAAAATGTACATGTTTCAAAGCCCCAAACTCCCCAATGATCATAGGTTGTCTGATCTTGGAAGATGCGAAAGCTCACTTGTTAAATTTAACAAGTATAACACGGTAGACCCTTGTCTATAAATAAACCCTGGTGTTGAGTTTGTCCCTTGAGCCCCAGCTCATCTGCTCATCACATGCACATGCTGTCTGTTACCAGTGTAGGTACAGCTGGGAAACTAATGCCACTCACCATATAGGATGGTTAACATGGACACAGGCATGACAAGGAAACCCAGCAGCATATCAGCTATGGCAAGTGACATCAGGAAATAGTTGGTGGCGTTCTGCAGCTTTTTCTCTAGGGACACTGCCATGATGACGAGTATGTTTCCAGCAATGGTTAGAATAATCACTACAGCTGTCAACAAAGCAGACCAGTTTTTTTCCTGGAGATGAAGTAAAGAGAAGCAGGGTGGCGAGAGACAGCCCTCACAGGAAAGGTTGGTTCGATTTTCCGAGTCCACCGTCCAGTTAAATACATCTGAAGTGTTAGCTTCTCCGGAGTTAAAGTCATTATTGTAGAGCCTTGTGTCATCACTTAATTGCATTAAGGAGTTTGTAGTTGAGCTCAAAGAAGCGTTTTCTTCAAAAAGAATATCCATTTCTAAGCCGGAATTGGTAGCAGGCGAAGTAAAGGAAAACTAACAAGTTAGAGCCTCAGCTCGCCATTCATCTTTCTGTCCTCACGTTCTGTCACGCGGAAGCTGGTGTACGTGCTGAGCTCCTTTGGTTGCCTTTTTTCCCTCATGATCACAATGGTAGTTGAACTGCAGTGGCTCTTTATATTTCTTTCCTTCACAGTGTTAGTGGATTCCTGTTGATTTCATTTTTTTTTTTTCCCTTCAAAGCAAGGTCAAAAAAGCAGAATGAACTTTTTAACCTAGAGGCTGCAGAGTTTTGAGGATTCCATAAGAAAAAATGTGATCCTGGCCGGAAAAGAAAAGTTTGGTGATTACCAGGAATCTCCCTGAGCTCTGTCTCATTCTCTTGGTTAGGTTGATCCCACTAGTATAGCCACAGCAGTATTAAAATAGCATGCAATCCAAAACACTGGGGTGGTATGCATTCTACATTAAGAAAAGTCAATTAAAAATACATCCAGTGTTAATCCCATAGTAATTGGATCTAGCTGGGGTTAGAGTTCTAAGTCTCAGGCTGAATGTCGGGAATTTCCATTTGCATTATTCTTAGTTAATAAAAGAAGAAAAAAAAGTCTTAAGCAAAGAGGAGACAACTTTCCACACTAGCAATTCTCATGGAAATGGTAACATTTTGGCCAACCACGATTTCAAGCCAGAAAGAAAAATTACACGGCAATAAAATACGGCAGCATGAGAACTTACATTTGTCTTCAGAGTCCGCACGTTAGACATACTTTGCTGCTCTGTGACTTGCCGCATCTCTCATGGTAATTAAGCGAGTGTAGAGTCCCTTTTTCTTGAGCATCGACCAGCATAATAGGATAGTAATTTGATTTCTCTTTTTGCTGACTTCAAAAACTGCATGCACGAGTAGAACCACTTCCAGCGCTGCGCGGTCTGTGTTTGCTGGCTCTGCCCCCACTCAGCTGGGTTCCTCCCTCCCTGTGCGGCTTGCCTGAGCCAGGCACACGTTTAGAAATCATTCATGAGCCCCTCGCAAAGTCACACAAAAGAAATCCCGCAGGAAAGTAGGGAGAGTTGCCAGTGCCAAGGGATTCGTGGTTTCCACGGGAATGGACCAGCTCTCCGGCTGCCTTGTTCACTTCACCAGACCTCCCTCTATCTGCATGTCATAAACTGCAAGGTAGCAACAGCCAGGGAGGGCGGACCAAACAGGCTTTTTTTTTTTTTTTTCCTTCCCCTCTTGTTTCTCCTTTTTGCTACATGTTAACACCAGGAAGTTTTCTGTTGTTAGAAACTGGAGAAATCACCTTCTGTACAGATGGCTAAGGCAGGTAAGCTGCTCTGTGACGTTTTTAGGGTGAAGAGATAACATAAATAAAGCTAGAAAATGGCATGTCCCGGGAGCACTGTAAGCATTCATTGCTTCCATCCAGAGCCTGTAAGTGCTTATGCCTGAAGTGCAGTTATTGACGTCAGTGACTTGAGCTCAGAGTGGCCAAGCACCTCTTGGGCGATACTCAAACTATTAGGAGCATTTTTAGTTATTAAAAGCATAACACCATTCACCTAACTTATGTTCTCTAGAAATCTACCTAGAAGTAATTTAAAATCTCAGATGTGGAAGACAGGTTTTTTGGAGAGAATTTTGAAGACCTCCTGCTTTACTTGTTTAAAAAACAAAAACAAAAACAAAAAACTCTTCTCAGGTTTCTAAAGAAAGCAGCTCTGACGGACACAGAAGAGTATATGTGTATACACAAGCTATCTCATTTTTACAGATGAAAACAGGAGTCTTTCCCGAATAGCACGGTTTTCTAGGCTTCTGTTATTTTAAGGTTCTCTTTGGACACATTGTCACTTAGGTCACTTTGACAGGTCTTGGAACAAATCTGTACCTTGTTAGCAGATGATTTCTCTCAACCCCTGACTTAAATACTCAGCTGCCATAGTGACTGCTTCATCTGTGCCCTAGAAGACTTTGACTCTGCATCTTTCTCCCTACCCTGGGCCTGCTGCTTAGTGCTTATCTCCACCTATTCTCTTAGTCATGGAATCAACATCTCTTTAGACAGCTGACTGTTAGGAAGACTCGTCATTCGTTCTCACTGCCGGGTCTTCATCTGCCATGTCACTTGTGTGGACTCAGCTCTCCTCTGGCACACGCCTTACAAGCTTACTGGGCTGGGGCACCTCCTTAGTGGGGATTTGCCCCTTCTGCCACCTCCTCTCCCGCCCCTCTGCATGCCTCGGACAAGGAGTGTGTGATTGCCGGGCACCTAGAGCAGGGAGTTGAGCACCCAGGCTCTGGGTTCTGACTCCTCGGTTCTGAATCCCAGCTCCGTAACTCAAACAGCAGAACCCTTGACAATCTAGCTGTCTTCCTCGAAATGCCATATTCTCACTTGTAAAACGAGAGAAGAGTAGTCTCTCCCTCAAGATGGCAATAAAACTAAAAGGGGGTCGTGCATATAAATAATTAACCCAACATGCTTGAAGGAGGTTCTTACTGTCGGTGGCTTCTATTAATACTCCTATTGATTTTATTAAAACAAAACGGACATCATTTTCATTAATTTGTGCTTGCACTCCTTCAGTTTGTCCCTTGTGAGGCACAACTCGTGTCTCTGCCTGTCCCTCCCCATTCCCACTTTCTAGGCCTGGATTCCTGTTTTCTTCTACAGGCAGCCTAAGTGCGAGTGAACTTGAAGGTTTGATCATTTTAAAACATTTGTACTTGAAGTTCCCTGCATCGGGAGTGCTCCCCACCCCTGTTAGTATCCATCTGGCAAATTCCTACTCCATTGTCAAGACTCAGGTCCAGAAGTAAGTCCTCTGAATTCCACTCCTGCCACTCATTACCTGTGTGACGTTGATAAGCTGCTTAATCTTTGTGCCTTAATTTCCTCATCTGTAAATAGGGAAAAATAATACCAACCTTACAGGATTGATATGAGAGTTAAAATGTACCAGGTATGGGGTACCTGGGTGGCTCAGTCCATTGAGGATACAATTCTTGACTTTGGCTCAGGTCATGATCTCTCAGTTTGGGAGATCAACCTAGCATTTGCTCTTTGGTGAAGGTACAGAGCCTATTTGGGATTCTCTCTCCTTCTCTCTCTGCTGCCTTCCCCAAATGTGTGCATATGCTTGCTCTGTATCAAGATAAGCAAAAAAAAAAAAAAAGAAAAGAAAAAACAAAAAAGTACCAGATGTATGTGTAAATTTAAGCAATCTGCAAAGGCTAGTTGTTGGCTTAGGGTTTCCCATGGCTCTCCTTCTCCCGTAAGGAGGCCCCTTCAACTTTATATTTCAAGCCTCACAGCATGTCGGCAAGGACTACACTTGCCTTGCTGATGGTTGTATGCATAGTGCTTAGCTTTGTTGAGTGAAATGTATGACTGATGAATACCTGTTCACATATCTGTCTTGATTAGATAGTAGACCGCTTATCTCTCTACCTTCAAGACCAAACATGTGTTTCCTGCTGAATTTTGCAAGAAGAAAGGAGTTGACAGCCTGTATTAAAGCAGAACGAGGGAGAAACAAAGAATCTGTTTTTCATTACTTTGTCCAATGGGATACTAACAATCTCACTGAAAAAGGTAAAGAGGAATGTAATTGAAAAATATTGTTACAAAATTAAAGCTTTTTGATGATACATTTTGTATTATGGATTACTGTGTTTTTCTTAGAGACATTTGATCTTAGGCTTCATGTCTTCATGAACACGTCAGTTTCCAGTCATCACGAAGCTAGTCCATGACTTTCTTGGTGTATTGTTTATATTGTGAAATCATTTTAGTAGCCATTGGGGTTATTTGCAGTTGTATGAATACTTGCCAGGGATAGAGCACTGTGTATAAAACTCAGGGTCTTGGCTACTAAGCTTAGGCAGAGCTTGTCTATTAATAGCGTGGGAGTGAGATTTGGTAGGAGTGGTTTCTTAAAGTTCAGACACTCTTGAGCTGGGAAGAGAGGTGCACATGGGCTGCTGTGGTGAATCACAGAGGTGCAGCCCCGCTTCTCCTAAAGGGCAGAGGCCCTCGTTTTCCCTGTTGCTGGAAGTGTTGATAACTGATGGCTCTCATTGGATTCTCGCTGTAAAAATTACCCTCAGCCCAAGAGGCCACCTTGCTCATAGTCCTGCCTCTCCTCTAGGGTCTGCTGTGAGGGTACAAAAGCCTGGCCCCCTTGCCTCAGGACTGGGCACTGTGGAGGAACCATCCTGCTGCCAGGGCCTCTGTCGCATGTGCCGAGGCCTCTGTTGCGACTGCAGCATAATTAATCTCCTCCCTCTGCCCAGTCCTGCCTGCCTCGTTATCCTACAGATATGGATCTGGAGCTCAGCATTTTCTCTCTTACAAGTGAGTCTGAGTTACTTCCTGGGGAGCATAAGGCCTCTATTTAAAAAAATTTTTTTAATGTTTATTTTTGAGAGAGAGTGAACAGAGGAGGGGGAGAGAGGGAAACAGAATCTGAAGCAGACTCCAGGCTCTGAGCTGTCAGCACAGGGCCTGATGTGAGGCTCTAACTCCTGAACTGTGAGTACCTGACCTGAGCCGAAATCAGCTAAGCTACCCAGGCAGCGCCCCTAAGGCCTATCTATGTATATACACATGTACATGCACACACACCTGTGCACGTGCATATATACTCATGTGCACTCATATACACATGTGTACACACACATGTACGTGTCTACATGTGTAGATGTATATATGCATTATGCATATATACATACACGTGCACACATGTATGTAGGTATACCTACATACACATATATACTTACATATATATACCTATATATACACACACATACAGGTATATATATATTACACATATATATCTCCAGTTTTAATTTTTTTACTCATCCCACTTTATTTTTTATCTTTTTAATATAATTTATTGTCAGATTGGCTTGCATACAGCACCCAGTGTTCATCCCAACAGGTGCCCTCCTCAATACCCATTACAGTGTGGGGTGTGGGGGAAAGGAAAAGTCCTATATTTTTAAACATGTGTTTTTAATGCTCATTCTGGATGAGCTTAGTGTCTTAGAGTACACAGGAAAAAAAAAGTATGATGAATATATTGTTTTTTAGGCACCTGGATGGCTCAGTCAGTTAGGTCATGATCTTAGGCTTAGGTCATGATCTCGTAGTTTGTGAGTTCAGCTCCATGTCGGGCTCTGTGCTGACAGCTCAGAGCCTGGAGCCTGCTTTGGATTCTGCGTCTCCCTCTCTCTCTGCTCCTTCCCGCCCCCCGCCCCCCATGCTCTCTTTGTCAAAAATTAAATAAACACTAAAAAATACTGTCATAAGTTAGAAGTTCATGATTGGACAGTTGGCTTTACTATCTACTTTCACAAGGAATTTAAGGTCAATAACCCCAAAATGAAACTTACTTGGGGCATAATTACTTGAGTACTTAATTGGACCTTGTTTAGGGATATGTTTTGCAACGTTTTATTCTGGGAGGGTTCACTGAAAGATGATTGCCTAAATCAGATGTTGATTTTTTTTTTTTAATCGCAGTGGTATTTGCAGCCCTTAATTTTTCTCCAGTCAAAATTTAGTGGCCTCTGGAAGATTAGTGCCTTCCAGATGTTAATATATGTGTGAGGGAAATTGCTTAAGCAAGTAAATATGGAATATGATGCATCCTATTGCTTTCTCTTAGAGATCTGCAGTGCACTGTAAACGTATTTTGTCCCTTACATAGTTTATTGTCAAGTTGGTTTGTATATAACACCCGGTGCTCAACCCCATAAGTACTCTCCTCCATGCCCATCACCCCCTTCCTTTCTCTCCCATCCCCATCAGCCCTCAGTTTGTTCTCAGCATTCAAGAGTCTCTCCTGGTTTGCCTCCCTCCCTCTCCCCCACTATTTCCTCCCTTCTTCTCCCCCACGGTCCTCTGTTAAGTTCCTCCTAATCCTCCTATACATGCAAACATATAATATTTGTCCTTCTCTGCCTGACTTATTTCACTCAGCATAACACCCTCAAGGTCTATCCATGTTGCTACACATGGCCACATTTCATTATTTCTCATTGCCATGTAGTATTCCACTGTATAGATCAACCGCATCTTCTTGATCCATTCGTCCATTGATGGACACTCTGGCTCTTTCCATGTTTTGGCTATTGTTGAGAGTGCTGCTATGAACATTGGGGTACATGTGCCCCTTTGCATCAGCACTCCTGTATCCCTTGGGTAAATTGCTAGCAGTGCTATTGCTGGATCATAGGGGAATTCTATTGTTAACGTTTTGAGGAACCTTCACACTATTTTCCAGAGGGGCTGCACCAGTTTACATTCCCACCAACAGTGTAGAAGGGTGCCGATTTCTCCACATGCTCCACATCATTGCCAGCATCTAGAGTCTCCTGATTTGTTCATTTTAGCCACTCTGATGGGTGTGAGGTGGTAACTCAGTGTGGTTTTGATTTGCATTTCCCTGATCAGGAGTGACGCTGAGCATCGTTTCACATGTCTGTTGGCCATCTGGATGTCTTCTTGGAGAAGTGTCTGTTCATGTCTTCTGCCCATTTCTTCACTGGATTATTTGCTTTTTGCGTGTGGAGTTTGGTGAGTTCCTTATTGATTTTAGATACTAGCCCTTTATCTGATATGTCCTTTTGCAACCGTCTTTTCCCATTTTGTCAGTTGCCTATTAGTTTTATGGATTGTTTCCTTTGCTGTGCAAAGCTTTTTGTCTTGATGAGGTCCCAACAGTTCCTTTTAGCTCTTGATTCCCTTGCCTTTGGGGATGTGTCAAGTAAGAAATTGCTGTGGTGGAGGTCAAGGAGGTTGTTTCCTGCTTTCTCCTCTAGGATTTTGATGGTTTCCTCTTTCACATTCAAGTCTTTTATCCATTTTGAGTTTATATGTGTGTATGGTGTGAGAAAATGATCTAGTTTCATTCTTCTGCATGTTGCTGTCCAGTTCTATCAGCACCATCTGTTAAAGAGGCTGTCTTTTTTCCACTGGATACGCTTTCCTGGTTTATCAAAGATTAGTTGGCCATGCATTTGTGGGTCCAATTCAGAGTTCAATGTTCTATTCCATTGGTCTATGTGTCTGTTTTTGTGCCAATACCATGCTGTCTTCATGATTTCAGCTTTGTAGTAGAGGCTAAATCTCTTTTCTTTTTGAGAAGCCTGGCTAGAAGTTTGTCAATTTTGTTTATTTTTTCAAAAAAACAACTCTTGGTTTCATGGATCTGTTCAACTGTTTTCTTCTATATTGCTTATTTCTGCGCAAATTTTTATTTCTCTTCTACTGGCTTTGGGGTGATCTTGTTGCTCTCCTTCTAGTTCCTTTAGGTGTGCTGTTAGATTTTGTATTTGCACTTTTCCTAATTTCTTGAAGTAGGCCTGGAGTACAATGTACTTCCCTCTTAGAACTGCCCTTCCACATCCCAAGAGTTTGGATTGTTGTATTTTCATTTTAGTTTCCATATATTTTTAAATTTCTTCTCTAATTGCCTGATTGGCTCATTCATTCTTTAGTAGGGTGTTCTTTAACCTCCATGTTGTTGGAGGTTTTCCAGACTTCTTCCTGTGGTTGATTTCAAGTTTCATAGCATTGTGATCTGAGTGTGTGCTTGGTATGGTCTCAATTTGTCCCAGTATGTGATCTATCTTGGAGAATATGCCATGTGCACTTGAGAAGAAAGTGAATTTCATGGCCTGAGGATGTAGAGTTCTAAATATATCTGTCAGATCCATCTGGTCCAGTATGTCATTCAAGTCCATTGTTTCTTTAGTGTTTTTCTGTGTAGTTGATCTATTCATTGCTGTGAGTGGAATATTAAAGTCCCCTGCTACTAGCACATTCTTATCCATAAGATTGTTTGTTATTGTTTTATGTATTTGGGTGCTCCTGTATTCAGTGCATAGACATTAACTGTTAGTTCTTCCTGATGGATAGACCCTATAATTATATAATGCCCTTCTTGATCCCTTGTTACTGCCTTTACTTTAAAGTCCAGTTTGTCTGATGTAAGTATAGCTACTCTAGCTTTCTTTTGACTTCCAGTAGGCTTGATACAGATTTCTCCATCCTTTTACTTTCAATCTGAAGGTGTCTTCAGGTCTAAAATGAATTTCTTGTAGATAGCAAATAGGTGCCTTTTTTTTTTTAATCCATTCTGCTACCCTATGTCTTTTGAATGGAACATTTAGTCCATTTACGTTCAGTGTTATTGAAATATATGGGTTTAGAGTCATTATGTTCTTTGTAGGATTCATGCTTGTGGGTGGTATCTCTAGTACCTTGTGTCCCTTGCAATATTTCCCTCATAGAGTCCCCCTCAGGATTTCTTGTAGGGCCAGTTTAGTGATGACGAATTCTTTCAATTTCTTTATTTAGGAAGACTTTTCTCTCTCCTTCTATTCTGAATGACAGGCTTGCTGTATAGAGGATTTTTGGCTGCATATGTTTTCTGTTCATCACATTGAAGATTTCCTGCCATTCCTTTCTGGCCTGCCAAGTTTCAGTATATAGGTCTGTCACCACTCTGATAGGTTTCCCTTTGTATGTTTAGGCCTTTTTCTCCCTAGCTGATTTCAGTATTCTCTCTTTGTCTTTGTATTTTGCCAGTTTCACTATGATAAGTCATGCAGAAGTTCAAGTTATGTCTGAGGGGTATTCTCTGTGCCTCTTGGATTTCAATGTTTGTTTTCTTCCCCAGATTGGGGAAGTTCTCTACTATAATTTTTTCCAGGACTCCTTCAGCACCTTTCCCTCTTCCTCTTCTGGAATTCCTATGATATGGATATTGTTCCATTTGATGGTATCACTGAGCTCTCAAACTTTCCTTTCGTGTTCCTGGATCAGTTTATCTCTCTTTGTCTCGGCTTCCTCTTTTTCTATAATTGTGTCTTCTCATTCAGCTATTCTCCTCTCTGCCTCTTCAGTCCATGCATTGGACGCCTCCATTTTATTATGCATCCCATTTATAGCATTTTTTAATTCATCACAACTATTTTTAAGCTCCATAGTCTTTGTAGCAATAGTTTCTTTGATGTCTTCCATGCCTTTTTCAAGCCCAGTGATTAATTTTATGACTATTGTTCTAAATTCCTGTTCGGTTTTGTTGCTTCTATCTGTTTTGAGCAGTTGTTTAGCTGTCATGTCTTCCTGGAATTTCTTTAGAGGACAGTTCTTCTGTTTCATCATCTTTGCTATCTCTTGATCGTTTTAAAAGCTGGTTATGCACTCTGCACTTGCAAGTAGTGCTGTATGAAAGAAGGCTCTTTGTCCATGGCCTGTCCATTCAGGAATGTTCTTTGAATGGTGTCCCTTGGTCTCTCTTTCTGAGTTTTGGCTATTTTATTTCCCTACTCGTAGTGGTATTTGGGGCTGTCCACCATGTGTACTTTGGCTTGTTTCTCGAGGCAGCCCTGGAAAAGAAAACAAACACACAGTGAACAAAGGCACACAAATGCACACACAAATTCAACAAACATGCAAACCAAAAGTGAAGAAAAAGAAAAAAGGGAAAAAAGAGGAAGGAGGAAAAACAAATACTAAAAATAAAAATTAAAAAAAAGAAAAGAAAAAGCCCAAAAGACACAGGACAGTCTAAAAGCATAAAACCAGAATATCCAGCTACAAATAAAGAGCCGGGTGTATGTGGTGCTAATGGAAGAACATATGCAAAGAGAAATGATAGGGTGGGGAGGATGTGAAATTGGAAGAGAAATGACCAGGCAGAGAGGCTTAATTCAGAGAGAGAGGAGCATATGGTAAGAGGAGAGGAGAAGAAACGAAGATAATGTTATTCAGAGAAACTATATAGTCTGATTATGAGAGAGAGAGAGAGAAAGAGAGAGAGAGAGAAAGGTAGCGCTGGAAGTGTAGAATATACATCTAGAGAATGGATTAAAAGTGACTGTTTAGGCAAACCAGTGACCAGAGTGCCTAGTCCAGCAGAGGGGAGGGAAACGAATGAGACAAGGGAAAATATATCTGAATAGAAAGAACTGATCTTGAATTAATCACGGTAGTGCGTTCATGTTGGTCTAGCCCTTGACTATGGTTTAAAAAAAAAAAAAACCTCTCTAGCAGGGATGGGCGTGGTTTGGTGTAGGCTGGTCCAAGCCTCCACTGCAATCTGCTGGTTGCTCCCTGAGGTTCTGCCTTGGTGGTTTTAGGGAGAAAAATGGCAGCGTCCCACACTCCAGTCTCCTCTTGAACCAATTGTTGCAACTCACTCTTTTGGGTCCGATCTCCCTGTGCTGCTGTCATAGCCAAGGTGGGCTGTGCTCTATGTTCCAAGCTACACCTCATTTCCAGATCTTAGTCTCTGTGCCCCATTGATAATGCCAGAAATATAAACCCGCAGGTGAGTCCCTCTGAGCAGTTTCAAGCTGGCCACCTCCCAACTAGGAATCGAGCTAAGCCAGAAGAGCTGCAGAGCAGCCTCAGGTGTGCCACTTCCCCTCCAGGTTGAGCTGGCAAGCAGAGGAGTGGTTTCTCCCGGCATCTAATGGGACCAGTGCATCCCGCTCCTGTAAACATATTAAGTGCAGTAAGGGATGGTGCAGTAAAGAGATTTGCTCACATTTATCTTCATTCCTATCCTCACCCCCCACAACACTCATTTCAGTACCCTTTTGTTCATTTAATGAACGTGTAAAATTAAGCTGTAAAGACAGTAAGCATACAGGTTTGATGACTGTATCTACCTGTGTAACTATCCCACAAATCAAAATAGCCACCATTACCATCACTCTTGAAATTTCTCTCATGTTCTTCTCACTTGATTTAAATGGAAGCATATATATACTCATCTTGGTTCTTGCTTTGCTCAGTAGTATGTTTTCTGTGTTGCTGTGCATAAACTTTCTGGGGATCGAAGTCTGAAAAACTGTTAAGTGAACTGGACATTTGGGAAGTCATCTATTTGTCCTTGTTCAAAGAAACATAGGCTAGATCCTTGTTCTAATCTTCTTAGGTTTCTTTCCAGGCCATGTCAACCTCTACCTCTGCTCAGTGGACTATATCTGATTTTATTTTGAAATGGCTGCCTAGAGTTCTTTAACTCTGTGTTCTTAAGAATATATCTTGGAGATTTAGCCTTTCCAAATCATAGTAATAGTCTGAGAATGAAAACAATTTTCTTTTTTTATTAATTTTTTTTAATGTTTTATTTTTTTCTGAGAGAGGGAGAAAAATAGCATGCCCAGGGCAGGGTCAGAGAGAGAGAGCGAGAGAGAGGGAGATACACAGAATCCGAAACAGGTTCCAGGCTCTGAGCTGGCTGTCAGCACAGAGCTCACTGCAGGGCTTGAACCAACGAACCGTGAGATCATGACCTGAGCTGAAGTTGGACGCTTAACCAACTGAGCCACCCAGGCGCCCCTCTTTTTTCATTAAAAAAATTTTAATGTTTACTTTTGAGAGATAGAGACAGTGTGAGTGGGGGAGGGACAGAGAAGGGGAGGGAGACACAGAATCTGAAGAAGGATACGGGCTCTGAGCTTACAGCTCAGACTCAATGCAAGGCTCAAACTCACGAACTGTGAGACCATGACCTGAGCTTGTCAGCCATCCAACCGACTGAGGTACCCAGGCATCCCAAGAACAAATTTTAAAGAATTCCCAAATGATAACCCATCCCTTTCTTTGGATGATTCAGTTCTCCGGTTTGGAACAAACCAGACCACTTGATCACTGCGTGCTTGAAAAGCAAGGTCTTAAATCATCTTCTCTTACACCATTGACTTGTGTCAAAAGAAGCAATTACTTGAAATTAGCTAATAACTGTTCTCTTTTAAATATTTTCACAGTGGTTGGGGCGCCTGGGTGGCTTAGTCGGTTAAGCGTCCGACTTTCGCTTAGGTCATGATCTCACGGTTAGTGGGTTTGAGCCCCGCGTCGGGCTCTGTGCTGACTGCCAGCTCAGAGCCTGGAGCCTGTTTCAGTCTGTGACTCCCTCTCTCTCTGACCCTCCCCTGCTCACGCTGTCTCTCTCTCTCTCTCCTAGAAATAAATAAAACATTAAAAAAAAATATTTTCACAGTGGTATTTAGTTTAACAATACTCATAACAGTCAACCTTTGGGTGCTGTGTCAAGCTATGTCAAGCAACACTGAGTGTAACATTGAAGAGAAGGCTCCTGCCTTAATTTATACACTTAAATAGTTGGTGGTAGCAAGTAGGAGTACAGGGGTATAGAAAGGAGATATAAACTTGGTGATCAATGGCATGTTGGTGGTATTTAAAGTGTGAAACTTGATGAGAGCACCTAGGTAATGAGTAGAAATAGAGAAGCAAAAAGAAGTTTGAAGAATGGGCCCTCGATTATTCCAGTATTTTGAGGTTGGAGAAATCTAGAGGGAACTATTTAAGCAGAATGAGGAGCACTCCATGAGTTACAGGGGACAAAGAGTGGTATCCCAGAAGTCAGGTAAAGAAAGGCAATGAAGGGGGAGTATACACAACTGTCAAATGCTCTGATTAGCAGAGTATGAGATATAAGAGATGACCATCACATTTGTCAAAATGGAAGCTTTTGGCTTTGATTGGAATTGTTTAGAATTGTTGGAGTAAGAGCCCAACTATGTGGATTCAAGAAAAAAATAGGAAGAGAGGAAGAAGTGCTAAGTATAGATAATAGAGACAGCTACATGGATAACCTAAATGGAATTGTAATTGACAGGATAAGAGGCAAAGAGGATTTTATTCAAGATAAGATAAATTATAACATGTCTTTGTGGTGATAGGAATGATCCAGAAGAAAGGGAGAAATTGACCATGCAAAAGAGTCATGAGATAATTGCTAGAATGATCTCCTTGATTTGGAGAGAAGGGATGGATTTTAAAGGTTTGAAGGAGGGAGAAGATTCATCAAAAATTCCTTAGAGAAATGGTTAGACAACTAGTCATAGAACCCAACAGAAGAAAATCTTTTCAAGAGGCTAAGAGGTCCGCTAAAATTGAGATGTCTATTAAGATGAAAGCACCGAAATGTCCATTGGATTTAACGACATGAGTTTGGTGGTAACCTTGATAAGAGCACTTTCGCTGAAAATCTTTTTTTAAGGTTTTATTTATTTTTGAGGGGGAGACAGAGACAGCATGAGCAGGAGAGAGTCAGAGAGAGGGAGACACAGAATACGAAGACAGGCTCCAGGCGCTGAGCTAGCTGTCAGCACAGAGCCCGATGTAGGGCTCGAACCCATGAACCGTGAGATCATGACCTGAGCTGAAGTTGGATGCTCAACCGACTGAGCCACCCAGGCGCCCCTGAAAATGTTAAACAAGAACAACACGGGGTGGTGGTAGTTCTGAGAGTGGAAGGATAGGATGTGACATGTGAGAAAAACAAGTGTCAAAGGTGACTCTGAGGTTTTAGCTCTGAGCAACTGGGTTGATGGAGTTGTCCTTAACTGAAGTGGGAAAGGTTTTAGGAGGTACAACTTTTGGAAAATTTCAGATCAGTTTGAGACCTTTAAACTGGAGATAAGATTAAAACACAGGTGAACGTAAGGGTCTGATGGAGGAGAGTGAAGATGAAGTTGCAGATACAAGTTAGACTATCGTGAATATATAAATGGTATTCAGAGTCATGAAATACTTGAGAAATCATCCTATCTAAGGAAAGTAAGAAGCTGTCTAAGGACTGAATCCAGAGATTCAGGTGGAATCTGAACCCGATTCATTTAGAGGTGAGGAAGAACCCACAAAGGACACTGGGGTGGGGGTGATGAGAAAGGAAAAAATGGTGCCCCGGGAGCTAAGACAATAGAACATAGTTTCAACAAATTCATTTAAATCGATGGATAACATAGAGGATACAACATGAGGATTTAAAAATCCTAGGGGCACCTGGGTGACTCGGTTTTTTGAACATCCGACACTTGATTTTTGCCTCCAGCTGTGATCTCACGGTTTGTGGGACTGAGCCCTGCCTCAGGCTCCTCACTGAGTGTGGAGACTGCTTGGGATTCTCTCTCTCTCTCTCTCTCTCTCTCTCTCTCTCTCTCCCTCTCTCTCTCTCTTCCCTCCCCCTTTTACCCTGCTTGCATGCTCTTCTGTCTTTCAAAGTAAATAAACTTTAAAGAATACTTTAAAAATTCTGTACATTACCCAGTGCTCATCATGATAAATGTACTCTTAATCTCCTTTATCTGTTTCACCCAGCCCTCCCCCAACCTCCCCTCTGGTAACCACCAGTTTGTTTTCTGTATTTAACAGTCTGTTTTTGTTTATGAGGTTACATATATGAATGAAGTAATATGGTATTTGTCTTTAGACTCACTTAGCATTATACCTTTTAGGTCCATACATGATGAAAATGCAAGATCTTAGTTTTTTATGACTGAGCAATATTCCATTGAATATATGTAACACTGTCCATCTATTGATGGACACTTGAGTCATTTCTGTTGGTTGGCTATTGTTAGTAATGCTGCAATAAACATAGGGGTGATCTTGTCAAATTAGTGTTTTTATTTGTGGGGGTAGATACCCAGTAGTGTAATTACTGGATCATATGGTGTTCCTATTTGTAATTTTTTGAGGAACTTCCATGTTTTCTAGAGTGGCTGCCCCAATTTGCTTTCCCACTAACAGTGTATGAGCGTTCCTTTTTCTACACATTTTCACCAACACTTGTTACTACTTGTCTTTTGGATACTAGTCATTCTTCCTGGTGTGAGGTGGTATATCATTGTGGTTTTGATTTGCATTTACATGATGAGTGATGTTGAACATCTTTTCATGTGTCTGACCATTTGTATATCTCCTTTAGTAAAAGGTCTATTCAGGTTCTGTGCCCAGCTCTTAATCAAATTATGTCTTTTTGGTTTTGAGTTGTAGGAGTTTTTTAGATATTAACCTCTTATCAAATACATCATTTGTAAATATATGCTATTCATTATGTTGCTTTATTTTGTTGTTGGCTTTTACTGTGCAAAAGCTTTTTATGTTGGTATAGTCCCAATAGTTTATTTTTGATTTCATTTCTCTTGCCTTAGGAGACATTTAGAAAAAGTTTCTGTTGATGTCCAAGAGATGAATGCCTGATTCTTTAAGTAGTTGGATGGCTTCAGGTGTTCAATCTATTTTGGGTTTATTTTTGTGTATGGTGTAGGAAAGTCGTCCAGTTTTATTCTTGAGTATGTAGCCATCTAGTTTCCCTAGTACTATTTGTTGAAGAGATTGTCTTCTCCACACTGTATATTCTTATCTTCTTTGTCCTAGATTAATTGACTATCCAAGCACAGGTTTATTTCTGGTATCTATTCTGTTCCATTGATCCATAGGTCTTTGTGTGCCAGTACCATACTGTTTTTATTATTACAGCTTTGTGGTATAGTTTGAAATCTGGAATCGTGATACCTCCAGCTTTAAGATTGATGGGTTAGCTGGGGTCTTCCGTGGTTCCATATAAATTTTAGTTTTCTAGTTCTGTGAAAAATGCTGTTGATATGGCATTGAATCTGTAGATTATTTGGGTAGTGTGGACATTTTAGCAACATTCTTCCTATCCATGAACATAGAATATATTTCCATTTGTGTCGGTCCTTTTCAGTGTTTGCGTTTTCAGAATATAAGTCTTCAACCTCTTTGGTTAAGTTTATTCCTAGGTATCTTACTCTTTTAACTGCAATTGTAAATAGAATTTTTTCCTTAAGACAGAAGATGAAATGTTGTGAAGCTTCTAAGAATCATGCACTTCAAGAGTATTATAGGGAAAACTACTCATAAATTAATACTTAACAGGAGTAGGATATAAAGACCTTTCTAGAATATAATGTTACTTTTAAGAACATGTATGTCCTTATTAAATTTAAAGGAAACACATTAAAATGATCAAAACTATTTGGGCCAAGGGGTTAGGGTCACATTTTGGATTTTATAAGTTTTCTGAGCCATGTATATGCTCACAAACAAAAATACTTAATGATTAAATGTCATAGGAAGAGAGCCAGAGATGATCTTACATTCATACTGTGACTGGGATACACTGGCTTTAGGGTGAAATTTTAAAAAAATAGCTGGTAATTTTAAGTCATAGCACTTGAGGTATTCAGGGTTTTTGGGCTGTGGCAAATATCTAAGTCAAAGAAATCTCAAAAGAAAAGTCATGTGATTGACAAGTCCAGGATTAGAACTGGAACTTCAGGCATGGCATGATCTAGGAGCTAAAAAGATGAAGATAATATTTCTATCTCTAGAATTGGCCTTCCTCTGGGCTGAATTGCTTTTCCTGTATTGAGATCACTTCCTTCATGTAGTTGGGAAAGATGGCTGCTGACAGTGCCAATTTTCTATTATTGAAGCTTGTGAAAAAGGATTTAACTGTCATAATGCCCTTATTAAACGCAGGGAAGACCCTGATTAGACCTGATGTTCAGATGCCCATCTTTGAACCAATCATGGTAGCTGGAAGAATTGAGTACTTGAACTGGCCAGTATGGGTGCTTCCATCTGCCCATCCTTGTGCAGAGAGATCAGAGCCAGGTGATTAACCACTTCATTGGGACCCCTTTCCTGAATAAGGACTTATGCCCGGACTAGTAAAATGACTATCTAGTCTATTAGTGGAATGAAGTGCTTGATTTGCCAATTTTTTGTGTTTATTCTATCAGATTGAGGTGCTTCAAGGGACATTGCCTTTGTTTCAAGTCATTAGGATTCTACTTGGTACATATTTACTAGATGTGCTTCCTGAAATACCTAAGTTACTACCAGACACAACAGAGGTTTGGGATAAACAAATATATTATTTAGAGTAATTATAGGGCAGAAGGATAATCTTACATGAAAAGCACAGAACTATTTAAGGCAAACATTTTTGCTGGTTATAAAGGATTGCCTCATAAAATTTTGCAGATGCTATTGAGTGAATCTCAAAGATATTTGGGCAGGATCCCAAATTTTGTTCTGGAACCAACTGTGGGTACAGCTACTCTGGTAGGTGTGTGTGATATGTGCTGAAGGAATACTCCTGTCAAATAGATATATTCCTAAATAGGGCATGTAGTGAACCAGATTTGGACCATGTGAGTTGTGAGTTCTATTGGTGTCATCAGAGCCATGTCTAACAGCCTGTTGGACCTCTCCCTGTACCCCCATTCCATTTTCAATTTAACACTGGGTGGAGGGTAATAAGGGATGGGGAGGCTGATAGTTGAGGTACTTTCCAAGGGGGAAAACCCTTTGGGCCAATTTTATTGAATAAGCACTATGAGAAAAGCAGCCTATTACAGGAAATGTATCTAAAAAGCAAAACATGAGAGCTCATTGCTCAGAGGAGAGATTTTTAATGTCTTTGCTTCTTTCAGAGAAGGTTGTATCTTTTAGCACTATGGCCTAATTGTGCCCTTGGTCTTGACCCACATCGGATCTCTACCTCATCTTGAATTTTGATAGAATAAAATGGGTAGACCATACACTTGGTTCCTCTGTCTTCCAGTGGATTCAATAACCATAGATAAGTGAATGTGAATAGTAAAGTATTGACTTCATTGTAAGACTGTTTATCAGAAAAGCCAAATTTTCACCTTCCTGAGGCCATTTTTTAAGTTTTTACTTAAATTCTAGTTAAGATACAGTGCATTATTAGTTTCAGGTGTATAATTGTGATTCAACACTTGCATATATCACCTGATGATCATCACAAGTGTATTGCTTAATCCTCAGTATCCATTTAAGCTATTCTTGCCTAGACTCCCTCATCCCTGCCCCCCACTGTTGGCTCATTTGTTTAAATTCCACATCTGAGGGAAATCATAGGGTATTTGTCTTTCTCTGACTTACTTTGCTTAGCGTAATACACTCTAGATCCATCCACATCACTGCAAATGGCAAGATTTGATTTTCTTTTTTTATAATTATTTTTGAAAGAGAACCTGAGCGGGGGTGGGTGGGTGGGGTGGGTGGAGGGGTTGGGGGAGGGGCAGAGGCAGAGAAAGAGAGACACAGAAACCAAAGCAGGCTCCAAGCTGTCAGCACAGCGTCCAACACCAGGCTCAAACCTGAACTGTGGGATCATGACCTTAGTTAAAGTTGGATGCCTAACTGAGCCACCCAGGTGCCCCACGATTTTATCCTTTTTGATGACTGAGTAATATTCCACTGTGAACATATATGTATGCATGTGTGTATATGTATGTGTATATATATTTTACCTTTACCCATTTATTAATCAGTAGATACTTGGGGTGTTTCCATTAATTTGGCTATTAGATAATGCTACTATAAACATTGGTGTGCGTGTATCTTGTCGAAATGGTACATTTATGTTCTTTGGGTAAATACTTTGTTGCTGGATGGTAGGGTAGTTCTATTTTTAACTTTTTTGAAGAACCTCCATACTGTTTTCCACAGGGGTTGCATTCCTTGGCATTTCCACCAGTAGTGCAAGAGAGTTCCCCTTTCTTCACATCCTTGCCAACACTTGTTTCTTGTGTTGTTGATTTTAGTCATTCTGACAGGTATGAGGTGATAAATCATTGTCGTTTTTAATTTGTATTTCCCTGATGTGATGAGCAGCTTTTCACATATCTGTTGACCATTTGTCATATTTGGAAATAGGTCTACGCATGTCTTTTGCCCATTTCTAATTAGATAATTTGCCACTTTTTAAATTCAAATATTCCTTCTGTCCACCTGATGTTGCTGGTTCTGGCAGTTAACCCCCTCAGGGCCTTTTATAAACACCACCGATGGGGTCCCAGAAATGACTGAAATGGACAAGAATATTACTGTACACTAAAAGAAAATTACTCATCCGGGAGAGAAGCATTTACGATGGCAGAGGAGTGGGGAGACCATAGGTTTGTCTTGTTCCTGGAGCACAGATGAATATAAAATCATTCTGAATACCCAAGACACTGATCTGAGGGCTCAGCAAAAATGCACACCTAGAGGTGAAAAAATACCATGCTGTGGAAGGTAGGAACTGCAGGGAGTTGATTTGGAGGAGAGAAGAGCTATAAGTGCTGCAATGGGGAGAGAACCCTGATTATTGGTGGGGTAGGGTGAGGTGGGGCTGGGGGAGAGCACATGTAGGAAATTCCAGAAGGAAGCTCTTCCCTAGGCACCTGGGTGGCTCAGTCGTTAAGTGTTCCTCTCTTGATTTTGGCTCAGGTCATGATCTCGTGGTTCATGGGTCTGAGCCCTGCAATGGGCTCTGTACTGTCAAATGCTTGGCGTTTGCCCCCTCTGTCCTCCTCTCTCTCTTTTTCCCTCCCCTGCTTGCACTTGCCCTCTCTGTCTCTCAAAATAAACTAAAAAAACCTCTTCTCCCAAACCATTAACTGTGAAAAAGCAGGGCTAAATACCACAAGTTTTTATAAACAGCAGAGTGCAGAGTTTGAATTTTGGAGGCTTGGGCCATCATCAAAGATGTGCACATGGATTGAGTGGTGTTGCAGTGGGGAAGAAGGGTAGAGACCTGGGAGTGGGTAGCATGGGCTGAGGATCCTCTGCATTGCATGGGGAGAAGCAGCTCCCCTGCTTGGGGTGCATTTGGGAGATGGGACACAGCCTCTCAGAGAGCATAAGATCCTGCAGGTGCCACTGAGCTGCCCTGTTCACCAACATAGGACCAGGGATGCTGGCTGAGGACAGTAAGTCTTCTGTGCTTTACCATAAACTGTGGCCCAATGCACAGTTGTACAACTGATTTCTTGGACAAGCCAACACTTGCCACAGCTCAGTGCGATCCTCTCCGAGAGGATCAGTGTGTTCTGTGCTGCAGGGATATCTAAAATTTGGAGATTTGAAACCCAGCTATACACCTGAGATGAAACACATGTGTGTTGTGCCACTTGGCTGGTGAACAGTTCAGATGCACCCAGGGCTGGTGAAGCTGGGGACACAAGGGAGGTGACTGTTTGCTCCTTTGTGAGGGTTTCCTGAAGAGTGGTGCCCAAGCTTCCTACTCCAGGGACAAATGAGCACAGTGATGTCTTTTTTCATCTTGCCCATCAGCACTGACCAAGTTCATTGAGCAAAACAGCGCCACCAAGTGAAAGCCAAAGCCACTTAAACCAGCCCTCACCGCCTACACCCTGTAGGTGCATCTCCACTGGGGCAAGTCTGCCTGAGAATGAGCATAATTCAGGCCCCATCCCCAGAAGATCAGTACAAACTCCTCTTATGCATCCAGTCTACTGATGTCAGAGTGCTTCAAATTTCAGCTCTAGTGGAAATAGGACCTGTCTTCCTTTTCATCCTTCCTTCCTCTCTCTCTCTCTCTCTCTCTCTCTCTCCCTCCCGCCTCCCCTTCCCCCTCCCCTCCCCTCTCTTTCCCTCTCCCCTCTCTTTCCCTCCCCTCTTTCCCTCCCCTCCCTTTCCTTTCCCTCCCCTTCCTTTCCCTCCCCTCCCCTCCCCTTCCCTTCCCTTCATCTTGGGATATAGAAAAAGCAATTCTGTTTTTTTAATATCTACTTTTTTTTTTTTACCTTGACAATATGACAACATGGAGGAATTCACCACAAAAGAAAGAACAGGAAGAAGTGATGGGCAGAAATTTAATCAATACAGATGTCAGTAAACTGAACTAGAATTTAAAACAAGGATACTAGCTTGGCTTGAAAAACTCAGAAGACATTAGAGACACCCTTACTTTAAAGGTAAAAGAACTAAAAATCTCAGGCAGAAATTAAAAATGCTATCTCTGAAATGCAAACCCAAATGGATGCCATGTCAATGAGGCTCGACAAAGCAGAGGAACAAATCAGTGATAAGGAAGATACAATTATGGAAATTAAGCTGAGAAGAGGAGGAAAAGAAAGGTAATGGATCACAAAGGTAGATTTAAGGGAATCAGTGACTTCTTAAAGTGTAATAGCATTCACATCATAGGTGTTCCTGATGAAGAAAGAGAAAAAGTGGCAGAAGGTTTATTTAGGCACATTATATCTGAAAACTTCCCTAATCTGGGGATAGACAAGACATTGAAATCCAAGAAGCACAGACACTCCAATTAAATCCAACAAAAGCTGACCAACACCAAGATATAGTCAAAATCACAAAATACATAGACAAAGCAATGAAGGGAAAATTTTTTTTTAACCTATGAGGGAAGAGAAATCAGGTTTGCAGCAGATTGCTGGCAGGCCAAAAGGGAATGGCATGATCTATTCAAAATGCTGAACGGGAAATACATACAGCCAGCAAGTCTGTCATTCAGAATAGAAGGAGAGATGGAGTTCCCAAACAAAAACTAAAGGAGTTCATGATGGGTAAACCATCTCTGCAAGAAATATTAAAGGAGACTTTTTTTTTTTTTTTGGAAGTGAGGAAGACCCAAAGCAACACAGACTGGAAAGGAACAGAGAACATCACCAGAAACATCAACTTCACAAGTAACACAAAAGCACTAAATCAACATTTATCAATAATCACTCTAAATATAAATGGACTAAATACTCCAATCAAAAGACCTTTAGGGTATTAAAGCATACAAAACTAAAGACCTGTCTATGTGCTGCTTACAAGAGACTTATTTGAGACCTAAAGATACCTACGGATTGAAAAGGAATAGAGAACCATCCATCATGCTAATGGATGCCAAAAGAAAGCTGGAGTAGCCATGCTTCTATCAGAAAAACTAGGTTGTAAATAAAGGACTGTAATGAGATGAAGGACATATCATAATTAAGGGGCCTATCCAAGATAAAACAATTATAAATATGTCACAACTTGGAAGCACCCAAATATATAACTCAATTAATAACATAAACCCATTGATTATATTACAATAACACTAGGGCACTTTAAAAACCCCTTTGGAACAACGGAAAGATCAGCTAAGCAGATGAACAATGAAACCATGGCTTTGCATGACACACTGGACTAGACAGACTTAGCAGATATATTCAGAACATCTCCTCCTAAAGCACGAAAATACATACTTTCTAGTGCACATGGAACATTCTCCAGAATAGCTCACATATTGGGTCACAAGTCAGCCATTGGTCAGTACAAAAAGATAGAGATCATTCCATGCAGATTTTCAGACCACAAAGCTATGAAACTTGCAGTCAACCACAAGAAAAAAATTGGAAAAACCACCAGTACATGGAAAGTTGAAGAGATTAAATTATTCCTCTTGCTTTATTTTGTTTCAAACTATGTTCTTCTGCATTGTCCAGGATAAAGTGATATGTTGTACACCAACATAAGACCTCCACAATTTTGGAGTAAAAAAAGATGGTAGCATACTTCATTTGTAGAAAGTAATCATTTGAGCTCCTACATGTCCTTCAGCCAGGAAGTCCAGTATCTCCTTTTATAAAACCAGTTACTACCCCCACATCCCTGCAGATTGACCAAAGACTACAGAGTCTTAGACCAAACAGGTCAGTCCTGCTATAGACCTCATATGGACAGAAAATCGGAGCTGAGAAGCCCAGTATTGCCATGACTTCTTCCTGCCACAGTGCATTAAAGACTCTTCTTGACCTTTCCAACGAAAGTATATCTTGAAGTTTTCCTGCTCCCGGCTCTTGAGCAGTAGTATGTACAGTTGCTCATTCAAATGTGGTGGACATGGCCCAGAGTCATTCCTCTGTGTTAGGTAACTTGATTTTAGGGATCTTCCTTCCAGAATCACAAATACGTAGGCCCAGGAGATGGAGAATTCTCAGAATAAAAGGGTCAAAGTAAAGATTGGACAATTCTGTTCCAGTAATTTTTAACGACACATTCATAGGAGTTTGCTTTTCTCACTTTTGAAACTTTTTTTTTTTTAGTATGGTTGACCTGTAATGTTATTTTAGTTTCAGGTGTACAAGCTAGTGATTTGACAGGTTTGTACATGATACTATGTTCACCACAGTGTAGCCACTAACTGTAACTATACAATGATGTTAGAGTATCATTGAATGTATTTTTTAACGCAGTGTCTTTTATCTTCGTGACTTATTCCATAACTGGAAGCCTGGAAGTCCCACACCCTCATCCATTTAGTCTACACCACCCACCATCTCTGTCACCTCTGGCAGCTGCTTTTCTGTATTCATTTTGGATCCCACATATGACAAATCACGGTATTTGTCTTTCTCTTATTTTACTTTATATTATACCATGTAAGCCCATTCATGTTGTAAAACTGGAAAAATACCTTCCCATTTTATGGTGGCATAATATTCCATTTACATTTATATTCCATTCCATAACATTCTCCTTAAACATTCATTTGTTAGAGGACACCATTGTTGCTTTCATGTCTTGGATATTGCAAATAATGTTGCAGCAAACAGAGGCATTTATATCTCTTTAAATTAGTATTTTCATTTTCTTTGGGTAGGTACTTAGTAGCAGATTTATTGGGTCATAAGGTATTTCTATTTCAGATTTTTGAGGAAACTCCATACTGTTTTTTACAGTGCAGGTAACAATTCACAATCCCACCAGCAGTACATGAGGGTTCCTTGTTCTCCACATCCTTTTATTTTTTACTGTTTGTTTATTAAAAGAGAGAGAATGAATGAGCATGGGAGGTGCAGAGAGAGGAGAGAGAGAATACCAAGTAGGCTATGCACTGCCAGCACAGAGCCCAATGTGGGACTTGAACTTGGGAAACTGTGAGGTCATGACCTGAGCTGAAACCAAGAGTCAGATGCTTAACTGACTGAGCCATCCAGGTGCCCCCTCCATATCGCTGATGACCCTCATTTCTAAGTCTTTTGGGTACTGGCCATTCTGACTGGTGTGGGGTGGTATCTCATTATGGTTTTGATTTGCATTCCCCTGATGATTAGTGATGTTGAGCTTTGCATATATTTCTTGGACATCTGTATGTCATCTTTGGTAAAATGTTCAAGTCCTCTGCCCAGTTTTTAATCACATTGTTATTGTGGAATTAAATTTTATAACTTCTTCATAATGTGGATAGTAATTTCTTCTTGATTATATTTTCTTTGATTCAATAGGTAGTCTTTTTGTTGATGGGAAAAAGGTTTAAATTTTGATGTAGTACCAATAGTTTATTTTGGCTTTAGTTTCCATTTCCACAGGAAATATGTTTAGGAAAATGTTTCTATGGCCAATATCAGAGAACCTACTGCATGTATTTTGTAGGAGTTTTATGGTTTCAAGTCTCCTGGTTTGGTCTTTAATCTATTTTGCGTTTATTTTTGTCATGGGGTTAGAAAGTGTTTCAGCTTCATTCTTTTGCAGCTGTCCAGTTTTTTGAGCACTATTTACTGAACAGACTGTCTTTCCCCCATGGTATGTGTATTCTTGCTGCCCTTGTCAAAGAGTAAGTGACCATAGAAGCATGGGTTTTTTTCTGGGGTCTCTATTCTGGATCATTGATCTGTGTCGATTTTTGTGAGTACAAAAGTAGATTGTTGTTCTATTGTTTTATATATAGAATTGCAGTATCTCTGGGTTTGTTCTTAAGATGGTTTGGGTTATTTGGGGGTCTTTGGTTCCATACAAATTTTAGTAGTAGTACTTGCAGTTTTGTGAAAAATGCTGTAATTATTTTGGTAGGTGTTCCATTGAATGTATAGATTGCTTTGAGTAGTATGGACATGATAACAGTATTTTTCCAATTCAGGGGTATAGAATGTTTTTGAGTCCTCTTCAATTTATCAGTGCTTTAGAGTTTTATAGTATTGGGTCTCTCACCTAGTTGAGTTTATTTCTAGATATTCTTGGTACAATTGTGAATAGGGTTCTCTTAGTTTTTTCCACTTCATTATTAGTGTATAGGGAGGGAAACAACAGCCTTGGGCAACAACCAGTTTTCTGTAGTTTAGTCGTTTTGTTTGATTTGATTTTTGGTTAGATTCCACATGTAAGTGGAATTTGGAAAGTGGAATTTGCCTTTCTCTGACTTATTTCATTTAGCATAATAACTTCAAGGTCCATTCATGCCCTTTCAAATGGCAAGATCTTATTCTTTTATATGGCTGAGTAATATTCCTGTGTGTGTGTATGTATATGCATATGTGTCTGTACTACATCTTCTTGATTCACTTATCTATTGATATGTACTTGGGTTGTTCCCATATCTTGGCTATTATGGATAATGCTGCAATATTGTACATAAAGTCTTTAACCACCCTATTCAGGTATGATTGACATAAAAATTGTACATATTTAATGGATATAGCTTGATGACTTTGGAGATGAGTACACATCTATGAACCTATCAACACATTTTTGTCATAAACATAACTATCACCTTCAAAAATGTCCTCATATTTTTGTGTGATAAGAATGCTTAAGATATACTCTATTGGCAATTTTAAATTATGAAATACATGATTAACTATAGGAACTATGCCAGATAATGGACCTCTAGGACTTATTGTGCATAACTGAAAGTTTGTACTCTTTAACATCTCCCCATTTTTCTTCCCTTGCCCCACTCCAGCTCCTAGCATCTGTGATTCTATTCTTGGCTTCTGTGTTTAGCTATTTTAAATTTCCTCATATAAGTGGTGTCATCTAGTATTTCTCCTGTATCTGGCTTACTTCATTTAACCCAGTGCCCTCCAGGTCCACTTAAGTTATTTCAAATTGCAGGATTTGCTTTAAGGCTGAATAATATTCTATTGTATATATATCACATTTTCTTAACCCATTTATCCATCATAGACATTAGGCTGCTTCCACATCTTGGCTATTGCCAATAAAAGAACACCATGTATATACGTAGTATCTTGCGCTGTTGAATATGGCTGTGTAGAAGTATGAGTTTAGGGAGATTTTTTTCACCATCTTAAGTGTTTTATTCCTTGTGTTGGAATGCTTAAAGGACTTAGGTGTTTAGGTGTTTTTTAGTTATTATTTTTTTTAAAGCTTTTGATGTCTAGGAAGTTTACCTGGAAATGCATTGCTATTGATTGATCTTTGTTAGTTTTTCCCAGAACGTATTGTGCCCTTACAATGTGTAAATGAAATTCCTCTTGAAGTCCTCTGAAATTTTTTTGAATTATATCTTAATATCTTTTTTGTGTGGCTTAAAACAACAAATTTTCTAATAGTTGTGGAAGCCAGATGCCTTAAACCAAGGTTATGGCAGGGCCACTGGTATTTCAAAAGGCTTCTGGAGATAATCCTTAAAAAATTTTCCTTGCATTTAACTGTCCCATAGGGATACCAATTATGGGTGTCTTACTGCTTTAATTTCTCTGCATGGCCATCGTTTTCTTTGTAATGCTTCTTAATTCATGTTTAATTTTATTTACCTAATCTTGACTGTCTTGTATTTTAGTGTTTTAGCAGTGTCTATTTGCTATTTCAGTATGGTCTCCATTTCTGAAAGTACTTTGTATTCTCTGTTGCTGTGAGCCAGCTCCTGCTATGTTTCTTGATTTCCCTGTTAATCTTACCCAAGATTGCTTGAGATCTTAGAATCACTGCCTTATGCTCTAAATTATATAGGAGATGGATTTATTAATGCCTTTACATTCATGACCTATATTTGGCCAAAATTTTAATGTTCTCCATGGAAATTTTTTGAGAGTATATAGTCTTGGTCTGCTAGTTTGTCCCTGCCACCCACCCCCCCTTACATTCTTCCCCTTTTCTTAGAGAATTTCCCCATACGTCTAGTGCAATTTCAATCTTGTCTGCTCAAGTTCCTGATCAGAGACTGTGTGTGAGACTTTATTTCTCTCTAGCTGTGAGAGATTGACACTGCAGGACAGTGATGCAAATACTTGCTATAGACCCCCTGCCTCACTGACCTTACTTTAAGATTTTTCATTCAGTCTTGCCTTTTCTATCCCAAATTGGGTTAGAAAAGCTTGTGTTAACAACATGCTTATTCTATCCTGTCTATTAAAAAAAAAAGGGGGGGGGTTTGTTGGTCCTCTCTCTCATAGTGGGCCATGTCATGGGAATGTTTATGCTGCCGACTTTGAGATATGAAGTGACAGGCATCCTATTGACATTTCCCATACCACTTTTCTCCTGAATTTGGCAACCTTTTTTCATATATGGTTGCAATGTGTTGTAAGGTTGCAATAAGCTATAGAGCCTGTATTTGTTTCTAACTCCTAGAGTTTATATGGTGCCACTGAACAAAGGGGCAAAATTGTTGTAAGTACATATTTTGCAATTGTCTTTTTGTTGCACTGGATGAATGTTGTTTGAGTCAGATTAAATTTCCTTTTCCTACCAATTCTGTTGTGTCAAAGTCTTATATTTGTTTTAAGGTTTTGATACTGTAATTTGAGCTTTTGAAAATAAGTGAAATATGTTTAAATGTCAAGAAGAAAAGGTCTTCTAATTTCTCTCAGTGTAAGGAGATTTGAAGAACTTAATGTCGTCCAAAGTACGTGTGTTCAAGTTTTGGCCAAGACGTTGGGAACTGTTACTTATTCATGGCCAGTTTAAATAAAATGGTGGTTTGCTGTATTCTACCTCATGTTTTTAAAGTTTTTTATTTTTGAGAGAGAGGAGGGGAAAGAGAATCCCACTTCCATTGCAGAGCTTGATGTGGGGCTCCAACTCACAAACTATGAAATCATGACCTGAGCAGAAATCAAGAGTTGCATGCTTAACAGACTGAGCCACCCAGGAGCCCCTATTTTGTGTTTTAATTTCAATCCTGTTTAACTGGTATACAGTGTTAAATTACTTGCAGGTGTACAGTATAGGGTCAGCACTTCTATACATCACCCTGAGTTCCTTACAAGTGCATTCCTTAATCCCCATCACCTATTTAACCCATACCTCCCCCTCCCCACCGTCCATCTTCCCTCTGGTAACACATCTTCTTAATACTCTAAAGAAAGGGTTGGGCTACCTGTGCTATCACCGTGGGATTCTCTTTCCTTCTCTCTCTGCCTCTCCCCTGCTTGCTTGTCTGAGTGTTATTTCGCTCTCTCAAAACAAATAATAAAAATTTAAAAATGGGGTGTTGTCCAAGTATGGCTCTAAGGCTAAATACTGCCCCCTGCCTGTTTCAATCAAGGCTTATTAGAAAATGCCTATGCTCGTTTTCTTCTAGGTAGCCTATAGCTTCTTCCATGCTACAACAGTAGAATTGAGTAGTTGTGACAAACCATTTAGCTTCCATACTCTAAAGTGTTTGTCTTTTTTAAAGGTAATAAAACTGCTGGCCCCTATAGAAGAGCTAATTGTCTATCTTAAAATTATCAATTTCTATTTTTTCTATTACAGTCACTCTAAGAATAAACCAAAAATCCATTTTTCATCTCCTATCCAAGTAGAGAGCATGTGAAAGTTTGGCATATAAACAGAGCTTTTAAAGTATTTCTTCCCATTTTTGTAAGCCATCAATGCATTTTTGGGGGGAAGAAGACAGAAAATTAGATTTTTAAAGGTAAAGAACAAAGTTACACTATTTTACTGTTTACAGTTATCCTTTGTGATATTCAGGTGTGTGTCATATCAATCTTTCAAGGCTGTATGACATGCCATAACTCCCTCAATTTAGTTAGTATCTATTTTGGAGGTGGTCATGATTCATGACTTAAAGAGCCATATGCAGTTGGCCTAATGGTCAAGTAACATAAAGATAGTGGGATAGAAAACCACTCTATTCATCGAGCCACTCCTTTCTCTTCTGTTCTACTTCCTCCATTCCCAGGCATGGTTTCATTATTGTAATCAGAAATTAAAGTGATTATATCCTAACTGCATGTACTACTCTAAAACAAGGCCAGTAAAGGTGCCATCCTTTTGTCTGGGGAGGCAGAAAGGAAGTCAATAGGCATGGTGCTAGAAACATGGAGTAAGGTTGAATGAAAAATGGGTTTGATCTTCTTGACCATGTACTTCTAACTTCCCCCAATCTGATCTTTTGATTCAAACACAGATAATTGAATTTTCCCCTGCTTTTCTCTTCCTTGTGTGAATAATGTTGGTCAGTTGTAAGTTGTGCTTAAATGTCCTAGTTAACAACCTTTGCCATTGTTTATCATCTTCAACATTTCTCTAAAGCCCAGATGAGAACTGGATGGTGAGGCCAGAGGCTCCATACACAGTAAAAGTTCTGTCAATGTGCTATGACTAGTAATATGCCAATTCTTGGTGCATCTGATGATTTGCCTTTTAAATGGAAACATGCTAGTGCTGACTGCCATTCAACTCTAAATCACTCAATACCCAGATACTTTGTTTTTTCCTGCTGCATTTGAATTTGGCTGCTGGAATTTGATAGTTTTTTTCTTCAGTGACACATTTTAGTGATATCCCACTGAGTTAGAATCACAGCTTCTGGTTGTTGAAAACTGTCACAGCCAGTGTTCTTTCAGAGAGCACATGATGCACTCCATGGAATTGGTTGCTGGAGATCTCTGTCTGGTAGCTTAGTCATCACCTATCATGTGCTTTCCCACCCCAGAAAAACCTGCAAAATTAGAAGTACAGTAAAACCTAGGAGTGCAAGTAACTTGTTTTGTGACTGCTCTGCAAGACAAGCTAACGTTTCTAATAAATTTTAACTTGAGAAACGAACAATGTCTTGTAATATGAGTAGTGCATGATGCTGAAAGCCACATGATCACAAGTGAACCAATGGTTGTTGAAATTTGCTTTGATATACAAGTGCTTTGGATTATAAGCATGTTTCCAGAACAAATTATGCTTGCAAACCAAAGTTTCACTGTGTCTAAAAATCCTCTGGAATGACCTACTTGTGAACTGGCTTGAAATTTCTTGGTAGCCTTCCCTGCATTGACAGTACATTTAAGAATGGGAACAGTTGACTTTTATGAAGCTTAAATTTTGTTCTAAAATCAAGTAAGGGAGAGAAATGAATATGTGTTATGCCATTCTATATATATATGTGCATACTATATATGCCATATAGTAAGCTTTAAGTTAGTGTTACATAATCCTAGGAAAAAACTTAACAAGAGGTGAAATATGTGACATAGATAGTCTGCAGAAGTTCAGGGATGTATGGACATTACATATTAAAATGCCATATATTATACCAAAGTGTACATATCACTGTACCATTTGATTAATCTTCCAGGAACAGAACAATCACTGTGTACAAGAAATACTGCCTATTCTCCCCTTCCTGCTGCCTTACAGGTGGCTGCTGTCTAGACTTCTGAAAACAAAAATGAGTTTCATCGGATTTGCATTTTAGGGTAATGGAATTACACACTGTGTACTTTCTTGTGTCTATTTTCAACATTTTGTGAGATTAATCCTTGCTGCACATAGCTGTTGACTGCTTTATAGCTTTCCACTGTGTGAATAGCCCACAGCTCTTATTTATTCTGTCACTAGGCTTTTGGTTACCTTCTAATTTGGGACTATTGTGAATCGTCCTGTTACTCATCTACTACGTGTGTTCTGGTAAACAGGAGTATTCCATCAGGCATATGCATAGGAGGAGGGATTGCTGAGTTTCTGTTTCTGTAGGGATTGTGAGTCGCTGGTCCATTCAATAGATACCTGGAGATTTTTCAAAATGCATATGCCTGAATTCTACTTTGGATTTAGATTCAGTTCCTCTGGAGTGGAGCAATGTTCTTCACTAAAACAAAGTCCATGAGGATGCACTTGTGCATTGGAAGTTGAGAATCCATCATATTCATGATAGAACAATGTTAAGTATTCCTTAGGCCCATTAACTATATTTTATAGAAGGATTTATGTATATCCATATAGTCTAATGATACTTCATAAATGATAAAGACACATTTATAGTTGAATTTCTGTGTATCATTCATTTTTAAAAGAGTAATCAATTTTAACCCACTTAATTTCTACCTAGTATTTACTCTGTTCCTGCTGTGTTCAGCTCTCCAGGGATTTGAAAATTTCGTAGAGCAGGTGTTATAACAGATCAAGAAATAGTGTATATTATAAAAGATCTACATTCTCCTTATTTAAAAAAAAAAGGCAGTAGATACAAAATAAATTCTTGTTTAGCCACCATTTCTCAGGCTCAGTTCCCAGAAGCAACCATCATCTTCATTTTTCTAAGCGTATATGAGATGTTGGACTTGGCAATATGGTGGCCTTACGCTAGCCAAAACATTCTGAACCTCAACTTCTTCCACTATGATGGGGGTAGTAATTCCTTTGAAGACTGTTGTGAGGAATAAATGCAGTATCTGAGGAGTATGAAGTATGGTACCTGGAAGGTAACAGACACTCAATAAATTGAACAACTAGGATTATAATTATGAGAGCTAATGAGTGCTTTGTTGTGAAAAGAGATTAAGGTAAGGAAGGTGCTTTGGATTTTACTATCAGGCAGCATTTGCTCACTTTATTTTATATTAATCATATTTTCACATAAAGGGAATAAGTTTTAAAAGCTTGTCTCATTCACAGAAAATGGTAAAGATAATATTTTTGTAATTTACTGAGCTAAAAGTATGCCACGCTGCTTTAAGTTACATTTTCTGGGTCTAGACGATCTTTAACTGTCAGAGATTTAGTGATGTTTTCATCCTTAAATTCATAGCTTGTCTGGGCATAATGCATTTTACTTTGTATGTCCTCATCAGAAGTGCTTTTTTACGGTCAAAGGTATCTAATTTTCAAAATGCAGTGTTGATTCTGGGTTTGAGTTTTTCATTCTTCTTAGCAATAGTTTTATACTTCTGTAAGGAAAGGCCACACCTTCCCTTTAGTTGCCACACAATAATGTAGGAGACAGGGCCTCGGAGGCTCTGTGCTCAACTTCATAATGTGCTTACATTTACACACAAAATCAAAAGTTTTACTTTGGATGGACTAATTTCTATTGACTATTTTGGTACATCTCAGGATATGCCTACTAGAAATCGTGAGATAATCTGCAGTTGAGGTAGGTTGTAACACTGAGTGTCATAATTGGGTTGAATAGATAAATAAGTGGATAAATGGGTGGGTGAGTGATCCTCATTATAATAAAAGTGTTCTAAAATCAGTTACAGCTAACTTTACTAATCCTGAATTTTAGGAGATGGAAGGGTAATTGCTATTTTAAAAAAAAACCCGGAGACAAATGCTTTTCAGAGGATTATTTAATTGAATGATTCCTCTGCTTTCTAAGAAGGGGTCTGAATCACTTGTTGCATTTAAAGGTTGGTCCCATTAAGAGCATAAAATGAACATAAACATAATGTTTCACTCATAGTGCACACAGCCCAGTAGTATAAATTGATTACTGTTTATGCTATCCAGCTTGAAAAATGTCCTTCACACCGTGGTTTCTCTTAAACATTCCTGTGTTTTAAAAACGATTGAATATGAGCTAATTTAAGGAAAAGAGGTAGGATCAGAACACTTTGGTTTAACAAGTGGACAAAACAATTTGAAAATTGCCCACTGAAATGGGACATGTAAATGACATGTAAATGACATATATAAGTTATGTAACTTGGCAAGTGCCTTTTTACAATGAAAACACCTATAACATCAATATTTCCATGTACTTAATATTCACACTATATTAGCCTTAAAAAATTAAGTGTCCTGGTGCAACCAAAACAAAAGGAAATCTGTGTCGTGTACCCTTATTTTTCTTACATTTCTTTCTGTTTTGAGAGTTGAAGTAATTTGAACCTGGCTGTCTTGTTAGGAATTGGTCGGCAGCAAGTAATAGAGCCCATCCACACTGGCTTAAGCCCAAAGGACCTTGAATTGGAACGACACAAGGACACCTGTCTTACACATCTCAGAAGTGGGAAGTGCTGCTATGCCTTCCAGTAATGTGGAACCAAGAACTCAACTGTCAGGAGGAATCAAGGCAGCTGTCTACTTAGAGGGCTCCTTTTTCCTAGTTGCTCATTCTTCCCTGCCATGTTTGCTTTATTCTCCAATCATTTAATGCAAATGTCATTTCCAGCTCTTGCTGGCCCAACTTTGCCTCCCAGCCTCCATTTTAAGTCCACTCTCAGCTCAAGCTCCCAACAGACTTGGTGTGGTTTATTTTTTCTTTTTTAATAAAACTCTTCATTTTGAGATGATTGCAGATTTATGTGCAATTATAAGACATAATAGATTCTGTGTACCCTTCACTCCTCCTAAATGGTAACCTCATGCAGGACAATAGTACAATATTAACAGGATATTGATATGGACACAGTCAAGATACAGAACATTTCCATCATCGTAAGGATTCCTTGTGTTATCCTTTTATAGCTACACCCAATTTCTCCTGTCTCCACTTGCTCCTTTTCCTCTGACAACCACTAATCTGTTCTTCATTGTAGTTTTGTTATTTCAAATGGTACATGAATGAAATCAGGCAGAATGCGATAGCTTTTCTCTGGAGATAGGTCAGGATTTTGTGTGTACTGGCAGTTGATTTTATTGCAGAATAGAGTTCTGTGGTAAAGGTGTAGTGTAGTCTACCAATTTACCTGTTGCTCAACAGGTTTCCACCTTTTTGCTATTTCAAATCAATTATAACAGATTTACAGGTTGTTGTGCAAACATAAACTTCCATGGGATAAATACCTGGTAGCATGTTTAGATTTTTATAAAAAGGCCAGACCAATGTTTATAGTAGCTATAAAATCTTACATTGACACGAGAAAGGTGAGTGGTTTCAGTTCTGAGTTTTCCTCCTAGAATTTGGTGCTGTCACTATTCTTTATTTACTTGTGACAGGTATGTAGTGATCTCATTGTTTTAGTTTATAGCTCCCTAATTGTTCATGACATTGAATATCTTTTCCAGTGCTTATTTGCCATCTGTATATCCCTTTCAGTAAAATGACTGGATATCTTTTGACCATTATCAGTTTGTGTGGGGTTTTTAAATTTTAATTTAAAATTTTTAATTTTACTCTTTTTTTTTAAATTTATTTTTTTTAAAAATTTTTTAATGTTTTATTTATTTCCAGGAGAGAGAGAGAGAGAGACAGCGTGAGCAGGGGAGGGTCAGAGAGAGAGGGAGTCACAGACTGAAACAGGCTCCAGGCTCCGAGCTGGCAGTCAGCACAGAGCCTGACACGGGGCTCGAACCCGTGAACCGCGAGACCATGACCTAAGCGAAAGTCGCACGCTTAACCGACTAAGCCACCCAGGCGCCCCAAAATTTTTAATTTTACTCTTAACTTTACCCTTATTTTACTCTTACTTAGTTTTACTCTTAAATTTACTCTAATTCTTAAAATGTTAGAATAAATTTGAAATTTACTCTTATTCTTAATTTATTGGTATACTCTTAAGTATATGACTTATATATTCATATAGTATAAAGTTTACAAATGGGTCCTTTGTCACATGCGGCTTACAAACATTTTCTCTCATTCCACAGACAGTTTTTTCATCCTCTTAATATACTCTTTCACAGAGAAAGCATTTTTGGTATTGATTAAATCCAATTTATATAGTTTTCCTTTCATGGGTTGTTACTTTGGTGCCCAGCTTAGAAGCTCTGTAAATAGCCCTAGGCCCCAAAGATGATTCTTGGTTTTTCACCCCTAGAAGTTTTATAGTTGTTTATTTGTGATTCCTCTAAAGTAACTTTTGTATAAATTGTGGGACTTGAGTGGAGGTTCATTTTCTAGCTATAGATGATCACTTGCTCTGTTATTGCAAAGGCAACCTTTTCTCCATTGCATTGTTTTTGCACCTTTGTCAAAAATAAGTTGGGCATAATTGTGTGAGACTACTTGAGTTTCTTATTTTATTCCTTTATTGGTATGCCTGTTCCTCTACCAACATCACACAGTTATAATTACTGTAGATAAACAAATTCTTGAAATTGAGTAACTTAATTTTTCCCATTTGATTATGTTTCAAAACATTTACACCTATTCTAGATCCTTTGCCTTTCCAATTAAATGTTCAACAACCTAACCTGTATCTATAAAATTCTTGTTGAAATTGGGGATGACGTTAATTCAATTTGTGCATACATTTGGAGAAAATTGACATCTTGAATATGTAGAATCTTTCAATCCATGAACATGGAATGTCTCTCCAGTTCAGATCTTTGATTTCATTTTTTTTTTTTGTAGTTTAGTGTGTTACAGTAACTTGTATTTTTCAAGGAATTATTTCATTTTATCTCAGTTGTCAAATTTATGTGTGTACTTTGTCAGAGTAAACACTTGTTCAATATTTGTAAGGTTTTAGTGATTTCTCGGATTTTTTTCTCCTTTGATAGTGGTAATTTGTGTCTTTTTTTTTTTTTTCAAGAATCAGTTCTTTGTTTCATTGATTTTACTCCATTTTCTTAATTATTTTCAGTTTTCTTATTACTTCATTCCTATCTTGCAGTTTATTTTTGCTGTTTTTCTGGATCCTTGATATGGGAGTTTTGATTATTGATTTGAGACTTGTCCTCATTTCCAACCGGTGCCTTTTAATGTTAAAGTTCCGTGTTCACATTTGGTTAATTTCTATTGTCCTATCTTTCCATTTACTGCCTACTCGCCCTCTCTGCCTCTATATTCTCTCTGTTCTGCTGTTAAGCCTATTCAAAGTGTAAAATTTTTATTTTAATACTCAGGAAATTTTTTATTCCTTTATATCTCCTTTGACACTTGCTACTTCTCATTTGTTGCAAGTATGTGTTTCTTGGAGTATTATTTTAATGACTACTTGAAAATCTTTGTCAGAAATTTCTAATACACTATTATCAGTGTTTATTGATTATTGCTTTTCATTTTTTTTAAATGTTTTATTTCTAGGAGAGAGAGAGAGAGAGCGTGAGCAGGGGAGGGTCAGAGAGAGAGGGAGACACAGACTCTGAAACAGGCTCCAGGCTCTGAGCTGGCAGTCAGCACAGAGCCCGACGCGGGGCTCGAACCCACGAACCGCGAGATCATGACCCAAGCGAAAGTCAGACGCTCAACCGACTAAGCCACCCAGGCACCCCTATTGCTTTTCATTTTAAGATCTTGTTTTGTATAATTTTTTAAACTGAAATCTGACATTCAGGTATTTTGATTTGAGATTCTGGATCTTTCTTAAGCCTTCTGTTTTTGTTGATTTCCTCTGATACCTGCTTTTGCAGGGAAGTGGAGGGGAGTGACTCTCTTTGTTACTGCCATGTGGGCATTAGAAATCCAGTATCTGCCTGCGGTTTCCAGTGACACTGAGTTAGGGCTGTTTATCACTCAGTAGAGGTAAGTGTTCTGGCAACCTACTCAGCCTTCTCTAATAACACCTTGGGTAGGTCTTTCAGGTACCTCAGTGCAGCCTGGAAAGAGTGGAAGTCTAGGATTTCCACTCTGCTTTTGCTGGATAGGACCACAGTTTAATTTTTTGATGTTTGGTTGGAGTAGTGTGGTTATTAGTTAGGGAAAAAAAAAAAAAAGATCTGCCTAGGCTTCCCCCCCCCCCTTTTTTTTTGATCCTTTGGCTAGAGAGAGGATTTTAAAGTTTTTTATTGTTGAATCCTATTGGTGTTTCCAGATTCCAACGCTCTCTAGAAGTCTGTCTGGAATATAGGAGCCCTCAAGAAAACCCAAGGAACACACCACTGTGGTGTTCCTTGGATTCCAAGGGCCCTAGCTGGTCTGCCTCCTTTTCACCATTCAGAAAAGTCTCACTTTCGTTTTATGTATAACACCTAGGGTTTTTACTTGAACTCTATGGAAAGAATAAGGAAATGTATGTCTCTACTTTATTCCTGGAAGTAGAAGTTTTCTTGCTAAAGGATTTTGAAGACTGTCTCAGAATTAAAGACCATCTGAAATGGCTCAGTTAGGGCCAGCTCTCCACTGATGTTCTATTTATCTATAGGAAGAGCAGCAGTGTCATGAATTTAGTACCTACTCCATTGGCATGCTGTAAGCAGAGCCTGTGAAAGGAGGATTTGAATAGGCTGATATTTTAGGAGATAGTTACTGTGTAGGTTTTTAAGGGTTGTAAAAACCACTATCTCCTTTCTTATGTGCCATTTGTGAGAAAAGATGGCAGTTAGTTTAGCACCACTTGGGCAGTCTGAAAACTGTTTATAAGTGGACAAATGAAATATGAATGAATATAAGAAAATGGACTGAATATTTTAGATGGAGACATTTAAATTATAAATAAATCATAGATCTTAATAACCTTTAATATTAAATGAAGAAATGCCACGCAACATGGACTTATAAAGGTAACTGGAAACTATCAAAATTTCACATGCATTACTTAAACATACTAGTTCTAAGATGCAATTTATTAATCATAGCCTACTTAGGCAGAGGATGTTCATTACGTATTCCTAACAAATCTCAACTGTCATTTTCCTGTCAGAAGTTTGACATTCTCAGTGTTTGTACTTTTTTTAAAACAGTATTTGAAAATCGCTTACATTCCTGCAAACATAATTGGGCTAGTGATGTTCTGTCACTAGTAAAAACTCTCTAATTAAATAGAAAGATATTTTCTGTAATCTCTTTCCAGCTCTAGGTATCCTGAGAGTTAACATTTCTCCTCAGGTTCTCTCCAACAGCCTCTGACATTTGCCTCACTTACTAACTATTGTGGGTCTACCATTTTTTCCCAGTGCTATAGATGCTGGGTATACAGATGTGTATAGAGTGGAATTATGTTTCTCCCTTGCAGAGATTCCATTCTACTTGGAATGGTATAAATCACAGTATACAAATTAATATATAATATTTGACCAGCTGATGGTGAGTGCCAAAGACAATGACACAGTTTAGGAAGATAGAGAAGTGAGATGGGAATTACTTTAGAAAGGGTTGTTAGGATATTTCTGAGGAGGTTCTGTTAGAGCTAAGATCTGAGTAACAAGGGGGAATCCAGCTCTGAGAATTGGGACAAGAGCTTTCCAGACAGAGGAAAAAGTAAATGTGAAGACCCTTTGAGATGGATTTGGGATATTTGAGAAATAGCATGATGTCCAGTTTAGCTAACATTGGAGAAAATGAGAGGCATATGGGTAAGGAGGTTGGAGAAATAGACAACTATCAGATGATGTAGGGTTGCACTGGTCACGGTAAGTAGCTGAATACTTCAGAACACAAGAGTGTTTGGCAGTTGCGTAGAAGATCGTAGGAAGCTGAGATGGTAGAAGGAAGACCAGGTGGAGGTTGTTCAAATAATGTAAGCTTGGACTACCTGATTTTCACGAAAGTTATAAGGTACTAATTGGATTGAGGATATGTTGTGAAGGTAGATGCAATAAAACTTGCCGATGGATTGAATATGGAGTATGAGAGAGAGAGAAAGGAGTCTAGGACAACACCGGTGTTTGACCTAAACAATAGGATGGAGTTAACATTTACTGAGACATGAAAGACTGTAGGAGTAACCTATTTTGGGGTGGAGGGCAAATAAAACATTCGAGGTGCCCCTTAGGCATGCAGATGGAGATACTAAATAAGCAATTGGATGTATAAGCCTGGAATGGGGATTAGGACTGGAGTATAAATTTGAGAGTCCTCAACTTGTATACAGTCTTTGAAGCCATGGAATTGGCAGACTTGCCTAAACAGTAAACAGAGATGAGAAAAAGATGACTAAAGTCTGACCTCTGAGGTAGAAGTCAAGAAGACTAGGGATCGCTGGCAAAGGAAACAAGGGGAGAAGTCACTGAGGTAGGAGGACACTAAAGAAAGAAAATTTTAGGAAATCCAAGAAAAGGAAATCTTCACAGATGACCAGACTGTGTCAAATGTTTCTGAGCAATGAATCAAGAGAAGATTGATACTTGATTGTAAGACTTAAAAAAGAGATAACATTTCAGGACTTGGTTGACTAAAGATTTGAGGAGGTAAGTGGGATGAGAGTCTGACTGGGATAGATTGAGAACAAGATGAGAGGTGAAAAAGAAATGATAGTTAATAGGCAGTTCTTGAGTTTTACCATAAAGAAGAGGAGAGAAAGCATGTGGGAGCTGGAAAAGAATATGGAGGTTAAGGGGGAGACTGTTTCTGGTGGAAAATGTATGTTTATATGCTTATAGAAAAAATAGTATAGCAAGGGAGCAGTGCTAAGGAAGAAGAGAATTATAATTGCGTTAAATGTAAAGTAGAATAATATGGGAATTAGAATTTAATAAAATACAACAATAAAAGAATATAATACTTGCATTTTAAACTGTTAGATTACTTTCAAGAGGTTTTTTTTTCCCACCATTTCTTTGAGCACATGCTTTTCAGTTTAACCAAACCTAACTGATGATATGAGATGGACATGTCTTGCTTTGTCAGCCCAGCATTCCTCTTTCAGTAGTTGGGCAACTGTCCTTTCAAGCCCAGGGTTCTGTTAGACCTGTTACGGCTTTCTGACTTTTAGGATGAGAACAGAACCTAACTAGCCTAATCTAGATGCCCATCTCCTTCAACACTATGCTTGGTAGGAGTGGACTTGGCATCTAAGAAGACTAAGAGTCCTGTGAAATGGCAAATACAAATTCTAAGAGACAGAAGATCTTACATTTGAAGAATAATTTGTAAGCTTGAGGTAGGAAAGAATGAGGTAAATACACAAATAGAAGCAAAGCCCAGGTGGAGAGACTTTGTTAATGACCACATTCAAGCCTCTAGATCTGTCTTGAAGTATATCCTCCCTTGAAATTTCTAGTTGACTAAGTCACTTTCCTTTTTTTGGCTTAACGTAGTTGGATTAATTTCTACAAGTGGCAACTGAAAAAGTACTAACAATATTTAATACTACATGGCACAGTTAACAGAATTACATATTTTCAAATATTGAATACTGAGGCTATTGGAAAATAATGATAAAGAAACCTTTGGGTGTAAGATAGGATTACCATCTCTGCATGGAATGGAGGTGGATATTATAAGAAAGGAAATCAGTGGAGAAATACATTGGCTACATCTTTTGTTGAGCTTCTTCCTTCAGATCATTATTTACCACCCACTTCTAATAAAGAAATTACATTGTCCTTCAAGTTACCAACATGTACCCCAATTTTAGTTTTGCTGCTGAGTTGTATGTAAAGTAATGAGTTTGTGGGACTAGGGAAGTGGGCCATGTCTGCTTAGTGAGTATATCCATTTTCTTCATGGGAGCCCACCATGATAAAGTATCATTAAATGAAGGAATGTCCTGTTGACTGCAACAAGAAATCGATATCCCTAACATACAGGACTGGCAATAATGACAAAATACGGAAGAAAGTCATGATTTATTAGAAATTGCTTATTTTTGTAAATGTTTATTTTAAGAGAGTGAATGTGTGAGTGGGGGAGGGGCAGAGAGGTAGAGAGAGACAGAAACTAACTCAAGCAGGTTTCACACTGCCAGTGTAGAGCCTGATGTGGGACTTGAACTCAGAAACCATGAGATCACAACCTAAGCCAAAAACAAGAGCTGGATGCTTAACTAATTGAACCACTCAAGTGCCCTAGAAACTGTTTATTTCTGTTCATGAAGTATGTACAAGTCTGCATAAAGACCAACCTTCCTTCCACCTTCTCAGCAAGAGATCACAAGTAAATGGGATGAATCAATAGCATCTGTTTCTCCAGGAGAAAAAGCAGATCACAAGAGTAGGATTGGACATATGTTCTCTCATTCTCCACCTGCAAAACTGTGGGACTCCAGCCCCTTCTCTCTGATGCCCTGGGGATGACAGGCACATTATGTGTGTGAGGGTATGTGGTGGCCATGTGAGTTCACTTTCTTGCCCTCTTCCTAGGCTGTGGTGGAGGCTTCTTGGAGGCTGTGATAGGATAGACTGAAGGGAGGCTCAGGAACTTGGTGGCTCCCGGACTCTTGCACATCTGACACTGAAAGATGATTTGCCCCAACTCAGGTTAATCAGTGTCCTTAGTTTTCTACTAATACTCAGATTATGTTCTTTTATGGCCCCTCTTCACTGTAACTCCGTTCTGTAAAACCTGGTATATATGACTGGGTGGTAGTACAGACCGAGAAGCACATGTTGTATGTATTCAGTCATCCTTCTCCTTGGAAAACAGAATTGCTGGTGTGTCAAACTTGTTGCTCTGACAGATTTAAGGATGTCCCATTGGAAGGTGGGTCTACTTGTCTTGAAATCAGGCTGGCCTGCCATGGTTTTACCACTGGATTTTGGAAAAGCAATGTTATGCCCATTCTGGGTCTGGCTACTAAGGGGATAGCAGTTCCTACTTATTGTTGTCTCTTGGAGTGCTCCCTGAGAGTTCTGGGCCATATGTCCACAGCCAAATTGTTACGCTGGGAGGTACCCTGGAGTAGCTGTGAACGTAGTTGGAGAAACTGAGGGGCCCATCCAAGCCCAGCCTCCCTCCTCTCAAAGGCTCAGGCACATGAGTGCATACATTTTAGATTTTTTATTCAGATCATCACTAGCTAATTACAGCTGAGTAATTCAAGGTGATACTGTCATGGTGCAGAATTAGCCAGCCGAGACTTGTTCAGATTCCTGACTCGTAAAATTGTGAGATACAACACAGTTGTTTTAAGCCACCTAATTTGGGACATAGTTCGTTATGTAGTGATATTTCTATAAGTGGAATGGCCTCTGATTTCCTGAGGATGTGTTGCTTCTGTTTCCTTTGGCAACCACAGAGGGTCTCAAGCTTTCAGTGCCAGTACCGCTGCCAGTTCTGCTCACATGCCTGATTTTACAGGGACATACAGTGTCCGCTCTCCGTGTGTCTTCGGCCTGATTATTGGTCAATAGGAGGACCTTGCACAGCTTTTGTTGAGACAAGCTCTCTGTGTTCCACCATCACTGCTTCCTACCTTCTAGCCAGAATTTAGCACTTTTTCACACCACTCTCTTCTTCCTAAAACAGCCATAGTACCGGGCGCCTGGGTGGCTAAGTCGGTTAAGCGTCCAACTTTCGCTCAGGTCATGATCTCGCGGTTTGTGGGTTTGAGCCCCGGGTGGGGCTCTGTGCTGACTGCCAGCTCAGAGCCTGGAGCCTGTTTCAGTCTGTGACTCCCTCTCTCTCTGACCCTCCCCTGCTCACGCTCTCTCTCTCTCTATCTCCTAGAAATAAATAAAAAATTAAAAAAAAAAAAAAACAGCCATAGTATTCGGTGCTTAATTTTCTGAAGGTACTCTGTTTGGTAGTGGACTAGAGGAGAGCTCTATATCCTACACCATACAGAAAAAACTAATAAAAATTTCCCATTAAACACATCTGTTCTTTTTTTCCTCGGGTATGTGCCCTACCACCTGTATAAAAACCCCTCTATTATTCAAGGGAACGAGCTGTTCACATTTGTTTGGGTTCCCTCCCACTCCTCATCATTATCTTTTCAGGATTTCTCTAATAAAGACAGATGGCTAAGGTGGAAGTCTGTCTGCATGTATTCCTTCTCATCACAACTAAATCAAAGAGGTGCGCATGTCTATCCCTCAGTATGCTGGACGGTCCCAGAATTGATCTAGAATCTTCCCCTCATTAAAAGATGTCTAAAAGGAGCTGGGAGTTATATACTTTGCTATTGGTTACCATCCCTATCACAATAGCAGACTAGGTGGCTTGGAATTCTGCCTGACCCCAAGGGCCTTATTTGATAAGGATTTGACCTTTTAAGGGGCTAAGCCATTTCTCTTCTCTACTTCAATGCTATCTTTAAACTGTCTCATTCCCTTAGGGAGCCAATTTTCTCCTGCACCTTCCCACATTTCCTCTATTGATGAATTCAATTTCTGAAGTCTGATTTTTTTCCCACATGAACTTCCCTAGGATAGTACCTTCTGAGTGCCTCATCTGTATTCCTTTCCTACAAGGTATGTCCTAGAGGTCTCTTGTCAAGTTCTCTGGATTTTGAACCCATATATAGAGTTTACAGTGTTTTGATTCATTTTGTTCTGAGATGTAGCTGACACTTGACATTGTAAAGTTAAAGGGTACAGTGTGTTACAATATATTTTTATGTTGTAATATAACCATTACAGTGTTAGCTAAAAGTTCATCATGTCAATTATTTTTGCATATGACAAAAGATCTATGCTTACCAACACTGAAGTATATAATATAATATTATTGACTATCAACACAATATCAGGTATTAGATTTCCAGAACTTACTCATAACTGCAGGTTTATACCCTTTAACAATCATCTCCTCAAACATCCTACTCCTCAGCCCTGGGTAAATTTCTGTTTCTAACTACTAACTACTGTTTCTAAGAGTTAAGCTTTTATAGATTCCACATGTAAGTAAGGTCAAGTATTTTCTTTTTGTTTCACTTGGTGTAATACTCTGCAATTTAATTTATATTTCAAGTGGGAGGATGCCTTCTTGGTCATGACTGAAGAATACATATCATGTATGCCATATCTTCATTAGTCGTTTGTTCAATGATAGATATATAAATTGTTTCCATATCTTGACTATTGTAAATAATGCTGCTATAGCTAAAAATAAAAATAAATGGAAGTGGAAATACTGTTTCAATATCCTTTTTTTTTTTATTTCTGCTGGATATATATCTGGAAGTAGGATTGCTGAATCATGGCAGTTAGAACTTTCTGAGAAAACTCCATACTGTTTTCCGTAGTGACTGAACCAATTTACATTTCAACCAACAGAGTAGAAGGATTCCTTTTTTGCCACATCCTTCGATGTAGGTATGAGGGCTGATAGATTGAACATAGATTCTCAGACTTAGTTGAGGACCCTTTCAGAGGGAAAATTTGGCAGGGAATTTAATGACCAGGAAGAACAATAAGCTGAAGCAGAGAACTATAATACCAAGAAACAGAGAAAACTAGAATGGAGAACTCTAAGATAGGGATATAATATCCATAACCAAGAACTCAGATAAACTGGAACACCAAAAGGAAAAATCACTAAAAATTAAAGCTTTTAATCTAGACTAGATTAACCCTTCTAAGCTTCAAATTACTCATTGTGAAATCGGGCAATGGCACTGGATATCTCAGATGTTGAGAGAATTAAATTAGATGATGCCTGCGAAGTGCTTTGCATGGTGTCTGGCACTTGGTAGATATAAATGTTAGGTATTATAAATGTTAGGAAAAAAGTAGTATCCAGAAGGATTTGTTAGAGAATTATATAGGGTTTGGTTTCAGTGAAACATTTGCATCTGTGTACATGTAGACACAGATTCATCTGGCTTTAGAATTACTAGGCGATATTGGTAATCATTTCCTTAAAAAATATAACAAGGGTCTTGTGGTTTCTAGCTGCAAGAAGGTAAAAGATCATGGAGCCTGGAAGCTTGTGTTTGAAGGAGTTGTGGTTATCTTTCAGTAGTTACAAATATGGACATAGTAGCCTCCAAGCTGGGTTTATTCTTCCAGTACCATCTTTTAATGTGTACAACTGTTTTCAGCAGTGCTTAGTTTGATTTTTTTATTCAGAAGCGGTATTGTGGTTGCCACCTTACAGTTACTACGGTTAGGTGCAAAATTAATTGCCAAGATAGACATACTTCAGCTACACTGAACAAAGACAAACCATTTTCTATACTAAAACAGCTTCCCTTTGAAGATCTTAGAGGATGTTAGTAGAATACATCAGCTGTTATGTGGAGGTTAAAATAACCACCTTAAACTAGATGGTAAAATGGTGCCATGCTGAACTTGAATAGAATCTAGTATAACTTGATGCAAACATCTGACTTACTGGTAGGACATGTGCATTGTATTCATTCAACCAGAAACAGTATTGGGCTTCTGCTATGTCCTTAGACTGATAATAGGAACGGTTTCATAGAAAATATAACACTGACATCAAGAGGGCTTTCATGAGATGAAGGCTTTATTAAGTATTTGTTGTATGCCAGGTGTTTTTATCGCACAGCATTTAATTGTCCCAGCAACACTATGTAGTAGGTACTAAGGAACCATAAGCAGAGAGGCTGAAATAACTTTCTCAGTGTCCTACATACAGTAGCAATGGGAGTGTGACTCCAGAGTTTATGCTTTCAACTCCTACATTAAGCTGCTCTCCGATAACCTTGAGCCTCTTTTATACACTAGAATTTATTTATATATTTTCCTTCATAGCATTTAGTAGTTTGGGTTGTGCTAACATGAGACATGGAATGTCTGATTTGGGTTAGTTTATTTTTGGTGCCTAATAAAGGCCCAACACATTTCAGGTAATTAATAAATACCAGATGAATGAATGAACCAGGTTGACAATAGGGAAAGACATTCTAGGTAGAGGAAGTAGTGTGACAAAATCATGGAGGCATGAAAGGGACTATGGGTATTCTGAAAAAAACAGCTACTCATTGTTGACTACAAATATGCTAAACCATTTCAGTACATCCCATACAATCTCACAAAAGTCCTTCAGGGCAGGTATTAGTCCCACTTTTATAGATAAGGAAATCAAGGTTAGAGTAGGTTAAGTGGCATGTTCAAGATCCCATAGTAAATGTTAGATCTGGGTTCAAATGCAAGTCTGTCTAAATCCTGAACACAAGTTCATAATGTGGAAGTATCCCTCTGTTGGTAGTTGAGGATGGAATTGGTAAAAATGGATGAATCATTCTTTGGAATCTAAGGCCTTTAGAAGTCTTGGAAATCAATATCTACATTCTTGAATAGCCGTAGAGTCTACAATCAAATTAGAAACCAGAATAGTTCACATGTGTATAGTACACACATACCTATAATTGTCTGTTTCTGGATGCTCAAATGCTTGAATTATCTTTGGTAATACAGATTACATGTTTCCCCTAATATTCTAAATCATAATTTCATGTTCAGGTTAGTTACTGTGTTGTACTAGATTTCGATAGGGTTGTTACTAAGGTCTTTGGGATAAAATCACCTCATGATGAGGGCGATAACTTCTATCATCCATCTGTTAAAATAGAAGGAACACACTTAAGGCTAGCAGAGGGAATTGATGACCTCCTTCATTCTTACTCTTCTGGATTTTTTGGCATTGAGTCATGCTTTTGGGCATTTCTGATGTGTCGGGAAAATATCAATGTCCTATGGAAGCAGATAGTGAGATGGATTAGAGCTTTCACTGAAGATGAATGGAATGTATGCTGTGTATAAGCCACTCACTGGTTCTTAATTCAAGCTGCACTTCAGCATTATCTAGGGAATTCTTAAATAATGATGGCTGGGTTATGTCATACTCTAGACCAGTGGTTCTCAAGTTTGGCTGCACATGGGAATCCTCTGGGAAGTTTTAAAAACTGCTAATGCATGGAATCTACTCCCAGAGTTTCTCATTTAATTGGTTTATTGTAAGGCCTGGGTGTTAAGATATGTAAAATTCCCAAGGTGATTCTAATGGGTCTTCAAGTTTGAGAAAATGATTATCCTAAACTAACTTAAGAATCTCTGGTGGTTATCAAGTTTAATGATAAAAATCAAAACTTTTTAAAGCATGGATTTGTGCCATGTATCACTAGATACTCTGACTCAGTAACTTGTGGTGGGGTCCACGAATTTGCATATATATTAGACTCCTACCTGCTGCTGGTTTACTGACTACTCTTTGTGGAGCCCTGATCTGGTTATGTTACTCTTAGTGCTCACTTTTTTATTCCCAATTTTCAACTAAAATCTTGTGTGTAAATGTTTCCATAGTACCTCAGTTTAGCTTGAATTGTAAGGGAAGGTTCCTATGTTGTATCTTAGGCCAAAATATTAAAGGTGTGGTGTTCTCCCAGGAGGCAGTTTTGATCAATAAGAAGGTAAATCTAAGAATCAGACGATAGTTATGAGGTCCAGCGATACATTCTGTTCCACCTGACCTTCTTGTCCATTATCAGTGGAAGACCTGGGGTTTGATTTTTTTTTTTAAGAGACAGAATGATTTTACCTTACAGTAAATAGTAAAGCATGTGAAACACAAAAGTGAATGCATTAAAAAAACAATTTCCAACTCAAGAATGTTCCTTTAAAAATACTCATTTTAGGAAGACAACCATATACTTAAAAGAGGCTGGTAATGCATCCAAATCTTCATTAGTTTTTTAGAAATAATTCTGGAACTTAGCTGGTAGACTTTGAAATAACTTTGATACCAGCGACTATTCTTACTAGAAGTTTATTTAACATACAAACATTTTAAAAATACACAGCAATACACAGGCTAGTATTTCCATATGCTCAACATCAAAGTTTAAGAGTTACCAGGATTTTTCTATGTTTACTTTATAATTTTTCCTTTCTGAAGAGTCAGAAGGCAAATACCATAGCATTTTACATCTTTGTACTTGAAATTTAATTACAATGTTATTATACTTAATAATTTGTTATAAACCAATACCACATTCTCTAAGAGGTCTTTCTTTGAAGCCAGAATCCAAACAAGATCTATACGTTGGATTTCATGATTGTTTCCTAAGGCTATCTTTATGTCTGTTGGCTCCTTCCCTATTTCTCTTGATGGCTTCTTATAGCACCAGGTCAGTGACTTGGTAGAAGAAACCTGTAAAAGGTCCTAATGTTAGAATAGTTGGCTTACTTCTGTCATTTAGTTTTTTCTATCACCTATATTTCTTGTTATTTATAATAATTTTAGGTACTTGATCTGATTTTTGTTTAACATTTTTGGCAAGAATACTTCATAGTATGGATCTTGTGTGCTTATTATATCTCATCAGAAGGCAAATAATGTCCAGTTGTTTTAATACTTGGGATATTGAGAGTCAACTGCTGAAGCCTGACTCCTCCATTGTAGAGTTCCCCATTAGTCTAATGGTTTCTTCTCATTAATGTTTGTTGCGAGAATCCATTATTTTACTAAGGGACTATAAAGTAGTGTTTTTCTAAATCTAGTATTCCTTTTATATAGTGTAACTAGAATATTTTGGTTAAGAAAAATAAATTTTTCATCAACTAAAACTATGCTTCAATACAGTTGATGTAGGGAAGGCAAGATGATTGTCAAAGTCTTTCCTCTTTAATTTCCAATAGCCAACCTCCAAAATAAGGAATTGGTGATGAGCTTACTTTCAGAGATGTTTATTTTTTTCTTTTAATCTCTTTAAATTGTCATTATGAATTCATGGATTTTATTGTGTTTCTATCGGTAGCATTCATTCTTAGACCTTTCTGATAAGCTTCTGTGTCCTTTTGGCACAGTACACTTTGATATATTTTTTGTTAATGGGTACAAAATGTTAATGTGCCAAATATTTGATAGGTGTTTGCCAGAAAATGTTGTGCTTGATGGAAAACTGTGCTTGGTGACACCAGTTTTATTTAAAAAGCCAAATATATATATTTTTTTATTAAAAATTAAAAAATATATATTTTATTTCCATAAAGGTAAGTTTCTCAACTACAAAAACTTTATCTTAGAGATAGACCAAAGGAGCAGTGATAGATTTTGTGAAAATACAATTTGAGTTCCAAAACTTGTAATTGTGCTATTTGGTGAAGGCCTGTTTTAATTTTAATTCCAGTAGTTAACATGCAGTGTTAAATTAGTTTCAAGTGTATAATAAAATGCTTAAACAATTCCACATATCACCCCAGTGCTTATCACAACAAATGCCCTCCTTAATCCCCATCACCTATTTGACCTATGCCCCCAACCACCTCTGTCTGGTAACCATCAGTTTGTGCTCTATAAAAGTCTATTTCTTGGTTCTCTTTCTTTCTCTTTTGCTCATTCTACATATGAGTAAAATCATAAGGTATTTGTCTTTTTTTTTACTTATTTCACTTACACACTCTAGCTTAAACCATATTGTTGCAAATGACAAGACTGCATGTTTTCAATGGATAGGTAATATTCCATTATGCATGTATACCACATCTTCTTTATCCATTCATCAGTGGATGTACACTTGAGCTGTTGTAGATAATGCTGCTGTAAACATGGGGGGGGTGTATCCCTTGGAATTGGTGTTTTGGGGGTAAATACACAGTAGTACAATTTCTGGTTCCTAAGGTACTTCTATTTTTAACTTTTTAAAAGTTTATTTTGAGAGAGGGGGAGAGAGCACATTTGGGGGAGGATCAGAGAAAGAGGAGAGAGTGAGAATCTCAAATAGGCTCTGGGCTGTCAGCACAAAGCCTGACACAGGGCTTGAACTCATGAACTGTGAGATCATGACCTGATCCGAAGTTGGATGCTCAATCGACTCACCCAGGGGCCCCATGTTTAAGTTTTTGAGGAACCTCCATATTATTTTCCAGAGTGGCTGCACCAGTTTGCATTCCCACCAAGAGGTTGCCCTTTCTCCACATCCTCTCTAACATCTGTTTTGCTGATTGTAACCACTCTTCTAAGTGTGAGGTGATGCCTCATTGTGTTTTTGATTTGCCTTTCCCTGATGCTGAGTGATATTGAGCATCTTTTCATGTGTCTGTTGGCTGGATGTATGTCCTCATTGGAGAAGTGTTAGATCTGGTCTTCCAATTTTAATTGGATTACTTGATTTTTGGGTGTTGATTTGTATAAGTTCTTTCTATATTTTAGATACTAAACCTTCATTCCATAAGTCATTTATAAACCTCTCCCATTCAACAGGTTGCCTTTTAATGTTTTTCCTCCCTGTGTAAAAGCTTTACCTTTTGATGTAGTCCCAATAGTTTATTTTTGCTTTTATTTCCTTTGCCTCAGGAAAATGATATGACTGATGTCAGCAATATCACTGCCTTTGCTCTCTTCTAGGATTATTATGGATTTAGGTATCCCATTTAGGTCTCTAATTTGTTTCAGGTTTTTTTCTTTATGGAGTAAGAATGTGGTCCAGTTTTATTGTTATGCATGTAGCTGACCAGTTTCCCAAACACCATATATTGAAGGGACTGTCTTTTTCTCATTGGATATGCTTGCCTCCTTTGTTGAAGATTAGTTTACTATATAATTGTGGGTTTATTTCTGGGTTTTCTATTCTTTTCCATTGATTATGTTGAAGATTAGTTTACTATATAATTGTGGGTTTATTTCTGGGTTTTCTGTTCTTTTCTGTTGATTGATTATGTGTCTGTTTTTGTGGTGGTACCATACTGTTGTGATTACTTCAGCTTTGGAATAAAACTTGAAGTCTGAAATTGTGATAACTCAGCTTTGCTTTTTGTCCTCAAGATTGCTTTGGCTATTCGAGGTCTTGGGTGGCCTCATACAAATTTTATGATGGTTTATTCTAATTGTGTGAAAAATGCTGTGGGTATTTTGATGGCAATAGTATTAAGTGTGTAGATTGCTTTGGGTAGCAGAAATATTTTGACAATATATATATTCCAATCCATGAGCATGGAATGTCTTCCCATTTCTTTGTGTCCTCTTGAATTTCTTTCCTCCAGTGTTTTATAATTTTTAGAGTGCAGGTCTTCCAAATCTCTGGTTATGTTTATTCCTAGATATCTTATATTTGGTGCAATTGTAAAGGAGATGGTTTTAATTTCTCTTTGTGCTACTTAATAATTAGCATATAGAAATACAACAGATTTCTGCACATTGATTTTGTATCTTGTGACTTAACTGAATTCGTTTAGCAGTTGTAGTTTTTTAATAGAGTCTTTAGGTTTGTGTGTATGAAGTATCATGCCAGCTGCAAATAGTGGAAGTTTTATTTGTCCCTTACCAATTTGGGTGGATTTTATTTATCTTTGTGGTCTGATTACTGTGGCTAGGATTTCCATTACTATGTTGAATAAGAGCAGTGAAAGTGAATAGTGTTCTCTTATTCCTGTCCGTAAGGGAAAAGCTTTCAGTTTTTCTTCATTGAGTATGAAGTTAGCTATTGGATTTTCATATATGGTCTCTGTTATGTTGAGGTATGTTCCATCTAAACCTACTTTGTTGAGGAATTTTACTATGAATGAATGTTATACTTTGTAGTTCCACATCCATTGAAATAATTTTTTATTTCAATGTTTTTATTCTTTCTCTTATTGAGGGGATGTATCATGTTGATTTGCAAACATTTTTTTTTTGACAGTTTTAAATTCTTTTTTTTTTTAATTTACATCCAAGTTAGTTAACCTACAGTACAACAAGGATTTCAGGAGTAGATTCCTTAGTGCCCCTTACCCATTTAGCCCATCCCCTCCTCCCACACCCCCTCCAGTAACCCTCTGCTTGTTCTCCATATTTAAGAGTCTCTTATGTTTTGTCTCCCTCCCTGTTTTTATATTATTTTCACTTCTCTTCCATTATGTTCATCTGTTCTGTGTCTTAAAGTCCTTATAGGAGTAAAGTCATATGATATTTGTCTTTCTGACTAATTTCACTTAGCATAAGACCCTCTAGTTCCATCCTCATAGTTGCAAATGGCAATATTTCATTCTTTTTGATACCCCATTGTGTGTGTGTGTGTGTGTGTGTGTGTGTGTGTGTATGTGTGTGTGTGTGTACACACACAGACACCACATCTTTATTCATTTATCCATCGATGGACATTTGGGCTCTTGCCATAATTTGGGTATTGTTGATAGTGCTGCTATAAACATTGGGGTGCATGGGTCCCTTAAAAACAGCATAGCTGTATCCCATGGATAAATACCTAGTAGTGCAATTGCTGGGTCGTAGGGTAGTTGTATTTTTAATTTTTTGAGGAACCTCCACACTGTTTTCCAGAGTGGCTGCACCAGCTTGCATTCCCACTAACGGTGCAAAGGGACTCCTCTTTCTCTGCATCCTTGAGTTGATTACCAAATATTGAACCCCCAGCTCCAGCCTTGCATCTCAGGAATAAATCCCATTTGGTTGTGGTGAATGATTTCTTAAATGTATTTATTTTAGTTTGCTAGTACTTTTGTTAATTTTTTCATCTATGTACACCAGAAAAATTAGCCTGTAGGATTTTTTGTGGTGTATCTGGGTTTGGTATCTAGGTGAACTGGCCTCTTAGAATGGAATTTGAGAGTATTCCTTCTATTTTTTAGAATAGTTTAAGAATAGGTATTAACTCTCCTTTGAACCTTTGGTAGAATTCATTTGTGAATCTGATTCTAGACTTTGGTTTGTTGGAGTTTCTTTGATTATTGATTCAGTCTCCTTGCCAGTAATCTGTTGAACTTGTCTGTTTTTTCTAGCTTCAGTTTTGTAGATTATGTTTCTAAGAATTTATCCATTTCTTCTAGACCGTCTAATGGTATATAGTTTTTCATAGTTAATTCTTTGATTTGTGATTTTGTTTCAGTCTCTTTTACCCCCACCCCCACCCCCTTATAAGTGAGTCTGGCTAGAGGTTTATCTGTTTTTGATATTTTCAAAGAACCAGCTCCTAGTTTCATGGATCTGCTCTGTTTTTAGTTTCCATATCATTTATTTTTCTCTAATCTTTATCATTTCCTTCTTGATGCAGTTTTTGGGTTTTATTATTTTTTTCTAGCTTCTTTAGGTGTGAGGTTAGGTTGTTTATTTGAGATTTTTCTTCTTGAGATAAGCATGTATTGCTATAAACTTAGAAGTATTTTTGTTGCATTTCAAACGTTTTGGGACCATTATTTTCATTTTCATTTATTTCCATGGACCTCTGGATTTCTTCTTTGATTTCTCGATTGGTGCATTTATTGTTGAGTAGCATGTTATTTAATTTCCATGTATTTGTGGTCTTTATATCTGATTGTTTTTATTATGGTCTATGGCTAGTTTAATAGCTTTGTGGTCAGAAAAGATGCATGGTATGACTTCAGTCTTTTCGAATTTGTTGGGGCTTGCCTTGTATTCTAATAGTGATCTGTTGTGGAGAATGTTACATGTGTACTTGGAAAAGTGTATTCTGCTGTTTCAGAATCGAATGTTCTGTTTTTGCATGTTATGAAAGTCAGTTAAGCCTTTCTTTTGAAAGTAGGTGGGAGGTGCACTTGTAACTAGGTGGTGCAGGAGACTTGCAGCCACTGCAGCGACAGGGGCATTTGGGGCTGCTGTTTCCAGCAGTGCAGTATAGGTTTAACAAGGTGAAGGCATCCTCCATGGGAGGTCAGGAGACCCAGTGTTGGCAAGGTTTGTGTGGGCCTTATGGAGGGAGGGGATCCTCAGCCCTGGGACTGAGGCAGGCCTGGCTGGAGGATGGGGGTCATGGTGAAAGCAAGTTGGGTAAAGAATGCCAGTGGCCTGCTGATCCCCACAGGTGTCTATGTGTTGATGTTGGGGGTGGAGAAGAAACGGTGCCAACCAGCTCCTTTGTTTCTGGAGAAGTCCCTCAGTGAACTCTGAGACTAGTAATGAAGTCTCCTTTCCCTAAACCCCAGGTGCCTTTCAAACTGCTGCTTCTGACCTGTATTTGTATTTCTGCAGGCTGTTTGCTATTTAAGGGCAGGGACTCAGTTTCCTATTGCCCTTCAGACTCTTAGTGGTGACCCTGTTGATTTTTAAAGTGCTAGGCTTTATGAGTGCTGACTACAATCACTCATAAAATTAAGCCCCTCTGATTTTCATTGCCAGATGCTCTGGGAATTTCTCTTCCCCTTGCAGGATCCCAGGTGTGTTACTATTTCTGGCTCCTCTCTATACCTCCCTTATGCAGTCAGACCTATGGGGTTTAGGTTCACAATGAGTCCTCCCCCTTCCTACCCTCTTTGATGAGACCACGTATCTACATTTAGTCAGAGTTTGTTTGGTTAGTCTTTGGATCCTTTTCTGGGTTCATTGTTCTGGGGTGTGGTGAGTTTAGGGTTCTCTTTCTTTGCCATCTTCCCCACTGGTGAAGGCATATTTCTATGGGTTAAAAAAAAAAAAAAAAAAAAAGGTATCCTAGTGCTTCTGGTAGAGTTTCAACTGTTAGTCATTTGTCTTGAATTTCTTATATTAAGTTGTAAAATTTCCACTTTGTTCTTTATCTTCATTGACTGAGACTTGAATTTTCTGTTTATTCCAATAGTGTTTACAATTGCTTTCTGGAACACTTTTATAATTCACCACTCTAAAGTCTTTATCAAAAAAAATAAAGTCTTTATCAGATAGTGCTAGTATCTGTTTAATCTCAGTGTTAACATCTGTGTTGTCTTTACCATGTGACATAGGAATGGAGAATTTGTTGGTTCTTTGCAAGCACAGTAATTTTTTTGTTTTAAAATCTAGTTAATAGACACTGCAATATTAGTTGCAGGTATAAATTTAGTAATTAAACACATAGAAAACAAAGTGCTTATCACAACAAGTGTACTTATAGTAATTTTGGATTAAGTATGACACAATTTGAATATTAGATTGTCAGATTCTGGGTCTTCTTTAATCCTATGGTGAATATTGACATTTTGTGTTAGCAGCCTGATGAACTTTAGGCTGCAGATTCACAACTGCCTTCACTGTGCTGTGGTTCCAATATCAGCTCAGCTTTCAAAGCCTTTGCAGTGCTGGCTGCAGCACCCCATGTTGCCTCAGCCAGTGATGGCCAGTCTGGGATCTGCATGGTCGTCTTAGTTCAGTTGTCAAAATCTGTTGTATTCTGATTAAGATCCTGTCTACACATGAATGGCTCAAGGGTGAACCCAGCTATTATAACATACGATAAATTAAAATTTTAAATTTAGTTTATATTTTAGATAATTAGAAAAATTAACAGAAATAAAAATAAAAAATTGAAAAAAATTAGATCCCTTTCTGAGGTCACAAGCTTTTCTACCATTGCAATCTTCTCAGCACTTTCCATCTTCCTGGAGATCTTGTCAGTCTTTTTGCCAGATATGTGGGGCTTTGGTTATCCTGGTCTACCATGGTCTTTGGCAGCTGTGTCCACTTGTGGGGGCAAATTGGAATTATGACTAGAGGAGAGAAAAAGAGCAAACTCACTGTAGGTTTGGTGGTACTTAGAATTATGTTCTTTATCCTCAGTCCACCTGCTACTAATTTTCCCAGTCTTCTCCTAGTTCCCCTGTGTATTCTGACCAGGTTTTATAACTAAATCGAATGGGAGAAACACTGGGGGTGTGGGTTAGGAGTATGTTTACCCCATCTTACCCAGATTCAGAGACTTTTGTCTAGAATTTAGATTAAGGATTGACCAGTTCTTTCCTTAAAGGGACACAAACAAATAATTTAGGTCTGTAGGTCATATGAATTCGGTTGCAACTACTGAATTCTGTTTTAGCACAAATGCATCCATAGACAGCATATAAATGAATGGGTATGACTGTGTTCTAGTCAGAATGTATTTATAAAAATAGGTGTTTGGGGGCACCTGGGTGGCTCAGTGAGTTAAACATCTGCCTTCAGCTCAGGTCATGATCTCATGGTTCGTGGGTTTGAGCCCCGGGTCAGGCTCTTTGCTGACAGCTCAGAGCCTTGAGCCTGCTTTGGATTTTGTATCTCCCCCACTTTCTCTGCCCCTCCCTTGCTCATACTCTGTCTCTCTCAAAAGAATAAACAAACATGAAAAACTTAAAAAAAAAAATAGGTGTTTGGCTTGTAGACTAGTTTGCCAGTCTCAGTTGTAGATAATGAGTGGAACGTTTAGGGAAGGATATTTAGTAGGGGTGTGGAATGATAATATGAAATGTAAAACATCTCTCTTCAACTCACAGAAAATCTAGCAGAGATAACTCTGAAAAGTTACATTATTTCATTATGATTTAGTTAAACACTGTGACACTCTCACCTATTGGAATATACCCTACTAGGCATTAAAGCATTGAGGATTTAATTCCTGTATTAGACTATGTTGTGGTCTTACATTTCTCTTGTTGCTCATTGTTTTGCTTTTGTTCTTTAGAACTACTTGCTTCTTGTCTGAGACTTCGTTAGATATGTCTTTTCTCAATGTTGATTTTTGACAGGATGAGGGTGAGATGGCAAATGGGCTCATTATCTAAGCTGGATTCTGTAAACAGACTTGAAGGTGGCAGTTTCTCTGCAGGCGTCCACCAAGAAGACAACAAGCAGGGATGATGCTTTAATAGGACAAGGATGATATTTATAACTAACTTATGGTCATATCAGCACAGGATTTACTATTTACCATGGAAAAGATTGCTGATATTTTTTCTGATTAAACAGAAGCATTCTCTTACATATTATTCCCCAAGGCCACACAAACCAAATAGAAGTACATCTTGACCAAAGAAACTCAGCCAGCACACAAGTATAGAAATAAATGCTATGTGAGGGTCTACGAGGGTGATTGGCCCAGGCCTAAGTGTTACCCAATAAGTCTTTTTTTTTTTTTCATGTATGGCATGATAAAATCTCTTAGCAGAACTGCCATTTTTAATTTTATAATGCAGACTGAAGTCTCCCTACTCTTGTAAAAGCAGGCATCCCTAGAGTTTCTGTTACTTGAATCTGCCTAAGATTTCACATCTAGAAGAAGCTGTTATGAAGCTGTATCCTGGGGTTCCCGTTGACACCTGTAATGAGCTCGTATTATCTCTGGTCAGCACCTCTCATTGAAGAGTGGTGGGACTTTGCTGTAATACTGTTTGAGGAGCTGATAGGAGAAAAGGAAGTAAAAAATAAACGGGAAAAGGAAAAGGTGGAGATAAGAAATTGAGAAACCAACATTCTTTTAAAAATAAAAGCCTAAGATTTAATATGTAGTATATCGTTAAATCATTACAACCACTCAGTAGAGTGTATAGGTTTTAATTTGTATGAGAGTAGTTTTGATGATAGGAGCTTAGATTCCAGTGCCAAAGTCTCAGGATTAGAATCTTGGGTCCCCTACTTATTGTATTACTTTGGACAAGTTACGTAACATCTTTGTGCCTCAGTCTTCTTATCTGGAAAATGGAAAAGATAATGGTGCCCATTTCAAAAGATTGTTGTAAGGGTTGAATTAGTGTAGTAAAGCACTAAGTACATTGCCTGCTGTGTAGTAGAAACTATATAAGTTTCACCTACTTGGAAAAAAAATTCTTGTTATATGGAACTCACAGGCAGCCTTCTGGGTTTCAACAAAGATGGACAGTTCTGGATAGGGAAAGAGCAGTGTGTAAGGCAAATAGTCTGCACATAAAAATTTGGTCTGGAGAAGAGTCTCTTTGAGTTTGAAGGAAGAAATGTGGAACATGATATGTGATCCCTTGGGTTATTTTTCAAATTTCCATTAGGGAGAGGATATCAGGTTGCTGGGGTGGGCCTATATCAAGGCTTTAAGAAGACAAATTAAAGAACCATGTATAGTCTTATGACTGTGTTGGAACCATGAAACATAAGATTGTTCTATATTAGAGCTTAACAGATTTCCACCAAGGTAGGGGGCTGCATTTTTCCCTTCAGTATAACCACAGGTAAAATAAAGATGAGAAGCAGCAACCATGGTATAGGATATAACAAGAAAAAATACTAGAACTCTGTTCAAATTTCTGGCACAGAGCTCTTAAACTCCTTGAAATTTCCCAAGTTATGAGGATGCTAGGAACTCCTTTCAACCATACCTGAGTTTATGTTAATGAGGCACTTCTTGGGGGTCCCTAAATAGCTTCAGGATGGGGGCTGGTTGTCAGAAAGACCTGGCCTTGATTAGAAGCTTTGAATTTTCAGCCTCATCCCTCAATCTCTAGAGAAGAAAGAGAGACTGGAGATAGAGTTCAGTGATTCATGATTTAATCATTCATGCCAACACAATGAAGCCTTGATTAAAAATCCCTAAAATGAAGCTTGGTTGGGGGGGGGGTATTCCAGATTACTGAACACATCAAAGTGCTAGGAAGATGGTTCACCCAGAGAATGCATGGTAGCTCTGTACCTCTTCTCCTATTCTTTGTCCTATGCATCTCTTCAAGTGGACTGTTTTAAGGTGTATCATTTGTAATTAGCCAGTAATAGTAAATAAGTTTTCTTGAGTTCTGTCAGTAGTTGCAGTAAATTATCAAACCTGAGGAATCCATACATTTTTATCAGCTGGGCAGAAATGTGAGTTACCTAGGAAACCTATTTGTAGCTAGTATCTAAATTGGGGTTAGATTTGTAAGACTGAGCCCTTAACTTGTGGAATCTGAACCGATTCCAGGAGTAGGTGTCAGAATAGAATTGTTGGACACCAAGTTAGTATGGAAGAACCACAGGGTTGGTTGGAGTGAGGAAAAATCCCACATACTTGGTGTCAGAAGCAATGTCAGAGAGAACTTCTCATGCGGCCAAATGAGAAATACCCATAGTGGTGACAGTCACTCTATTGACGACAGATAAAACTGCTATCTTGAACCAGGACATGGGCTTCTAGGAGCCTCACAGAGAGTGGAGATGGCTTGATGGAGATGCTTGGATACTATAATATAGATAAAATAAGGAATAAAATAACTGCTATGTCATATTTACATGATAGAAGTCAGTCACAGACTGATGCCAGAGTGGCTTCTGCACCGAGTATAATTATGCTTACAAGTTTTTCATTCATTCAGTAGAAATGATTTACTATTACATACCTACCATTTTGTTAAGCATTTGGCATGAAGCAATGACTAGATAAAAACCTTTCTTTAGCTTATCTTGCAGAAGAGAAGAGACATTAAACCAATAGTTGAATAAATGAAGAACTGGTAAAAGCTACAGCTAAGGATTATGGGTGGTTGTTTGCCAAATCAGAAGCTCTCATGACTATATGAAGGAGATTCGATTTTTAAAAATTCCTATAGAATTACCTACCTACCCTGTACTGTGTGATACTATATCCTTCATGAAAGCTTAACACTACTTCACTAGGATATTGAGAGGGAGGAAAGGAGATAAGAGGTAGGAAAGTTTAAAATTATTAGTAGAAACTCCTAATACACTAACATAGATCATAATTTAATAACTCCTACTGAGTACATTGTGGTAGAGAGGCCCCTACTCAAACATTCGATTTTTAGAAAGGTCTTATCCCTTTATAAAATGAGATGATGAAGTGTAGTAATAATGTATGGTGCTCCCAAACACATGAAATATTGTTATCCACTCAGAGTAATTCAAAAAAGACAATTAAAACAAGGAAGCAAGAGTGATAAGACTTTCGAAGTTGGTATGAAGAGAGGAAGGACTTGAACTAAAAACTGAGAACTGGAGTTTGAATTAGGAATAATTGTGGGTCTTTTCATTTTCTCTCTCTCTCTCCCTCTCTCTCTCTCTCTTTCTTTCTTCCTTTCTTTCTTTCTTGTTATATTTACATTCTGGGATGGTACAAAATAAATTGATTCTGATTACCCAAACTTAATTATCACACCTATAGAGACATTTCAAAGGACTCCAATGGTTTGATTTGACTGTTGAAACTCAATTTTTAGGTTCTAAGGCCATTCTTGACATAGTGGAGGCATACGTGGCTGATAGAACATTGCCAGGACAGCATTGATTTTGGGCCATTGCCTTTGAATCCACAGCCTACTTGCTTATCCTTGGATATCATTTATCTTAAGACTCACTGCAACTTTAGCAATAGCTTTTTTGAGGGGGGGGGGAATAAAACTCTGTTCAACATGTGCATATTTTTTTTTTACCTAAAAGATGATAAAAATAGTAAGAAATGAAATGAGAGGATATTTCATTATATTTCGTTATGTGGCATGGTTACATAGAAATAAAGGAATGCTTGGAGATTTTACTATCTTTTTCAATATTGCATAACCAGTTAGGCAAACCCATGTGTATCTACCTTCTACTAAGTGGTTCCAAATGCCAGTATACCTCAGAATCATTCATGGTAGCTTTTAAAATTTGAACATATCTGAATCCAGTAAATTTTTAGTAAACCTGAGTTTCTGGAGTTGTGTTCAAGCATGAGTTTTTTTAATCTAGGTGATAGAGATGCAGTCCTAGGTAATAACTCTGCTGATCCAAGGTGAATATTCTATAGAGAGTCTTGAATGAATAATGCTCATTACAGCTACACAAGCAATAGACTGAGAACAAATGTTTTATTCTTTTAGCAAGGCAAACTTCCATGTATTTAGTGAGCTTACTAGACAACATTTTGATTCTTAAGTAGAATTCTGTTTGAAACATGGTAATCTACTTTAAAATGTGTAATAGGATAATGTTGATTTTAATTTTATGAAAAATGCACAAAGTATCATCTGTTGTAGGAATTAGCTCTTTTGTAGAATATATTCCCAAATGTCAGCTATTCCTACATTTTATCCAAGGATTATTGGTTTTCTTTTAAATAATTAACATAATTCCTATAAGCTAGTGTTTCCTATAAGCAAGTATTTACTCCATTATTATCCTTCAAATTTGATTAAATCAAGAAGAGAAGTAATCCTAACATAATCCAGAAAGTTGGTTTGGTCTGATGACTACAATAGTCTCTGATTTCTGCTGTATTTTAAATACTTACCATCTGTCTGCTTTGGAGATCACCCCAGATCAGTAAAGGGTACATTATTTGTCCTAGAAATTTGTACTAGAAGAGTTCACTATTTGTTCTAGTACATTATTTTTACTAGAAGACTTGATAATTTAGTAATGATTAATCTTAACAAGAACAACTTGTTAAACACTTTTGTGGAGACATGTCTAAGAAATGGAACCTCTATTTCAGCTGACGCTTCTGTTAACATGAGAGGGGCAGGACTGTAACTGGTTAGTCAGGTTCTTGACTTGGTTCAGGTCAGGTAAGTCAGGCCCTTATTTCTGAGCTTACTGAAACACCTACATACTGTGTTCTTATTTAATGAAATTGGTTCCTCTTCTTGAATGTAGTTTTCAAGCTGCTGAATTCTGCACCTGTAACAATTTTTGGCTGATTTTCAAGAAAAGCCCAGGGAATCAAAAATTACAGAGTAACATGCTTGCACAAAAGTTTAACAACATGGCCCCATGTAGTCTTTGCATTAAACATATCGGAAATTAAAGAAAATTAAGATGTATAAATGGTAAATTCCATTGCTCTCAGCATGTATGGAGATAGGAGTTGTACAGTTATTTGCTGCCTAATTCCATATTTGGATAAAGTCTGATTTATTTCCTACCACTTTCTAGAAGCTGAATACTAGGTGTCTGGAATTAATGAGGTTCTGCTTTTATAAAAATAGAAACATTTATCATTATTAAGTCTAATGAAATATCTGCAAATAATTCAGACAGTAGTGCTCTCAATTGACAGATCATTTAAGTGAAGAGATAATTGTCCTGTGTGTTGGTCCAGGAAAAGGTGCAGAAAAATGTGTGGGGAAGTGGAACATTTAAGCACTTTGTAGTAAAAGTCTAGTGTCTGCTAGATAATGTGGCTTCTAAGTTTGGTGAAGATTGGCGCTCTCAGATAACATAAGTTTCTGTATGTACGGATTGAGATAACATACAGAAAAGTCACATGTTAATGCAGAAGGAATAAAGTTAGAAAATCACTGTCTTGGCAACTCCAGCAGAATAACATCAATAGATACTAAAATGGGAAAAAATTGTTGAAAACAGGAAACTAATATTACTTAGAAATATCCTTTCTTAGACAACTCACTGTTGGTTTTGGTTTAATCCCATACTTAAGGATGTATTACAAAGCTGTAATCATCAAGACAGTATGGTACTGGCACCAAAACAGACACTTAGATCAATGGAACAGAATAAAGAACCCAGAAATGGACCCACAAATGTGTGGCCAACTAATATTTGACAAAGCAGGAAAGAATACTCAATGGAATAAAGACAGTCTCTTCAGTAAGTGGTCTTGGGAAAACTGGACAGTGACATGCAAAAAAAATGAACCTTGACCACTTTCTTATGCCATACACAAAAATAAACTCAAAATGGATGAAAGACCTAAACTTAAGACAGGAAATGATCAAAATTCTCGAGGACAAAGCAGGCAAAAACCTTTCTGACCTTGGCTGCAGCAACTTCTTACTTAAGATGTCTCTGAAGACAAGGGAAACCAAAGCAAAAACGAAATATTAGGACCTCAAGATAAAAGTTTCTGCACAGTGAAGGGAAACAAATCAGCAAAACTAAAAGGCAATTGATGGAATGGGAGAAGGTATTTGCAAATGACATAGCAGATAAAGGGTTGGTATCTAAAATCTATAAGGAATTTACCAGACTCAACACCCAAAAAACCAATAATCCAGTGAAGAAATGGGCAAAAGACATGAATAGACACTTTTCCAAAGACATCCAGATGGCTCACAGACACATGAAAAAATACTCAACATTACTCATCATCAGGGGAATAAAAATTAAATGCACAATGAGATACCACCTCACACCTGTCAGAATGGCTAACATTAGCAACTCAGGCAACAACAGATGTTGGAGAGAATGTAGAGAAAGAGGATCTCTTTTGCACTGCTGGTGGGAATGCAAACTGGTGCAGCCACTCTGGAAAGAGAATGTAAGTTACATAAAAATTAGAAGTATGTTGTGACCCAGAAATTGGACTACTAGGTATATATCCAAGGGATACAGGTGTGTTGTTGTGAAGAGTCACATGCACCCCAATGTTTATAGAAGTACTATTGACAATAGCCGAAGTATATAAAGTCCAAATATCCGTTGAGGGATGAATGGATAAAGAAGATGTGGTACACACAGACATGAGTATTGCTCAGCAATCAACAAGAATGAAATCTTAGCATTTGCAACTATGTGGATGAACTAAGGGGTATTATGCTAAGTGAAATTAGCCAGAGAAAGACAAATATCATGTGACCGAACTCCTATGTGGAATTTAAGATACAAACTGAGGAACATGCGGGAAAGGAAGTAAAAATAATATAAACTGGGAGGAGAACAAAACATAGGAGACTTAAATACAGAGAACAAACTGAGGGTTATTGGAGGGGTTGTGGGTGGGGGGATGGGCTAAATGGGTAAGAGGCATTAAGGAAGACACTTGTTACAATGAGCATTGGGTGTTATACATAGAGGATGAATCACTGGAATCTACTGAAATCATTGCACTATATGCTAATGCGGATGAAAATTAAAGAGAAATACGAATTGAGAAACTGATGCAATGTTGTGTCAATGATAAGGTGTTAAATGTTTTGGTTTGATATTTTTATATGTAGCAATATTACTATTGTGCATTAGTTGACACCTTTATCATGTCTCATTTTGTGTGTGTGTGTGTGTGTGTGTGGTGAGGCAATTAAGACCTAGTTTCTTAGCAGTTTTAAAGTTTATAATACAGTATTACTGGCTGTATTAACTATGCTATGTATTAGATCTCAAGAACTTATTTATCTACTAATTGCATGTTTGTACCTTTATGCATCTTTCTAGTTCCCCCAAATCACCAGCATTTGGTGATCACCAGTGTACTCTTAATGAGTTTAGCTGTTTTAGATTCCATATATAAGTGAGATCATCCAGTATTAGTCTTACCTTGTCTGACTTACTTCACTTACCTCACTTTAGCATAAGGTCCTTAAAGTCCATCGCCATTATTGGAAAGAATAGGATTTCCTTCTTTTGCATGGCTGAATAATATTTTATTGTCAATATACCATTGCAGGTTCATATACTATATCTTCTTTATCCATTCTTCTGTTGCTGGACACTTAAGTTGTTTCTTTATCTTAGCTATTGTGAATAATGCTGCCATGAATATAGAACTATAGATAGTTCTTTCAATATGATTATTGACTTCAATTCCTTTAGATATATACCCAGGAGTAGGATTACTGGATCATATGATACTTTTTAATAATTTGAAGAAATGCCATACTCTTTTTCCGTAATGGCTGTACCATATTACATTTCCACCAATAGTATATGAGGGTTCACTTTTCTCTACATCCTTCTTAGCATTTACCTCTTTTTGATACTAGCCATTCTAACAGTGTGAGGTGATAACTCATTATGATTTTGTTTTGCATTTTCCTGATGAGTGATGTTGAGCACCTTTTCCTGTACCTTTTGGCCATCTCCATATATTCTTTGGAGAAGTGTCTATTCATGTTCTCCACTCATTTCTTAATGGGTTATTTCCTTTGTTGTTACTGAGTTGTAGGAGTTTGTCACATTATTTTGGATATTAACTCCATATCAGATAAATGGTTTGTGAATATTTTCTTCCATTCTGTAGGTTGCCTTTTCAACTTGTTTCTTTTACTGTATACAGCTCTTTAAAGTAAACTCACTAATTTTAGTTTTTGTTTCCTGTGCTTTTGATGTCTTTTCCAAGAAATCCTTGTCAAGGATTATTTACTTTGGATTTCTGTGTTTTATAATTTCAGGTCTCACATTTAAGTGATCTGTTTTAAGTTAATTTTTGTGAGTAGTGGAAGATAGGGTCCAGTTTCATTCCTCTGTCTTCAGATAGCCTCTTTGCCCAGCATGATATTTTCAAGAGACTTCTCGCCCCCCCACCATTGCAAAAATTGGTTAACCTGATATTTGTAGGTTTATGTGTGGGATCTCTATTTCACTGGCCTAGGTGCCAGTTTTTATGCCAGTATCCTACTGCTTAAATTACTGTGCCTTTGTAATGGCTTAAAGTATGGTAGTGTGATGCCTCTGTCCTTCTAAGGATTCCTTCGATTATTCAAAGTTTTTGTGGTTTTGAAAACATTTTAGGAAATATTTTTCTATTAAAAATATTGCCTTTGGGATTGCATTGAATGTGTGTAGTTCACTTTGGGTAATAAGGGTAACTTTATAGTATTGCTCCAATCCAAGAGCACAAGGATATCTTTCTATTTATTTGTGTTGTCTTCAGTCTTTCATTAACGTCTTAGAGTTGTGTCATGCAGATTTTTTGCCTCATTGTTCAAATGTATTTCTAAGTATTTTATTGACTTTGATGGTATTGTAAATGAGATTGGTTTCTTAATTTCTCTTTCAAATAATGCAAACAAATGCAACTTATTTCTATATGGTGATTTTTTAATATCCTGTAGCTTCACTGAACTCCTTTTTAAAAAAAAAAGTTTTTCCTTTTTTTTGAGAGAGAGAGACAGCATGAGCAGGGGAGGGTGAGAGACAGGGAGACATGGAATCCGAAGACAAGCTCCAAGCTCTAAGCTAGCTGTCAGCACAGAGCCCAATGCGGGGCTTGGACCCATGAACCGTGAGATCATGACCTGAGCTGAACGCTTTACCAACTGAGCCACCCAGGCACCCCCCCCCCACTTTTTTTAGTGGAATCTTTACAATTTTCTTTAATTTTAAGTTTATTCATTTTGAGAGAAACAGAGACAATGTGACCGGAGGGAGGGGGCGAGGGAGAGGGGGAGAATCCCAAGCAGGCTCTGCACTGCTAGCACAGAGCCTAATTTGGGGCTCGAACTCATGAAACCATGAGATCATGACCTGAGCCAAAGCTGAGAGTCAGGTGCTTAATCAACTGAGCCACCCAGGCACCCCTAGAGAATCTATAGGATTTTCTACATATAAGATCATGTCAGCTGCAAACAGATAATTTTACTTGTTCTTTTATGATACAGGTGCCTTCTTTTTTTTCTTGCCTAATTGGTTTGGCTAGGACTTGGGTGGGCATCCCAGTCTTGTTCTTCATCTTAGAGGAAAGGGTTTTAACTTAACCATTGACCATAATGTTACCTGTGGGCTTACTGTATATAACATTTATTATGTTGGGGAATGTTCTTTCTATATCTAATTTGATGAATTTACTTTACCTCATCAAGTGTGGTTTTTTCCTGCATCTATTAAGATGCTCGTGACAGCTTTCATATTATTAATGTAGTATATCACATTTATTGATATGTTTATGTTAACTTCTCCTTATATCTTTGGGACACATCCTACTTGATCATGATGGATTCTTTTAATGTACTATTGAATTCAGTTTGTCAGTATATGTATATATACATATTTCTTTTACTAGTTATTTTTTTGTTTTCCAAGTACAATTAATGTACTGTATTGTATTGGCTGTAGGAAGACAAATACCATATGACTTAAATTGTGGAATTTAGGAAACAAAACAAATGAATGGACAAAGAAAAAAGACGACAAAAGCCTTTAAAACACACAAGTGGTTTTCAGAGGGTTGTGGCTGGAGGGGAGTGGGATGTGTGAAATTGATAAAGGGAATTAAGAGGTACAAACTTCTGGTTACAAAATAAGTCACTGAGGTGAAAAGCATAGGGAATATAGTCAGTGAGATTGAATCAAAAATAGTTGGCTAATGTTTGGGAATTAGATAACTTTGGGACATCTTAAGCAAGTGATCAAACTTAGAATCCCTAATAGTAAGACAGTGGCCATTATGTATACATCCTGATTAAATGAAATAAACACATAATATTGCCTCTAAGGTTTTTATGAAAAAAGTTAGTTGAATCTGTTAATGAACCATCAATCAGACAAATTATGTAGGATACTCTACAAGATTGTCCTAACCCTGGCAAAAAAACAAAAACAAAAACAAAAAAACACAAATCATTTAAAAAAAAAAAAGTCCAAGGGACAATTTTATATTAAAGAATTTTTAAAAAGATAAAGCCAAATTCAGTCACTGAATCCTGTTTAGGTCCTGGGTCAGGAAAAAAAAAATAACAAGCTTGAAAAAAGATTTTCATATTCATGAACAAAATAAAATATTAAGGAATATTTTGGGAATTGTTGAAGTTTAGGAAATATTTAGGAGTTATTGAATTTAGTCTCTCTATCTCTACCTTTATTTTTTTCGGAGAGCACATGCATTCAAAACAGCCAGGGAGGGATAGAGAAAGAGGGAGGGAGAGAATCTGAAGTAGGTTCCATGCGCAGCATGGAGACTAAGCAGGGTGCCATCTCACAACCCTGAGATGATGACCTGAGGGAAATCAAGAGTTAGGATGCTTAACTGACTGACTTGTGCTTTCTCTCCTTTTCTTTCTCTCTCTCTAAATGAATTTTAAAAAAGAGGGGAAGTCTGAAGTTAACTTAAAAGTGGATCAGGAAAACAAAAAACACCACAGGTAAGCATATAAGAGAGAGAGCAAGAAAGAATGAAAATTATATTTCCGATTATCACAGACTTTGGGTCTGGAGTTCTCTCTTATTCAGCAAGAGAGTGATGCAGAATTAAATGTGAGAGAGATTAGTGTCTGGGAGGAGATGAGAGCCTCAAATAAGGGTCCTTGCTCCGTTTTTATTAGGATTAGAAGGAGTACCATTGTGATGGATGTGCAGAAAGAGACAGTGAACATTAACTTGTATGAGAGAAAGGGGGTTTCAAAGACAAGTGGTGTTAGGGGTTTGGGTCGGTATAAAACAAAATCCTGGCGATGAGCAGATGTTTTCTTATGGCAGGCACTAGGTGCCATGTCTGTCTATCTTAACTTGCCTAGGGGATGAGACAGGGCATGCTATCTCAGGGTCAACAAGGCACCTTTCTTCTGCTAATTAGCTCCATCTAGGCAATTTTACCCTGCTGCAGAGGTCTATAGCCCTGTTAACCTATTCTGGACCTGCCATCCTGTGAAAGCAGCTTTCTGCTTTGCTATTATGTTGGGGACATTCCTGTACTGTTGACCTAATCTTGGATGCTTTCATCCTGTGGTTTCCTATGCCTTTGTTCTATGCTGGGGGCACTTTTGCCCTGTTTACCTAATCTTGGATGCTTTCATTGTAAGCATTGTTAACCCATTGGTGTAAGCTCAAATACCTCAACTTGTTCCCACACCCAATAATGTTAAGAATTAGTGAATCTACATGAAGGGCAAATGGTGTCATGTGCTATTCTTCCTACTCCTTTGTAGCTTTGGAAATACTCAAAATAAAGAGAAACATCATAAAACATTCATAAAAAACTAGATGAGAAAGAAACTGAGTTGAATAATCTTTAAGTTACTTTAAATATAAAAGGGATTGCTTAAATTTGAGTGGTTAAAGAACATTTTATAAGGATGATACTTAAGACCTATAAGCATTGTTCACTAAGCTGTAGGTTCACAGATCTGAAATAACTCTATGCCTACTCATTTATGGTCAGCTTTTAGTCTGGATCTCCTTGGGAAGGAAGTTTCTGTTCAGCAGAGGCTAGTTTCCTTTTCATCAAAGCTAGTCTGATAGACCTTTTGATTTTTTTTTTTTTACAAATAGTTTATTGTCAAATTAGTTTCCACATAACACTCAGTGCTCATCCCCCAAGTGTCCTCCTCCATGCCCATCCCCCCCTCCCCCCACATCCATCAGTCCTCAGGTTTTGTCAGCATTCAAGAGTCTCTCATGGTTTGCCTCTCTCCCTTTCCCCCACCATTTCCGCCCTTCTTCTCCCCCTTGGTCCTCTGTTAAGTTCCTCCTAATCCTCCTATACGTGCACACATATGATATTTGTCCTTCTCTGCCTGACTTATTTCGCTCAGCATAACACCCTCAAGGTCCATCCATGTTGCTACACAGGCCAGATTTCATTGTTTCTCATTGCCATGTAGTATTCCATGGTATAGATAAACCACATCTTCTTGATCCATTCATCTGTTGATGGACACTTAGGCTCTTTCCATGTTTTAGCTATTGTGGAGAGTGCTGCTATGAACATTGGGGTACATGTGCTCCTATGCCTCAGCATTTCTGGATCCCTTGGGTAAATTCCTAGCAGTGCTATTGCTGGGTCATAGGGGAGTTCTATTGTTAGTTTCCTTAGGAACCTCCACACTGTTTTCCAGAGGAGCTGCCCCAGTTTACATTCCCACCAACAGTGTAGGAGGGTGCCCATTTCTCCACATCCTCGCCAGCATCTAGAGTTCTCTGATTGGCTCATCTCTGACTGGCGTGAGGTGGTATCTCAGTGTGGTTTTGATTTGTATTTCCCTGATGAGGAGCGATGCTGAGCATCGTCTATGAGAAGCCTTCAGCTAACATCATCCTCAACGGGGAAAAACTCAGAGCTTTCCCCCTGAAATCTGGAACACGACAGGGATGCCCACTCTCACCACTGCTGTTTAACATACTGCTGGAAGTCCTAGCATCAGCCATCAGACACCAAAAGGAAATCAAAAGCATCAGAATTGGCAAAGAGGAAGTCAAACTTTCACTCTTCGCAGATGACATGATACTCTACATAGGAAACCCAACAGACTCCACCAGAAGCCTACTAGAACTGATCCAAGAATTCAGCCAAGTTGCAGGGTACAAAATCAACGTACAGAAATCGGTTGCATTTTTATACACCAACAATGAAGCAAAAGAAAGAGAAATCAAGAAACTGATCCCATTCACAATTGCACAAAAAACCATAAAATACCTCGGAATAAACCTAACCAAGGATACAAGAGATCTTTATGATGAAAACTATAGAAAACTTATGAAGGAAATTGAAGAAGACACAAAGAAATGGAAAAACATTCCATGCTCATGGATAGGAAGAATAAATATAGTTAAGATGTCATTACTACCTAAAGCACTCTACACATTCAATGCAATTCCAATCAAAATTGCACCAGCATACTTCTCAAAACTAGAACAAACTATCCAAAAATTTGTATGGAACCACAAAAGACCCCGAATAGCCAAAGTAATCCTGAAAAATAAAACCAAAACGGGAGGGATCACCATCCCAGACTTTAGCCTCTACTACAAAGCTGTCAGCATCAAGACAGTATGGTATTGGCACAAAAACAGACACATAGACCAATGGAACAGAATTGAGAACTCAGAAGTGGACCCAAAAGTATACAGCCAACTAATCTTTGACAAAGCAGGAAAGAATATCCGATGGAAAAAAGACAGCCTTTTTAACAGATGGTGTTGGGAGAACTGGACAGCAATATGCAGAAGAATGAAACTAGATCATTTTCTCACACCATGCACAAAAATAAACTCAAAATGGATAAAGGACCTGAACGTGAGACAGGAAACTATCAACACCCTAGAGGAGAAAGCAGGAAACAACTTCCTTGACCTCCACCGCAGCAACTTCTTACTTGACACATCCCCAAAAGCAAGGGAATCAAGAGCAAAAATAAACTGTTGGGACCTCATCAAGATTAAAAGCTTCTGCACAGCCAAGGAAACAACCCAGAAAATTAATAGGCAACCAAGGGAATGGGAAAAGATAGTTGCAAATGACATATCAGATAAAGGGTTGATATCCAGAATCTACAAGGAACTCACCAAACTACACGCCCGAAAAACAACAACCCAGTGAAGAAATGGGCAGAAGACATGAACAGACACTTCTCCAAAGAGGACATCCAGATGGCCAACAGAGACCTTTTGATTTTAAAAATAAAAATTACATCCCCTTGCAGCTGCTTTGTGGGCTATGCTCATTTTTAGGCTCTAATAATGTTTATGTTTGTGTTGCTGCAATGGCTGCTCCACCTCTGATCTGTCCAGTAAACATTTCCAGTTCTAAGAAAAACACCACATCTCTTTATATTATTCTGAATTCAAAAATTGTCTATTTTCCATGGATATCCTATTTGCTCTCAAACTTCTGGATCTTTTATGCTACTGAGGCACATTTTACTTTGCTTGGTACCACTTTCCTCAGCCCTTGTTGTATGCATCATTGTGTATTAAGCATGGATATGATAGTAAGTATAGTTTTCAATAAAGTGGTAACTGCAGGAAGCAGAGTTCTTTAAAAAGCATGAGTATAAATTCCGATAATTGAAAAAAACCCCAAATACTGATCTGAAATAACGTAATTAAAAAACCTTAGCAAAATCACCGTAAAAAAAGAGTTGTATAAAACACATATATAACTTAGTGAATTAAGGCAAATACCTTTATAAATCACCCATGTGAAGAATTCGAATTTTTTCAGTCACTTTAGAAGTTTTTGAGCCTCTGTATTTGCAATTCCCCATTCTAGTTAAAATGTCTTACACTTCTAAAAATAACTACTGTACTGAAATTAAAAGTAATTACTATTTTTCCTTTTCTTTGTCTTAGCACCAAAGTGTGCAACTTTGAATACGTAGGTATTCCTCCGTCTTCCTTCCTGTATAGTGCTTCTAAAGTACAAGTATAATATAGACCCTTTATGGTCTCCTTAATGTACATGTTTTTAAAAAATTTTTTAATGTTTTTATTTATTTCTGAAAGAAACAGTGTGAGCAGGGGAGGGTCAGAGAGACAGAGAGACACAGAATCAAAAGCAGGCTCTAGACTTTGAGGTAGCTGTCAGCACAGAGCCCAGCGCAGGGCTCAAACCCATTAACTGTGAGATCATGACCTGAGCCGAAGTTGGATGCTCAACCAACTGAGCGACCCAGGTGCCTCTCCTTAATGTACATGTTTTTCTTCTCTTTTCTCCCCACCTTTTCCCTTGGAAGGTATTTGCTGAAAAAGCTCAGATACTTTATCTGTGGAGTTTCTCCCACTCTAGATTATGCTAGTTGCATCCGCCACATGTAGTTAGCCTGTTACGCTGTCCTATTTGTTTCCTGTACATTGATATCTGGATATAAAAGCTTAATTATATGTGAATTTTTTGGCAAGACTTTTCATAGGTAGGACGTTTTCTTTACTGTTGATGTTGACAGCCATTACTGCACATCGCTCCTATCCAGTCATTCATTAAGATTGTATAATTAGGATATTCTATCTTCATCTGTTCACTGAAAGCTATACCAGGTTTACCCTCCCCTCCTATTTGGCTATTCTTCGGTGCAACTACAATTGGAAAGAGCCTAAATATCCTTTCTCAGTCACCTCTAGTTTTCAGAATCATGAGTAGTTCACCATGATCTTACAAGGGGAATCAATTAAGCTATCCTTTTTAACAAAAATAATTTTGAATTAAAGACTTAAAGTATATTTTGTGTTGTAATCACTGTGATTAACCTAACTAAAAATGGAGTTGGCCTCTGGTTGTGGAGTCCTTTTAGGTTGGCTCCTAAGTCCTTGGCATATGCTCCTAATAATCTTCAATAGTTTCTTTGCTCTTTGATGGGATAATAAGTTGTGGCTTATCTTGTACGTTTCTTGTTACAAACACAATATAATCAGCCATTCACCAGTGGTCCCTGGTATTTTGTAGGGGGAAATGGTTTTCGAGTCCCTAACCTCAGTGCTATGGCTGCTCAGTGCTCCTGGGCTGGCTGTTTCTAGGTCTTTTCACTGGATAGGAAGAAAAATCCCCAAAACAAATAAATTATATACCAAGAAATACTTGGAAATTAAATTCATGACTACAGGTTTTCTGTTTAGTAGCTTCTATTTAAAATCTGAAACTACTTGTTCCCCACATCAAGAATTTTGCTTCTCAATGAGATAGGATGATTGAATTAGAATATCCTATGATTATTCAATTCCTTTATTCCACATCACTTACACAGCAGGCTAAGAATTACACAGAACAACTGTTATTACCCATGTAAAAATGGTTAATATTAAAAAAATATTTTTAATGTTTATTTCTGAGAGAGAGAGACAGAGACAGACAGCATGAGCAGGGGAGTGTCATAGAGAGGGAGACAGAATATGAAACAGGCTCCAGGCCCTGGGCCAGCTGTCAGCACAGAGCCCGATGGGGGGGCTCAAACCCATGAAACGTGAGATCATGACCTGAACTGAAATCAGACGCTTAACTGACTAAGCTACCCAGGCGCCCCAGTTAATATTTCTTTATGCACACGTTTCCTCAGTATTTCTCATTAAAAAGCTTGACAATTTCTTTATTGTGACAATACAGTTGTGAAATACTATATTATCACATTTTTAACCATCACTGTGGCCTAGAACTACATGTAAGTGCATACTAATGCTCATCTCTTGTCCATAGGTCAGTGTTTCTCTAGTAATTGGGATATTAAACTTGTTCCCTAGTAGATCCCTCAGGAAAGTCATGGGGAAAATACTACCTGAGCTCTTGTGTTTTGATATAGTCCTCATATTTGCAAGTTATTCTGACTAGATATAAAAATCTTTGGCTTGGGGTATCTGGGTGGCTCAGTCCATTGAGCATTAGACTTCGGCTCAGGTCATGATCTCATGGTTCGTAGGTTCGAGCCCCGCATCAGGTTCTGGGATGGCAGCTCAGAGCCTGGAGCCTTTTTCAGGTTCTGTATCTCCCTCTCTATCTGACCCTCCCCTGCTCATGCTGTCTTTCTCTCTCTCAGAAATAAAACAGTAAAAATTTTTTTTAATCTTTGGCTTACATTTTCTTTCCTTGAAAACTCAAATGTCTTAATATATTTTCTGTTGCCATAAAACACTGCTGTTTATTGAAAAGTTAGATAAAAATAGGATTTCTTGAGAAATAATTTTTTCTTGGTTTGTCTCTTTTTACCCATTTTACTAGAGTTTTACCAGGTATTGGTAGTTTCTATTCCGGTACACTATTTGTTTCAATATTCAATGTGAGTATATAGTTTCAATTTTTTAATTAAGGAAATAGTTTTATAAATTCATAAATTCTATTCCTGAATTTGATTTTTATCTTTAAGCACTTATATTTATGTATGTTGGATCTTCTCTACCTATTTTCGATATTTGTCCCTTAGTCTCCAATCTTTGTTTCTACCTTTTAAAAAAAATACTTTTTACAAAAAAAAACAAAACATTTTAAGTTTCCCAGCAAAACAGAAAGCAGGGTTTCCAGATAGCCCCTGCTGCTACCACATCATCAGAATCCTATATCAGGCTACATTTTTTAAAACAAAGGAACCTACATTAATATGTCATTATTAACCAGGGTCCATAATTTACGGTAGGGTTTACTCCAGTGTTGTACATCCTATGTGTTTTGACAAATGTATCTACCATTGTAGTATAGAGAATAATTTCACTGCCCTAAAAATCCTGTTTTCTGCCTATTCATCACTCCCTCACCCCAACCTCTGTTGTGTCTTTTAGTGTCATTTTAGCATCTTTATGGTTTTGCCTTTTCCAGAATGTCATATAGTTGGAATAATACAGCATGTAGCCTTTCAGATTGGCTTATTGCACTTAGTAATATGCATTGAAAATTCCTCCTTGTCTTTTCATTGCTTGATAGCTTATTTCTTTTTAGTGTTTAATAATGCTTTGTTGTCTAGAAGTACCATAGTCTATCCATTCACCTACTAACCTCTAGGTTGCTTACAAGTTTTGGCAATTACGAATAAGACTATTAACATTATTAACATCAAGCCGCTACAGGTTTTGGTGTGGATACAAGTTTTTAACACATTTGGGTAAATACTTAAGTGTAATGGGTAGGGCACATGGTTGGCTCAGTCCATTAAGCTTCTGACTTCAGCTCAAGTCATGATCTCGCAATTTGTGAGTTCAAGCTCCACATTGGGCTCTGTGCTGACATCTCAGAGCCTGGAGCCTGCTTCAGATTCTGTGTCTCCCTCTCTCTCTCTCTCTGCCCACCCCTGCTCACACTCTGTCTGTTTCTGAGAACAAACTGAGGACTGATAGGAGTTGGGGGGAGGGGAAGGGGAGTGATGGACGTGGAGGAGGGCACTTGTGAGGATGAGCACTGGGTGTTACATGGAAACCAACTTGACGATAAACTATTTTTAAAAAATTAAAAAAACATAAACATTAAAAATTTTTTTTAAAAAGTGCAATGGCTGAATTGTTTGGTGAGAGTCTGTGTGTGAGGAACCATCACCTAAAGTGTCTGTGCTTCCTTGTACTCCACATCCTGGCTAGTATGGAGTTTTCTAAGTGTTTGAGACTTTCACCATTCTGATAGGTGTGTAGTAGCATCCAATTGCTCTTTAAATTTCTTTGAGATTAACAAAAATTTCCTCTTCCTTTCTGTCTCTAATGTCTACTTCTTTCTACTCATCCATTTCTTCTAGTTGAGTGTTCCTTTCTAAAATTACTCTTGTATTTCTAATTCTCTTCTGATTTCTATTACCTCATTTCTCTAATTCTGATTTGTGTTAATCTTTCATATCTTACCATTTTAAGTGTATTTAGATCATTTTGAAGTAGGAGTTTCCAGATAGATTTTTGGAGATGGCTTTGTGGAATGCTTTTATTCTGGTAGTATAACAATGGGATCCCAAAAAGGTCTGTGAGCCTGAGTTTTCCCAGTTATAAATGAGGTTATTCTAAATCTTTTTGTGGCTAACTCCTAATATTGGACCAAATCTGTAAGTAAAATATTTTTAAAAGTACAGATTTTAAAATGGTTCAATGGTGTGCAAGTACCCTCTAGGTCACTGGCAAATCCTCTGAAACTATTTCTTGGTGTATAATCATGATGACCTCAGTTCTACAATGATAGTAGTTATTTTTTAATTTTTCTTAAATTATTATAAAAGGTTGACTTTTGCTGCTTTTCTGTTGCTTAGTTTTATATGAAATTCTCTTAAACTTTTATTTTTTTACTTTTTACCTTTTTGAAGTTTATTTATTTTGAGAGAGACAGAGACAGCACAAGTGGGGGAAGGATAGAGATAGAAGGAGACAGAGAATCCCAAGCAGGCTTTGTACCCTGAGTATAGAGAAGCCTGATGCGGGGCTCGAACCTACACAACCATGATTTCATGATGTGAGCTGAAACTGAGAGTCTGATGCTTAATTGACTGAGCCACCCAAGTGCCCCTAAAATTTTCTTAAACTTTTAATGGGATTTTTCTAACTTTACATTCTAAAGGTAGGTTTTTTATTCCTTGTAACATTCAAATATCTGGTTTACTTGACTCTGTCCCTATGTCCAACTTCTTTGTGAGCCACCCTTTTTTCTTTTTCTCTTATATGTGTGTTTCTTAATTTGGATTTTATTCCTAGAACTTCACTCTCAGTGTGGGGCTTTCTCCTACGAGGGAATTTGGCAGCTGGTTTTGAGAGTTAATGGTGCGCAGTCTCCCCAGAACTGATAGCAAGGTTCATCACACTGACTACCACTGTATGCAAAACCCAGTAAGTTCTAGCTGCTATTCTCATACTGGGCCTCTGAAATGTCTAGCGACTTCCTCTTTGCTATTTTAGGATTCTTAAGATTATAGGATACCTAGTTGCTTACTTATTCTTGCTCTGATGTGGATACTATGCATGCCATAGCTATTAAGTTTGTCCACACCTGCCTATATTATGGGATGCATGAAGATACTTTGATACTTAAATTTGTTCAAGACATGGGTTGTCTGCTGTTTTTGGCTTCCTACCTGCTTTGTATAGTGGGATTTTAGGAGATTCAAAAACTAAACTGCTACTGCCACCATCTTCCCTTAATCAAACTTTATTATTATATGTTCAAGAATATGTAAGAAAAGTAGTAGAGATAGTTGAATCATTCATGGAATTAGTTTCTTTTCTTTTCTTTCCTTTTTTTTTTAACAAATAGTTTATTGTCAAATTAGTTTCCACATAACACTCAGTGCTCATCCCCAAAGTGTCCTCCTCCATGCCCATCCCCCCATCCCCTCCATCATGGAATTAGTTTCAACACATAGATTATTTCATAACATTTTTTATGATACAGGAGTATGTAAAATTTTCTTTGATATAGGACTGATTATCTAGCAGTATGATCCACAGACTCCTATGAAACTGGCTGAGTTTCATAAAATACAGACTTCTTTCTCCATTCACTCCTCCAACTTGTGCCTTCTATTCTTTTCAAAGAAGAATATAAGTGGCAATTCTCTATCTAGCACCACAAACATTGATTTCCTACTATTAGAGTAATTTTCCTTTGCAAAATTATAAATCCTACTCTGTTTCCCAATTTGCTTTACTTCAGGGATAAGTTTTAGCTTTTTTGAAAAACACTGCTACTTTTAACTTCCTATAGGTAAATATTCTTGGGATGTGTAAGCAATAAGGAATCTTAAACTTTGACCTTTTTAAAGGCTTCTTTGTTGAGCCTTTGAGGCTTTAATACCAGTATAGAAGAAAATATCAGTGGTTTATGAAATAGCATAAAGAAAACAGGGGGTAAAAATGTAGAAAACTGGAAAAGTTAGCTTTAAGCCATACTTTTAAATACACATACAGTTTTCTAGCTCAGGCATGTAAAAAAAATCCCACATTCATGTCTTTTGCCCATTTTCACAGTGTACATTTAGGGTCCAGGTACTGCTTGGTCTTCAGTTTTGTTCTCTACATAAAAAAGTCCAGGTCTCCTTGAAGGTATTTAAAATTTTCTGCCTTATGGCTGGAGGGGGAAAATAAAGGATATGTCTGGAATATTCTGTTGTCAGAAAGCAAGAATGCTTCCAAAGATGTAAAGGGTAATAAAATGAATGATTAGGTATGCTTAAGGGGATTTACCATGAGCACCAAATAAAAGCAATAATAGTATTTAGAAATTTGCATCTGTAAAAAATAATACATGAATTTCTAATACACGTAAAGTAAAAATGAAGTATGCAGAGGGTGGTCAAGTAAAAGAAGCTTTTGTATGTGGATGCTTAAAAATGAATTTTTACCATAGAGTATATTATATTTGGTATTTGGCTTATATTACAAGTATCCATACATATATTTATTTCTTTGTAGGCAGGAAATAAATCCTGTATAAAGTAGGAACTCTACCAAAAACAAGATGTAGTGATTCACATTGTTGGTTATTTATATAAAATAACCTATTGTAATGCTAAAGTAATCAGACCTGTTGGTCAGTATAATGGATATTTCATAAGTTATTTTCAGTAAAATAGCCTAATCTCTCATCTTTAAGTTTATCAGCCCAGGAGGTGAGCTGTATATAGAGATTAAATTTTAGGTGCCTCCAGCAATTAAAATAAAAGTGGTAAAATATATACTTGAAAATGTCAATAGTTTAAGCTCATACATCACAGTGACAGAATAGTAGATGAAAAACTAAAGTTTAGGAATATATCATTTCCAGAATAGTCACCAAGTTCCAAAAGAGAAGAAATGTAAACACTTATTATATAAAAAGATTCAATTTACCTCATTCAATGTCACTTGTTTGATTCACTGTGGCCCTTAGAGTCACAACAAAGGTCCCAATCCAGGGTCACCTAGCCAGCAACTCAGAATCTGCAACCTTGATATGTAAGACCAATCTTCTTCCTTTGTGTCTGGTAAGACTAACAATTCCTGTGTCAAAATAAAGGTAGGAATAAGACAAAGTTAAACATGTTTGAGCATTTTGATAACTAGATTTAATGTTTTCTAAGTTTTGTAGTCCTTTTACTTGTGTATGATTTGCCTGCTGTTTTAGATGCTTAATATGTTCAAAGAAATTAACTATACACAATTTGTAATTACAGTTGTAATTGAAAGTATTTAATCAAATAAACTCGATGTGTAAGTCCTCAGTAAATCTGATTTTTAAGTTTTTATCAGATAAAAAGTTTAAACTGAGTTTTAAAAGACTATAGTAATGTATATTCCTCTCCTTGAATTAAACACCACTTAGTCATAATTATTGGTTCTCTGTAAGGAAGTTTTTAATTTAAAACCAATTTTTGTCATGTATATAACATACATATTTCATGCATATATATGTAGATATAGATATTTCATGTATATACCTTCTATAACTTGCCTTTCAAATTCCCTTTTCCCTGCATTTAAGAAACTACACTGGGGAAACCCAACCAACATTAAGACTCAATACATTGTGATCCATCATTGTGTCTACTACCATGCATTGGTCTTCTATTTCAGTCATGGCTGAAATGAGAGAAGAGAAGCAAGCACAGGGACCATTTGGTTATGTAGGAGGAGAATCGTTGTCTTGAGTACTGAATTTGCCGAATTCTACCTCTGTGCTTTGTTCATAGGGTCTTGGACAATGGAATGAAGGAGAGAAAAGGGAGGCATAGAATATTTTTGAAGTACTTGCAATAGACATTTACTGTTTTGTCTTCTCCTGTCCCTTCTTTTGGAGTGAGATCACCCATGTGCTTTTGGTGGAAGTTGCAATTATAGCTCCTATTTCCTCTCTGCAGAGATAAGCATGTGTCACATAAAGTGTCAGACTTGTATACCCTCTTGGTCACAGAGACTCACTGAATGACTCAAAACTTCTTTGGAATTTTTTATAATGGAGCTGCAGGAGAAGATATCCAACACTTAACCTCCACTTTGGTCTTGATTTGAAAAGTATCGTTCTAGAGGGTGACAATATCCATGATCTCTGATTCATAAATGAGCTCATCCATGGTTGAATGGTGGAATTAGGAAGATTGTTATATAGAAGCCGGATGGGAGTTGCACAGGCAAGATGCTTACAGTGTGGGAGCCTCAGTTTCTTGCCCCTGAAGTCTCAGGTGCTAACCTGATTTTTATAGCCCTTACTCCAGTGGGGGAAGTATCAGTTATTACTTTGAAATCCACTCTTTGATGTCTGACTGTGTAATAAGAAATCTGGACTTTGCAGCAGTCATCTCTGCTTTACCAACTGGCTTGATGTTAAGCTCTACCAGTAGGTGGTGCTGTAGGGAGATAGCAAGATGGGAGAAGAACACAGGAGATTTTCTTAGTTTACTCCCTGTTGCTATCACAGTATAGCATGCAGATTGGGGCTCAGTGGGTCCTGGCAACCCTTGCCACAGCAGCAACCAGCCCTCTTGGTTGTGGCCAGAAGCCTGGAGACTGTTTCCTCTTCACCTTGATTAATGGCAGCCTTTTTCTGCAGCAGCCAGTTTCTCCTCAAATGTCAGGATGCCCATTCTGTGGTGGGAAGACCCCTCCTTTAAGTTTCCATGGCTATTATTCAGTTTTTCTCAGCCTTACGGTGGCAGCCACTTACTGAAGTTGCTACCCCATTATACCTGTAAGTCTTTTTACAACTTTTTAATCATTAACTACCTTTTACCTAGTTAACCTTGTATTAATATTTTCCTTGTTCAAATTACTGGTGTGGCTCTGTCTTCTAATTAGATCCTAATGGATACAGAATTTTCTAAGTTTGTTACTTTTTTTTTTTTTTTTTTACAAATAGTTTATTGTCCTAAGTTTGTTACTTTCTAATAAATGCTAATTTTGCCTAAGGGAACTTGGTTTGGGTTTCTGTCACTTGAAGAGAGAACTGACTCATCTTCGCTTACACCAGCCTCTCATAGCTATTCTTTGGAGTCCTTTGTTAAATTATCATTCATTAAAACATCATTAAATCATTAAAAGTATGTGAGCACTGGGCTAAGCACTATATTAGAGACTTGAGGTTATAAAGATTAGTATGCTAAGCTACTCAAGGTAGCAGACAGTCATGTAAACAAATAATTATGATACTCAAGGTATTGGGTAGACAGAGATGTAAATAAAGAATTAAAAAGAACAATGTCATAGGCATTTCTTTTTTTTTTTTTTACAAATAGTTTATTGTCAAATTAGTTTCCACATAACACCCAGTGCTCATCCCCACAAGTGTCCTCCTCCATGCCCATCCCTCCTCCCCCCCACATCCATCAGTCCTCAGTTTTTGTCAGCATTTAAGAGTCTCTCATGGTTTGCCTCTCTCCCTTTCCCCCACCATTTCCACCCTTCTTCTCCCCCTTGTTCCTCCGTTAAGTTCCTCCTAATCCTCCTATACGTGCACACATATGATATTTGTCCTTCTCTGCCTGACTTATTTCGCTCAGCATAACACCCTCAAGGTCCATCCATGTTGCTACACATGGCCAGATTTCATTGTTTCTCATTGCCATGTAGTATTCCATGGTATAGATAAACCACATCTTCTTGATCCATTCATCTGTTGATGGACACTTAGGCTCTTTCCATGTTTTAGCTATTGTGGAGAGTGCTGCTATGAACATTGGGGTACATGTGCTCCTATGCATCAGCATTTCTGTATCCCTTGGGTAAATTCCTAGCAGTGCTATTGCTGGGTCATAGGGGAGGTTCCTCAGGAAACTAAAGGTAGAACTCCCCTATGTCATAGGCATTTCAATAAAAGTGTGCACAAAGGCATGCAGAAACAGAGAAAGGAGTGATGAATTTTGCCAGGAGGGAAGGTTGAGAAAATGGCTAGCAAACGCTTTACAGAGGAGTCAAAGTTTTAAGCAGCAACTTAAGGGATGAGTAGATATTTACTAGGGAGGAAAGTTGCAGAGTGAATTATAAACCAAGGTAAAGAAGTCTGGGATTGGTTAGCCTGTTCAGAGCCTCATAGCTGGTCACTGGGCACGAGAGCGGAAGAGATGGGGATTGTAGTACTCAAGTTTTATTGGAGAGGAATATATTCATTATGTTAATGAGTTTGGGCATATTGGTAGTAAAAAACCACGTCACATTTTTATCTATATGCTGGACACAGCGCCAAATGATTACATGCCTTGGTATATTCTTAAAAAGATAGGGTAGATCCTCCTGTTACTCCATTAGCATATATGATAGCAAAATCAAGGCCATTGAAATAACTTGGCCACATGCACATAATAGTAAATGGTGAAGGATTCTTTAAACAAATTGACTTGACACCAAAGGCTAGCTTTTTCCCCACAGCTGTACTGTTTCCATGGACAGTAAATATGTAGTAGGTTTTTCGTTTTTTTGTTACCGCCAATGCTCATTATGACCTATTGTTCATTGCCCCCTAATTCACTGATGTACCAGAGCTGGCCTTCACCAGTTCATATGAGCAAGCTGTACACATCTTTCTCTAATTCAGGTCAGTGGTATTCTATAGGTAGCTTCAAGTTGGTCATAGAGCAATAGTATCTGTGCCATGGAAATAGGCAAACACTACAAATCAGACTTCTCTTCTGTAAAACTTAGTGTTAAATGTACACCAACACATCTTTGCTGCAAACTCTGGGATTAAAAAAAAAAACATTGAATTACAGACCTATTGCTTTTCTCCCAATTTTCCTTTCTTGTTAATGAAATGAGATTTTGATTTAATGCTTAAAAATCCTTCCAAGATTCTCTTTTAAAAAAAATTTTTTACATGTTTTATTTTTGAGAGAGAGAGGAGAGAGAAAGAGTGCATGCAAACGGGAGGGGCAGAGAGAGAGGGAGACACAGAATCTGAAGCAGGCTCCAGGCTCTGAGCTGTCAGCACAGAGCCTGACATGGGGTTTGAGCTCACAAACTGAGATCATGAACTGAGCCAAAGTCAACTGCTTAAACCAACTGAGCCATCCAGGTGTTTCAACCCTTCCAAAATTGTTAAAGTGCATGAATCCATATGGTATCTTCATATATGAGTAAATTTTTCAGGAGAATAAAGTCAAAACATCCAAGAGCCCTGTGTACTCTTTAACTACACTTTGATTATTATCATTTATGATTCATATATAAAATATCATTCTTAAGAATTTTATATCACTATAAAATTAATCTGGATTGCTATGGCTACTTATTTGTGATGAATTTGTATGTGAATACTCTAACTAGAATTATACTTACTCCCCCTCATTTTCTGTCCTTTCCTTTAAGCTTTTAAGTACATAGTTAATATTTTCTCCAATTATGCTCATGGTCTCATAAGTATTCTTTTTTAAAGAAATTTTAAATAGTTTATTGTCAAGTTGGTTTCCATATAACACCCAGTGCTCATCCCCACAAGTGCCCTCCTCCATGCCCATCTCCCCCTTTCCCCTCCTCCCCATACCCATCAGTCCTCAGTTTGTTTCTCAGCATTCAAGAGTCTCTCATAGTTTGCCTCTCTCCCTTTCCCCTACTATGTCCCCCCTTCTTCTTCCCCTTGTTCCTCCATCAAGTTCCTCCTAATCCTCCTATACGTGCAAACATATGATATTTGTCCTTCTCTGCGTGCTGTACAATGGAATACTACATGGCAATGAGAAAGAATGAAATCTGGCCATTGTAGCAACATGGATGGAACTTGAGGGTGTTATGCTGAATGAAGTAAGTCTCATAAGTATTCTTAATGGGCTTTTTATAAAACAGATAAAAATAATATATTTTGAAAAATTGGTTAGGAAGGAATCTCAAACTCGAAATGGACAGCAATGAATAAACCACAACTATGTAAGTACAAAAGTAAAAAATGGCCTGAATGAGACACATGACTATTTACAGCAGGAGCAGGAGTATCTATGCCCCCAAGTCTTACAGGAAATGCAATGAACACGCAATGGGGTAAGTTACGTCATAGGAAAGGGATAAAGGGCCAAGTGCGCAGGGTCTTTTAGAGGAAACCAGAAACAAGCCAGTACCAATAACAGAGAGCCAAAAAGCCATCTCCGTCCCAGTAGCACACAATCCATGACTCCTTTGGTTCCATAACATATGAACATGTAACCTGAGGAGTACAGATCACTTGAGTGTTCAGTATGATTTTTTGAGATCATCATTACACAGATCTGGTTAAGCCTTATTGGAAGTGTCTTCAAGAGATGTGGGCTTGATTACAATACATGGTACAACCCAAGGTAACTTGGGCCTCAGGAGACAAATACACCTTGATATCAGTTACGTTAGGGGAAAAAAAGTTGTGACAGTCCGTGTTTGTCCTATATGGGAGAGGGGAGATCTACACTGGAAGCTGTTGACAATGGTGTCAAGCACAGAAAAATTGCTGGACAGTCATACCTGAACAAATTTTCCTGTTCCTTTAGCATGTGAACGAGAACCATAAAGCCAGCAGAGGATCAGATTGCCAGTTCAGCTGGTGCTTGACACAGGCCATGTGATTGCATTGCCAAGCTGTGGTGCTAGGTCTAGGGGCAAGATCATTAATCATTTCTCTCTCGATACTTTTCAGTATCTAAGTTCTTCTCTTTTTACGTGCCAGAGTTTCTTTTTTTTTTTTATTCCTCCCTCCACAGCTACAGAGTTTGTTCTAGTATTAGCCACGTCTCCTCTTTGCCCAGCCTGGTGGGTCAGGCATCTAGTGGGCTGGGGTACACTTGTACACTTGGGACAACTTATGATGCCTCTATCACTTCCCAAGTGGGCCACCTCAAATAGAGATTGTCTAATGTTTACAAATTCTTTCAGCTTCTCAATGTGCTCATGGTCTGTGATCTGTCATACTTGATAGCTGAAAACTTGTAGTTGAAGCAACAGGTACGTATTACTCAAACCCTGTTACTTGCCACACTAAGATGAAACTTTTCAGACCTCCAATATAGAAGAGTCCATGAAAAAAAAATATTACCGTATTGTTGGGATCATAGATAAACAAAGTTAATCTCTATTTTCTACTACCCACTTCTGTCCTGAGTTGCCAAAGGCAGGTTCTCTCGTAAAGAAGAGCTGCATCTCATGACTTTACTGTCTCACTACATGTTAGTCCACAATGATGACAATGTATTCTGTCTAGTGATCTTTCTCAGTCAAGTATTTAGATGTTCATTTCACCTTTTGGTTATGCCAGAAGCCTCAGAATAATAAGGGTGTGAAATATCTGTGGAATGCCATGCACATTTTCCCCACTGTTGAATCCCTTCTTCTATGAAACGATGTCTCTTATTGTAAAAGGCCCAGATGCCCCAAAACCAGGTATAGTTGGGTCTGCAGTGCTACTGTGTGGTCATGGCTGGGGTAATTGTCGATAGATTTCAGACAATATTGGCAGGAATAAGGTAGATATTGATGTAGTCTCTTCACCAAGAATAGTCAGAAGCTTTGAGCTATGTACCCTCCTTGGGGTATGAAATTGACACTTGCCCATGAGGATGGACCTCTTAGGCTTACCCCAAGTCCCTTGTTATGTTAGGTTCTGTCAAACTGGGCAGGGTGTATGGTCATGTAGTGTGGAGATACTGAAGGAATAGTTTGTTCTAAGGGAGCTACCCAGATCCCAGCTTCTTAATTTTTCCAGTGGAACAACATCCAGCTCCACGAAGGAAACTGGTTCCGAAGAGGCACTTTTGTGAAACATGACTTTGTTTCAGCCGAGTTGTCTGTATATGTTGGAATAGTGGTGTCAAGTATGAGCTGGCCTAGGTGCTGCCATTCATCTAAAAGGATGACCTCTCTAAATGGCTCATCACAGAAATACACTAGCCATGTCCCCAACAGATCCCAAATTTGTTGATGAAAGTGGTTCCACATCTCTCTCTCCTCCTCTGACTGTGGGTCTACATCTTGTTACTTTGTATTCGAGTATGGTGCTTGGCACTGGTAAATATTAAAACAAGGTATGGTCATGTTTTCTTTGCTGACAGAGGCCCAGGGTGCTTTCTTACTGCATTATCTCAGAGAGCAAGAATACAATGGCACTTGGTTGGGCAGCTTATTTCAACCCTACTTGTCACCATTCATTGGCTCACCTCTTGTTTGTTAGCAACTGGGACAGTATGCGAACATTGCTTCCCTTATCCCCAGCCCATCACTTGGATGGGATCATTTGCTATTAGTCCCTGGGAGATTTCTTATATCCTAGAACCTGGCCCACGAGGCTCTTGCCTTTTCTTTTCTAAATATCATTGTCTTGGCACCCAGTTTGCTGTTGTAGAAGAATCCCAACCCTATATCTGTCATAAGTACACAAAAGCCAGTAAGACACAATGGATCAAAGCAAGACTGTTTACTCTTTTTTGTTTTGTTTTTTTAATTTTTTTAAATGTTTTATTTATTTCCAGGAGAAAGAGAGAGAGAGACAGCGTGAGCAGGGGAGGGTCAGAGAGAGAGGGAGTCACAGACTGAAACAGGCTCCAGGCTCTGAGCTGGCAGTCAGCACAGAGGCCGACGTGGGGCTCGAACCCACGAACCGCGAGATCATGACCTAAGCGAAAGTCGGATACTTAACCGACTAAGCCACCCAGGCGCCCCCAAGACTGTTTACTGTTGACAGTACATCAGAATAGGGGCATCCGTATAGTAGTGCTGGTTTCACAGTTCCTAAATCCCACAGGGCATGGTGGTGAGTCCAGACCAGGGCTATGCACTTGGTTGGCTATAACATGAATACAAGGTTGGAGCAAGCAGCAAACAGAACCATCTCTTCTGTGTGGAATCTAATAGTAGTCACACTGTGCTCACCTTAGTTGCTTGTTTGACTATAGAAATTGTGGGGGGACAGTAAGGTCTTGGAGTTTGGCAGACTCTACAGGGACCTGTGGGAAGGAGCACTCAGGGTCTGTAGCAGATTGCCTTTCCTAATGGTTATAGTCTATGTTTTTAGAGCCATCTGTATTTACAGATAAAATTTTAGAGGGCTTTTATGTGAATAGACATGCAGCTGCATGTAATGGTCCCTAAACTGGCAGTTGCTAAGAACATCACCCATGTTGATAAGCAGGTTGTGCAGAGGAAGTTAGAGATAGTTAAGGAAATCTTTCTCCTAGTTTACCATCTTTCCCACATGTCTGATGACAAATGTAAAAAGATGAGCTGATTTTGAATCTGTTGATCTGAGAAGCATGGTTATAGGTATGCTATTACTTGGACTTTTTTCACTATTACTACTCCACTAACCTCCTTCTAGATGGGCCATTATACAAACATTGGTCTCATCTTTATGTACCCCTTACAGCTACTCTTCTGTTGTGGCCTTGCAATTCCCTTCAAAGGAAGTGTACAAACTTCCAATCTGAACACTGAAAGTTCTCTATAAAGTGAATCACAAGTAGAGTAGCAAGGGCAGAGAACTTCTTATCCTGAAAAATGTGTTTCCAATCCATTATTGATGACACTACCTAGAGCTCACTTGTACACTCATCCATTTTCCATTTCCTCAGTTGTTCCTTATCTTTTAATATGTAGCACATGCTCCACTTCATGACAATAAATGGGAAAGTAGTTGAGCACAGTCAGTTTGAATATCTGGTACTTAATACCACTTTTCAACTTGGCCTTTACCTGCCACTAGATAGCAAAGTCCCTGTGAGTTGCATATTTATCACATGGATTGCTTACCATGTGACTTATATAGAGTGATAAGTATGTACTCAGTGGTGGATGGATTTTTTTTTTTCTTTTTCAAAAATTGGAGTTTCAGGTGAGATAACTGTGTGTTTGTTTTAAACCTAAGTTATTTAACATAAAGTGTAGTTATGTTACAGTTATGTAGTTATGTAGTTATGTAGTATGTCTACTCTTGGCTTTCAGGAGTAGAACCCAGTGACTCATCTTGTATGTAAGTAATCCAGTGCTCATTCCCAAAAGTGTGCTTCTTAATGCCCATCACCTTCTCACCTGACATGTCTCCAGAGGCAAGTGAAATAAAAGCAAAAATGAACTAGTGGGAACTCCTCAAGATTAAAAGCTTCTGCACAGCAAAGGAAACCATCAACAAAACTAAAAGGCAACCAATGAAATGGGAGAAGATATTTGCAAATGATGTATTAGATACATGGTTAGTATCCAAGATCTATAAAGCACTCACCAAACTCTGTTTCTTGATAAGTTCATCCTAAATTCTATCTACTTTGAGTATTTTATGACAATTCTTTTTTTTTTTTTTTCAGAGGTGGTTTAATATTTATTTATTTATTTTTTTTTTACAAATAGTTTATTGTCAAATTAGTTTCCACATAACACCCAGTGCTCATCCCCACAAGTGCCCACCTCCATGCCCACCCCTCCTCCCCCCCACATCCACCAGTCCTCAGTTTTTGTCAGCATTCAAGAGTCTCTCATGGTTTGCCTCTCCCCCTTTCCCCACCATTTCCGCCCTTCTTCTCTCCATTGGTCCTCTGCTAAGCTCCTCCTAATCCTCCTATACGTGCACACATATGATATTTGTCTTTCTCTGCCTGACTTATTTCGCTCAGCATAACACCCTCAAGGTCCATCCATGTGGCTACACATGGCCAGATTTCATTGATATTTTCCTTTAGTGGATTTCAGTATGGTGGTTTTTCATATGATAGAGTTGTCAGAATTTCACATTTTCTCCATGTATCTTCTCTGAGGATAAAATTCCCAGTTACTCTAAACTGGGTCTCTCTGGTCTACTGATGGAATTCTGTGTTGGATTCACCTTGCTTTGAGTGATTCTCAAAACTAACTGGTACAGCTAAGAGAAAGGGAAATGAGCTGTGGGAAGAACTCCAAAACTGACTCGGATGTGTACTAAATTTAGAGTATACATTGTAATAGCTACCTGAGTGGTGATGATCATACTGTGCAATAACCCCTGTCTGATTGATTGCTCTGGCTGAACAACATTTTTAGAAAAACATATTTGGCATAAATTACTTACATGCATTATTCACTAAATGGAATATTTCTTCTTTTGTCAAGATCAGGCACCCTCAAGTATTTATTTCAGAAGGAGAAAAATGGTTTATTCATTGAGTTCAGAATTGTCCGATCCCTTAGCAGTCCTGAAAGTACTATTTTTATGATCTTCAAAGCCCTAATGTCCTTAGGACAACAGTAAAAAAAAAATACTATGTATGAACAACAAATCAAAAAAATACTTATAGACCTTCTTCCTACACAGAAGAGAGGAAAGAAAGGCCCTCTGCAGAGCCCAAGATTTACTAAAGTGGAGGAGAGGAGTAGTAAAGAGATCCCACAACTTTGCAATATTGCAGGGAAGCAGAAAGGGCACCTATGTGATGCATGGATGAGAAGTGGGATGAGGCCGGGGAGTAGCTGTGGCAACTTCATGAGGCATTTTTAGAGTTTAATATTTTTTTCCAGTAATCTCTATACCCAGCATAGGGCTTGAACTTAGGACCCCAAGATCGAGTCACATGCTCTACCAATTGAGCCAGCCAGGTGCTCTTCATGAGGCATTTTTTGGCTCCAAAAAAGCTAGAATGATTAAAAAATGACAAATTTTATGAAATAGCTATTCTTCCTTGAATGTTACAGCACCAATATCAACACATTAATATAAGTTAAATTTACCTTGTTAAAATTGAACTAATTTATACAAATGTCATAATGTATACAATAGTCTCTGACTCTGGAATGTCAAAATATTTAACATGTGACAATGGGTGGCCAGTGACTAATGAGGACCCTGGTCACAATAACCCTTTTATGCATCCAGGTGTTAATCTTCTTAATTGAGGATCCTGGAGATACCAGGGTGGTTGCAGGGGAAGGCCTGGTGAGGTTGTAAAGGAGGCACTCTGGAGGTGCTGGGCAATGGCTATTTCCTAATCTGAATATAGCATAATAGCTTACAAGCCAATATTTCTATACAATGTGTATTGGCTGGATATTGATCACTGTTCACTGTAAAATTCTGTCTTGAGAAATTTTTCTCAAGAAATGAGCCCATAGGTTCAAAAAGCTATATACATGCTGTTAGTCACTGTGATCATTTAAGCTATTCCAGAGGGGACTGCTTAAGTCCTGATGTATTTAATAAGAATGTTAGGAAGTTTTTAAAATGGTTATGAAGGCTTGGTAAAAATATACACATGCTTATCATACATTGTTGACTTATAATGTGTGTTGCACATAAGCATTTAGAAGAGACACAGTAAGAACTGTTCTCTGTTATTTGCTGTCTAGGGTACAATTAAGTATGCAAAACTTTTTTTTTTCTAACGTTTATTTATTTTTGAGAGAGACAAGGTGTGAGTATGGGAGGGGCAGACAGAGTCCAAAGCAGGCTCCAGGCTCTCTGCTGTCAGCACAAAGCCTGATGCAGGACCCAAACCTGTGAACTGCAAAATCATGACCTGAGCAGAAGTTGGACTCTTAACTGAGCCACCTATGAGCCCCTCAAAACTTTTTTCTAACACAGTTGAGTTAAACCAAATGTTTCTAAACTTGGCAGTGTTTTTTTTTCTTAAACATATGGGAAGAGTTTTAAAGTAATTATTATAAAAGTTGATTTTTAATGTTTTGGTCCAGTGTTCCAAATAGTCACATTCTGTTAGCACGTGTAATTCCTCCGCCAAAACCAAAATTATAGGATTCATTCTTGTTTTCTCTTCTCCCATCTCCTTTAATCGATCAACAAATCACTATAAGCAGCATTTTTGAAAATGCATCCTTAACTTGCTCTTTACCCCAGCTCCCACTGCTACCATCGACTTCTAAGCAGCCACCACCTTTTGTCTGAATGCCTATCATAGTCGAGCAGCTTCTACCCCCTCCCTGTCTCTAGTGTCCACAAGCTTTTCTCCACATAACAGTTGTAGTGATCATTTTGACACCTGCCAGGTCATGTGACTCTCCTTAAAACTCTAAAATGTCTTGCTACCCTCATGGAATAAAATTTGTACCTCCTTTCCAGAGGTAGTGTAGCGTGGCTGACCCAGCTCCTGTCTATATCTGCAATCTCGTCTTTATCATTCTCCCCTACATGTGATGCCTCCTGAGCCACTCTTTCTGACTTTTCCTCTAAAGTGTGCTAAGCCCCATCCTGCTCCCAAATATGTGTCCTAACTACTTCTGTCTCAAATACCTTGCCCTTATGCCTTCCAGAACAGACTCCTTGCCATGCAGGTCTGATCCAAAATAGTACTATTATTTTTGCTAAAATTTGTAGGCATTTTTTTATGTAGGACTCTTCACATTCTGCCAAAAGTTAAGAAATACCTATTTTTAACAGAAAGGAATTCAATGAAGAGCAGGAAGAAACTGCCTTCATAGGCTTCATATGTATATATATTTTTTCTGGTAAAGTACTTCTGTGGCTGCTCATTTTAGGAAGAGTTGAAGGGCACAAAAAGCAATTTGTTCATTGAGCATTGTGGTTGTATTTGTCAACAAGCATTCATTTACTGCTAGACTTAATCTATTTTAAAAGGGGCAAAACTGTATAATAAAAGACAAAAGAGGAATGAAGTGTGTGCAGCTGTTAGACATTTCATATTGCTGAGCTTCCAGCAGAGAAGACTTGAGACACATGACTTCCTATTGGAGAGGCTGCTAGAATGGTGAACATGGTAGAAATTGGACTAAAGATGATGGATACAATTACAACTTTGTGCCTGTGATTGAATATTTTCAATTTATGTACACATATACATACCATGGTTGCATTGATCTTATAGCTGTTACTGTTACCATTGTATTCCTAATCGTATAATTGCTATATTCCAAATGAGAATATTTTTACTCTAAAATGTTCTTTGTAAAATACAAAGTAGACATTTTGTCTATTTTTTTCCTATTATTTTTTTGGTCACTTGTATATGTAGGTTGAAAAGGCACTTAAAAAGGGCAAGCTTGGGGCGCCTGAGTGGCTCAGTTGATCAAGCATCCAACTTCAGCTTAGGTCACAATCTCACGGTTCGTGGGTTCGAGCCCTGTGTCAGGCTGTGTGCCAACAGCTCAGAGCCTGGAGCCTGTTTTGGATTCTGTCTCCCTCTCTCTCTGCCCCTCCCCAACTTGCACTCTCTCTCTCAAAAAGAAACATTAATTTCTTTTTAAAGGGCAAGCACATTTAATTTTGAGGAGAAACTTAAAGGATGTTTTCCTAAGTTTGTCATACTTACAAATCTGACAAACCTATTTGGCAATGTGTTGCAATAGCTTGTCCACTTTCATTATAAACTACTTTTTGTCTCTTCTCCTTAACTTAGGTCATAGATCTTAATTTTTTGGTGGGATTTTGTAGGACATCAAAATCATAGAGTATAGGCTTGCATTTCATAGGTGAAGAAATGGTAGTTGAGCATGCAGAGTTATATTCACAGCTCCATTGGAGTTCATAGGAGTGCCATTAGAAAGATGGTAGAAGGAGCCCCAGATTTCACTTCTCTCCAGAGGAGACCTGGATTATACCAATTTCCCTCGTGAGACTTCCAGAAACTAGTTAAGAGGCACATGTGCCCCAGGTGAACATAAAACCAACTGACTCAAGGTCTGTAGAATTCATGGCAATCCCTTTGTCTTCTATTCCCCATAGCTCTGTGGTGCTACCAAGGGAAAACTCCCAGAAGCTAGTTTCTTAGATAGGGAAAGAGAAGACTAGACTGTATATCAGACATATGGATGTTTTGAGGAGCTACTGGAGGAACTGGCTTTTGTGTTGCCTGGGTCTAAGAATTGACAGGAAAGGGCCCAAGATTGGGGGCAGCTGAGAACAAAAGTGATGGTTTGAACTAAGACATCCTATAGTCCCTCCCCCTGGCCCAGTATGGAATGAATGTGAGAAAACTTCCAACTCCAGTTTCTCTCTGGGGAGAGAAAGAGTTGGCGCATGTGTCCAACTTGGCAGTAATTTAGAGGGATATATGAGGGACTGGTTTGTCTGACTGAACAAGGAGCATGAATGGAACCTGACATGCTTAGTATATCTAGGTGCCGCTGAGAACAAGCACACTATGGAGATTGTTGACGTTCCAGATGATGTGAAGTAGAGCAAACAAACTAATGGAATTTGACCTCTCCTTGGTGGGAGAGGAAGAAGAAAGGGATAGATCATGCATTTAGTACTACAGCTTTTTAAGGGGCTGCCTGAGGAACTGATGATTGGTGTCATCTGACCTGGAGCACTACTGGGGCCTGGCATACTCTAGAAACTTGGGGGCCATAGAAACAAAACATTTCCGGGTTAGTAGAGAAGCTCCAGAGAAACTACAGCTGCATAGACAGACACCAGAGGAAGAAAAAGATAATGAGTTCTTGGGGGGGAATGAACCGGAAAATCCTTTTAATTCATAGTTTACATGTAAAAATGCAGAGAATACCCACATTTACAGAAAAGGTTTGAAAGGTCCCAACAATTTTTAGCCAGGATGAATAGTGAGATACGGCAGGCAAGATAGACTAAATCAAAAACTTGTACAAGGAACAAAAGTACATTTTGAGTCAATTCACTAAGAATCTGTAACCAGTATAAATGTACTCCACATAAAATCATGAAAATAAAGCAAATGACAGAAATGGAAAGAAAATATATTATTTGATATCATTCGCTTCTGATGATGGCTAGAGCATCCAGACAGATTAGTAAGGAAATAGAAGGCATGAACCTCATGCTGTAGGTGAAATAGACCACACATACACAGAATATTCCACCAATGAAATACTTTACAAGATAGTTGATACATTAAGTTACAAAATAAGTACTAATGAGAAGACTAAAATCATACCAAGTATTTCTCCCTATTGCAATGGAATGAAACTAATAATTAATAGAATAAAACTGGAAAATACAAATATTAGGAAATGAAACAACATACTCTTGAACAACAAATGAACCAAAGAAGAAATCAAAAGAAAAAATGTAAGATACCTTAAGATAAATAAAACATAACAATATATTGAGTCACAGCAAAAGCAGTACGAAGATGAAAATTTGTAGCGATACATACCTAAGTTGAGATTTCTCAAGTATTCCAACTGGGCACTTCAAGAAAGAGAACAAGCTGTAGTCATGAGGAGAAGTTAGGATGGCACAGCATCATGAAGAGCCTGAGCTTGTCTCATCCCTAAAATGCAGCTAGATCAGCGCCAAACCATTTTTGAACATCTAGGAAATTTAACACAACACCTAGGAAGATTAACACAACAATCTTCATGACTTGAGCCACAGAACTTGGCAGATCGGTGGTACAGACAGGTGACCTGGGGGTGGGGGGGAGAAGAGAAAAGCCACAAACGGTAGGGAGTTATTATGGAGGAAGGACAGAGAAAAAGGAAGAGAGAGGCACATGGGGATAGTGCAAGAAATGTACTACCCCCAAAGTAGCTAGAGAGAAAGAGTGAAAACACTTGCAGGGGACTGAACAAAAACTCTGTTCCCCAAAACCCATTGATGGGAAGAAAGGAAGAGGTTTCACCACCACCAGAGTTCTATAAACAGTAGAGCACAGCATCGGAAATTCTGGAGCTCAGTGCCTGATGATGCTCTGGTGGGGAAATAGGGCAAATCCCTAGAGGCAGGCAGTGGAATTTGAGGGGGGTCCATGTACCACATGGGGAGAAGCAGTTCCCCTGCTAGGAGAGTATTCGGTAAAGCCCATACGGCTTCCCCAAAGGCAAAGGTTCCAGTGGACCCCAGGGAGCAGCCACACTTGCTGCTATTGGGATAAAGACGCCAGAGTGTGGTGAAGCTTGGTGTTGGCTGTGGGTTGTGATATGCCACAATCTCCAAACCTCTGCCACTGTGTGATTTAATGAAGATTTGCTGGGGCAAGCTGGCAGGAGTCCATTGCTCAGCAAGACCCTCCCCCGGAAAGTAGGTGTAGGCCCAAGCTTCAGGGTCTTTGAACTGTGTGGAGTTTTGAGATTACAACCCCAGCTGAGGAAAATTCTGGATAAAACCGTATGGCAGGCAGACAGTTTGGGGTTGGACGGGATAGAGGTATGGAGTGGACAGAGGCCTGAGATAAAGGAAGGAAGCTTCATCACAGGTGAGAGTGCAAAGTTCCTGTGCCAGAGACTAGGGAGCTGAGTGAAGCCATTTCCACCCCTCCCACATACGTGCGTATGCATGTATGCCACCCTGACCCACCCCAGTAAGTTAAAAAGCGGAGAATGGAGCTGTTACACCAAGCTCTGCCCAATTGCAAGTTCCAAGCCTATCTCCTAGAAGACTAGTACAAGACATATCATAGTTAAACACACAAAATACACACATAAGTATTATGAAAGCAGCAAAGGCAAAAAAAAAAAAAGTCCTTAACTTCTTTAGGGAAGACAGATCAGGTTTGCAACAGACCTATCCACAGAGACTTAGCAGGCCAGGAAGGAGTGGCAGGATGTAGTCAAAATGCTGAGTCTGAAAAATATGCAGCCAAGAGTTCTTTCTCCAGCAAGGCTGTCATTCAGTATAGAATAGGAGATTGAGTTTCGCAGACAAAAACTAAAGGAGTTCGTGACCATTAAACCAGACCTGCAAGGCATTTTAAGGGGGACTCTTTGAGTGGAGAAAAGACCAAACAAAACACACTGAAAGCAATAAAGACTAAAATAGGACCAGAGAACATCACCAGAAACTCCCAACTCCACAGGCAACATAGTGGCACTAAGTTTATATCTTTCAGTACTCACTCTAAATATCAATGGACTGAATGCTCCAATCAAAAGACCTAGGATATAAGAATGGATAAGAAAACAATCCCCTTCTATATGCTGCTTACAAGAGACTCATTTTATATGTAGAGACACTTGCAGATTGTAAGTAAGGGGATGTAGAACCATCTATTATGCTAATGGTCATCAAAGCTGGAGTAGCCATACTTAAATTAGACTTTAAAATACTGTAAGGAGACGAATAAAAGCATTATATCATAATTAAGGGGTCTATCCACCAATAAGATGTAACAGTCATAAGTATTTATGCCCTCAATGTGGAGACCCCAAATACATAGATCAATTACAAATGTAAAGAAACTCCTTGACAATAATACCATAATAGTAGGGGACTTCAACACCCCACTTAAATGAGCAGATTTCCTAAGTAGAAAATCAACAAGGAAACAATGGTTCTGAATGACGCACTGGAACAGAAGGATTTAACAGATACGTTTAGAAGGTTTCATCCTAAAGCAGCAGAATACACATTCTTCTGGAGTGCACATGGAACATTCTCCAGAATACATAATATACTGGGTCACAAATCAGCCCTCAACAATTACAAAATGATTGAGATCATCCCTTGCATATTTTCAGACCACAATGCTATGAAACTCGAAATCAACCACATGAAAATAATTTGTAAGACCATAAATACTTGGAGATTAAAGAATACCCTACTGAAGAGTGAATGGATTAACTAAGAAATTAAAGATGAAATTAAAAAGTACATGGAAGCCAGTGAAAAGTATATGGAACCCCAAACCTCTTGAAAGCAGCAAAGGCAGTCACTAGACGGAAGTACAAGCAATCCTTCCTTAATGAATCCTTCCTTAAGACTGTAAGGAAGAAAGGTCTCAAATAGACAAAATAATATTACACCTAAAAGATAAGGGAAAAGAACAGCAGAAAAGCCCAAAACCAGTAGAAGGGAAAAAATAATAAAGGTTAGAGCAGAAATGGATATCAAAATAAACAGAACAGATCAATGAAAACAGGAGCTGATTCTTTGCAAGTAACATAATTGATAAACTCCTAGCCAGACTGACTAAAAAGAAAGAGGAAAGGATCCATGTAAACAAATTCACAAATGAAAGAGGAGAGATCACAACCAACACTGCAGAAATACAAGCAAAAATAGAATATTAGCAATTATATGCCAGCAAATTGGATAATCTGGAAAAAAAGACAAATTCCTAGAAATATAGAACTACCAAAACTGAAACAGGAAGAAAAGGAAAACTTGAAGAGACCCATAACCAGTAAAGAAATTGAATCCTTAATAAAAATCTCCCAACATCCAAGAGTCCAGGGCAAGATGATTTCCCAGGGAAATTGTACCAAATATTTTAGAAGAGTTAAGATATATTCACTATTCCAAAAAAATAGAAAATGAAGGCAAATTCCTAAATCATTCTATGAAGCCAACATTACCTTGATTCCAAAACCAAGGACACCAATAAACAGAACTACAGACCAATTTTCCTGGTGAACATGGATGCAAAAATTCTTAACAAGATACTAGCAAACTGGATCCAATAATACCTTAAAGAATTACTCACCACGACCAAGTGGGATTTATACTTGGGATGCAGGGCTGGTTCAGTATCTGCAAATAAGTCAATGTGATACATCACGTTGATAACAGAAAGATTAAGAACCATATGATCCTCTCAATAGATGCAGAGAAAGCATTTGACAAAAGACAGTATCTTGATAAAAATCCTCAAGAAAGTAGGAATAGAAGAATCATGTCTCAAGATCATAAAGGCCGTTTATGAAAGACCCATTGCTAATATTCTTAACAGGGAAAAACTGACAGCTTTCCCCTAAGGTCAGAAACACAAAGATGGCCGCTCACCACTGTTACTGTACATAGTGTTGGAAGTTCTAGTCTCAGCGATTAGATAACACAAAGAAAAGGCATCCAAATCGGCCAGGAGGAAGTCAAACTTACACTCTTCCTAGATGACATGATATGTATGTTGAAAACCCACAAGATTCCACTAAAAAACTGCTCAAACTGATAAATAAATTCAGCAAAGTCACAGGATATAAAATCAACGTACTGAAACTGGTTGCATTTCTATCTACAAATAATGGAGCAACAGAAAGAGAAATCAAGGAATCAATCTCATTTACAATTGCACCAAAACTCATAAAATACCTAGGAATAAATCTAACCAAAGAGGTGAAAAATCTAAGAGAAGACTTACGAAAGAAATTGAAAACACACACACAAAAAAGACACTCCATACTAATGGATTGGAGAACAAATACTGTTAAAATGTCAACACTACCCAAAGCAATCTATATATTCAATGTAATCTCTATGAAAGCAACACAAGCAGTCTTTACAGAGCTGGAACCATTATAAAATTTGTGTGGAACCAGAAAAGATCCTGAATAGCCAAAGCAATCCTGAAAAAGAAAAGCAATGCTGGAGCCATGACAATTCTGGACATCAAGCTGTAATCATCAAGACAGTATGGTACTGGCACAAAAACAGACACATAGAGGAATGGAACAGAATAGAGAACCCGAAATGGACCCACAAATGTATGGCCAACTAATCTCTGATAAAGCAGGACAGAATAGCCAATGGAATAATGACCGTCTCTTCAGCACATGGTGTTGGAAACTTGGACCACTTTCTCACACCATACACAAAAATAAACTCAAAATGGGTGAAAGACCTAAATGTAAGACAGGAAGCCATCAACAACCTTGAATACAAAACAGGCAACAATCTCCTTGACCTCAACTGCAGCAACCTTCTTACTTAACATGTCTCTGGATGCAAGGGAAGCAAAAGCAAAAATGAACTACTGGGATCTCAAGATTAAAAGCTGAAAAACAAAGGGAAAAATGAGCAAAACTAAAAGGTAGCCTACAGAATGGGAGAAGATATTTGCAAATGACATATCTGATCAGGGGTAGTATCCAAAATCTATGAAGAGCTTATAAAACTCAACACCTAAAATGCAGATAATCCAATGAATGAATGGGCAAAAGCCATGAACTTCTCCAAAGAATACTTCTCCAAAGAATACTCCTCTAGAGGGCCAAGAGACAAATGAAAAAATGCACAATACGACTCAACAGGGAAATATAAATCAAAACCACAATGAGATACCACCTCACACCTGTGAGAATGGCTGAAATTAATAACTCAAGCAACAACCAATGTTTGTAAGGATGTGGAGAAATAGGAACACTTTCGTATGGTTGGTGGGAATGCAAAGTGGTGCAGCCACTCTGGAAAAAAGTATGGAGGTTCTTCAAAAAATTAGAAACAGGACTATGTTATGACCCAACAATTGCACTACTAGGAATTTATCCAAAAGATAAAGGAGTGTTGATTCAAAGAGGCACATGCACCTTAATGTTTCTAGCAGCACTATCGACAATAGCCAAATTATGGAAAGTGCCCAAATGTCTATTGATAGATGATTAAAGATGTGGTATATATATCACATGGAATATTACTCGGCAATCAAAAAGAATGAAATCTTGCCATTTGCAGCCACATGGATGGAACCAGAGTGTATTATGCTAAGTGAATTAAGTCAGATAAAGACAAATATCATATGACTTCACTCCTATGAGACTGTAAGATACAAAACAGATGAACATAAGGGAAGAGAGACAAAAATAATATAAAAACAGGGAGGGAGACAAACCATAAGGCACTCTTAAATACAGAGAACAAACTGAGGGTTGCTGGAGGGAAAGTGGATGGGGGAATGGGATAAATGGTTGATGGGCATTAAGGGCACTTGTTGGGATAAGCACTTGGTGTTACATATAAGTTATTAATCACTAAATTCTGTTCCTGAAATCATACTATGTTAACTAACCTGGACATATATATATAAAATACATATAATATATAATTATATAAAATATATAATATATATATAATAAAGTTAAGTTCAAAGTTAGAAAAAGGAAATGAAGATCAGAGCATAAATAAATGAAATGGAATTAAACAAAAGAAAAGATCAGTAAAACTAAGAATTTGTTCTTTGATAAAATGAACCAAGAAAATAAGAGAAGACACCATCAAAAATGAAAGCAGAGGCATAAAAATTGATTCAGAAATATAAAAGAATTAGAAGAGTATTATGAAAAATTATGGCAGGGAGTTGGAAAATTTAGAGGAAAAAAATAAATTCCTAGAAATATGCAAACTACCAAGACTAATTTATGAAGAAAATATCTGAAGAAATCTATAACTAGTAAGGAGATCTTTCAGTACTCAAAAATTTTTCAACACTAAACGCCTGGGATCAGATGTATTCACTGGAAAAATATACTAACCATTTGAAGAAGCATTAATGCCAGTCATTCTTGAACTCTTTCAAAATACGAAGAAATGATTTTAAACTCACTTTGTAAGGCTATCTTTATTCTGGTAACAAAGCCAAATGTGTGTGTGCATGCGCACGAGCGCTTGCACGCGCACACACACACACAGTCTCTGATGAAAAGTGATGTGAAATTTTTCAACAAAATGTTAGCAAACAGATTTCAATAGCACATTTAATGAGTCATACAGCACAACCTTGTGTGATTTATTTCTGGGATGCAATAATTCTTCAGTATATGGAAATTAATCTTCTATACCACATTAACAAAATGAAGGGTAAAAAAATCACATTACAATAAATACAAAAAAGCAAATGATAAAATATAGCACCATTTTCATGTTAAAACACTCAAAGTAGGAATGGAATGAAATTACCTCAGCATAACAAAAGCCATCTATAAAAAGCCCAGGATAATTGCATTCTTGCTGAAAATCGGAAAGCTTTTCTTCTTAGATCAGGAACAAGTCAAGGATGCCCACTTTTGCTAGTTACATTCAACATAGTACTTACCAAACTGAGAAGAAGTAAAGCTATCATTGGTCACAGATGACGTATGTAAAAAGCCCTGAAGATCTCATAAAAAAAACTGTTGAACATAATTTAGCGAAGTTGTCAGATATAAAATCAACATACAAAAAATAGGTGTTTCTATATATTAACAATTTGAGAAGGAAGTTAAGGGGAGAGAAACCTCAATTATTATAACATAAAAAAGGATAAAGTACTTACAAACAATGTTAACCAAGGAGGTAGAAACTCCTATATTGAAACCTTAGAGAATATTGTTGATAAAAATTTTAAGATGCAAATAAGTTATCCTGTGTTCACATATTAGAGGACTTACCCAAAGAATCTGCAGATTCAATGCAATCTCTATGAAAACCCCAATGGTATATTTTGTAGAAATAGAAAAATTTCTAGGGTATCTAGGTGGCTCAGTCAGTTAAGTGTCCAATTTTTTATTTTGTCTCAGGTCATGATGTCGTAGTGAATTTGATCCCCACGTTAGGTTTTGCTGTGTCAGCATCGAGCCTGCTTGGGATTCTCTCTCTCTCTGCCTCACCCCCCCACACACAAACTTACTCTCTTTTTCTCAAGCATGTTTTATTTTAATTTTTTTATTTAATAAAATTTATTGTCAAATTGGTTTCCATATAAAATTCAGTGCTCAACAAGTGCCTTCCTCCATGCCATAACCCATTTGCCCCTCTCCTCCACCCTGTCAACCCTCAGTGTGTTCTCAGTATTTAAGGGTCTCTTATAGTTTGCCTCCCTCCCTCTCCTTAACTATTTTGTCCTCTTCCCCTTCCCCATGGTCCTTTGTTAAGTTTCTCCTGATCCACATATGAATGAAAACATATGGTATCTTTCTCTGCCTGACTTACGTCACTTAGCAAAATACTCTCAAGTTCCATCCACGTTGCTACACATGGCCAGATTTCATTCTTTCTCACTGCCATGTCGTATTCCATTGTATAGATCAACCACATCTTCTTGATCCATTCGTCCGTTGATGGACACTTAGGCTCTTTCCATGTTTTAGCTATTGTGGAGAGTGCTGCTATGAACATTGGGGTACATGTGCCCCTATGCATCAGCATTTCTGTATCCCTTGGGTAAATTCCCAGCAGTGCTATTGCTGGGTCATAGGGGAGTTCTATTGTTAATTTTTTGAGGAACCCCTCCACACTGTTTTCCAGAGGGGATGTACCCGTTTACATTCCCATAAACAGTGTAGGAGGGTACCTGTTTCTTCACATCCTCATCAGCATCTAGAGTCTCCTGATTGGTTCATTTTAGCCACTCTGAGTGGCGTGAGGTGGTATCTCAGTGTGGCTTTGATTTGTATTTCCCTGATGAGGAGGGATGCGGAATATCATTTCCTGTGTCTGTTGGCCATCTGGATGTTCTCTTTGGAGAAGTGTCTGTTCATGTCTTCTGCCCATTTCTTCACTGTATTATTTGTTTTTGGTGTGTGGAGTTTGGTGAGTTCTTCATAGATTTTGGCTACCGGCCCTTTATCTGTTATGTCATTTGCAACTATCTTTTCCCATTCCGACGGTTGCTTATTAGTTTTATGGATTGTTTCCTTTGCCATGCAGAAGCTTTTAATCTTGATGAGGTCCCAAATAGTTCATTTTTGCTCTTGATTCCCTTGCCTTGGGGGATGTGTCAAGTAAGATACTGCTGTGGCTGAGGTCAAGGAGGTTGTTTCCTGCTTTCTCCTTTAGGGCTTTGATGGCTTCCTGTCTCACATTCAGGTCCTTTATCCATTTTGAGTTTATTTGTGTGTATGGTGTGAGAAAGTGGTCTAGTTTCATTCTTCTGCATGTTGCTGTCCAGTTCTCCCAGCACCATCTGTTAAAGAGGATGTCTTTTTTTCATTGGATACTCCTTCCCGCTTTGTCAAAGATTAGTTGGCCATACATTTGTGGGTCCAATTCTGAGTTCTCTATTTCTATTCCATTGGTCCATGTATCTATTTTTGTGCCAATACCATACTGTCTTGATGATTACAGATTTATAATAGAAGACAAACATTTTTTTAAAAATCCTACAAATCATCTGGAACCACAAAGATCCTGAATAACCAAAACAATCTTGAGGAAGATCAAAGCTGGAATCCTCATACTTCTTGATGTAAACAATCAATTATAAAGCTACAGTATCCTATACCCTAAACATAGGACCTGAAACTATGAAACTTCTGTAAGAAAACAGAAAAGATGGATGATAATGATCTTTGCAATGGATTGCCTGCCTATATATGACAACAAAAGCACAGGCAACAAAAAATTGGACAAATGGGACTACATGTGGTCCCTGACTTAGAATGGTTCCACTTAAAAATTTTCACATTTATGAAGATGTGAAAGTGATAGATACTCCGTGGAAACTGTATTTTGAATTTTGAACTTTTCTGGGGCTAGTGATAGGTGGTATAACACTCTAGTATGATGCTGAGCACTGCAACTCCCAGTTAGCTGTGTGATCATGAGGGTAAACAACTGATAAACTTAAAACTATCCTGTACCAATAAAGTCTTTTGTTTTTCACTTTACAGTATTCACACTAAATGAGTTCTTCAACCTATATTATAAAACAGATTTTGGGTTAGATTATATTGCCCAATTGTAGGCTAATATAAGTATTTTGAGTATACTTCTTGTATATTTTTTAATGTTAAATTTTTTTAATTTTTAATTTAAAAAATTAATTTATTAACGTTTTATTTATTTCTAGGGGAGAGAGAGAGAGAGAGATAGCATAAGCAGGGGAGGGTCAGAGAGAGAGGGAGACAGAATTGGAAACAGGCTCTGGGCTGGCTGTCAGCACAGAGCCCGATGCGGGGCTCGAACCCACGAACCATGAGATCATGACCTAAGCGAAAGTCGGACGCTTAACTGACTAAGCCACCCAGGCGCCCCTTTAATGTTTTATTTTTGAGAGAAAAATGGAGTGCAATTGGGGGGAGGAGAAAAGAGAGAGGGAGACACAGAATCCAAAGCAGGCTCCAGGCTGTCAGCATAGTGTCTGACACCGGGCTCAGACTCACAAAACATGAGATCATGACCTGTTTAACCAACTGAACTTCCCAGGCACCCCAGTATTCTGAGTATGTTTAAGGTGGGATAATCTTAAACTGCGAGGATTGGTAGGTTAGGTGTATTAAGTGCCTTTTCAGTTAACAATACTCTCAATTTAAGATGGATTTATTGGGATGTAACCCCATTGTAAGTTAAGGTAGATCAGTGCATTAAACTAAAAAGCTGCTTTTTTTTCCCCCCCAAACTAAGGAAACCTTCCATAGAGTGAAAAGACAGTGTATGGAATGGGAAAAACTATTTGATAAGGGGTTAATATCCGATGTATGCAAGAAACTCCTTCAACTCAATAGCAAAACAAAACAGAACCCCCCTCCCAAAAAAAACCACCAAAATTTGATTGATGGAAGAAGAAAGGGACTGAATAGGTAGTTCTCCAAAGAAGGCCTACAGTGATTAATAGGTATATGAAAAGATACTTAACATCACTAATCATCAGGGGAAATACAAATCGATACTGTAAGCTATTATCTCTCACCTGTTAGGGTGGCTATTAGAAAAAGTCTTGATTTGTATGCAAAGAAAATGGATCTCTTCTCCATTGTTGGTAGGAATGTAAAATGGTACACAACTATGAAATACGGTATGGAGGTTTAAAAAACAACTGTCATGTGATCCAACAATCTCACTTCTTGGTATTTATCCAGAAGAATTAAAAACAGGGTTTTGCATGGATATATACATAATGTATGCTTATTGTGGCATTGTTCACATTAGCCAGAAGGTGGAAGCAGCCTTAGTGCCCACCAACAGATGAAGACAGAAAATGTGACATAAATTTACAAGGGAATACTCAGCCTTAAGAAAGAAATCCTATTTGCTACAATATGAGTGGATCTTGACATTATGCTAACAGAAATAACCCAGCCACAGAAAGACCAATGCAATGTAATGCAAGAGGAAAAAGTCCTAGAGATCTGCTGAACATCACAGTGCTCATAGTTACTATTGTGCTACATACTTAAAAATTGCAGATCTCCTATTGCCTTTTCTTTTACTATAATAAAAAAGTATAGCAATAAATAACATAACTATCGTCATTGTCCCATCCAATCTACCAGATTTATGGAAAAATGAGAAAGTAAATGAAAAAAAAGGAAAACGCTAAATTTTGGAATTGAAGATTGATAGGTGTGATCTGATTTCTTAAAGCTTCTGGTTTTGGCAAAATTGATTGACTCAGGAAATAGTGTTCATAATGTTAGTGACACCATTTTTTAAAACAAATCATCTTTGCATTTAAAAATAAAACCCAAAAGTTTAATAATACAGAAATATATAAAGAATATACTTTATATATAATTAGACCTAATATATACAGTTCATACGTAATATACATTACATACACACAACATAGAAGATGTTCTCTGGGGACAGTAACCATAAGTTAAGGAGAATAGATGGAGTTAATTCTGTCTGAAATTAGAGATGCTCTTCCCCTTTACTTTGATGGAGGAGGAGTGACTGGCTTTAGGATGGGAAGAGGAGGTATAGGAGCTTCTTTAAGCACAGCATATCTAGCTCCTGAGCATTCTTGGCCAGGAGTGTTCACCGCCTCTTGCCCTGAGGAGCAACAGCATGACAGAACAGATGTTGGTACTAGGCACTGGCAAATGCTCTTATACGATAATGAGTGGAAAGTCCCTAAACCTGCCTCCTTTATATGTAAAATGAAGATGGAGTGTTCCTGAGTCCATAGATTGATTTCCTGGTCTTTTTATTACAATGCCAATTTCAAATATGTTTTCTTCTCAAATTTTCCTTGTTACTGACTGGGTAAATATGGCTGTCAGACTTCTTGGATCTGTCCCAGACCAAATCTTTGGTTTTGCGTCTTTTCTGTAAATAAAACCTAGGAAACTTTCTTCTTGTGGTTTCTGATAGGCAGATTTGGCCAGAAGAATGAAGGAGCAGATACATGATGAGCCACTTTAGCAGCGTCATTCTGTTCAGGTGTCAGGTTCTGTGTCTTTGGGTGACAGCACATGCTACGGAGTGCTGGCAGCATGAATGGTCTTTTTCATCAAACACCAAATTCACCAATAGAAGGGAGGATTCTGCCATTTAACCTCTCACTTTGGCTGAGTTTTGCTGGGATGTAATTTGTTAGTATCCATTGTTAATCCCTTACAGGTCATCATACTTATTCCTCATGAGAATGTGTCTTACAGCCATGGGCAGAGGCAGAGAAGCCCTGTATGGGATTTTGTAGAAATGCAGGGCCTCTGGTTGTTGTGAACTATAAAACCATCATTAAAATCCAAACTTAACATGTATCAAGCACATACTATAAGCTAGACATTGTACAACATGCTTTCCCATACATTGACTCCCTTATTTTGGTCACCCAACTGCATATTTATCAATTCTGTTTGGCACTGTAAATTTTGACCAACATTCTAACTCCTGACCTATTTCAGATCTTATATGCCTTGTTTCCATATTCTGCATTTCTTGTTTCCATCCGACTCATAACCTCCTCACCATACTGCCTCTGTAGTCCTTCTACTTCTTAGATATCTCTGTGACTGCCATGGATTTTCAGTTTTATTTGATGACTGGACATGGAAGTACATTACCCCCAGGAAGGCCTTCAACCTCTGAGGGCCCTTTAGGTATAGTAAGGGGAAGTTTGTATTGTAGGTCATGCCTTCTGTGTCAGAGAAGTTCTGTTAAGAAGACTGTTACTGATACTACACCTACATATGAAACTGAAACTGTGTGTTTACTGAGTACATTCTCATGTGCTGAGATTATTATTTTAATGAGTTTTAGAATAAATATACATTGGTATCTCTAAAAATCTTGAAATGGTCTATTCTTTCCGAAAGAAAAAAAAAAGTTAACTTGGAAATCTGTCAACTGGCTTATCATATAATACCTCAGTTCCTCGTAGCCCCTTGGTAACTGAAATCTTGACATTGATGTAACTGATGGCATTTTTCTTGATGACCATAAGTGTAAAACTGGATTAAAGATAAAACTAAGATTTAGTTTGTGTATTGGTTTTAATTAGGAAATGAATTTTAATCTTAGAGTCATCAGAGAGAAATGTATTCATTAAATATAGCTCAAATGGTTATATTTTCTTTGCTGTTCTAGAATAAGGAACAAATGATGGTAATATGTAAATTTTATGTTGCTTCTTGTAGTCCTCGGTGTTTTCACAGCTATAATCTTATTTAGATATGGTGTGTGTTCTCAAAAAGCTTATACTGAGCAACTTGGAGAAAAACTAAGTTACGTAATCATTAAAATAGTAATAAGTGGTTGTGAACCTAAATAGGAGAACAGAAAAGGTCAGTATAGGTTGGATAAATCCCATTATATGAGAATTGGTCTACTCTTGCCTCTGATTGGCTTTGTGAAAAAGTATCAGTTGAACTTCCCTATACTTGCACAGTGGAAATGTTAGCTTCCTAATGTTAGATTTTAAGAATGACAAAGGTGCTCATATCCTATACATACAGGAAATGTCTGTCTGCACCTAATCATTTTCGATTAAATTCATTCTGAAAGTCATAGATGTGCAATTATAGAATAAACTCATTATCAAAAGAAACCCCAGATAATACGTTTTTGCTTTTATTCTTAGGAAAACACAGATGAATTAGTGCACTTGCATTACATTACTGTGTTGCTGTTTGCACAATGAGACTGGGTTCTCCCCAAAGAGACACTTGAAGGACTTGTAATTTATGTTTTCCATCAGTTTCCTAACTGCAAAGCTTCATTACCTCAAGTTATACCATTTATCCCTTCTGGGAAATGTAGGCAGAAGGAGCAAAATTCAGGTTGAGAAGTAGCTTAATTTTGCATTAGGAAAAATGAGAATTCATTTATGAGCTCTTTTTGCTTGAACTGCATTCTGTTGGTAACCCCTACTCTGAGACTGGTGATTATACAGCAGTCATGCTACTCGCTACAGCTCAAGGGCTAGAGGGAAATGGTGCCCCAGGAAGGCTCATACTTGTTGCTCTGGGTATTGTATATGCGTAAGATTAATTGTGATAGCAGTGCTTAGGTGCTTGTTAGGTGTCTAGAAGCTAGTGTCTTTAGAAATGAAAGATTTATTATGTCTTACAATTTTATATAGAACAAAGGTCAGTGATGCTCAAACCTGTGTAGCATGACACACTTTGGATCCCTGGGTTTCTTAAAGAATTTGAGTCAACAAGGCTGGGATGGGCTCGGGGTATCTATGTTTTTTACGATTCCTTCAGGTTATTTGAGTACAGTTGGTTCACTTTTCTTTAGAAATGCTGGTTTGAGTTCATTAAAATTTGAGGAGTGAAATGATTTACTGCAATTTACTGAAAAATAAATGCTAATTTATTGAGGATAATTCAGCCCATATATTTGTGATGTATTAAAAATGGTTACTTGGAATTATTTTTTTTTAAATGTGGTTGATATTACTTGCTTCTGAGAGGTGTTCACCTTTTGGAAGAATGCTTTTATGCTGCATTGCCATTAGTCAAGTGCTACTGCTTCTGAAGTAAATATCTGATAGGCATGTGAACTTTCCCTCTTATAAATCCACATTATCTTTTTTAATTTTGTGAGATTATTTAATTAATTGATTTATTAATGCTGTGTCAGGAGAGGGAAATGCTTCACTGATAACCTCTAATTTCATTTTTTTTCAAGAGCCAATACAGATATTATTAACAAAGTCCAAAGTTGACATCTGGTTTATTTTTTGTCATATATTCTGTGGGTTTCGGCAGCTGCATAATGATGTGTATCCACCATCACAGTGTCCTACAGAATAGTTTGCCCTAAAAATTCCCTGTGCTCCATTTATTCCTCCCTTCTACCTTTTCACAAACCTCTAGCAACAATTGAAATTTTTACTGTCTCAATAGTTTTGCCTTTTTCAGAATTTTGTAGAGTAGTAATCATAGTATATAGACTTCAGATTGGCTTCTTCCACTTAATAGCATAATATAAGATTCTTTCATGTTTTTTTCGTGGACGGCCTGATGGCTCATTTTAAATAATACACCCTTGTCTGAGTATTTCACCATTTAACCATTCACTTACTTAAGAACACCTTGGTGGCTTCTAGGTTTTGACAGTTATGCTAATGATGTTGTAAACATTCATGTGTAGGGTTTTGTATAGATATTTTCAGCCCCCTTAGGAAAATACCAAGGAACGTGATTACTGCATTATGTTCAAGCAAAATTTCAATGTTTTAAAGAAAAACGCTTAATTTTTGTTCAAGTTGTATGTTCACTTTGAATTACATTGGGGAATCTTCTCTGTTCTACTCACTCAGACTCAGGCTCAAAAGCACATCCCAGTCTGACTTGGACTTCCATGATTAGCTTAGAAGAAACGGGGAGGAATTTACCCAAGGGATACAGGAGTGCTAATGCATAGGGGTACATGTGCCCCAATGTTCATAGCAGCGCTCTCACCAATAGCCAAAACATGGAAAGAACCTAAGTGTCCATCAACTGACAAATGGATCAAGAAGATGTGGTTGATCTATACAATGGAATGTATACATGGCCATGGGAAAGAATGAAATCTGGCCATGTGTAGCAACATGGATGGAACTAGAGGGTGTTATGCTGAGCGAAATAAGTCAGGAATAGAAGGACAGATACCATATGTTTGCATATATAGGAGGATTAGGAGGAACTTAATGGAGGACCATGGGGGAGAAGAAGGGGGGGAAATAGTGGGGGGAGGGAGGGAGGCAAACCATGAGAGACTATTGAAAGCTGAGAAACAAACTGAGGACTGATGGGTGTTGGGGGGAGAGGGGAGATGGGCATGGAGGAGGGCACTTGTGGGGATGAGCACTGGGTGTTATATGGAAACCAACTTGACAATAAACGATTAAAAAAATAAATGGGGGAATCTCTGGAGGATCTTACTTATATCAGCAATTCAATAATATAGCCTGGAAATGACCCACATCACTCATGCTCCCTGGTTTCATGGTTTCACCCCCACAGATGGGAGCCTGGAAATAAACATAAATAAATTTAATGAATAAAATTAAATTTTTATTTATTACTTATTTTATTTATTTATTTTTAATTTGCATCCAAGTTAGTTAGCATATAGTCCAACAGTGATTTCAGGAGTCGATTCCTTAATGCCCCTTACTCATTTAGCCCATTCCCCCTCCCTCCAGTAACCTTCTGTTTGTTCTCCATATTTAAGAGCTTCTTATGTTTTTGTCCCCCTCCTGTTTTTACACTATTTTTGCTTCCCTTCCCTTATGTTCATCTGTTTTGCATCTTAAAGTCCTCATGAATGAAATCCTATGATACTTGTCTTTCTCTCATTAATTTCACTTAGCATAATACCCTCTAGTTCCATCCACGTAGTTGCAAAAGGCAAGATTTCATTCTTTTTGATTGTGGAGTAATACTCCATTGAATATGTATACCACATCTTCTTAATCCATTCATCCATCGATGGACATTTGGGCTCTTACCATACCTATTGTCAACAGTGCTGCTATAAACATTGGGATGCATGTGCCCCTTCGAAACAGCACACATGTATCCCTTGGATAAATACCTAGTAGTGCAATTGTTGTGTCATAAAAATAGTTCTATTTTTAATTTTTTGAGAAACCTCCACATTGTTTTCAGAGTGGCTGCACCAGTTTGCATTCCCACCAGCAGTGTAAAGAGATCCTCTTTCTCTGCATTCTCACCAGCATCTGTTGTTGCCTGAGTTGTTAATGTTAGCCATTCTGATAGGTATTGAGGTGGTATCTCATTGTGGTTTTGATTTGTATTTCCCTGATAATGAGTGACGTTGAGCATCATTTCATGTGTCTGTTGACCATCTAGATGTAGTCTTTGGAGAAATGTTTGTTCATGTATTTAACCCGTTTCTTCACTGGATTATTTTGTTTTTGGGTATTGAGTTTGATAAATTCTTAATAGATTTTGGATATGGGAGCCTGGAAATTTAGTTGCACATGTCCTCAAAAGGAACAGATAACTGGATTTCAGTGGGTAGCTGTGATAACTACCACATTCTGCCTATCTGTTTATCAAATATTTAGTTTACTCTCCTAAATACCTAAGAAGTACACTCCCCCGTATCTGAGGATCAGCTCCAAAAGTCCCTTTTAGTCATGACATGAAGTTCAAAGCCCAGCATCTCTGGATTGTGTATATAAGTCTACACACCAGGAATGGGGAAAGGGCCACTGTTTCTAGATGTGTATCTTGGAATAGACTGAAGAGACTATTACCAGTTATGATTGCTGGGTAAAGCTCCCACTCTGTTGTGCTCCATAGCCCTTGGCTTAACCCTCTAGTTGGTGTCCTATTTTCCTACTATACTCTTTGTTCACATATGAAGTAGGGATTGGACAAGACCTATTCTTGTGGTCTGAGCAGCCCTCTCAGCTCACTTCTTACCCATAGATGTTTGAGACCATCAGGTTCTTGATAGGTGTCATGGTTTTGGTTTGTTTTGGCAATTTAGTTCTCTCCGTATCTTAGCTCTTTTGGTCCAATCCCCAAAATGTCCTAAAGGCCACACTCAGATATTTGGTAGGTATTTTCCCTAGATTTGCATTGTATCTCTGTTTTCTTACCCTCACTTTCTTGCCTTAATTGTGGATGCGATAGGGGCCTATCATGCTGCTTTGGCAGAACTATTTCTTCAGTGTACTTTTTGCTGAGTCATTTTTCCCCAATAGAATTGACTGGATACTACTTAAATCTGTTCAAAGGTTTTAATTATGAGTGAGGTAGCTAATCTCGGGTTTAATTCTTGCTGCAATGTAGAATTTTAGTGGGCATGCACTGTTCCAGACATTTCTCATTTTTTTCCTGTATATGTTAGGTTTGAGAAATAGTTGCCTCTTCTAAACTTAGAAGTTTCTGCACCATGGGCTCTATTAACTGATATTTCTGCTAGTAACATGGCTACTTTTCCCCCTGACTTTATCTTTCTTGTAGTACCTATGTTATGGGTTAAATTATGTCCTTCTCAAAAGATCTGAAGTCCTAACCCTTCATTACTGTAGAAAGTCACCTCATTTGGAAAGTCTTTACAGAGATAATGAAGTTCAAATGAGATAATTAGACTGAACTCAAAAACAATACAATGTATGTCTTTATAAAGGGGAACTTTAGAAAGACAGGCATGTACACACAGGAATAATGCCATATGAAGATGAAGACAGATTAGAGTAGTCCATGTATAAACCAAGGAACACTGAAGATAGTCATCAGGAACAAGGAGGGAGGCATGAAACAGATTGTCTTTCATATGAACTCCACAGAAGAAGCCAACCTTGTTGACACCTTGATCCTGGACTTCGAGCCTCCAGAACTGAGACAATACATTTGCAGTTTTTGGTGATAGTCTATTATGGAAGGCCTATCAAACCATGTTAGGAACATAGTATAATCTTCTGATTCCTAACCACTTCTAGAGATACACGTTCGCTAAGTATATTTATCAGTTGGCCAAATCATCATAGGTAATAACTTTGTCAAATATGTTTTCACTTTATATTATGGATTGTCATATTCCCAGTAGCAATGTTTGTTTCATTCAGGATAGGTTATGCTGCTATAACAAACAACCCTTAAAAACTCAATGGCAGTGGCCTATTGTTCCTTGTGTTATACATCCATTGCAGGCTGACCAGCAAACTCTGCTCTCTGCTGTCCTCATTCAGGGAGCCAAGCTGATTAAAAAAAAAACTGAAATGAACTTCTCAATGAACTTTAAATTTTTTTATTTTTTAAATTTACATCCAAGTTAGTTAGCATATAGTGCAACGATGATTTTAGGACTAGATTCCTTAATGCCCCTCACCCATTTAGCCCATCCTCCCTCTCACAAACCCCTCTGTTTGTTCTTCATATTTAGGAGTCTCTTAGGTTTTGTCCCCTTCCCTATTTCCATACCATCTTTGCTTCCCTTCCCTTGTGTTCATCCGTTCTGTCTTAAAGTTCTCATATGAATGAAGTAATATGATACTTCTCTTTCTCTGACTAATTTTGCTTATCATAATACCCTCTAGTCCATCCACGTAATTGCAAATGGGAAGATGTCATTCTTTTTGACTGCTGAGTAATACTCCATTGTGTGTGTGTGTGTGTGTGTGTGTGTGTGTGTGTGTGTGTGTATTTCTGGGTGTATTTATACACCACATCTTTGAAAAGTTCATTTCAGTGTGATCCCAGGACCAACACAGAAATCAGAAAAGAATGAAGATTTCCTACTGACAATTAAATGCTTCATTGATCTATAACCTATAAGCCAGAACTAGTTACATGTCCTCACCCAACTGTAAAGGTAACAGGAATTTTGGTCTTTTGTGTGCTCAAAGAGAAAGGAGAATATTAGTGTAACACTGACAGCTACCACCAAATACTCCCAAAATACTGGTCTAAAAATTGCTAGTGTTTCAATTTATTCATTCAGCATTTTGCAATACTTTATGTACCCAATACTACAATAGGTGCTGGGGATAAAGAATAAAATTGAAAGCTTTCTCTGTTCTTAAGAAATTTTTAGTCTGGTGGAGCAGATATTTATCAAATGTAAAATTGCAACTAGGATGATGGCTGAGAGGTCAGAAAATATTCCTTAAGGTAGTAATGCTTGAATTGAGGTTTAAAGGATGAATGATAATAAACCAATGAAATACAAGAATTTTCAAGAAGGAGAAACAACATATATATATACAAGTCCCACAGTAGGAGGAAACATTAGATGGCATAGTGTGAAGATGGTTAGGGACAGTAGCCTTAGGGGCTTTAGAATCCTTGAGGCCATAGGAAGGAATTTTTCTTCCCCTCAATATAAACTAGAGTAAGTTACAGAATTGTATCCAGAAATACAGCATGGTTTTCTGCAGTTAATGGCTGATGGTTGTCTGCAGAGAGTCCCTTCTTGACAGAGGACTGGGCAGCTCATCTTTATGTCCACTTCACTCAACTACTACGCGGTCAGAACAAGGATTAGAACCAAATGTGCTGAGTCCAAGTTCATTATTTGGGGAAACTGGGGATCAAGGTTAGAGGCAGGAAAAGTAGCAAAGTATAGTGGAGAACTTGTAAGAATAAAATAATAAGAGAAATAACAAACAAAGACCATTCTTCCCAAAACAATATCTTTAGCAAATGAATCATTTTTTCTCTAGGGATTTTCCCCCCTTTCTGCAAACTTTGAAACAAGGACATTTGACATTTTTTTCCTCCCATCTGACTGTTCACAACCTATTTAAAATTGATTTATAGTCTTAAAGTTCTCAAATTAATTCCAGGTATAAGCCAGGAGAAGGTCATCTTCACAATTTGTACAGTTAGCCAGGGTTTTCCCCCTGCCTGGTTTAAAGGGACAGCTTCAATTTTATTGCTTTGCAGCCCCTGACTTTAACATGCATTATATCAAGCTAATTGCCCCCACCTGGTTATCACACACCTTGATTTGCTTGGTATCATTAACTCTGGAGGCCACTAAGGCAATGGAGGCAAAGAACTGTAGCCACTTGCTCAGTGTCATGCCACTAATTGGCCTGAGAGTTGCCTGTGGGAACCAGGTGTACTGTCTCTTCATCCTAGGGTTTTGCCACTATGGACATCAGCCTCATGGTTTTCTGGGGCATAAAGAGCTGCCATGAAAGTGCTATCCAGTCCCTATACTATCCCTGAGTAGTACTTTTTTGGAATGATCTGATTTGCTGTAAAGAGATGGCATATATGGGTTTATTGGTTTTTTTTCTAGCTCTCTAGGCCTCCAAACAGCCACTCTGTTTGCTCCTACTTAATCTAGTTCTTAAACTAATGAACTCTGGGGACTATCATTTTTATTTTTTGCTAAATCTCTCAGGTTTAGCTTAGGCTAAATTTTACTCTGAGATGTTTCTTTCTTTCCTATGGTGGTGTTATGCAGACTATGCCTTGTAATTGTCTTATTTCCTAATGTATTCCTTAATTTTCCCAAGTGATCAATCACCTTAGATTAGTGGCTTTTGTCCCCCAGGTAAGTGAGGTGCTGTCTTTTGGCCTGGGAATACTTTGATCATATCTAGTATTGATAGAAAGGTTTTGAAAATGCTATATATACTTAAATCTTTCATGTTTAATATTAGAGAATATTAAATATCACCAATATTATTTAATATTAGAGAATATTAAGTATCAATATTTCACAGCAGGATTGAGAGCAAGGTCAAGATCTTCTATTCTGGTTCTTGGAACTGTCCTTATAAGGAGGACATAGGGAATAATAACTAAACATAAACTATAAAGCCAGATCACCTGTGTGTGAATGATTTTTTTTTTGCCATCTATAGATAACATGGACAAATCATTTAACTTTTCTAAGCCTCTGTTTTCTTATCTATAAAATAGACATAATAAACCATGTCTCAGGATTATTCTACAATTTTACAAGATAAGACATGTAAGGGACTTAATGTGGTGCCTGAAACACAGATAGGGTTTTACTAAAATGTAGTATTTGTTGACCATTGTTCACATTCTAGGTATTATTTCTTACATAAGCTCTTAAAATTATTAAGCTTTACTAAAATATTTATGACTTACTGTTGAAGAAACTGTATTTGACTTAGTCATGGTCATGAAGCTAGTAAATTGTGAAGTTGGGGTTTGCATTTATATCACTCCAGAGGGTCAGCCAGTTTATACTATACTGCAATGCCTCAAGACTACTGTTTATTGTAGTCATTGTACAATTGTGTAAAATGGATTCTCTTCAGGGACTCATGGGATGTGTATGGTATGACTTACTTCTTACTGGATTTCCTAACCAGCTGTGTGGTTCCACATGCAGTTTCTCATACCAACCCTGTTAGGGACTGCATGTTTATGTTCTCAAAATTAATGGCCTGAATCCCTAATTCTCAATAGGATAGTATTAGGAGGTAGGGCTTCTTGAGAGTAATTAGGTTTAGATGAGGTGATGAGGGTAAGCCTCCCATGATGGGATTAGTACCTTTGTGAAAGGAAGAAGAGCTGAGATGCTGAAGTTCCTCCATCTATCATGTAAGGATATAGCCAGAAGGTGGCTGTCTTTAAGCCAGAAAGAAGGCTCTCAGCAGGAACCAAGTCTTCCAGCATCTTGATCTTGGACTTCCTAGCCCCAGAGCTGTGAGAAATAAAATTTGTCATTCATGCTACCCAGTCTATGGTATTTTTGTTAACGTAGCCCAAGCTAAGACAAACCCCTAGGATTATCCCCTTTTAACCTACCATTGAGTTCCTTGTACCCAACCCCACTATCTTATTTGTTGCCCTTCCTGCCCTATGTTTCTGTGCCCAAAACAATTATTTTGGTGGTAATCTATCACATAGGTTTCATTTCACATATATTAAGCATCTACAAAGTGCATCATGGTAGGCATACACCTATTTTTTTTTTTTAACTTCAAAAGAACCATATTGTATTACCCCCACTTTATTGCTGATAAGTGTGCATGAGACCACAGAGCTGGGAAGTAGAACCAGTATCCAAACTTAGGGGTAATTTAATAATTGATACTGAGATTATTAATTGGTTTTTAGGCTTAAAGGTAGTTGAGGATCCCTTTTATTACAGCAGACCTGTGTATTCCATGTTGGAATGCCTATTTAATCACCATCTGAGGTCACTTGGAGGGAAATGTCTATGAGGACATGGTTCAGGTACACCTGAAGGCATCTTCCACAGAGCATTATTGATGCATAAGAAATACTGACCAGTGGACTGGGTGCTTCTGGCTGTACTCCAGAGCTTAAGAGAAATTAAAGCTCAAAGCTTGATCTCTTACCACTTTCTCCCTTACTTTTACATTGAATATGTGTATAATTTAGTCTATAGCCTGTAGAACATAAGACAGATTGTATCTGAACTATAGGATGAATGTGTATCATTCATATAGGTACAGGGATTAATAGGACAATGGAACTCTACTTTTTGGGGGGAAAGTGTTTACATTAATATAAGGAAAAATTGGATTAAGTTAGGCAGGAGATGTTTTGCTTTGTTTTTGAAGTTCAGTTCTAAGAAGAAAGGTGTGGAAGGATGTTTTGTTAGAGAAACAGATTATGACCAATAGTTTGGCTCATATAACACCCATTCTAGTTCCCTTTTTGTTTGTTTTCCTCTGCTAGGGAGGTGGTAGAGGAAAAAATTACCTTTTTGGAATCCCTTGCAGTTTATAGTACCAGCAAGTGGATTGGCTTCTACCAAACCAATGGAACATAAAAGACTTAGACGGGAGTCATTGTGGCTGTGAACAAGGAGCAAGTGTAGTGGTAGAAGTGTCTGAGTGTGTAGTGTGGCCATGGTGGAGTTTCTGGAGCTCTTTCCTCACTGGTGACACCTAGAGGGACTTACTAGTCCAGTTTCTGTGTTAACTTGATAGCTGTCCTCTTGTCTGGGCAGTGACTGATTATAATAGGCCCTAGTATGCAGCAAGGAAGTCTGGTTCCCCAGCACCTCTAGAGATTTTTTCTTGGCCAAAATTCACACCTGCTTACACTTCCCAGAATGAGTTGTCATTTTCAGCTGAACACTGATGCATATATTCTGGTTCCAATTTCCTAGTCTTTCTACTTAATTACAGCTTCTTTTCAAAAAGAAAACACAAAGTTGGATTAATCACATAAATCCTATTTGTAAGACTGGTAAAGTGCATGGGAACACTTTGTGATACCTAATTTAAGATTTTCACTGTGGAGGCTTTGAGTGGGTTTCTAGAGTCAAGACCATTCTAGAAGGTTGCTATTCCTGGTTATTTGTAGGAGCCTGTTGTAGAAAATAATAAACTGTATTTCCATACAGACAAATGTGCTTCTTTTATTAGCTAAAACAAGCTATGTTACTTATTACAATTCCCCACCCCATTCTCAAGATTATTTCAGAGTTTATAGAAATCTGCCCAAGGGAGGTCTAGATGTCTTGCAGTGGGTGTGAAGGCATTTCTCAAGCCAGTATGTTAAAGGAGAAGGGACTTGATGTGTGCAGAGGCCAGCCATTGTGCCTGACCTAGGGGATGGGAGTCCGGGAGAGGCAGCCCCTTCCCTACTCAACAGTTGTACTTTGGGATCATTCAGGAAGGCAGGGCATGGAGGTACTGACCCTAAAAGGTTAACTTGTGCCTGAGAAAAGAGATGAGGCTCCTCACCTCTTCAAAAGGCATGTGGGAGGAGGGCATGCCAGCAAGGAATCCCCAGGGGAGGAGAGTCCCATAGGTGGGAAAGAGCGTGTGTATGTTATTTATTAAAATTTTAAGACAATGCATGTATGGATACCTCAAGGATTTTAGAATTGCTAACTACTCTTCTGGCTTGTTACTATCATGTTTGAAGTTTCTTAATTTTCTGATATAAACTGGCTACCCATAATATCTTCATGGCTATTTTTGGAATATGCTAGAGTTGTAAATGTGAAAAGTGAACTTTGCCTTTTGCAGGTGAAGCCAACAGTATAGAAATTCCAGCATGAATTAGTATTATTGTTCACAGGGTCTCTGTTCTGAGACCTGCAAACACCTTGGAAATCATGATACAGGGGGAAGAAGAAGAAAGATAGGTCTGTGTGGGGCATGGGCTGCTACTGGAGGGAGTAATCAGAAGTATGATCAACTCAACTTGATGTTGGCACCTAAGAATGTCTAATTTGTTAGTTGGAGCCTGGTAGCCTGACTCAGGTAGTGGGGAATACAGAAAGTTCAGGTTAGTGGCTGTCTTCTCATTAGTTCACCAAAGGAGGTCAGTTTATATCTAGGATTAAGTGCAGGATCCTGGTTTTAGAAGGAAAACTGACAGAAGCAGTTCAAATCTTAAGAGCCCTACTCAGGTGGTAGAGGTTAGGGCAGAGTTACAACATATAGGAATAAAAGCAGAGTAGGAAAACCAAGATAGATGTTCACAGCCAAGTATGAGAAATGCATGGGTATGCACATGTATGTCTGTGTGAAGATCTCATAGAAGTAAGACGATGGTGTGGTTTAGTGAAGGAGGAAATGAGTGGGGCAATCCACGATTTGTGAGTTTTACATTAGGCTAGGAACTTACTATCTATAGCAGTGAGACTGTCTCCACACTTGTGCTAGTTAAGATGGGGTAGCTGATTTACTTCCTGTTAGGACTACTATTTCAAGAACGTAGGAGAGAGTTGCAGGAACGTCATAAGTGAGCCTGGTAAAGGAGGCTACATAGGCAGAGCCTGACAGATGGTTAATGGAGGGAATGGAAAGCACAGTTTTGAAATGGGAAACAATAAACTTAATTTGCACATCTATGAATGAGACATTAGCAGTCACTTTCAGGCCAATTATGTTGGCCATCATATTTTAATAGAGGCACTTAAAGTCAATTTAATTAGTTTTTTGTGAGTAATTTAACATTTCACTGAATGTAAAACCATTCTAAAAGGAAAATAGGTATCCTCTAAATAATATTCACAGCTCTGTAAAAGCAAATCAGTTAGACAACTGACAACAGAGAAATTGCTTCATTTTTTAAGTGACATTTTAATTAGGTATTTAAAATGGAAAAATAGAAACATTGCTATCAAGGCTGGTGATGAATAAGTTGGGTTTAAATTTTAGTATTTTGTTCACTCTTCTCCCTCATTCTTGAGTTCAGACTTATTATTAACTATGATCCTTCTTATTTTCTCTTTAGTTTTCTCTTCACTTTCTCCATCCCCCATTTCCACAGTTGCTATTTGATTTAAGTTTTTAGCATTTGGTGATACTATCTGGTGAAATTCCAGTTTGTTCTTCTATCAGTATACCCTACATAATACTAGCAATTTAAGCTTCAAAAGAATTGTTTGGTTCTTGGTATGCATTTAGTTGAAAACAGGTAATAAAATCTTCATACCTTCCTTTTGTCCAGTCCCACATTGTCTAGTTTTGTATTCAAAGCCCTCGACAAGTGTGTCTCCTTAGTCTTTTTTTGTTGGAGTCTTTTATTTGAACTTTTTGTTTAAGGTCAGTATCCTGCTGATACATTTTTCTGAGAGAATGAAATCTATATATAGATACAAATGTGTATAGATCTTTTTACTTTCTTTAATTTGTCTACACCAGTCAACCTACTGAGACGCCTATACTTGATTGTTCTTGTTAATTTATATACAATTAAGTGTCCTACTTGAGACAATCTTGAGACAAATACCCATGAAATTCAGGCAGAAGTTGAACATCTCTTGAGAGCTGAATTGTGTCTTCCCTTAACTCATATATTGAAATCCTAACCGCTGATTATTTGCAGATCTAATCTACTTATTTGCAGATAAGACCTTTAAGATAGCTTTTTAATGTTTATTTTTGAGAAAGAGAGAGAGAAAGGGTGTGAGTGAGAAGGAGCAAAGAGAGACGGAGACACAGAATCTGAAGCAGGCTCCAGGCTCTGAGCTGTCAGAACAGAACTCGACCTGGTGCTCAAAGTCATAAACTGTTAGATCATGACCTGAGCTGATGCCTGATGTTTAACCCACTGAGCCACCCAGGCACCCTGGAGATAAGGTCTTTAAGAAGGTAATTAGGTTAAAATGAGATAATTATGGTGGACCCTACTTCAGTATGACTGGTGTTACTCTAAGAAGAGGAAGTTTGGCCAGACATGTACTGAGGGGAAAAGATGGGGAGACACAGGGAGAAGACTGTCTTTCACAAGTCAAGGTGCCAGTCCTTGAAAGAAACCAACCATCTGAATCTGCCAGGTGCATGATCTCAGACCTTAGCCTCCAGGACTGCAAGAAATTTGTGATGTTTAAGCATTTAGTCTATGGTGGCAGACCTAGCAAACTACTACACAATCCCTTTTCAAACAGCAGTAAGTCTACTCAGACCTCACTGGTACCATTCCTGATCTCACTTCTGGGGCTCATGCACATGGGGATGGAATTTCTCCCTCCCAGTCTTTTCCTCATGGTGTTTTGCTAACACTAAGGGACTTTCCTGAATAAACTGTGTCTGCTTACCATACTATCTCTTTTCCCTTTTTGATGTTTACTCAGTGACAGATTAATCTTTGTTCTGGAAAGCAAAAATTAGAACTTCATCATTTTCAGACTTGAAAGTCCCAATTCAAAGTCCCCCTTAAAGCAGCCTTTTCTCATATACTCTTTTAAAAAAAATTTTTTTCAAGTAGGCTCCGTGCCCAATGTGGGACTTGAACTCACGATCTTAAGGTTGAGTTGCATGCTTTACCATCTGAGTCAGCCAGGTGCCCCTCTCACACATTCTTAACAATTATTATTTGGATTATGTACACATTCTCCACCTTATTATAATTCCCTGTGCATGCCTTTGTCATTGTGTTTAAACACAAATCCAAAATTCTAGAAAGTCATGTTCAGGGAAACCATGAGCAGTTTTCAGCTCTCATTCTGCTTTTGTCATTTAAACAGACTCCGTGCTTTTTAGTGTATCCCCTAAACTGATCCAACTGCACACTGCACTAATGATAAATGGATAATTTACTGCAGATTTACTGTGGAGCTGGAGTGTGAGTGGGGCCAATGTCAATCATTGGACAATGGTACCGTTTTGCATCCTGTCTTCTGTTCCCCTTCAGCCCTCTGATGCCTCCTTAAAAATCTCCCCTAGTGAACACAACAATAAAATGTTCATTGCTGAGTTGCATGTTTCACCCCCAAAACATAGGAATGGGGAAACAAAACTTTGAAGAAATGGAAATAATTTTCTTTGGTTGTAGATTAATCTGTAAGTATTCTCTGCAGTATGTGTAGAATAGGATAATGGACCCATCTGATCTAAAAAATTAGAGCTTATACATATTAGGCTTAGGTAGGGAAGAGGGAAAGAAATGTTATACCAAAACCACTATAACAGAAATGATTCTAATTCTTCTATCCTTAATAAACCTAATTACTCGGCAGCATAACTTCAGGAGACACTTAGCACACGGGACAAGGAACTGTTTAATAAAGTTTTCAAGATTTTTTTTGGCAGAAGAATGCCAGCCTACACAAAATAGCTGTGAGAACAGTTGGAAAGGTGTTTTATGGACTTTTTATTTTATGTCGGATGACCTGCTACAGTGGAAAATGAGAACTCAAGCCAGGAAGTCACCTAACTTATGACTACCCACAGGGCACTTTCTAACACCTTTCCCACTTCGGTGAGAAATGGTTTAAGAGCCACTCTCCTCTGGAAAGGAATGCAAAATCTAAGGCCTGCCACCTCCCAGAAGTTTCTAGCTCTCTAACTTGATTTAACCATGTAGAAAGGTACTTTATTAGACCAACATATGAATTCTGGATAATTATTTCCAATCACAGGGCTCTCTAATATCTCAGACACTATTTAAGCCAGTTATAAATTTATTTAGCTAATTTCTGAGATTTTTCCCTGAAGAACTTCTCTTTTCTTTATTCAATCCTTGTAAATTTCTTTGAATTTTTAGGTATAATATGGGTTCTTTAATTTAAAAAAGTCACAGATGACATAAAGTATTTTTTCCCATGATCCACACTAAAGTGATTTAATGTATTTTGAAAGTATATTGATGATCTGAATTGAGGTTGTCCACTGACTGGTGATCCAAATGGGATCCCATATGATGATATAATAGTAATCAGGTCATGTTGTTACAGGAACAAGTCCTTAACATATGAGCAAGAAAGAATTCACACAGAGAAAAACACCACCAGGCTATAGCTGTAAAGGTGACCTGCATAGGGTTGCTTGTCCAAGACTTGTCTTTGTAGGTCATTAGATGCTAATGGTGACAGCAGTGGGGTCTCTTTCAAATTCCTGGACATAAGAGACATTTGGTCATTTAAATAACTCTTTGCATCATTCTTTTTCTTATTCAGTGTTTGTTTTGAATCCAGTACTGATTTAGTTCTTTTTTTTAATTTTAATTTTAATTTTTTTATTTTTTTTACAAATAGTTTATTTATTGTCAAGTTGGTTTCCATATAACACCCAGTGCTCATCCCCACAAGTGCCCTCCTCCATGCTCATCTCCCCCCTCCCCCCACACCCATCAGTCCTCAGTTTGTTCTCAGCATTCAAGAGTCTCTCATGGTTTGCTTCTCTCCCTCTCCCCCACTATTTCCTCCCTTTTTCTCCCCCACAGTCCTCTGTTAAGTTCCTCCTAATCTTCCTATACGTGCAAACATATGATATTTGTCCTTCTCTGCCTGACTTATTTCACTCAGCATAACACCCTCAAGGTCCATCCATGTTGCTACACATGACCAGATTTCAGTGTTTCTCATGGCCATGTAGTATTCCATCGTATAGATAAACTACATCTTCTTGATCCATTCGTCCATTGATGGACACTTAGGCTCTTTCCATGTTCATAGCCATACTGATTTAGTTCTATTGTAGTGATGGTAGACGTGGTCAATGGCTGTGTGAACAAGGACAAGTAACTTAAGCTGTCTGAGCCAGCCTTACTTTCATTGTCTCTCAAATGGTCATCATAATGCCCGTTATCACAATCATCTTTGCCTTTCCCCTTGATATTTGTTTTAAAACCACATAACTCATTCTTAACACTCTAATGTAATCTTTATATATGCGTTAGAAGTTGGGAAAAAAAGATTTCCAAACCTTAAGCTAGGGTTATTCCTAGAGTTGTGGGGTTTCATCTATAAATAATTTGAGTCATTCCAAGTGAGCATGTCAGCACCATTCTGGAGGCCAGTCTCAATATTACAAAAGAAATAGCTCATCAGTCAGCAGTAATGATCTGCCTCTGTTGTATCCTTCTCCTTAAGTGGGGCTGGTCCCTGAACCCCAGGATGACCCCATAAGCATAAGCCAGGGAGGTTCTCCAAGCTCTGGTCAAAATCCCATGCAGGTTAGAAGGTCTGAGAATGCCTTGAGAGGAAGCAATAGATTTGGGCTTGGGGTATTTTTGCTAGAATGATTCTGCTCACCTGTCACAGACACCTGATAAGGACTTACAAAGACTTAAGAAAGGCACTCCAAAGTGTGGGAACTCCTGATTTGTGGGTCTGGGGGCAGACCCCTTTGGTTAGAGCCTAAGGGAAATACTGTCTGAATCTGGTACTTCTCTAACATGGAAATTCCAGTCATTGGTTTGCAAAGCACTCTACGTTGGGGATATGGATTTTCAGACTAAATTGTGTCTCCCCAGTTTAGTGTCCACCAAGTATAATTTACACTTAAAAGGGCTAGGACACTATCGAAACTTATAAGAATACCCAAAATCCCAGGTAGAAAAAGTAAATACAGTTATTTCTTAACCAATGTGAGACTCAAATCCTCTCTCATGCAAATTTTCCATGTTAGGAAACAGTAGAGTTGAATGATGGAAATTCAAGGATTTGTCATCTCAGATCTTTTCTCTCTCTCTTTTTTCTTTCCTGCAATAATTTCCATTTCCTAAGTTATCAGCTGAAACTTTTTAAAATATCTAGATTTATTGGAATGTGCCTCTCCTATTCTCTTGCCTCTATGTTATTTTTTCATAGTTTATTGTCAAGTTGGTTTCCATATAACACCCAGTGCTCATCCCAGTAAGTGCCCTCCTCCCTGCCCATCACCCCCCTTCCTCTCTCCCCCACGCCCATCAGCCGTCAGTGTGTTCTCAGTATTCAAGAATCATGGGGTGCCTGCTCACGCTGTCTGTCTCTCTCTCAAAAATAATTGAAAAAAAGTTATTAAAAAAATTGCAAGAATCTCCCCTGGTTTGCCTCCCTCCCTCTCTGCAACTATTTTTCCTCTTCTTCTCACCTATAGTCCTCTGTTAAGTTGCTCCTAATCCTCCTATAAGTAGAAATATATGGTATGTGTCCTTCTCTGCCTGACTTAGTTCGCTCAGTATAACTCTCTCAAGGTCCATCCACATCACTACAAATGGCCAGATTTCATTCTTTCTCAATGCCATGTAGTATTCCATTGTATAGATCAACCACATCTTCTTGATCCAGTCGTCCGTTGATGGACACTTAGGCTCTTTCCATGTTTTGGCTATTGTTGAGAATGCTGCTATGAACATTGGGGTACATGTGCCCTTATGCATCAGCACACCTGTATCCCTTGGGTAAAATCCTAGCAGTGCTACTGCTGGGTCATAGGGGAATTCTGTTAATTTTTTGAGGAACCTCCACACTGTGTTCCAGAGGGGCTGTACCCGTTTACATTCCCCCCAACAGTGTAGGAGGGTGCCCGTTTCTCCACATCCTCGCCAGCATCTAGAGTCTCCTGATTTGTTCATTTTAGCCACTCTGATGGGTGTGAGGTGGTATCTCATTGTGGCTTTGATTTGTATTTCCCTGATGAGGAGGGATGCTGAGCATCGTTTCATGTGTCTGTTGGTCATCTGTACGTCCACTTTGGAGAAGTGTCTGTTCATGTCTTCTGCCCATTTCTTCACTGGATTATTTGTTTATTGCGTGTGGAGTTTGGTGAGTTCCTTACAGATTTTGGATACTAGCCCTTTATCTGTTATGTCATTTGCAACTATCTTTTCCCTTTCTGTCGGTTGCCTATTAGTTTTATGGATTGTTTCCTTTGCCATGCAGAAGCTTTTTATCTTGATAAGGTCTCAATTGTTCATTTTTGCTCTTGATTCCCTTGCCTTGGGGGATGTGTCTGTCAGGTAAGAAATGGATGTAGTTGAGCTCAAGGAAGTTATTTCCTGCTTTTGCCTCTAGGGTTTTGATGGTTTCCTGTCTCACATTCAGGTCTTTCATCCATTTTGAGTTTATTTGTGTATATGGTGTGAGAAAGTAGTCTAGTTTCATTCTTCTGCATGTTCCTGTCCACTTCTCCCAGCACCATCTATTAAAGAGGCTGTCTTTTTTCTATTGACTACTCTTTCCCGCTTTGTCAAAGATTTGTTGGCCATACATTTGTGGGTCCAAATCTGAGTTCTCTATTCCATTGGTCTATGTGTCTGTTTTTTTGTCAATATCATACTGTCTTAATGATTACTGCTTTGTAGTAGAGGCTAAAGTCTGGGATGGTGATGCTCCCTGTTTAGGTTTTCTTCTTCCATATTACTTTGGCTATTGGGAGTCTTTTCTGTTTCCATACATCGTTTGTTCAAGCTTTGAGAAGAATGCTGGTGCACTTTTGATTGACATTGCATTGAACGTGTAGATTGCTTTGGGTAGTAATGACATTTTAACAGTATCCTTCCGATCCATGAGCATGGAATGTTTTTCCATTTCTTTGTGTCTTCTTCAATTTCCTTCATATCTTTGGTTAGGTTTATTCCTAGGTATTTCATGGTTTTTTTGTTCAGTTGTGAATGGGGTCAGTTTCTTGATTTATCTTTCTTTTGCTTCATTATTGGTGTATAAAAATACAACCTATTTCTGTACATTGATTTTGTACCCTGCGACTCTGCTGAATTCATGGATCAGTTCTAGTAGGCTTCTGGTGGAGTCTGTCAGGTTTCTATGTAGTCTGTCGGGTTTTCTATGTAGAGTATCATGTCATCTGCAAAAAGTGGAAGTTTGTCTTCTTCTTTGCCAATTCTGATGCCTTTGATTTCCTTTTGTTGTCTTAATGCAGGTGCTAGGACTTGCAGCACTATGTTAAACAACAGTGGTGAGAGTGGACATCCCTGTCGTGTTCCTGATCTCAGGGGGAAAGCTCTCAGTTTTTCCCTGTTGAGGATGATGTTAGCTGAGGGCTTCTCATAGATGTCTTTTATAATGTTTAAGCAAGTTCCTTCTATCTCTACTTTCTCGAGGGTCTTTTTTTAAAAATGTTTTATTTATTTCTAGAAGAGAGAGAGAGACAGTGTGAGCAGGGGAGGGTCAGAAAGAGAGGGAGTCACAGACTCTGAAACAGGCTCCAGGCTCTGAGGTGGCAGTCTGCACAGAGCCCGATGCGGGGCTCAAACCCATGAACCGCGAGATCTTGACCTGAGCGAAAGTCGGACGCTTAACCAACTCAGCCACCCAAGAGCCCCTCGAGGGTCTTTATTAAGAAGGGATGATGTATTTTGTCAAATACTTCTTCTGTATCTATTGACAGGATTGTATCATTTTTATCTCTTCTTTATTAATGTGATGTATCACATTGATTGATTTGTGAATATTGAGCCAGCCCTGTAACCAAGGAATGAATCCCACTTGATCATGGTGGATAATTCTTTTTATGTGGTGTTGAATTCCATTTGCAAGTATCTTGTTGAGGATTTTAGCATCCGTCTTCATCAAGGATATTGGCCTGTAGTTCTCTTTTTCTGCTGGGTCTCTATCTGGCTTGGGGATCAAAGTGATGCTGGTTTCGTAGAATCAGTCTGGAAGTTTTCCTTCGATTTCTATTTTTTGGAATAGCTAGAGATGAATGGGTACGGACTCTGATGTAAATGTCTGGTAGAATTCCCCAGGGAAGCCATCTGGCCCAAGGATTTTATTTGTTGGAAGATTTTTGATAACTGATTCTATTTCTTCATTAGTTATGGGTCTTTTCAGATTTTCTCTCTTCCTGGGTGAATTTTGGTACTGCGTGTGTGTTTAGGAATTTGTCCATTTCTTCTAAGTTGTCCAGTTTGTTGGCATATAATTTTTCATCGTATTCCCTGACAATTGCTTGTATCTCTGAGGGGTTGGTTGTAGTAAGTCCATTTTCATTTATGATTCTGTCTCTTTGGGTGCTCTCTCTTTTTGAGACGCCTGGCTAGAAGGTTTGTCAATTTTGTTTATTTTTTCAAAAAACCAACTCTTGGTTTCGTGGATCTGTTGAACTGTTTTCTTAGGTTCTGTATTGCTTATTTCTGCCCTGAGTTTTATTATTTTTTCTTCTCCTTCTGGGTTTGGGTGCTCTTGTTTCTCTCCTTCTAGTTGCTTCAGGTGGACCGTTAGATTTTGTACTTTTGCTTTTTTCTAATTTCTTGTAGTAGGCCTGGAGTGCAATATACTTTCCTCTTAGGACTGCCTTTGATGCATCCCATAGAGTTTGAATTATTGTATTTTCATTTTTATTTGTTTTAATATATCTTTTAATTTCTTCTCTAATTGCCTGATTGGCCCATTCGTTCTTTAGTAGGGTGTTCTTTAACTTACATGTTGTTGGAGGTTTTCCAGACTTCTTCCTGTGGCTGATTTCTAGTTTCATAGCATTGTGATCTGAAAGTGTGCATGGTATGATCTCAATTCTTTTATATTTATTGAGGGCTGCTTTATGTCCCAGTATGTGATCTGTCTTGGAGAATGCGCCATGCGCATTTGAGAAGAAAGTAAATTCCATGGCTTCAGGATGTTGAGTTCTAAGTTAACTGTCAGACCCATCTGGTCAAATGTGTTACTCAAACCATTGTTTCTTTTTTGTTTTTCTGTCTAGTTGATCTATCCATTGCTGTAAGTGGAGTATTAAAGTCCCATGCTATTAGCACATTCTTATCCATAAGATTATTTCTGTTTGTGACTGTTTTATGTATTTGGGTGTTCCTGTATTTGGTGCATAGACATTTATAATTGTTCTTCCTGATGGATAGACCCTGTAATTATTATATTATGCCCTTCTTCATCCTTTTTTGCTGCCTTTACTTTAAAGTCCAGTTTGTCTAAGTATTAGCTACTCCAGCTGTCATTTGACTTCCAGTAGCATGATATAGATTTCTCTCTCCCCTTACTTTCAATCTGAAGGTGTCCGCAGGTCTAAAATGAGTTTCCTGTAGACAGCAAATAGATGGCTTTTTTTTTTTTTTAATCATTCTGCTACCCTATGTCTTTTGATTGGAGCATTTGGTCCATTTACATTCCATTTTATTGAAAAATATGGGTTATGGGTTTAGAGTCATTGTGTTCTTTGTAGGATTCATGCTTTGGGTGGCGTCTCTGGTACCTTGTGTTCCTTGAAACATTTCCCTCAGAGAGTCCCCCTCAGTATTTCTTGGAGGGCTGGTTCCATGGTGATGAATTCTTGCAATGTTTGTTTATTTGGGAAGACTTTTCTCTCTCCTTCTATTCTGAATGACAGGCTTGCTGGATAGAGGATTCTTGGCTCCATATTTTTTCTGTTCATCACATTGAAGATCTCCTGTCTTTCCTTTCTGTCCTGCCAAGTTTCAATAGATAGGCCTGTAACTACTCTGCTAGGTCTCCCCTTTTGTATGTTAGGGCCCTTTTATCCCTAGCTACTTTCAGAATTCTCTCTTTGTCCTTATATTTTGCCGTTTCACTGTGCAGAAGATCGATTCAAGTTATGTCTGAGGGGTGTTCTCTGTGCCTCTTGGATTTCAATGTCTGTTTCCTTTCCCAGATTGGGTAAGTTCTCTACTATAATTTGTTCAAGGACTCCTTAAGCACTTTTCTCTCCCTCTACCTCTTCTGGAATTCCTATGATATGGATATTGTTCCATTTGATTGTATTGCTGAGCTCTCGAACTCTCCTTTGGTGCTCCTGGATCAGTTTATCTCGCTTTTTCTTGCTTCCTCTTTTTCTGTAATTGTGTCTTCTAACTCACCTATTCTCCTCTCTCCCTCTTGAATCTGTGCATTGGATTTTATTACACATCTCATTTATAGCATTTTTGAACACATCACAGCTATTTTTAAGCTCCATAGTCTTTGTAGCAATGATTCTCTGATGTCTTCCATGCCTTTTTCAAGCCCAGTGATTAATTTTATGATGATTGTTCTAAATTCTTGTTCAATTATGTTGCTTATGTCTGTTTTGAGCAGCTCTTTAGCTGTAATGTCTTCTTGGAATTTCTTTAGAGGAGAATTCCTCCATTTTGTCATTTTGGCTAGCTCTCTCTTTTAGTTTTAAAAGCTTGGTATCTGCACTCCTCCTGTGAGTACTGCTATATTAAAGGTTTATTGACTGTCCAGGACCTGTCCATTCAGGAAGTGTTCTTTTAATGCTGTCTCTTGGTCTCTTTAGTTGAGATTTTGGTTATTTTATTTCCCTACTTGTAGTACTATTTGGGACTCTTCACCAAGTATACTTTGGCTTGTTTCTTGAGGTAGCCTTAGAAAGGTAAACAGACCAACAAACACACAGGGAAGAAAGGCAGGCAAATGCACAGACAATCCCAACAAACAAACTGAAAGGGAAAAGGAAAGAAAAAGAAAAGAAAAAAGAAAAAAGAACTCTCATGCCAGTCAGGGTGGCTAAAATGAGCAAATCAGAGGACTCTAGATGCTGGCGAGGATGTGGAGAAATGGGCACCCTCCTACACTGTTGGTGGGAATGTAAACTGGTACAGCCCCTCTGGAACACAGTATGGAGGTTCCTCAAAAAATATTAACAATAGAATTCCCCAATGGCCCAGCAATAGCACTGCTAGGAATTTACCCAAGGGATACAGGTGTGCTGATGCATAAGGGCACATGTACCCCAATGTTCATAGCAGCACTCTCAACAATAGCCAAAACATGGAAAGAGCCTAAGTGTCCATCAACGGACAAATGGATCAAGAAGATGTGGTTTATCTATACGATGGAATAGTACACGGCATTGAGAAAGAATGAAATCTGGCCATGTGTAGCAACATGGATGGAACTAGAGGGTGTTATGCTGAGTGAAATAAGTCAGGCAGAGGAGGAGAGCTACCATATTTTTTGCAGGATTAGGAGGAACTAAACGGAGGACCATGGGGGAGAAGAAAGGGAAAAATAGTTGGAGAGAGGGAGGAAGGCAATCCATGAGAGACTCATGAATGCTGAGAACAAACTGAAGGCTGAGGGGGGTGGGGGGGAGGGATGATGGATATGGAGGAGAGCACTTGAGATGAGCACTGGGTGTTATATGGAAACCAAGTTGATAATAAACTATTAACAAAAAAACCCCAAAAGACCAAGGACAGTCTAAAAGCATAAAACCAGAATTCCCAACTACAAATAAAGAGCAGGGTGTATGCAGTGCTGATGGAAGAGCATATACAAAGAGAAAAATGACAGGCAGGCAGAAAGTAAAATTGAATAGTGACCAGACAGAGAGACGCAGAGGCTTAATTCAGAGAGAGAAAGAAAGAAGAGAATATGGTAGGAGGTGAGGAGAAAGAAATGAATATAATGTTACTCAGAGAAACTCTCTGATTACTCCAGAGAGAGATAGTGATGGAGGTGTTGAATATGGATTAAATGTGACTGTTTAAGCAAACGAATGACCAGAGTGTCCAGTCCAGCAGTGGGGATATGAATGAGACAGGGAAAATATATCTGAACAGAAAGAATTGACCTAGAATTAGTCATGGCAGTGCATTCATGTTGGTCTTGTCCCAGTAAAAAAAAAAAAAAAAAGGCAGCTTTCTAGTGGGGATGGGCGTGGTTTGATGTAGGCAGCTCTTAGCCTCCACTGCGTCACTCAGGTGGCTCCCTGAGGTCCTGCCTTGGTGGTTGTCGGGAAAAAAATGGTGGCGCCGAGTCCTGTCTCAAACCAAGCGTTGCAAATCACTCTTTTGGGTCTGATCTCCCTGTGTTGTGGGCATAGCCCAGGTGGGCCATGTTTTCTGTCCCAAGCCCCACTTCGTTTCCTGGTTTTAGTCCATGCATTTAATTGATACTGCCTGAAATATAATCCCTCAGCCCAGGCCGCTTCCCAGCCAGGGATTGAGGTGGGGGAGCAGTGGAGCATTTTCTCCTGGCACTGCCTAGGACCGGGGCACCCAGCCCAAAGTCAACCCCACAGCTACAAACAAGATCACTCTCTGTCCTGAGCTAAGGTTTTCCTCTTCTCCAGAGGTAGTTCTATGAGCAGTTTCAGCCATACTTTCTCTTCCCCCCAATCCTCTGCAACTCCCCGCGAAGGGGTTCCCTCCCCTTCCTCCAGGTCCCTGCCCATTTTTATCTTCCTCAGTTCGCACTCACACACCTATGAGGTTGTCTTCTTATTGGACTCTGTCTCTTTTCCTCCCAGACTCCTGCATTTCGGTGTCCTATGACTTCAGACCTCTCTGAGAGATGGGGGTGAGTGAAATGTATGGAGCCCCCTACTTCTGTATCATCTTCCAAAACTCCTCTTGTCTCTCTTTAAAAGCTCTTGTTCCTTAATTTGCCAGTCAAGAATGTTTTTTTCTCTTTATTCTTAGTGAAATTGGTCAGCCTTGTTGTTTACTTATTTAGAACATTTCCAGGCTGTTTATTGTCCAAAGTGTCTCCTCATTTTTCTGTTGTTAAAATAAAATGTCTATCTTGGGGCACCTGGGTGGCTCAGTCAGTTAAGCATCGACATTGGCTCAGGTAATGATCTTGTGGTCTGTGAGTTCGAACCCTGCATCAGGCTCCGTGCTGACAGCTTAGAGCCTGGAGCCTGCTCAAGTTCTGTTTCTCCCTCTCTCTTTGCCCTTTCCCTGCTCATACTCTGTTTCTCTCTCAAAAATAATAAACGTTAAAAATTTTTTAAAGTCTGTCTTAACCTTTGTCTAGCTAGCCCAGAAAAACCACTATTTCTATGTATAGTGGGTTGATTTTTGGCTTCTATGGTTTTTGGATTTTCCCTCAATTCCAAGTGTTTTTGGATTCATGTCTATTTCACATGTATGTCATTTATTAGGAAATAAGAATTAGTACATTTATTGATCATCTATAAATAGTGACTTAACATGGATTCATTAAAAAAATTTTTTTTAAATGTTTTATTTATTTCTAGGAGAGAGAGAGACAGCGTGAGCAGGGGGAGGGTCAGAGAGAGAGGGAGACACAGACTCTGAAACAGGCTCCAGGCTCTGAGCTGGCAGTCAGCACAGAGCCCGACGCGGGGCTCGAACCCACGAACTGCGAGACCATGACCTAAGCAAAAGTCGGACGCATAACCGACTAAGCCACCCAGGTGCCCCGAATTCATTAAAAAATTCTAACTGGTATGTGTCTGATTTTTAATCAGTATCTTCGTTAGAGACCACTGGCAATACCTGCTCCCCATATGATACGACCTTTGGGCATAGCTCCTGACAAAGATTGTCAAGAAATTTTTGGCTTCTAGATTCATTATTGCCCTTAGCACCTGGCAACTGTGGTCTCACACTGTGTCTTATACTTCAAGGGAGCACAGTACCAAAACAAAATTACACCAGACAAAATTCCTGAACAAAAGGTGTGTGCTTTTCTGTTTATTCCAGAATATTGCAATATGGGTCAAGACTATTCGAATGGGGAAGAAAGATTAATTTTATCTCTGCTGAAGCAAAGGGTAACTATTTTAGCAATTACTGGGCTGAGCTAGTTGAAAAGTCCTGGAGGACTTTAGTGAGGGATGTAGGTAATGTGGTTGCGCCATTTGTTTCCTAACTGGTGTTCTTGCAAGTTGGGGTCCTCCCTTCCACAGAGACTAGGAGATAGAAGCATCATCTCCTTCATCAATTACATTTGATTTTTCTCACGAATTACATTTTTAAGGGATGGTCCTTTCTCAGGTCCTTGAGAAAGATATTCCTTCTTATAAAACTGGCAAGAGAATAGGAGAAGATCTACATCTCAAAGAGGCAGAGAATTTACAAAAGGAAGTTTTCTAAAATAAATAAGAAAAGGAAGTCCAAGGGCCATGGGCCTGGCAAAAGTTAGGAAGACACTTGTGTAAAGTATTGTAAACTTGAGACCACCTTACTCTCCATTCTTCCCCTCCACTGGTTGTATCCTTCCTAAAAAGACAGGAATCCTTGGGGCAGACAAAATGAGACTACCCAACATGTAATTCTACTTAAAGATTTTTTTTGAATGTTTATATGAGAAAAAAAGAGCAAGTGAGCAGGGAAGGGGCAGAGATGGACTCCTAAGCAGGCTCTATGTGGTCAGCTGCAGAGCCCACACAAAGCCTGTTGTGGGGCTCAAACTCACAAATTGCAAGATCTTGGTTCTGAGCCAAAATCAAGAGTCTGATGCTTAACTGACTGAGCTACCCAGGTGTCCCCCATGCAATTCTTTGTAGTATTGCCTCAGTGTTTTTCATGGCTGAACTCTATAGATTTCAGAGATTTCACTAGGAAATGTGCAAGACCATCAGCTCAGTTACACAGAACTATTACTATTTTTTAACATTTATAAAGCTTGTTTTTGACATAAACTTTATATAGTAAACTACACAAATCTTAATGGTACTTTTCAATGGATGTTTGTATTGTTATGTATCCTTGTAACACCACCCAGATCATGAAATAAAATTTGTTAGAATTCTGTTAGGCCTTCTGTTGCCCCTTGTAACTGAATACTACCTAAAGGTAACCATTATTGTGACCTGTATCACCATAGGTACATTGTGCCTATTTTTAACTTCATATACATAGAATCATAAGGTGTGTGCTTTTCTGTTTATTGGTGCTATTGTGTGTAGCACTAGTTGATACTTCCTTCTGTTGTTTCTTCTATTTTATAACTAGATTAGCTCTTGCATTCTATTGGTGATGAGCTTTAGGGTTTTGCATCCACTTTTTGGGCTATTAGGAATATAACTGGTCTGAATGTTTCCAAACATAACTTTTGGTGGACATGTAGATTTGTTTCTGTTGGTATTGTCAGGAGTGGAATCCTAATCATGGGGTAGGCATGTGTTTTTGCTTTAATACATACTATCAAGCCAAGTGCATTACACAATTTGCACTTGCACCAGTAACATGAGTTCCAATCACTTAATATTACTTCCCATCGTCAATTTTTTTGTCATGCTGCTGAGTTAATGGTGTATCATTGTGACTATAATTTCCAATCTCAAGATGAATAATGGCATGCAGCACAAAGCTCATGTTTGTTGGCCATTTGAATATTATTTGTTTTTTTCCGGGGGGTGGGGTGGGGGCTGCCTATTAAGTCTCTCACCAATCTTTTTCTGTCAAGTTCTTTACATTAATTGTGTGCGTGTGTGTGTGTGTGTAGGTATAGTTGCCCATCATTCTTCTTTTAAATGTTCTTTTTTTTTTTTTTGAGAGAGAGAGAGAGAGAGAGAGAGAGAGAGAGAGAGAGAGAATCCATAGCAGTCTCCATGCCGTCAACACGGAGCCTGACACAGGGCTAAAACTCAGAAACCATGAAAACATGACCTGAGCCAAAAATCAAGAATCAGATGCTTAACTGACTGAGCCACCCAGGTGCCCCTGATTTGCATTCTTTAGGTTCATATATTACACACATCTTTTCTCAATCCATGTCTCAACATTTTACTCTTTCCAGTACATTTTGATAGACATAAATTCCTAATTTCAGTGATTCAAGCATTATCATGTAGGTCTTATCAAGCACATTTTCATTGTTCCATTTCCTGCAATAGTGGGGTCCACGTTGTTTGCATTAAAACACTTTACTATGCATTGCCTTGCTTTCACCCAAGGATTTAGGCTTAGGGATTTAATGTGGAAAAGTCTAGCTTGTGGCCATCTGTATGCACTTGCCTAGGTCAAACTTCCTGCTTAGAATCATCTCTTTTAATTAGTTCCATATATACCCAGAAACCTTCAGTGGTTAATGGTGAAAAGATAGTAATTTGGGGGAAAAAATGAAGTGGGATGACCTTCTAGTATAAACCATGGCGTCTCCTCTGTCCCTCTCTGCTTAATCAGTCTGTCCACTGGAGAAATGTAATACGGAGTAGAGTAATTCTGGAGTCCTATATGTCATTGCAGAAGGGGGTGAACTTATTTATCCAACAAATGTTTAATGCCTACCATGGAACTCTCTTTAAACATTAGGAATACATCTGGACCAAACAAGACTGTGTACTCTCATAAAGATTACTTCCTACTGGGAAGGAGGAGATAAATAAAACTATAGTATATATATCAAGTTTTAAGTGATATGGAGAGAAGAAAAGGGGTATAAGTAGTGCTGGGAATAGGATTGGTGTTGCCTCTTTGCTCAATACCCTCCTATGGAAAAAATAGCTGGAAGATGAGGGGAAAAACCTGGGAGTTGTGAGCTTCTTAGGTGATTGACATAAATAGATTAAGGAATGAATAGAATTAGTCCTGGGAATCCTAAGGCAAATGGTGGTGGTATGTAGCTGTGAGGACTGGAGTCTTGCTGTAATCATGAGACTCTACTCATTCTTTGGAATGAGGGCCAAGTCTTCAACAGTGGCTCTCCTTCGTTTCTTAAACAGCAAGTAAGAATGGTTCTCATTGTGGCAAAAAGCCACAATCAGCAAACTTCCTATTAAATTACTATAAGAACAGTGGAATGAGAAGAAATTAGAACACTAAAATTGAACAATACTGCTCCTGAAGAGCCTAAGTAACGTCATTTTGAAATTAAGGGCTCCATTAAGAGCAACCTCGAGCTGCATGTAGCCCCAGTTCCTCAGATTGCTCAAGGCTAAAGCCATCCTTGGATGGCCCTCAGATACATTTTGATACTAACCCTTCATCAGATGCATCATTTGCAAATATATTCTCCTCTTCAGTAGGTTGTCTTTATGTTTTGTTGTTTCATTTGCTGTGCAGAAGTTTTTTATTTTGATGTAGTTGCAATGATTTTTTGCTTTTGTTTCCCTTGCCTTGGGAGACATACATAAAAAATGTTACTGTGGGGGCGCCTGGGTGGCTTAGTCAGTTAAGCGTCCGACTTTCGCTTAGGTCATGATCTTGCTGTTCGTGGGTTTGAGCCCCACGTCGGGCTCTGTGCTGACTGCCAGCTCAGAGCCTGGAGCCTGTTTAGTCTGTGACTCCCTCTCTGACCCTCCCCTGCTCACGCTGTCTTTCTCTCTCCTAGAAATAAATAAAACATTTAAAAAAATGTTACTCAGAGAAATTATTTCCTGTTTTCTCTTCTAGGACTTTTATACTTTCACGTCTCCCAGTTGTCTTTAATTCAGTTTAAGCTTATTTTTGTGTATGGTGTAACAAAGTGGTCCAGTTTCATCTTTTTGCATGTAGCTTTTTAGTTCTCCCAGCACTGTTTGTTGAAGAGACTGTCTTTTTCCCGTTACATGTTTTTGCTTCCTTCGTCAAAGATTAATTGACCATAAAATCATGGGTTTATTTCCAGACTCTCCATTCTGTTCACTTGATCTGTGACTATTTTTGTTTAGTACCATATTGTTTTGAAGACTACAACTTGTACTATATCTTGAAGTCTGGGATTGTGATACCTCCAGTTGTGTTCTCTTTCAAGATTGCTTTGGCTATTTGGTTTTTCATTGTGTTCCACGCAAATTTTAGGACCATTTTTTCTTCTGTGGAAAATACCATTGGCGTTTTGATAAGGATTGCATTAAATGTGTAGATTGCTTTGGGTATTATAGACATTTAAAAAATATTCTCCCAATTCATAAGCATGGGGTATATTTCCCTTTATGTCATCTTAACTTTCTTTCATCAGTGTTTTCTATTTTTCAGAGTACAGATCTTTAACCTCCTTGGTTACTTTTATTCCTAGGTATTTTATTCTTTTTGTGCAATTGTAAATGGGATTGTTTTTTTAATTGCTCTTCTGCTTCATTATTAGTGCATGGAAATGCAAGAAATTTCTGGATATTGATTTTGTTTCCTGCAACTTTACTAAATTCATTTCTCAGTAGTCTTTTGGTGGGGTCTTTAGGGTTTTCTATATATAGTATCATGTCATCTGAAAATAAAAGTTTTACTTACTCCTTACCAATTTGGATGCCTTTTATTTCTTGTCTGATTGCTGTGGCTAAGATTTCTTGTACTATGTTGAATAAAAGTGGTGAGACTGGACATCTTTGTCTTGTTCCTAATCTTAGGTGAAAAGCTCTCAACCCTAGGTTGAGGTTTTATTATAAATGTTGTGCTTTGTCAAATACTTTTCTGCATCTGTTGAAATGATCATGTGTTTTTAAAATTTTTTTAATGTTTATTTTTGAGAGAGCGAGGGAGAGAGCGCACGCGCAAGCCAGGGAGCATGAATGAGAGAGGAGCAGAAAGAGAAGAACAAAATCTGAAGCAGGCTCAAGGCTTTGATCTGTCAGCACAGAGCCGGATGCAGGGCTCAAACTCACAGAACATGAGATCATGACTTGAGCTGAAGTCAGGCGCTTAAGTGACTGAGTCACCCAGGCACCCCTGATCATGTGTTTTTTACGCTTAGTTTGGTTGATGTGATGTATCACATTGACTTGAACCACTCTTGCTTGCATCCCATAAATAAATCTCCGATGATTGTGGTCAATGATACTTTTAATTACTGTTGGATTTGGTTTGCTAATATTTTGAGGATTTTTGCATCTATGTTCATCAGAGATGAATGGTCTATAATACTTTTTTTGTGCTGTCTTTATGTGGTTTTGGTATTGGGAATGCTGGCCTCAGAATGAATTTAGCTTTCCTTCCTCTTCTATATTTTGGAATAGTTTGAGAATACTAGGTATTAGCTCCTCTTTAATATTTGGTGGAATTCACCTTTGAAGGCCTCTAGTCCTAGACTTTGGTTTGTTAGGAGTTTGATTATTCCTTCAACTTTATTGCTGATAACTGATTTGTTCAAACTTTCTATTTTTTCCTGCTTCAGTTTTGGGAACTTATTTCTAGGACATTATCTATTTCTTCATTTTCCAGTTTGCTGGCATTTAATTTTTCATAGTCTTGTAAAATCCTTTGTATTTCTGTGGAGTCATTTTTCTTCCCTTTGATTTGTGATTTTGAGTTCGTGTGCGCGCCAGCGCTCTCCCCCTCCACCCCCTTTGTGAGCCTGGCTAAAGTTTTTTTGATGATCTGTTAAAAGAAATCAGCTCCTGGTTGGGGCCCCTGTGTGGCTCAGTCGGTTAAGCGTCCAACTTCAGCTCAGGTCATGATCTCACAATTTGTGAGTTCAAGCTCCATGTCAGGCTCTGTGAGTCTGGAGCCTCTTTCAGATGCTGTGTCTCCCTCTCTCTGCTCCTTCCCTACTCATGCTCTGTCTCTCTCTCAAAAATAAACATAAAAAAAAAAAAGAATCATCTCCTGATTTTATTGCTCTATTCCATTTTTTAAGTTTCTATTTCATTTATTTTTGCTCTCTATTTTTTCTTCCTTTCACTGGTTTTGAGTTTTTGGTTCTCTAGCTCCTTTAGGTTTAAGTTTAGATGTTGGGGATTTTTCTGCCTTTTGAGCTAGGTTCGTGTTGTTATAAACTCCCCTCATAGAACAGCTTTTGCTGCATCCCAAGGAATTTGAGCCATTGTGTCTTTATTTTCCTTTATCTTTGCATATTTCTTTTATTTTATCTTTGATTTTTTGGTTGGACCATTAATTGTTTAGTAGCATGTTATTTAACCTCCATGAATTTGTGCTCTTTCCAGATTTTTTCTTGTGGTTGATTTCTAGCATCATAGCACTATGGTCAGAAGATGCATAGTCTGACTTCATCTTTTGAACTTGTTGAGCCTTGTGGCTTAGTGTGTGATTATTCTAGAGAATATTCCATGTGCACTTATGAAGAATGTGTATTGTCATTTCAGGATGGAATGTTTTTTAATTTTTTTTAGATGTTTGTTTATTTCTGAGAGAGAGAGTGAGTGTCAGTAGGGGAGGGGCAGAGAGAGAGAGAGAGAGAGAGAGAGAGAAGGAGGGAGGGAGGGAAGAGACCCAGAATCTGAAGCAGGCTCCAGGCTCAGCTGTCAGCACAGAGCCCAACACAGGGCTCAAACTCACAAACTGAGATCATGACCTGAGCTGAAGTCAGACATTTAACAGACTGGTGCCCCTGGGATGGAATGTTCTGAATGTATCTGTTAGATCCATCTGGTCTGATAATTCCTTCAAAGTCACCCTTCCCTTATTTTCTGTTTGGATGATCTGTCCATTGATGGAAGTGGGAGTGTTTAAGTCTTCTATTATTAGAAGCCATCTTCCTTTATCTTTGTTATTACCTGCTCTGTGTATTGGGTGCTTCTGTGTTGGGTGCATAATTTTCAGCTTTCCTCTTGTTGAATTACTTTTATGCTTACATAGTGTCCTTTTTGTTTCTTGTTACAGTCTTTGTCTCAAAGTCCATTTTGTCTGATGAAAGTTCTGCTACCCCAGCTTTGTTTTCACATCTATTTGTATGATAAATGTTTCTCTATAGCCTACCTTCAATTTCAGGTGTCTTTGGGTCTGTGATGAGCCTCTTGTAAGCAGTAGACAGAGTGTTCTTTACCCATTCTTTCACCCTGTCCTTTGATTGGAGTATTTAGTCCGTGTACATTCAAAGTAATTGTTGATAAGTATGTACTGTCTTTTATTTTTTACTTAGTTTTTGTAGTTCTTCTCTTTTCTTTTGCTCCTCTCAATTCATTGAGGTTTTTTAGTGATATACTTGAATTTCCTCCCCAATTATTTTTTGCATGTCACTAGTATTTGTGGTACTATTAGCATTATTTTTAATCCTTTCCTGCTGCCACATTTTAGGTATATGATTTCATACTCTGCATCATTTTATTTTGTGAATCCTTTGATCAATTTTTATAGATAGACTTAATTTTATTGCTTTTGTGCTTCCTACTTTCCTAACCCCCTTTTATGGTCATTTTTTTTCTGTGTAGAATCTCCTTTAACTTTTATTTGTCTGGGAAACTAGCTCTCCTTCTGTCCTAAATGATATTTTTGCTAGATAAACTATTCTTGGATGCAGGGTTTTTGTATGCTTGTTTGTTTGTTTCAGCACATTGACTATATTATGCCACTCTCTTATGACCTGCAAAGTTTCTGCTAAAAAATCCACTGATACCATTAAGGGGTTTTCTTATATGTTACTGTTTTCTCTTGTTGCATTTTAAACTCTATCACTGCTTTCTGCCATTTTCATTACTCTGTGTCTTTGGACCTCTTTGGGTTGATTTTGTTGGAGCTCCCTGTGCTTCTTGGATATGGATTTTGTTTCCTTAAGCAGAATAGGGAAGCTTTCAACTACCATTTGTTCATTTTTTTTTTTTTTTGCCTCCTTTTCTCTCTTCTGGGATGTCTACAATGAGAATGTGGTTATACTTGATGGTGTTGCTGAGTTCTGTTGATCTATTCTCATTTTAAAATTAATGTTATTTTCTTTCTCCTGTTGAGCTTGATTACTTTCCATTATTCTCTCTTACAGGTTGCTGATCTGTTCTTTTTCCTCTAGCCTACAATTTCTTTACACTCATGTATTTTTAATCTCAATTCTTGAATTCTTTGTCTAATTGGTTCTTTGTTTTCTTTCTGAGGGTCTCCCTGAGGTCCTCCACTATTTACTCCAGTCCCATGAGTCCTTTATGACCATGACTTTAAACTTCCTATCAGGCATATTAATTATCTGTGTTCATTTAGTTCTCTTGCTGTTATTTTGTTCTGTTCTTTCATTCAGGACATATACTTATGTCCCTGCATTTTTTTTTTTTTTAAGTAACTCTGTGTGTGTGTTTCTGTGCATGAGAAAAGTCAGGTACATTTCCTATTCTTGAAAGTAGTTGCCTTATGAAGAAGTCCTGTGATACCTTGTAGTGCAATGTCTCATATGCACTAGGACTAGTGCAGGCATGTCTCCCATGTGTGTTGCAGGCACCCCCCCTGTTGTGGCTGTGCCTTCAGTCCAGTCATCTGTTGTGAGCAGAGTTTGGTTAATGTGTTGTTAATGGGACAGTTGGTAGCTGCCTTTGACTTGCATTTGGTGAGGCTAGGCTTTTGCCAGAGTGGCAGTAGCACCAATCTGTAGGGTACTTTTCCTGTATTATCCCCTGAGTATCTTCTGTAGATTGATGGGGCCAGCAGTCAGACCAGATATCTGGGGCTCCATTTGAACTCATGTATGGTTTTCTTCTCCTTAGGTTTGGAGCTACCTTGAAGTGGTACAGACCCTTGTTGTTGGTGCTTGCACCCTGCAAATTCTGTGGGTCTGCTTTGGATGTGGATGGACTCCTGTAGGCAGTGCACTGGAGGAGATGGGTCTTCAGGAGACTGTAAGGGCTTCACATGCTATAGCAAGCTAGGTGGAGAGTGTTGGTACTGCACATGTCCCACAAGTGTTAATGTATATAGGCTGTGGGGTGAGGGTGGGGTGGTGGGAGGGTGAGGGCGGATGGTGTCCTCTAGCTCTTTTGTTCTTGGAGAAGTCTCCCAAAGATCACTGCTCCTCCAGCGTAGGCCTTGATAATAGTAAAAATGTCTCCCTCCCATATGCCCCAGGCATTTTTCAAACTGGTGTTTTGTTTTGTTTTACTGTATCTCAGTGGGGCTTTTTATTATGCTATCTCTTTAAGGGTAGGTACACAGTTTTATATCGTCTTCCCAGATCTCCCAGAGCAGAGCCTGCTGATTTTGTAAGTTCTAGGTATTAAGCCCTGTTGATTTTAAGAACTCCAATTAAGTCTGTCTGGTATTCAAAGTCAAATGTTAAGGAGATGAATATTCCTAGCGTGGTTCCCCCATGCTTGATGTACATGGTGTGGGCACGTGCTCTTCTTCGCTCTGGAGATATCCCTTTCTCTTGCAGACAGTCCTCGTGTTAGTTTGGCTCCTGTCCCTATCTCCATCCTCCTTCACCTCTTTGATAGTGTTTCTTCACATTTAGCTGTGGAGTCTTTTCTGCTAGTCTTAAAGACTTTTTCTCTGTTCTTTACATAGATAAGGGTTATTTACTCTGAGGTGTATCTAGATACACCTCAGAGTAAATGTGTATCCCTGGGAGGAGGTGAGCCTTAGGGTCTCCTACACTGCCATCTTCCTCAGAACAACATTAGTCCATTTTGGATGTAGGTTTGAGTTTCTGTTGTAGGCCAGCTTAATGAACATACCCTGCAGCTAACCTGGAACATGCACATCTATGACAATATAAAATTGTAGGTCAGGAATTACAGCCTTAGGTGAAAAAGTATTCATTATTAGCTAAACTGAAATTTAAAAAGCAAATAAAGAACACTGTCTTAGCTGAAGAAGTGAGGAGAGGGAGGGAAGGAAGAGATTGGAGGAAGGAAAAAAAGAAGCCTAATGATTTTAAGGAGACAAATAATGGAACCCTTGTAGCACTTGGAGTCCTTGGCCTGAAACTCATTTTTGATCTTGAGATGAGTACCAGCCTTTTCTAAAATGGTGATCTTTCTGCTGTATCTACTCTGACCCATGTTTTGGGCAATGTGCTAGAACCTATCTCTCTAGTTTGTGGTTCTATCCATGGTCTCTATCTTGATGGCCTCATACACTGTGGCCTCTTTGTGCTTTTCTCAGACTCCTATTTACCCACTGGGTCTTTGAGCATATTCACACCTAGTAACTGAGGCATGTGGGAACTTCTCCATTTCATGTATAGCATACATAGCTCATGGACAACTAGGAATATTAATCACCTCACCCCAAAGCTTCTACTTACTTAATTATCTCCCATTATGTTGCTGCTACATTAGCCTGTGCCATTATTGGTAATTGCCATGAATAAAGCTTGCAGTCGTCCACTAGCATACCTAAGGAGTGTCCTGCCAGTATGTTTGAGCTATCAATCTGTATGCCTGAATGTTTCTCATTTTCCTGCCTTGTTGAGGTTTGATGTTATGAGAGGCAAAGGGAATGAAAGCTTCTGCTTTCTGCCCTCCTCCAGTTCTACTGAGATATAATTGACATATAACCACTATATAAGTTGAAGACATAAAGCATAATGGTTTGACGTACATATATTGTGAAATTATCATTATAGTTTATTTAGCATCCATCATCTAATATAGTTGAAATAAAAAGAAAAAAGCAAAACTTATCTTGTATCTTGTGATGAGAACTCATAAGATTTACTTCAACAACCTTTGTATCTATCATATAGCAGTGTCAACAGTAGTCATGATGTCATGTGTCACAATCCTAGGGCTCACCATATGGCATTTTATATCTTTGGACCACCTTCCTCCAATTGTTTTTCCTGCATCTTCACCCCTCTAGTAACCACAAGACTGATCTTTTTCCCCCCTATGAGTTTGGTGTTATGATTTCATATAGAAGTGAGAACATACAGAATTTTTCTAAAAGCCATTACTTTTGACCTTTTCACTTCCCCTTGTTCCCATAATCCACTAGGCTGAAAGAGGCAAGCTTTAGGTGATATATTTATCTATGTAACTTTCTCTTCCTATCCTGAGCATAAAGGTAAACTTAATTGTCTGGATTTCTAGACTTATCTCTTGAGGTGAGATCAAAGAATTTAGAAAAAACTTGTCTCTCCTAACAGTGCCTTTTGTCTTACAGCAAACTTAAAACTCATCTTGCAAATATTGGAAGATACATATTAACACCATCTTTATATCCATTGGAATTCTTTCTGTAAAAATGTTCTCTACTACCACCCCACCTCCTTGCTCCAATCCAGGCAGATGGATGACTCAGGTTACCTAGAGAGATTATTGTATTGATTATCAAGCTATTATGTGTTTCAAAGGCATTCAGTTCTCTGTGGCTTTGAAATGGAATGATTCTGCAAAGCAATTTTGTTTTGCCAGAAGGGGAACTAGAGGGAGACTGGAACTTATGAGAAGAGAGAAGCAACTGAGTCCTTCCTGTGGGCTTCCTATTCTCATCACATTACTTCAGCAGTGGCTTCTAATCTGAATAGTGGCAGTTAGTTCCATTTGTGAGTTCCTTTCCACACTTCCAGAAACAGCCTCATTCATGCCACTTCCTCAGAGGCTTGAATCCCTGCTTTCTAGATGTTTCTTTGAGCTTCCACTATCTTCCCTTTGTTCCAGCCCTATGGGGTCATGGCTGCTTCCTGCACTTAGTATCTTTGTGTTACCTACATTTATTCTCTTTGCCTTCTCAGTCTTCTTATACTCAGCCAATTTATCTTTGTTAAAATCTTTGTTAAAAAAAAACTAGTATAGGGGCGCCTGGGTGGCTTAGTTGGTTAAGCGTCCGACTTTCACTTGGGTCATGATCTCGCGGTTCGTGGGTTCGAGCCCCGCGTTGGGCTCTGTGCTGACTGCCAGCTCAGAGCCTGGAGCCTGTTTCAGTCTGTGTCTCCCTCTCTCTCTGACCCTCCCCTGCTCACGCTGTCTCTCTCTCTCTCCTAGAAATAAATAAAACATTAAAAAAATTAAAAAAAAAACTAGTATAGTTTCTTACTCAATCTGACTGAAAAGTCCTATATACATAAGTACACCAGAGAAAATCATGTTACTATATTTCAAAATAGAAGTATTATTTCAATATAGTAAAACTGTGAGGAAAAATTCATTTACCAGAGTTCCTTTGGTTATAGCATTACATTTTTTGGGAGGGAAGAATACATTAAAATCTACTGGGTGTGAGAAGTCCCTAGGCTGCAGATTCTAGTGTCATAAGTTTTTCTGATACTTGATTTTAATAAAGATCAGAGCTGTTAATGAGAGATCATTTTGTCAGTCACTGGTGGTTTTGCATGGACATGAATGAAATTGCTCTGTATACCCAAGGAGGAAAAAGAGGAGCAGGCAGGTTCATAAAGGAGTCTAGGAAGGAAGGAGAGAGGAGAAACACTCAGATGGTAGCTGAGTGACAAGTGATGTAGCACTGTGGAAACACATAATGAGAAGTGTGACCTCTTTCCAAATTGGCTCTACAAAGTGTTCAGGAAAGCTTATTTGCTGTCTATTGGTTGTGTTCTGGTGTACTTCGGTCATGAGCAAACTTCCAGTGCAAAGTTCAATGTCTACATTTGTGGAGGGGCTAAAATGGGGGTACTTAAGATCTAGATTGTTGTAGTCTACAACTCTGAAGTGGTTCCTAATGCTTGGATAATGGATTTAGCCAAGACCTGGGTGTTCACCCCAAATCCACTACTTATTAGCTCTGTGGTTTAGGCTATGTTGTCCAACATATCTGAGCCTCATTTTTTCTGTAATAAGTAAAATGAAATACTTGGTATAGTGCCTAGCATATAATAACTACTCAAAACTGTTACATACAGTATTGTGGGCACAACTTAAATGTCATTTCTTCTATTTACTGAAGAAGGCTTTAGCCTTCTCTCAGTTTATTTCTACCTTTTGTCAGAATAATATAGCCTACTTATATTAATTTATTACCAATTCTAGACATACCTTGAAGATAATGAAGGTTTGCTTCTAGACCACTACAATAAAGCAAATACCACAATAGAACAAGTCAAAATACTTATTGGATTCCTAGTACACATGAAGTTATGCTTACAGTATATGTAGTCTGTTAAATGTGCAAAAGTGTTATATCTAAGAAAACCCAAACAAACCATACACTTTAATTAGAAAATACTTTATTGCTAAAAGATATCAACCATCACCTGAGGTTCCAGTGAGTTGATCCACTGATCAAATCATCATAACAAATACAATAATGAAAAAGTGAGTTGATCGACTGATCAAATCATCATAACAAATACAATAATGAAAAAGTTTGTAGCATTTTTAAAAATACCAAAATGTGTTACAGAGACACAAAGTGTGCAGATGCTGTTGGAAAAGGGCACTGATAGAGTTGCTACATGCAAGATTTCCATAGACATTGAATTTGTTAAAAAAGAAAACAAAAATACCAAAAAAAAAAAACCCCACAGAGTTTAAACCCACAGAGAAAATCCCCCGCAATTCCTCGGAAATAAAAACAGCAAAAACCTCATGATATCAGCAAAGAACAAAAAAACAAGATATGCCTGTACATATATTTATCATGTTGTTTTTGTTTCCCATTTATTTTTCCTATTAGATCCTGAGTCCCTTATATCCAGAATTCATATCTTTGTTCATCACCTCACTTCCTGGAACAGAATGAAAAGGTTAATGAATCTTTAGTGAATGGGTGAATTTTGAAAAAATAATTTCCTAGGAAAGTTTCTGAAAAAAGACCTTCATTTAGTCAGGTACTTATTTATCATGTCCTATGGAAAGCAAGAGACTTGTTTATTTTTTTTTTCCCAGTGGAGCGCTATGGCAGTGCTCTGCTGCTTCTCTCCTCTCCAAAACTCAGGATACAGATGAGGAAACCTGGAACACTTCGTGAGGCACATGGCTAGTGAAAAAACTCCTGAAAGACACAGATGTAATTCCATACGGCAGTAAGCATATAAGGCATGGAAAGGGTAAATGAGATGAAGTAGGTTGAAGGTAAGTGACTAAATGACCATGACTAAGTAAGAGTGTAAGTGTGTATGAGTGTAATTGTCACAGAAGATAATGTTAGGAATAGAAGTTGGGCACCATAGTGTGGACATTTTTGAAGGCCTACCCAAGGAGTTTGGATTGTATTACCTGTGTTTCAGAGAGCTATTGACTACTTTTCAACAGGGTCATGCTATGATATGACCTGTTTTGAAAAGATGTTGGGAGCAGTGTGTAGAACTGATGATAAAGAAAGCAGGAAGAAGAATTTATTGCCTTCAGCACAGCAGGGAACAAAGAAAGTGAGCTGGAGCTGAGGTGGCAGCACAGGGGTGGAAAGGCAAAGATACTGGGGAGAAATCCCGCAGTGATTGAGAGAGCAAGAAAAACCCAGAAAAGAGTCTTTAAAGATAAGGAGAAAATTTACAGAATTTCAGTCTGAGAAATGAGGGGAAGCGTGTTGCTTTTAGCAACTGGGAAGGCAGGAAAAATCACAAATTAAAGCAAGAGTTTCTCCTTCAAATCTGATGCGTTTGTGGTGCTGAGGTCTTGCAAATGATGGAAATGATAGTGAATGTTCAGCCTGGGTGATTTCACTTGGAGGACGTCAGTACTAAAGATGGAAACTGTGAGCATAGGTCACTAAAAATGATGGCATTGGAAGGTTTATAAAGGAAACTGAAAGATTCTTTAACCAGATAAAGCCGTATGGAGAACTTTCTTGAGAAGAATTGTCACTGGATGACATCATCAGGTTTTTCCCCTAAGGTGAGGGAGAAGATTCAATTACCCTTGCATATTGAGGCATGATGTTTATTCTTTCATCTCTCCATGCAATAAGAATTTTCATTAAGTGACATCACTACTGTCAAATGTCAGAATCTATCATTAGATTCTGGGAGTGTTGAGGGTGGAAGAGACTCATTCTCATTTTGGAAATGGAGGGGGAGAGAGAAGGAAGACAAGGTAGGAGAAGTGAAGTTAGAGGGAACGTTTTAGAGGGTGAAACAAAAATACCTGAGTTTGTCAAAGCACTTGGCAAATGCAGTTATTTACACTGATGCAAAGCCATTTTGGTTTCCTGCAAACTGAATGCTAAGCGTATGGTTTTCCCCAGGCAAACACTGAGTGAAAACCTGGGCATTTTAAACTTGATGCCAATCCAGAGGAAACACCTCAGGTTTACCCCAGAAATGTGTCATTAGCAAGCCCCTCTCGTATATGCATTGGTTTCTTGATTGTGTCCTGCTCTTTGTTTTCTTCAAAGTTGACAACTGAGGAAGAATGCTGAGAAGCTCCATCTTTTAAAATAACTTTACTGCTGGCCGCACTCAGCACACTTGTTTTGGGGGGACATTCAAAAGAAAGGTTTCTTTTGTTCCAGAAGTAAACATCAGTAGGTATGGCAGACACATTTTAAGGTGACTGCCAAAGTGTCCCGCTCTTGTATAATTACCTCCCCTTGTGTAGAAGTGGAATCTGTGATTTGTTTCTAACTGGTAGAATATAGCAAAGGTGATGGAATGTCATTCTCCTAATTGTTTACATTATGTAATACTGCATGACTGGGGAGTTCTAATTTTGAAGAAGCAAATGCCATAATGAACACTGCTTATGGGGATAGCCACATGGTAGGTAGCTACGGCCAGCCTCCAGGAACTAAGGGCCTTAGTCCTACTACCCCTGCAAAACCCTGAGTTGTAGAACCTGGCTGACACTTTGCTTGCAGCCTCTTGGATCCTAAGCAGGGAACCTAGTTAATCTGCATCCAGCCTCTTAAACCACTGAAATCACAAGACAATATATATGTATTGTTTCCAGCTGCTAATTTTTTAGGATTTGTTACATACCAGCTGAAAACTATTCTAGCAGGGAAAGTTATGATTTAGTGATGAAGACCCACAGAAGAAAAGCCTCTGACAGATAATTAGCAAGAAAATCTGAAGTATTTCTTGTGTTAAAATATAAAATAAAAACCGAAGCAGGACATTAGGACCCCGTAACTCATCACTCCAAGCACAGTCCCTTGGGAGATGGCAAGTTTGTGCCATGTGTGCTCAATGAGTGGTAAGAGCTGAGGGACCCATCGCAAAGAGACAAAGGAAGGTCCTTTGATTCTGTCTGTGTCCTGGTAGTCTTTGCTAGCCTGAGCTTCAACTTCTACATTTAATTACCTTCTCACATTGTTGCAAATGGAATCTTATTCTTTGGTGCCTGCAGATGAAGCAGCCTGAAATGAGGGAAGGCATCAGTCCCTCTTCCCACCCTGTTAGTGTTCATTCTATGTCAGAACTTTATCATGTTCCTTGTATTCTCATGAAAGTTAGTATCAGTTGATGAGGTGAATATTAAGTGGCAAAACAGAAGCTCTTTTACTCATGAACTGTTACTTTATCCAATTTTAATGAGGGGCATAAAGCTATGGTCCAGAATAAGTCAGCTCTGCCACCACTAACAAAGGACATGGGTTGCTTGGGTAGTGTCACTATGGATTTGGGGATGAGTGCCCTTATGAGATTTCTAAACAGACTTTGGGATTTTAATCTCTTTGGACATAGAGCACTAGTATTACCTTAATTTTTCAGGTGAAATCTGGATGACCAGAAGGGATAAGTGATTTTTCCATTGGTAAGGAATCTGCCCCCTTCTTTATCCACTAACTGTGCTTGACTGGGGAAAATCATGTGCTTTTGCTGGGTCCCAGTTTCTTATTTGCTAAAGTGAACATAAGCAATCTTACCTGTGAGAGAGGATATTTGGCCAGATGATCTGCTGGCTCTTTCAAAGCCGTGAAATCCATTCTACATTGGAATCAACGGTAGCTTCTCCAGTGGTTTAACACTTCCAAAGCTTACCTAAAATAGAGTCCTACTTACAAAGAATTCTGAAAGCTTAACAGCAAAAGTGCAATCCAATTAGAAAATGGACACAGCACAAGAACAGACATTTCACCAAGGAGGATATACAGATGGCAAATACGCATGTGAAAAGATGTTCAACATCATTGACCATTACAGAAATGCAAATTAAAACCACAATGAGATATGGCTACATGCTTATCCAAATGGCTAAAATAAAAGATGAATTTCTGGCAAGGATGTAAAGAAAACAGATCACTCATACATTGCTGGTAGGAATTTAAAGTGGTACAGCCATTCAGGAGATGAGTTTGGTAGTTTCTTCTACAACTAAATGTTCAGTTAACATATGTTCCAGCAATTGCACTCATGGGAATTTACCCTAGAAAAATCCTTTTCTGCCCAATAGAAAAGAAAGGGCTATTGAGACACCCAGCAATTTGGGTCAATCACAAAGGCATTGTGCAGAGTCAAAAAACCAATAAGAAAAGGTTACCTACTGTGTGAGTCCATTCACACAACTTTCTGAAATTATAAATTAGAGAAATGGAGGACAGATTAGTGGTGGGGATAGGTCAGAAGTTTAAAAGGGCAACAAGAATAATCCTTGAGGCAATGGAACAGTTAGTTGTGTGTCTTGTCTGTAGTTGTGGCTACAAGAAACTCTATAAAAGTGTTTAGAACCTAATACGGATACAGCAATTGAGTACTAGAAAAATCTGAGTAAGACTAGTGGATTGTATCAATTTCAATTAGCATATAGTACTATAGTTTTGCAACACATTACCATTGGTGGAAACTAGGTTAAAAGTATACACAATTTCTCTGTATTCTTAAAATTATATATGATTCTATACTTACCATCTAATTCTTCTTGGTTAACATTATAATAACTCTGAGAAATAGGTGTAGAAGCACAAACAAGGATTTATTAAGTGCTTATTGTATGCTCCTGTGCTATCCACTGCCCCTTCCCTATAAACTTTTGGCCAACTCAGCCAATTAATAGTTAATATTTTTTGTGGCCCCCAGTTAAAACAACAATGACAAATAATAACTTGAATCTTTTTGATATTTGACTGATGGCATAACTAGGCACTAGGAAGTAAGTTGGGGGAAACTTGAGTGTAATTAAAAAATAGATCTCAAATAGAAGCACCTATTTATATAGTATAATATCCCACAATCCCCTTATACTTTTGCCCTGTAACTGTAGCAGCACACATCTTAGAATCAGGGTGGGATGTAAGATAGTCAGGAGCCTGCCACTGTCTCCTTTAACTGTGGGTCCACCACTCAGGGAGGTCACCTGACCTTTTATGCAACTTGAAGTACACACGTGTGAAGATTGATGGACCTCTTGAGAAACATGTTCTGTCTTCAGAAGTAACAGTTAATAAAAACTTCATCTTGGATCACTGTAAAATGCCCTATTAGATGCTAATGAAATGTTCTAAACAACCTTCTGAAATGATCGTTCGAATCAAAGATATTAATAGATCAAACACATCCACAGAGGAATGCTCTGTGCCAATGTTATTCTCTATTCAAAGCACTATGCTATTATTAACTACACCTAACAAAATTTAGAGTTAACATTTACTGAAAACAAAAATCGTTATGTTCTTTGTGCTAGTTCACATTTAGCATAATAGCTGTCAAAATGGCAGCATCTTTCTCCTGAGAACAACCTTGCTATGAGCTTTATTTTCCCAGTGATGAATCCATGAAGATTTTTAAAGGTGGCTAATATGTGAAGCAATGGTAGCAGCAGATGCTGGTAAGAGCTTAGGCTTAGCTATCAGTCTCCCCCAAAGGAGGTCATGCATAGGATACTTAAGGAGTGTTTTATTTCTTGAACATTGAGCTATGCAAATTAGCTTTAAAATGGACATGCATAGATCTAGTGCTTTTGAGACCACGTGCCCTTTCCTTACATGATCTCATTCTTCATCTCCTGCAAAGAAAAGGATAACACCATAGTTGGCATCCATAGAGCACCTTCCAAAAACCCCAAAGCACTTTCCTTTTTGATCTTGAATCAACATATAGGACTGTTAAGATGCCTTCTTTTGGACCCTTTTGTGTCTCTGCACTCATGCTTTTGATCTCATTACCTATTTTTTATTTTCTTGTTGTTAGATTCTCTTTATATTTGTACTCCTGAGACCTGTATCTCCTACCATTTACAACCTAGGAAATGAAGTGTCCAGGGTTGGAGATATTTTGATAATTTCATTTGGAAAATCAGGATGTGGGATGTTGAGGATTGAAGGAAAAATGCAGCCCCAAATGTTGCTGAGGTTGCTGATTACCTAGACTTGCTCCTCTTTTTAGGCTAGCTTAAGATGGAATCCAGGGATGGACTGGCTTTCAGCCAGTTTTTTTTTTTGCAACTCCTCCACCTCCCTTATGCTTCCCCTTCAACTTCCCTTGGGTTAAACTATTAAACATGATGGCACTCATTTTCCTTGGCTTGATGCCTGGAATTGCTTCAGGAAGAGAAATTATCTCTTTGTCCAGTCATTCCCTTGCTTTTAGCTGCAGGACTCTGAAAGCTGGCATCCAGGAGCACTTTTTCTGACTGCCAACTTATCAAATTAGACAGTGCTGGAGGAGGAGGGTCTGTTCATCCCTGCTCCTCCTCTGCGTCCCACTTTTTATTGAATGTCAGGTATTCAAAGGCACTATGGAAATGCACTCCCTGACAAAAGAATTAGATAGCCAGGAAGTGAACTTGGGAATGTTTAGTTATTGAATTAAATGAGTAACAGAACATCAAAAGCTCCAAGCTTGTGAAAGTGCCTATGAATCAGAGCTAAGGAAGTTAAATTGCTTCCATTTCTCTGAAGAAGAATCAATGAAAGGTGCCCCAAAACACTATGTTTTGTGGTGTGTAGCCAAGAACTGAACCAATACTGGACAGATTAAATTAGACAGAAAACACACAGCACAATAAGACACAGGTTATAGGTGTATGGTTTGCAGAAAGAAGATAAGAGGAACAGAAGACCAGAATAAATTTGACTCCTGAAAGAGGGAGAGGAGACCAAGAATGGAATTAGTATTTACAAAGTTTCCAGGGAAAAGAGCTGCTGCAGAAGTGGCATTTACAAATGAGGAGATGGATGATGGTCAGAGGAGCTTAGATAGTAAACTAATTTTAAAAAGTGTCACTACAAGGTAGGAAAACATAAGAATGTATAAAATACCTATTGATAGAGTCTGAAAGGAATCACTCAAAAGCTTCTGGGATTAAATGATTAGATCATTAGGACATAGAAAGATATTGAATGCAGGAAACAAATTCACACAGTTAAATTAAAAAGAATTTTTACATTAGCCTGTATGAATAGCAATTTGGGGTCCATAGTATGGCAGGAACATATCACCTAAATGTCTAAGGGTGGTTATTGGCTAAATCTTAAAATGGCAAAAAAAAAAAAAAAAAAACCCAAAAACAAAACAAAAACAAAAAACCCCAGCATCAATGAGGTGGTCAAGACAAGCTAAGTTATAGCATCTTCATAGTAGAATTATAAAATGCTTAAAAAAAATCACAAGCCTTTGAGTAGGCACAACTGACTTTGATGCAAAATTGCATAGTCTTATTCATCAAATCAATACTTTTTCCTGACTATGTCCAGACACTGAAAAGTAGACCAGCTACGTACAAGCACATGAGGGTGAGTGTCCAAGTATCTTGTGGCAAGAAGTCGTTGTCAAATTGATGAATTTCAAGTCTGTTCTTAGTAATTTCATTAATAATCTGGACAAAATAGAGTATGAGTTTTGGGCACATGTGAATTTTTAGTACAAGCATGGGACCTGGATAACCTTGAGAAAGTTCTATAATGTCACTGAGCTGGTTTCCTCATTGTAAAATAGAGACAACAGTAGCTATTTCATGATACCTGTCCCCATGGCAAGTTATAAACATATTGGGTGAGAGCCTAAGTGAAATGCCTAATACAGTAGGCAGTCAGAGCATGCAACTTTCACTTGATCTTGTACTGTCCTTAGCATGGCCTTGAAGGGATGCCACTTTATTTTTTTATATATTAACTTGTTCTCCTTGATATAGGTAATTGTACAAAAGTATTGGTTAGTTTAAGATGAATAGTTATATAATACCTCATTCAGCTATCAAATAAACATATTAATGAAAGAATACAGATTCTTTATTGAACTAGTTTTAACAATGAAGGACTTGACAGAGATTAAAATGCCAAAGACAATGATGTCTTCAAGAGATGAACTTAACCTGTAGGGTGCTGCTTCAGTAGCGGAAAATAACAGCAGCAGTGATAACACTACTAGGAATTTAACCAAAGGATACAAAAATGCTGAGTCAAAGAGGCAAATATATCCCAATGTTTATAGCCGTGCTATCAACAATAGCCAAATTATAGAAAGAGCCCAAATGGATAAAGAAGATGTGATGTGTGTGTATGTATATACACACACACACACACACACACACACACACACACACACACACACAGAGGAATACTACTCAGCAATGAAAAAGAATGAAATCTTGCCATTTCCAAAAACGTGGATGGAACTAGAGAGTATTATGTTAGGCATAATATATCATAGAAAGACAAATATTATACAAATATCATATGATTTCACTCATATGTAGAACTTAAGAAACAAAACAGTTGAACATAGGGGAAGGGAAGGAAAAATAAGATAAAAACAGGGAGACAAATGGTAAGAGATTCGTAGAGAAGAAACTGAGGGTTGCTGGAAGGGAGGTGGGTGAGGGAATCAGCTAAATAGATGATGGGCATTAAGGAGGTCACTTGTTGGGATGAGCACTGGGTGTTATATGAAAGTGATGAATCACTGGGATTTAACTCCTGAAACCAGTACTACACTGTGTGTTGAATACTTGAATTTAAATAAATAAATTAAAAAAATAAAGATACCTATGGCAACAGGTATATGAAAAATTGACCAATATCACTAATCATCAGAGAAATAGGAATCAAAACCATTGAAATATCACTTTCACATGTGTTTGGATAGCAAGTATAAAAAATAGTAAGTATTGATGAGGCTGTGGAGAAAAGGGACTCTGGTATACTATTGATGAGAGGTAAACTGATATAGCCAGTACAGAAAAGAGTATGGAAATCCTCCATTTCGTGATTTTCCGTATGTAAATAGGTATTGATTATTCTAGGTATTAAAACAAATTTTTTCCTGAGCTCTCAGTAGGATGATCTATACCCTGTTGTTTAAATTAAGACATATTTGAGAATGAAAGTGTGTACTATTAATTTTATGAAGGCAACAGACTCAAACCAGGATAATTTTAGGCAGAGACAGATATGTTAACCTATACATGAATTATTTGGAAGTATATTTTACATTTACCATGTGCAAATTGTAATTATGGATATTTGTGTCCCATTTTAATTAAACCATAGGTGCCAATATTTTGACTTTTTGAGATATTTTATGGTTCAGAATAAGGACAGTGCATCCGTTACACAGGCTTTATTATTAAGCTCCTCAGTTATGGTGGGCCCGGCTTTCCTCCTTCATTCGAAAATTTTTGTAGAATCAAAAACAAATCTCAAAACTAAAGAATCATCTATTGACCCCATGGAAAAAGCTGTTTCTTTCACTTTGTTTCCTCCCTCACTAGATTTCTTCTTTAGTCAACAGAGCATCCTCCAAGGTGAGTGCTCAGATGTCTACTGACTATTCTGTGCTTTTTGTTCACATTTTCTCCACACTTAGCTTTAGATTAGATTTGAAGTACATGGCCAAAGTTCATTATATTAACTTTTTCTTGGTGTGTCTGATTGGTTGTTTTAGAGCAAAACCTTGATGATCCCATACAGTTCCTTAGATAATAGATTATTTTAAGGGACTAATTAAGGATACCAAATCTTTGATCTTTCATAGTTTCTGGTGTGCTAGGAGGAAAAGAAAGCATTTCCTGAGTGCTTACTGTGTGCCAGACATATATGTTCGTTTTGTTTTAATGTAGACATAATTTGAGCATCTGAGCCCCTAAAGGTAGCCTGTTACTCTTAAAGCTTCTTCCCTAGATTGTTTCCCTACCTCTCCTCACTCCACGCATGCTCCTGTAACATTTCTAAATGTTCATGAGAGGTATATACTTAAGTAATGTTTCTTTATTTATATATATGTATTCATATATATATTCGTATATATATGAATAAATTCTGCATGTATCACTATATATGTGTTATATATCATTTTTGAATAAACTGAAAAATGGAGTTAAAAATAAAGTACTTTAAAATTTGGAGCATTAGCTAAAGTGAGCATTTTTTAAGTTATGGCATTTCATGAAGTCATGGATGTCCTTGTTGATAGGATCAAAGAAAGAACTGATCTTAGGAATCAGACTGAGGTTTGATTTCTAGTTTGGCAGTTATGTGGCTTGGTTAATTTTTTTAAATGTTTTATTTATTTTTTTAGAGAGAGACAGAGAAAAAGAGAGAGAGAGAGTGCATAAGTAGGGGGGAGGGTCAGAGAGAGAGGTAGATACAGAATCCGAAGACAAGCTCTGGACTCTGAGCTAGCTGTCAGCACAGAGCCAGATGCGGGGCTCGAACACACAAACCGTGAGATCATGACCTGAGCCTGATGCTTAACTGACTGAGCCACTCAGGAGCCCCTTGGTTAATTTCTTTTAACTTTTTTTTTTTTTTTTTTTTTTATTTGAAAGGGACAGAGCATGAACAAGGTAGGGGCAGAGAGAGAGGGAGATACAGAATCTCAAACAGGCTCCAGGCTCTGAGCTGTCTGCACAGAGCCTGACGCGGGGTTCAAACCCACAAACCGTGAAATCATGACCTGAGCTGAAGTAAGACGCTTAACTGACTGAGCCACCTAGGCGACCAGGTTAATTTTTTGTAGTATCTGTTTTCGGGTTTTAAAAAGGGAAATGATAATTTACAGGGTTGTTACGAGACTTAAATTAAGGTAAATAAAATATATGTAAGCACCTGATACACATGGTATTTATTATTTTGACATTTTAGATATAGCTATTATGGGGATGCTTCAGTGGCTCAATTGGTTAAGCGTCTGAGTCTACATTTCAGCTCAGGTTATGATCTCAAGGTGTGAGTTTGAGCCCAACACTGGGCTCTGCACTGACCGTATGGAGCCTGCTTGGAGTTCTCTCTATCCCTCTCTCGGCCCCTCCCTAGCTTGCACATATTCTCATTCTCTCTCTCTCTCTCTCTCTCCCATTCTCAAAATAAATAAACTTAAAAAAAAAGAAATGGTTATTATGAAATGTTCCCTGAAGAACCTTGAGTTTGTGTGCTTGGGCCTCTTGCCTTGAGCTTAAAATAAAAAAAACAACAACTTTGCACTGGTTTCTTGGGTAGTAGTTTGTTGTAATGTTAAATTATACACTTCTTCCTTTAAAGATTTAGGACACTAATGTTTCCTAGAGGCACCTCCCAGAACTTGTCATTGTAGTTAATTTTCCCCAACAAATATATCTTATTTTGAAAAACTATTTGAGGTTTTTTCCTGGTCTTTACAACTTAATTTTACTCCTGATAGAAGAAAAATCTCCCCTTTCACTGTGTGCAAGTGGTGCACATTTCATGAACAAAAAAGATGCAGTCAAGTGAGAATTGCTTCCTGTTTTCAGCACCAATTTGACCAGCCCATCTTCCTCTGCTCCTACAGACTGTACCTTCTGTCCTCCTGTAATGGAATTGTCTGTTCTCGCTGCTAAGGGCAGCCTCTCCACAATCCCTCTGATCTTCTCAAAAGATCTGTTCATGCCTGCTGTTCCTCTTCCATCGCCAGTGTCTGTGTCTATATCAGATCCTTCCTGTGGGCATACAATTATCCCTTAGTATATATTTTATACTAGTATATATAGTATATATCCCTTAGTAATATTTTACTCATGTTTGTAATGACTCCACACACCCCCTTACCCCCACTGCAGCTCTCTTTCAAAGCAGACTTCTCTGTGGAGGTTTTTACAGTCTCCACTTTTTCAGCTTAAATTTTTCCACAAGTCAGCCCAAGGAGGCCTTTACTTCCCCCTCTCCCTGAAAATGGCTACTGTCAAGGACACCAGCGATGTCAGCATGCCAAAGCCTCTGCGTAATTTTTGTCATCCTGATGTCAGTAGCACACCACCATTATAGACCATGAGCTCCTCAAAGCATTTTTTAACTACCTGTCCTGCAGAGACCACATTTGCTGTTGTCCTTCTTATTCTCTGTCAGCTCTCATTTTCTTTCCCTAGCTTCTCTTCCTATACTGAACTACTAAATTTTGGAATAGTTCAGTCATTTTTTTTTCTTTCTATGAGTCATGTCTAGTGTTAAGTCACTCCTAGCTAGCTTTTTCTCCTTGTAATCTCTCTCACTCTACTTTTCTCCCTCCCTCTCTCCTTAAATCAATCGACTTTTATCAAGTACTCTGTTTGGGGGGGGGCTCCAGACTATGTACTAGAAATGCAAAAATGAATAAGATACATTCACTTTGCTTAATTCATAGTCTGCATTCAAAATGTAGACATGGGAAAAAATTACAATAAAGAACCATGAAAGGACTATGGTATGTACTGAAGGGGCACAAAAGATAATTTTTATTTTCTGATGGATTCCATCTCTGCCTCTTACATGAGAATTTTCCTCAAATGTTCAATGGTCTCAGGCTCACCACTCACTTGAAGGTGATGAATGGAAACCCTGATTCTAAGCACTGTCTGTGTGTGTCTATATGGAGGTGTCTTCTAGACCATTTTGTTAAAAAATATTTTTTTTTAATTTAAAAAAATCTAGACCATTTTGTTGGTGGGGACGATCACTTGCCTATTGGTTTCACTAGCTCTTTTCTCTCTGGTCATATTTCCTTCATGACTTTGGATTATTCTCAATTACCTGTGGAAGGTAAAAGTCTAGTTGATTCTATTCTGGAATCTGAGCTGGGGAAGGGGATGGGGGGTCCTCATTGTCCAGTGAATAGTCTTTGACTAAGCAGTTCAAAGTTGAGTAGCTCTGCTCCTAACTGTGCCTGATACTCTCTAGAATCCCCCACTTAACCCTATCCAGAGAGGAATTTGTCCATCTTTGGCTGAGTTTGGAGAGGACATTTATCTTCTTTCTAAATAGATTTTCAGCCAGTCAGCTCTACCTGTATCTCTTCCTTTCAGAGGTACCATGTAACTTCAATTCTTGAACACTTCTGAGTATGTGCCGATCAGATTTTTTGCTTCCCCATTAACCAGGTTGGTCAGGGCTTTCAGGTTTGCTAAGTCATTTCCTATTCATTCATAGGATTTATAGCTTCTAAAATCTTGATGTTTTCTTCACCCTGTTATCTTTGTCCTTGAGGATCTATACCTTGAAAGAAATTCTCTATTTCCATTTTAGAAGAATTTTGAGAGGGGAAAGTTCAATGTGTGTATAGGATTGAAAAGTGTAAAAAAAAAAAAAAAAGATGACCAAATAAACAAGAGTAGATGAAGTAAAACTGAAGTGGAAGAGAGGAAGCAATCCTCAAGAAGTCAAGATAAACAGGTAGAGGGAAGAATGAATAAGAGATTAAAAATGGATAACCGGCAGAAGAACAAAGATACTCATATCACAATGGCATTAATATTATTCATTATTTCATTTACTCACCTATTCCTTGATGTAACAAAAGTTTCTCTAGAGCCTTTATTAAGAACTCTTAGAGGTGTTATAAACACTGAAAATGTGAATCGAAAGTAAATCAGCCTTTTTCACTTCTATAACAAAAGCTGACATTTATTGAACCCCCAAAAGGCTCAGAGCTTGGTATCTTCAGATTATTTCAACTAAAAAAGATATCTAAGAGTATAGTCAGTCAGACATAGTTCTATGTGATCGAATATTCCTTCTTTTTACAGCCTCTGATAAATTATTGATCCCTACTGTACTATCAATGACTTTTCATACTTTTGTAGGTGTTCTTTATCTTTAAAACCATAACAGATTGTGAATCTATTCATTCATGAATATGTAGTATGCATTTGTATTCTTATACTGATGGGTTTATATTGATAGATAAATAAAAAGTAACAAGGGGATTTTTTTTTCATGTGTTACTTACCCATCCTCACTTGTTAACGTGTAGTTACCTATAGGACGTTTATACAGTATTTGGAAGTTTTGCTTGAATTATAAGTATTCAAGGCATAATGAAAAGCCTTTCTGGTATTGAAGTACCTAGATGGCTAAAGCACTAGAGTTTTAGAATAACTTAGTAATGTAGAATTTGGTTGTAATAGTAACAAAAATAATATTTGTTGAGTAGTATGTGCTAGACATTCTAAATGCTGCACTAGTATTAAATCATTTAATCCTCAAAGTGAAGGAGACTCTATCTTCATGTTAGAGAAGAGAAAGGTAACGCATAGATTCAAAGATGGTTGAAGATGTTTGCAGAGTACTTAGACCATAACTGTCAACATCAGCTTTCACTATTGGATTTGATCCATCTGTCAAAGAAAACCAGAACTGAATGGCAGTCAAAGCAGTAAAAACAGATTTTACTATGGAACTATTGCAATAGGGGAAAATGGATCTTAGGAAAGAACTGGACTCAATGCCAAATACAGCATGGGCAAGTGGGAATTTATAGTCAAGGAACAAGGTAGAGGGTTCAGTGGATATGAAATGATGAAGAGAGTAGGGTAGTTCTTTCCCAAATTGAAGTAACAAGATTCTTGCTGAAGGCAGACCTGGGTCAAATTTTACCTGGAAGATAATGGAAGACCTGGAATGTGGGTGGAGGTTCTGGCTATTCTGATTTAGGATTCTTGCTAAAAGAAGACCCTACAAGGACAGTAACAGAAACCAAGGGTTGAGTCTAAGCCAAGCAGAGAGCTTACAGGACTTAAGTGTGGTCAAGCAGAGAATTTTTCCTATAGGATGGGAAATAAATAATCATCTGAAAGACTTGTTAGAAAAAATGCCAGAAAACATCACTGGTATCCAGGGACTGGTAAACCTGGTAGGTTTTCGTTTACTTGTTTATTTGCTATTTTTAAGATCTGATTTACACTAATGACTGAGTAGACTTGATAGGCATGGTAGAGCTAGCAAAAGGAATCGTGAAACTTTGAAATTTTTCGAGCACTTGAATGTTAGAGAATGTCAAATATCTGTCTAAACCCAGTTTATGAATTGTTGCTGAGATACTCTAATATCAGTGTTTCATCAGTCTTACCAATAGTCATGATTTGCAAGTGAATATCTCTACACTACTGATATTCATTTTGACCTCATAAGCTTGTATTATCACTGTCAAAATAATGAATGGTCATGCACCTTTCTAGCTGGTGATAGTCCCTTCAAGTGCCTGATGAAATCATTGCCAAATGTAGTGCTTTATGGATGAATGGGTGGCACTAAGTAGTTAGCACTTCCTGTAGAACATGATGGTTCTTAGGAATTCCTTTTTAACATCTATTCACAAAAGATAATTTTGAATTATTCCCATCTTTGTCTCTTCTATAGAATAAAACAAATACAAGTTAGACACATAAGCTCATAGCTTGTGTGATGCTTAAAGAATGCATTAGTGGTTTATCCCTATTTTCATCCTTAAACTCCATAAGTAAGCTTATCCTTATTTATGAACTAGTGTGTAAGTAGTCTAACAGCTACATCATCCCCAACAGAATCTAATATTTGTATATGCCATTGTATCTAAACTCTGCAACCTTTCTCTCTTTTCTCTCCCTCCCTCCTTCCTTCCCTCTTTCCTTCCCTCCTCCCTTCCCTCCTTCCTTTCTTCCTTCCTTTCTTTTTATTTTGAGAGAGAGAGAAAGTAAGCAAGTGGGAGAGGGGAAGAGAAAATCCCAAGCAGGCTCTGCACTGTTAGCATAGCATTGGACTTAAGGCTGGATCTCACCAAAAGTGTTACCATGATCTGAGCCAAAACCAAGAGTCGGGTGCTTAACTGACTGATCCACCCATGTGACCCAACTCTATAACCTTTCTTAAATAAACCAGGTCAATTTGTAGACCTTAGAATTATTTGTTCAAAAATTTTGCTAGCCTTGTGAAATTGAGCAAAATTTCTAGCCTTTCTGAGTCTCACTTTTGTCACTGGTTAAATGCAGGCCATGTCATCCTGCCCATCTTAATGCGTTCTGTGACAATTAAAGTAGAATTAAGGCAAGTGAAACGTTGGGCAATAATGATCACTTGATAAATGTTAGTTGTTACTGTCACTGAAAAGTGCTCATTTGCTAATAACCCCTATATTTATTTTGAACACTGGAATATACAAAAATGTTTCCTTTTAAAGTATTCACCTTGAAGTATGCTCCAGGTGTTTATCCTGCTCTTTGATGCTGTATCTCTGGGGTGAGAGGCAAAGATGATCCAGGCTAAAAAAACTATAGCCTGGTGAGTCTGTGAGATCCAAAATATATGATTCAGGACCTTCAGATTATGAGACTGACCTGCTGTCCGCTGAGCTAAGAAGGCACCTTCTATATATATGATTCAGTCTCCCATTGTTACACAGTTGCAGAGGAAGCAGATGTTGACATTATATGAAAATATTCCTCTGTTGAACTGAGTTCTTAAAAAAGATTCCATTTTGTAGCCTCTCCCTGGTCATAACACTAACATCCATCCCCACCCATTGTAAAAATATCTGTACAGGATAGCATTGTCGGATATTAGCTATCATAAACACCCAGAAAATTCATAGAAAACAGTGGAAACCACAAATCTTGGTGGAGGGATTTTAGATTTCGTGACATCCATGAAAGTGTTTAATCACATGAAAATCACTGATAGTGTAAGTCTACCACATGAGAAAAATAATAAAGTGATGAACTTGAAAAGAATTTGGAAATGAAAGGCTTAAGTAGCCCTTAAGTGGCACAATTTTTGTGTGTGAAACGTCTCTTTATGATCATAAGAATCAAGTATAAATTAGTATATCTGTGTCTGAAAAATCACGTTCATATACTATTTTTGTAAGGATACACATGTATCCTTACATGTGTAAGGATGTTACAATGTAAATAAACATTAAATATGAGATTAAAAAGATATTTCCATAACTTCAGTTTTTTTAGGATATAATCCTAAGCAAGTCTTGAGGTCCTAATGTCTTCTTTCTCAACGTATTCACATTAAAAAAGAAAAGCAACAACCTTTATGAAATGCCTACTACCCTTTTGTAAGCAAACATTTCGTATTAAGCTCCTTAGAGATGCTTAAAGGCTATCTGCATGGTCAGAAACAACTTATTCCAAATTCTTCCACATGGTTTATATAAACAGTAAAATCAGGGGGAAAAAATTAAGATTCAGTTTGTTCTTGTGCTTCTGGATTCTTAAATGCCAGCTTTCCGTACTTCCAATTTACATTATCCTCAAATAGATTTTCATCCCTGCCTGAACATGCCAGTTAATATTCTAGCTATTATTTTGTCATTTAACCAAAAAAAAAAAAAAGTTCCAGTGAAGCCCAAATTAAGTTACTGAAATATGAAGTTAAAAAGAAATAAAACTTAGAGAAAATTCTTTCTGAGGGAGAAAAAAAATGTGCCCTGTTTCACATAAAATTTTAATACTACCTTGCAAGAATGTCAATTCCTACTTCAGCTCTGGTCAAGAGTGTGAAGTCATTTCAGAATTTCAGTGTTGATTCCTCCAGGATTTACAGGAGAGAAGAAGAAAATAGCAGTTAGAATAAAGTTTCTGTTAAAAACCATTCAATAGAAAAGAGATGAAGGCAACACTGTTTCAAGGATAAATTGTGTGTTGGACGTTTGGCAGAGGTTGTGTATGGAAGATGAAGTAATGTGGTGGGTCATTTATCAAGGAAATGGTGTCTCCGTAGATTTCTAAAATGAATAGCTTTACCTCTGTGTTCGATGCAGTCCTGTCTTGTGCTATCCAGAACTGAACTCTGTAAGGCTATTTGGTTTCCTTAATTCATGCTCTGGCCTCATCTTTTCTTCTGAGTTTCCTTCGGTTATTTCATTCACTTCTCCAGCTTTCATTCACACATGTAGGCACATGATTGCCAAATTTGTATTTATAGCCCTGTCTTACCTTCCAAGCTCAGTCCCACATTTCTAACTTTCTGTTAGACATTTGCACCTAAATGTACCAAACGCATCTGAAATGCAAAGTGTCTAAACTCCTTTTCTTCCAGCTTTTTTGAAAATAGCTAGCCATGTTCTTTCATGCAGTATCAAAACCGGATTGAGTGTACTTGCAAGTTTATCTTGCTTTACATTTCCAGTTTCACCAAATGCCACCAATTCTCTTTTTTAAAGTAACTCAGTTCAATTCCATAAACCCATCTCTTGGACATGTGATACAGCTACGGCTAGGTGCTAGAAACTGGGGTAAAGGGACAACCTACCCTGAATAAGATTGGAATCTTGTTCTCGGGGACCCTAGAGTCCAGTTGTTAAAATGTGGATACAATTTTCATTCCCAGGACCATTAGAGTAATTGTTTTGCGTTCCATATTCTCCTCCAAAATCATCAATGCTGGTTTCCTTCTGGATAATGCTAATATTCTGAATTCTGAGTTTGAAAGTAACCCTTAATTGGCTCTTTCATACTATAATAATAGTTTACATGCTTTGTTAGTTCACTGTGTGCCAAGATCTAAACACATTCTACCCATTACTTCACAGATCTGTTAGGTAGATATTACTATTACCCCTTTACAGATAAGGAAGCTGACACACAGAATGACTAAAAAACTTGCCCAAGGTTGCACAGCTTGTAAATAAGAAAAAGACCCAAGGTTTGAACCTGGAGTTCAAAGACCAGTCGCGGGACCACTATGCTCTGATGCCTGCTCCACACCTCTGAAAACTGCATAAGTCAAAGGGAAGAAGCTGACTGCCCCCAAAGCCAATTTATTGGCAGGACAGTCCGTTAAAATTTGTGACTTGGCTTAAATAGATGAACTGTATCTCTCTGAGGTTGGTTGCTTGAGAATGTGAAATAGGAAACAGCAAGAACTGCCATTCACACGGACGCTTAAAATTGGGACTTCTTTGCTATACTGTTGGGCCAATTGTGACAGACTTGGGATGTTTTTGAACTGAAAGCTTAAAATTTATGTATTTATTTATTTATTTATTTATTTTAACATTTATTCATTTTTGAGAGACCGAGAAAGATAGAGCATGAGCAGGGGAGGGGGAGAGAGAGAGGGAGACAGAATCCGAAGCAGGCTGCAGGCTCTGGGCTGTCAGTACAGAGCCCGAGGCAGGGCTCCAACCTACGAACTGCAGGATCATGACCTGAGCCAAAGTCGGACGCTTAACCAACTGAGCCACCCAGGCATCCCTAAAATTGAGTTTATAATAGGTTTTAACTTACATTATTGGTTGTAAAATGCCTTTTTCTGATAGTTATAAAGCAATTTAAATGCAATTTATTTATTTTTCTCATCTCTCTTCTTTTAAAAATAGTTTATTGTCAAATTGGTTTCCATATAATACCCAGTACTCATCCCAACAAGCGCCCTCCTCCATGCCCATCACCCCCCCTCTCCCCCACCCCCATCAGCCCTCAGTTTGTTCTCAGCATTCAAGAGTCTCTCATGGTTTGCCTCCCTCCCTATCCCCAACTATTTTTCCCCTTCTCCTCCCCCATGGTCCTCTGTTAAGTTCCTCCTAATCCACCTATATGTGAAAACATGGTACAAATACCTGTCATATCTGTTTTTCTTTCTAATCTTGTCACCTTTTTAATATTTTTCTGCAAATTTTCTCTGGTAGCTTGTCAACTTTTTTGGTTTGGCAATTAATATCTAAAAATTAATACTTAAAGTGTTTGTTTTGACACATCTGTGCGTTCTCACTAGCCCAGATTTAATGATCGAGAATAGTAACCCTTCCTAGATTACTCAGTCCCCCTCACTGCCTGATTTGACTTTACACTTCGCTTTTTTTAATTTCTGCAAACTTGTACCCATTATTCATGTCATAGTTAATCTTGTTATAAGCACTTCACATTTACCCAGATTGTTTTAGCTCATTTCATTTTCCTTTAGATGCTTTTAAATATCATTCTTTTGTATTCAAGATTTATTTTTAGTATCCTTTTTCAAGTTCCTGAATGAGGATATTAGCCATTTGCAACAATTACGTATCTAAAAATTTTAAGGTAATTTTTTCAAAACTCGATTGACATTTCCAAAAATGTCAAAAATTTAATTCCAAAACATGGAATTAAAATTACAATCAGAAATATTTTGAATATTTTAATCTATATAATAGAAATATTTATATGCAAACTAATATTTCAAGTTACATTTTATTCAAATTCAATGACATCTCTGAAAGGAATCAAATTAGCTCAGCTAATCTTGTATTAAAAATTATAAGAAAAATATATATGAAATTTTATTTTTTCTGATAAATATATTTATATTTCATTATGATAAAAGACATATTTTATATACTCATATATAAAATATGTGTCTTTTATATAGTCATATATCTTATGATAAAACATACTTATAATTTATTGCACATATTGAATTCTTTTAAGTGTTTTAAAAATTCCAGTTAGAAATTATAAGGTTATTTGATAAAATTAAGAAAATTGGCTTATTTGCAAGCTACCCACTAAAATAGCTTTCTGAAAATGCATTTAAAATTTTTTATAAACATATTTTAAAATTAAATTGTACACAGTGAATCCTATGGTCAAGTGTCAGTTTTATTTCACTCATTATTTAAGTAGCATTTGTCATAATTATTCTTTTCAAAATACTTTTTTCACTTGACTTCTAAGATACTATTTAGTAATCTGCTCCCTTGCTAATTTCTGGGTTTTCGTCTCTGATTCTATCTCTTCTTGACTTCTAAATACTGGAGTCTTTCTTCTCTTTCTCTACAAAGCTCTCTCCTTTAGATCTCATACAGGTGCATGGTTTTAATAATCCCTCTTACTGTTCTCTTGTGAGCTTGTCTCTTTAGTCCTACCCTTGCTTCTGACCTCTAGACTTGGAGATCCAATTGTTGTCCACTTAGATTCTCTATAGGCATTTCAAATTAAATACACTGAAATGGGAACAGTGAATTCTCAACTCCTCTCATCCAAATTATTAATGATTCTCACCTTCTTGTCCAAGTCATTACTAATTCACACTCCTGCTGTGGCCATTAGCTGATCCCTGCTTCTGCTCTGGATCCTCTAAGTTCTGTTTTCCACAACACAGCCAGAGGAGTAATGTTCTAAGAGCATACTCCAGAGTCCGTATTCTGCAATATTTTTGTATCTGTAGGCCCCACAGGCCTATATTACCAGGTCCCTGACTCTCCCTGCATCTCTAACGTCATTTCCTAACCATGTCCTCTATTTGGTTCCAGGGACATAAAAGTCGTTATTTCTAGAATACACCAAGTTCATCTGTGTCACCGAGCCTTTGTACTTGGTCTTTCCTATGCTAGTAGCACTGTTCACACCATGATTTTCTTTCACATTGTTTACATCTTTGCTCAAATATCCCATCCTTAGGGAGGACTTCCCTGGCTATTGTATATAGAATGGCACTCACCCCTACTTTCTACGCCTTGAGACTGTTTGATTTTCTTGATAGCTATTACCACTACCTGACATTATGCTGTGTATTTTTGCTCTTCTTCCAGTCTCTCTGACTAAGCTTTATGAAGTTGGGGATTTTGTTTGACTCACTGCTTTCTTTAGAGCATCTGGCACGTAGCAGATGTTCAACAAACATTTGTTGATCCATGTACATGGAAAATGCCATTTTCTTGACTTTCTGACAGTGGTACAAAAAGCAGTTGTCAAACTACCAAAGTTGTCCTTATAGCTTTCACCATCTTGTAGCTGTTTTCAACATCATATATACATGATATTGCTTAAAAGCCACAGTGAAACTTTGTACGGAATACAGCAAGGCCCTTCAGACAAATTGATCTCTTGACCTCAAAGATAAATTTTTGTTACCATGGAAAGCTATTTCTCACAAATGACAGTCGCTGGGCTGGATCATCTTAGTTATTGCAGGACAAACAACAACAACAACAACAACAGCAAAAACACCACAAGAAAAGCTAGATGCATCATTCCAGGTCCTAAAATTTCTGAGGAACAAGGTCCTAGCTGAAGTTAAATAGCCAATTTGGCTGAAATCAATAGAATATGAATGTTCACTGGAATTTGCATCATTCTGACCTGCTAAAGAGGGTTTTATTTTGTATTCAGATTTATAGAACTGGGCTTTATATCAAATGCATGATGGTTTTCATTGTGTAGCCTTTGGATATTACATGACCAATGGTGTCAGTGTTCTGCTAGGATTTATCCTTGCCCTCTGAGCACGCCAGACCTTACGTGCTGTTACAGAGCTCATTTATTGTGCAACAGAATCTCCATCGCCAACACTTGGGAGAGATTAAGATGCCTCACAGGTCAGAAAAGTGCTGAATGGAGCTGGTGATTTAATGCTTGAAGGATAGCCTGGGTACTACAATGATGTCTTAACACATTATATTCAAACCTGACTATTTGTTTTGTCAGACAATTTTCTTTGGAAGGAAAAAAAAAACCCAGAAGAATCAATTTGCTTCTGTGTATCTGTATGCTTCTGCACCTTCAGATCAGTGTGGGTGTATTAAAGGGCATGTGGCTAAAATAATAGCTACCAGGGAAAGCAAAGACAAATTGAAAATTTTTAAAATTGCTATTGAAGATAATTGTTTGTTTATTTTAGTGCATTCGTGTTTATATAGAATTCTGGAGGCACATTTTGACTCTTAATCTTTGAGTACTGCCTTTTATGCCTTGCTCATAGCAACATAGCATTGGTTCAACATAGAGCATTTTTAGAGCACTTGTATTATCTTGACCAAATAAACTGATGTTCCATTTGTCCCTGATTTCAAGTCAAGGAGCCAATATACACAAGAGTCAGAATTTAGATACTTTAAATTTTGGTACTTGTGAGATACAATTAGAAAAAGAAGATCTTTCCTTGTCTTTTTTTTTTCTTTTACTAATTCATAGCTGACAAAGGAGGGAGTTTTATATCTCTCTCCTGTTCATCCTATGCAAATTGATGAACATTCATTCCCGAGAGTTACATTCTAACTGATAATAGTACTGTGGTTAAACTTTTAAAGGTGAAGAAAGACCACAATGAGGAAATGAGGGGGCAGAAAAGTCTTTTAACATGGTGACTAAGCAGTCAATCAGGGAATTGTTTTTCGTTTTAACAGGAAGCTGTCTGGTAGGGTTTGGAGTAAGGGAAGTTGGCTTTTTTAGCATCTTACCATTCCTGTGGCCTACATGCATAACCTTAATCCCTCAACCTGCTCTTCTTGGAGTTAGGGCATCAAAATGCTTCTGAAGTGACTATTAAGGGCATCCCTAAGATGAAGAAATGTATGAAGATGAAAGTAACACTGCAACCAACTTGGTAATGCCGGCAGTAGGAAGGATATAGGACTTAGGTCTGATTGTGTTTTTGAGATTCAGTTAATTTTTAATCTGTTAGCTGGCAGGGCTGTTTTATTTGGAGATAAGAAGTGTAGTCTTAGGTTGTCATGGGCATAAGCTTTGGAATCAGACAGGTCATGGTTTGAGAATGTATTCCTATCAACCACTTATTATATTACTTTGAACAAGTCAGTTAACTCTGAACCTCCGTTTTGACATCAGTAGATAAAAAGCATAAGAAGAGTGTTTAAATGTTGTAAGAATTAGGGCACCTGAATGGCTCAGTTGTGTCTGACTTTGGCTCAGGTCATGATCTCGCAGTCTGTGAGTTCGAGCCCCTCATTGGGCTCTGTGCTGGCAGCTCAGAGCCTGGAGCCTGCTTCAGATTCTGTGTCTCCCCCTCTCTCTGCCCCTCCCCTGCTAGCACTCTGCTTCTGTCTTTCTCAAAAATAAACATTTAAAAAATGTTGTAAGAATTACAAATAGTTGAAGAACAGTCCTCCTCATAGAGGCTGCCCTTAATTCTATTTTACTGCTTTCCTGAATTTCCCTTCATTATGCTTTCTCATCCCATCAACACCCTGACATAGGTTGTACCATACTAGGGTCTGTTACCCCAATGTCAGTGGTGACTTGTCCTCTGGGTAAATGAAGCCATGATAGTGTTTAGTTAGGGAGAGGGACACAGAAGAAATCACTTACCTTACTAAACACAAATCTATCAAGATGGTGGCTTTGAATAGAGACACTTTGAGATTATTAGAAAAGTCGTGTGATGAATAAATCAAGAAAACTGATTCTTTCTGAATTTTGTTTTCTTTTTGGATGGGGAGAGTTTTCATTTCAAGGGTGTTTTCAAGGTTTTTAGGGGTATACCACTCTCACTTGAGTGTAGAGACAAGCTTTTTCTTTGATTTTCATTACCAGATGTGAGGCAGATGCTAAGTCTTAAAAGGAGTTGGGGAGGAGGAATGGAGAAATTCAGTTAGCCCTTAAATGTAGCCAGGCCCCAACTGTTGAGTATTTATCTTGTATTTGCAACACCAGGGGACTGAGGCACACACTAGGGCAATCAGAAAGAGAAACCAGAGTGCTAGTTCATACATTCCACAGTATCCTCTACATTAAGTCACCAGCTGGCCTTGGAATTCCCCCAAAACAGTAGATTGCTTATGACCAGCTGGGTTCTTTGTTACATGATTGGTAAGAACTAATGAATCTGTAAGGCTCTGTCTCCCCATCAGAAAGCATTAAAGAGAGAGTACCCACATTCATTACTGTGAAACTCACATACTGAGTTTTCAGAAACCTCTCCTTCAAGAGTACCATTTTGCCCAAGCTGGAAAAGCAAGAACCATATTTAACCCTCCTGTCTGAAACAACTAACTCAGATAAAAATACATGAAACAAGTTTTTAGAAGACAGTGGGTGTGATCGATTGAATGTGATCTCTGATCACATCAGGCAGGATGGGAAATAAGCAAAGAGATGGAGAAAAAAGCAAAATGGACTGATTGCCACAAATATTACCTTGGGAGGACTTCTAGCCCGTTGTGCAAGGAGGGTGAACCCAGAAAGACCCCCTGAGTTGAATGAAACTAGGGTGAGGGGCAAGGGAGGATAAGGTCGCTAGACTTTGTAGGACAGAGTACAGGAAAGAAGGGAGGTGGGCCCAGCAGAAACACACCAGAGATCTGCTAAGGATCCTCACGTATTTATCAGGGAACTGATCATTGCAAACATAGAAGGAAAGTGTTCAAGGCTGGAGAAAAGAACTATCTGAAAGAATGAGAAGTGACAGTCCCTGGAATTGGCACAGGGCCAGGAATTGGTCCTCTTTCCACCAAACTGCAAACACCCTTTATTCATGGGACATTACCTAGAGTAATCAGAAGAGTCTCCTGTCAGAAATGGAGAATGATTAGCCTTAGACTACATACTTCTCTTGTCTCATGCATAAATAAAAAAATAATGCTCACAGGGACCAAACCGTTTGCCATTCCAGAACAAAGTTCGAGAGTATTATCTAAAAGATAAAATTCACAAACACTGGAATCCTATTAAAAATTATAATTGGAAAAAAACCAAAAAACTTGTCCTTAGTAATTGAAACATTAAACAAACAAAAAATCATGCTCAAGGACATCATACCTCTGAGATTGATTCCACTTTATCTTTTCTCAATCAACTAGCCTACTTGATGTTGAAACAATTTAGAGGATCTAGGCCTCTTAATGGTGATGGCTGGCCTTGACTTGGCTTGTCCTGTAGGTCTTTCAAGGTTAATAGTAACAAGATGCAACTAAATTTTTTCATAATTACAAAGAAACTTATTTCAACTCTATAGAATCACATTTATTAAATTTTTCAGGTAGGGACAAATGAAAGATCTTGAGGTTCTTACCTAATTTCGCTCTTGAAGTCTTCCTTAAGACATAAAGACAGAAACACAACCCAACAAAACAAATGTTTGTGTTAGTAGTAAAAGAACTGGTGTAATTGACCTCTGAAAAATACACCTACCCCCATTGTTCTGTAAGACTATTACTTTTCTTAAGAATATTCAATTGTCGGGGCGCCTGGGTGGCTCAGTTGGTTAAGCGTCTGACTTTGGCTCAGGTCATGATCTCACTGTTCGTGAGTTCGAGCCCCACGTCGGGCTCTGTGCTGACAACTAGCTCAGAGTCTGGAGCCTGTTTCAGATTCTGTCTCCCTCTCTCTCTGACCCTCCCCTGCTCACACTGTCTCTCTCTCTCTCTCAGAAACAAATGAAACATTAAAAAAGAATGTTCAATTGTCATGTCTTAATTTAAAACAATGAAACTCCTCATCCTCTGTGTTCTCCTAAATTCTTTTCAATAGGATAAGCTGGTATACTTTGTGGTCCCTTTGATTCTGGAAACTGGTCTAGTCACTTGTTGCTGCTTGATTCCTGGCAACCAATTCAATAACCAAGTCTTAATAGGTAGCTAAGTTTATACATAGAAACTGAGAAAAGGCACCAGGCATGAGTGAGTTAATGGATCCGGATCTTAATTCCATCATGTAAAAATGTAAGTTGCTTGAGGACAAGGGACAGTCCTTTGTCTTTGATGACCTAGCTAGCATTATGATTGGTGCATAACATATTCAACACAGTTGGTAAGGGTCAGGAGAAAATATCAGTATAAGAGCCAACATGCAAATTTACTTTATAGAAACTCGCTGTGATCACTAAAAACACAAATACAGGGAGAAATCTTGCATCATTGCTGACAAAGGGAATGATGCCAACCACATCACAGGATCCCGGAGAAATCTTAGTCTTCCTGGTAGTATAGTGAAAAAAGTAACAAAGGGTCAACTTACATCTCTTTTTCCCCAATTAAATGGTACAGAATTCTAGGAAAAACATAATTTTGGAGAAGACCACAACACTATTTTTGAGGGTCCAAGTATGGAGGTGAGGGGTGCCATGGGAAAATAAGGACTATTTCACTTAAACCTAATTTTAACTTCAGCTATAAGGACTTTCAAGGGTTTCAGCATAGACAGTGGACATGTAGCATTTGCTATAGTAAACAGGAAGTATGTGAGCAATAAGGCACTTCCCTTGAAAATTCAATAATCAGTGGGTGTAACCATTTTCCAACTGAAAAGTGAGGAGCACTAGAAAAAAACAGGTAGATGCATTTAGTCGGTATCTCTGAAGTAGGATCCAGACCACAGAGATAATCAGATGTAGATAAATAGATGCAAAAGTTAGAGAAAAATGTAGAAAATTGTCCCCTTCACTGGTCTGTTCCATGACCTTGCTTCCCATGGTCTTAAGGCTCCTAATGATTTGAAGTTATTTGAACTAGATTATCTAACACTTCTAGGTTAGTATCTAAGAGGATAATTCCAAATACACCTACATAAATCATGAGGGACCTGAAGAAAGATATATTCACATTACTTGTAAGCAAAGATTAGGTAAAAGAGTCCCTGTATTTATTAAGAATAAAAACTGAAATGGTAGAAATGAGTTTTTTTTCCTCAGAGATTCTGCAAGAAGAGAATTTGAAACACATAAATGGTGAAGATTCTACCACAGTTTCAAACTAATAACAGGTGTAGGAAATTATTCACTTACTAAGAATAACAGGGGTTTTTTGAAAAAGATCTGTGTCATAAGTTATGGCAATTTAGAAGAACCTATTTGGGAACACCTGGTTGGCTCAGTTGGTTGAGCATCTGACTCACCTTGGTTTCACCTCAGATCATGAGCCCAGGGTTTAGGGATAGAACCCTGTATTGGGCCCCTCACTGAGTATGGAGCCTGGTTGAGATTATCTTCCCCTGCCTCTCTACCCAGCTGGTGTGCATTCGTGCTCTATCTCTCTCTCAAATGCAAAAATAAAGAATCTATTAAAAATTTTTCATTACAGGCAGAAAAAGAAACTTTAGACAGAATCTACTATAAGTTCTTGTGAAAGGAAACAGGAACTTTTTAGAAAAAGAAAAGCAACAGATTTTAGTGAATTAAAGATCTGGTAGTGCTCAGGGAAAACATTAAGGAGATGGAAAACCAGAACATGCAATTAGTGGAATTAAAAATAACACTAGATATTGTAAAGAGTGAAATAGTTTCTGTTGAAATGGAATAAATGAGGTGTATAGCAGATTGTGAGGCTCCATCTTGAAGAAAAAAAGGATAAATAGGATGAAGGAAAAGAAGGATAATGAGACGAAAGTATTTGAAGACAACAGACATGGAGGACATTTAACAAAGACCTAACACAAGGATAGTTTGGTTTTTCTAAGGAAGTGAACAGAATGAAAGAATGATGACATTTTTAGTTACAACAAAAAGACAAATTAAAAAAAAAAAAACAATACTGGATTTAAAAACCCTGAACAGCTGGTAAAAAGATTCACTCCACCAAGTAAAGTTAATGAAAATTGATGAAAATCTGCACAGAGCAAGGGTTTGGAATTTTGTGAGACCTTCAAGAATAGAGGGAGGAAAAGTCTGCAAATTGATCTCCGTCTTGAAATAATAGATACCCTCTTATAGCCCCCCCCCCAAGATGGAGCAATACCTAAAGTGCATTGAGGGCTATTTTTGTAACCTACCCCCTTCAACTGTATGTCGTAGCAGGTGGTTTTTCATTTATGAAATCGATGAAAATATAGTTTCAGATCAATAAGGTTCAAGGTGGAAGTCCTTTGACATACTCTATGTGGCAAGATATATTTTCATTAACTGAGAAACGATTTAAAGACCACAAAGGAAGTCACAATCTGAGAAATAATAGTACATATGGAAGCTATTTGAGAATGGAATTAATTAGAAGTAAACATGATCAGAAAAGATGCAAATATTATTCTTAAGAGAACATAGAGAGTTTAGCAGAAAAGCAATGACCAGGACATCCAGATGGCCAACAGACACATGAAACGATGCTCAGCATCGCTCCTCATCAGGGAAATACAAATCAAAACCACACTGAGATACCACCTCACGCCAGTCAGAGTGGCTAAAATGAGCCAATCAGAGAGCTCTAGATGCTGGCGAGGATGTGGAGAAACGGGCACCCTCCTACACTACACTGTTGGTGGGAATGTAAACTGGTACAGCCCCTCTGGAAAACAGTGTGGAGGTTCCTAAGGAAACTAACAATAGAACTCCCCTATGACCCAGCAATAGCACTGCTAGGAATTTACCCAAGGGATACAGAAATGCTGAGGCATAGGAGCACATGTACCCCAATGTTCATAGCAGCACTCTCCACAATAGCTAAAACCTGGAAAGAGCCTAAGTGTCCATCAACAGATGAATGGATCAAGAAGATGTGGTTTATCTATACCATGGAATACTACATGGCAATGAGAAACAATGAAATCTGGCCATGTGTAGCAACATGGATGGACCTTGAGGGTGTTATGCTGAGCGAAATAAGTCAGGCAGAGAAAGACAAATATCATATGTGTGCAAGTATAGGAGGATTAGGAGGAGCTTAACAGAGGACCAAGGGGGAGAAGAAGGGCAGAAATGGTGGGGGAAAGGGGGAGAGGCAAACCATGAGAGACTCTTGAATGCTGACAAAAACTGAGGACTGATGGATGTGGGGGGGAGGGGGATGGGCATGGAGGAGGACACTTGTGGGGATGAGCACTGGGTGTTATGTGGAAACTAATTTGACAATAAACTATTTGTAAAAAAATAAAAGAAAAGAAAAGCAATGACCATAATAAAGTTAAAGTTCCAAATCATACTTGACACACACAAAAAGAAAATGTAGGAGAAAGGGAAGAAGTGGATTATTTAACCTTACATAAAAAGAGAAATTCCACTGACATTTTGAAATTGTTTAAATTGTTTTTTTCTAAAACCTGAAAATTAAGTGCTAATAAAAATCACTTAATATGGCTTTTCAATTAAAGAAGCGAAAGCAATACCTAAAAGAAACCAATTGGAAAAAAATAAAAATTATAAAAATCGGAAAAAAGACTCACCTCTTATAATGAGTATAAATTACATAAAGTTAATTGAATAAAATGTATACGATTGGGTACTAAACTCAAATGGAACTCTGTGCTATTAACAAGGGGCACATCTATAACACAGTGCCTCATGAAAACTAAGGTAGAACCAAAAAAATGAATGCAAGTGAACATTTTTTTTAGAAAATGAGAATCTTAAATTTTTTCTTCAATGTTTATTTTTGAGAGAGATACAGAGTGCAAGTGGGGGAGAGGTGGGGGTGTGGGACAAGGATTCTGAAGCAGGCTCGGGCTCTGAGCTGCCTGCATAGAGCCTGACACAAGGCTCTAATTCATGAACTGGGAGATCATGACCTGAGCCCAAAGTCAGACACTTAAATTGACTCAACCACCCAGATGCCCTGCAAATGAACATTTTTAAAGAAAGGCTGCAGTATTTTTAGACAAAATGGATTTTAAAACATGAACCATTAAAATGATTAAAGGTGGAATTGTATATTATAATGAAGGAAATTACCAAAAAATGAAGGTATAGTTTTCACCAACCTTCATGGATGTAATATCACAGCATTAAAATAGATACTAAAAAAGTATTAAGAATGGATGGAGAAACAAGAAAAGATAAATATAACCAAGTAGATATACACATACATAAAGCAGTTTTTAAAGACTGTGCAGTGGAAAAACCTGAGATGCTCATATTCTACTAGATGATAGTGTTCTGATGGCCTATGTTTTTAGGGGTTATGATGAGATGTATCCTAAACACTTCAAGTTGTTCAACTCCTTCTAGGCATGGCAGTTTTGGCAATCAAAAAATCTTTAAAAAGCCAGTGTTTGAAGTCTATTCTACCTCTAGGAAATTATCCTACGGAAATAATGGTAGCATATATACACTTACACATTTGCTCATTCACAAGAGTGTCCCTGTCTTAGAATAAATACATTTGTTTGAATAAAAGATTTAAATGTAACAATTAAACCCTTCTCTGCAAATACTAGAGAAGGTTAAAGGAGAATCTTTATGTAGTCTTGAAATGTGCAAAATAAATATGGGACAAGAAAAGACTGTTTAAGACTTGGGACTTTTTCCTGTTAGTTTTTCTGGGACTCTGCTTCCGTATCTCATCCAAAGAGTTCATTCCCACCCATTCAAAGGGAACTTCCCTGCCAACCTTACCTAAAAGCCTGGTCCCTCCCATGTGGAACCCTACAATGCAACATCACATGACCCTCCTTTTTATAAATCATGCTTGTCCCCGCATTGATTTATAATATATATTTATTTGTTGCTCTCCCACTGGAATATAAACTCAAGAGCAGAGGGGTATTTTCATTCATGATTATACACCCAAAAGATGCTCCTGAACATTTGTCGTATGAATGAATGTGTCAAGTAATGGAACTCAATATTACATAGTGGTTCAAAATGATAATGTAGCTGCATATTTACTCATAGAAAAATTATCACAATAAGGGGTGTACATATATGGATAGAAACCCATTTTTGTAAAGGCAACTCATATTTATATGTGTCAAAAGTGAAAAAGCAATTGGGCTATTTTAACTTGTTTTCTACTTGTTAGTTGTATTTTCTATAAAAGTATGTGTAACTTTTGAGAACAGAAACAAAAAATTTCAAAAATGATGTTGACTGACTTGTTAGGGTGTCTCTGCCTCTGTATTTTGTTCCATGAAGAAGCAAGCCATGTGCTATTTATGTGAAGAGTGTCCCTAAACTATGTAGGACTGTGTTCTGACAGGTTGTTTTTATATCATGTTCTGAAGACTACTCTAGCTACTACTCTTCCAATTTATCAACATACCCTTGAAAGCTTGGCTAAAACAGTTCTGGTAGGAAGACTCTGGAGTGGTACCAGGCTGGACGGGCAATAGTGAAGGTCGCTGTGTTGGCAAGATGAAAGACAGTGGTGTAATATATGAAAGAGCTGAGATTGTGACCAGGAGAAAGTAGAGTATATGTTACAATGGGATGAGATTGAGAGAGAGCAGTGGGCCAGAGAGAGCAGTGGGCTGGGCAGAAGAATATCAGAGGGAAAAGACACAGATACAACTATGGAGAAAGTTAAGGACTGAGTCCTTAGACAAGGGACACTTTCATGAACTCCCCAGCTACTTAAAGCAGCTACTTAAGCTGGGGCAATTTTTTCTTTGCTCTTTTTAAAGTAGTATTTTAAATTACAAAAGTTATACATGTTCATTGTGAAAAAAGGTAGGACAGTGTGAAGGGAATAAAAGGAAAAGTTAAATGCTGCCATGACCGTGATCACTTCTACTTCAGCCTCATCCTTATTATTACTCTCCAGACCCAACCACTTTGTTTTCTACTTCATCTTACCTAATGTACTATGCGTTAAAAGTACTTACTTATCTATCAATCCATCCACATTATTTTATACCAACTATGTTATTCCATGCATAAGTTGCAGCCAATTGCTTTGTTAACAGAAACATTTTCCATATGAAAACACAAGGATAGATCCTCAGAGCAATTCCTGTATTGAATACATGTTCTAAATACATGTTTGCAGGTATGTCTGTTGAATAAATTTCCAGAATTTCTTGGGGCAAAATGCATTTTTATTGATACCATTAAGGTGCTCTCCAAAAACTAGTAATAATTTATTCTTCTTAGAACAGGGTATTAGAGTGCTCAATTCTTCCTACCTTATCTGTACTGGATTTTATCACTCTTCTAAATCTTTTCTAAACTTCCAGGTGAAAATGTAGAATATCTTCTAGTATCTTCCTGTTAAAATTCATACTCCTTTGATTATGAGTAAGGTAAGTATCTCTTTATAGACTTCCTTGCCTTGACTTCTTTTTCTGTGAACTCTCTTCTTCACATTGTTAGCTCATTTTTCAGTTATGCTGTTCATCTTTTTCATTGATTTGTAAGAGCTATCTGCATGTTAAATAAGTAATCTATCATGTATACCTGCATATTTTTCTCCACTTGTCATTTGCTTTTTGGCTGGATTTCTTTTGTAAGGATTTAAACTTTAAAGGAATCAAGTTTATGTTGATGGGACATTTTAATAGTCTAGAAATTTCTATGATCTTCACAGTCTTCTACACTCCTATTTTGTGCGCTCTCACAATTAATGAGCTTCATAACTGGCTAGTTTACTCTCAGACTGGAAGGAAAAAAAAAACTCATGAAGACAGAGTTGCACTTAAACCTAATCTATGTCTAACTGTGGGACCCCTACCTGTCTGGGGAACTATCAAGAGGTCCCACCACGAAGGTCTGAATTTTACCTCTTGGAAAGAACATTAGAAGAGTAGTTCAGGCCAATAAACTTGGCTCCCTAATAAGCTTCTGTTTCTGGAAAGGATGAGAACAGTGACCCTAGGATTGACTTCTTGGCCTAAAGGGAGGAGACATAAAAGCAAATGTTAAAATCTTACGTGTACTGTAGCCTGCTGGAGTGGAAGGCAGTACTGCATGGGTATGAGTTCCTCTAAAAGGTAATGTACGTGTTATAAAAAAAAAATTAAAACTAAAAATTTACCTTATTCTGAGAATATTGCACAGTCTGGATACCTATCGAGGATTCCAGGACATAAGCTTTGTTAGCAAATTTTGAAACAGGGAGCTCAGCCCTGTTAGCAGATGTAGTCAACAGAAGCAACAGTGCTCAGTGGAGGAGCAATGTGAATTTTTATGTGGTGACAGCACCACAGTTTACACTGGCACTGTCAGATGCTTTATGTACCTGGCGGGTGAGTGAGGGGGAATCTTGAGAGAGCAAAGGACAGGAGACTGAGTAATGGACCCCAGAAGAGAGAACATGCAGAGGCAGCTAACATGATTCTGTCAACATCGAGCAGAGTTTGAATGACTGTCATGGGATATCAATAATCTTGAGAAAACAAAGCTGATTTGTTTGAGGTAGGCTTCCAGAAATTTAAATCATTAGGCTCTTGGTGGCCCATAGGAGAACAAGGCATTGGAAAAGAAGAGAAAAGGAAACCTAAGTCAACTCCTACATAACTAGTTGGGCTGGCAGATGAAAAAGACATAAATGTAGTGTTATAAATCAAAACCCAATTGAGTAAGTTTGAAGATCTGAGTGGCTTTAAGTGATTCTTAAGCAGCATCCTAACTAGCACATAAAGGGGGAGGTCTGAGGAGTTGTACAAAATGGAAAGTTTTTATAAGGAGGGGGGACAAGAAAGTTAATAGGAAAATAAAAGACTGTTCTAGGCAAGGTCATCCACTCTAAGGTGGCAAGGCAGGGAATATTATTTAGTGGATTTTTCCATCTTCCTTTGGGGGATAGAGAGGACTGATGTGACAGACTACCTCACTGATAATCTGAGAATTCATGATAGGCAGATTAAGACTTACATTCTCAAGGAAGTTTGAAAATTCAATTAAATTAGATATTAAGCCCCAGTTTGGTGACTTGACTTAAGGGACACCATTTTGGGGACGTTTTTGTTGTTTTTTAACAATACGTACCATCAAGAATTACTGCTGTTGCAGTTGCACTACTAGAGAGTTATCCAAAGAATACAGGTGTGGTGTTTATTTTTTTCTCAACATCTATATTTTTTAGTGTTTATTTTTGAGAGAGAGAGAGACAGACAGAGACAGAGGGAGACACAGAATCCTGAGCAGGCTCCAGACTCTGAGCTGTCAGCATAGAGCCTGACAGGGGGCTTGAAATCACAAACTGTGAGATCATGATATGGGCCAAAGTTGGAAGATTAACTGACTGAGTCACCCAGGTGCCCCCAGGTGTGCTGTTTCAAAGGGGCACATGCACTCCAGTGTTTATAGCAGCACTATGGACAATAGCCAAACTATGGAAAGAGCCCAAATGTCTATCAACTGATGAATGGATAAAGGTGTTTATGTGTATATATACACACATATATATGTATACATAAATGTGTATGTATACATGTATATGTATCCACACACAGTAGAATATTACTAGGCAATCAAAAAGAATGAAATCTTGCCATTTGCAATGGTGTGGATGGTTCTAGAGTGTATTATGCTAAGCAAAATTAGAGAAAGACAAGTATATGATACTTGAGGAATTTATGATACAAAGCAGATGAACATAAGGGAAGGGAAGCGAAAAATAAAAACGGGGTCAAAACATAAGAGACTCATACTCTTATGAGAGCAAAGTGCTGGAGGGGCTGGGGATGGGAGGATGGCTAAGTGGGCAACGGACATTATGGAGAACACTTGTTGGGATGAGCACTGAATGTTATATATAGGAGACAAATTACTGGATTCTACTTCTGAAATCTTTATTGTACTATATGGTAACTAACTTGGATGTAAATTTAAAAAATCACTGCTGTTGTATAAGCTATTTAAAGCATGATCACTGTTACACTTTTGTGTCTGGCTCGAATTGTTTAGAACCTAGCATTGGCCAAGAAAGACCTCACTGAAAAATAAGGCTAACAGATGTTTTTATTTTTGAGCTCTTAGAATTACAGGGATATAGAGTGAGGTAGAGACCTGACTCATGTTCTGAGAAAGACGTGTGTGTACAGAATTACATAGGCAGAAAACTACAAGTGTGATTCTCATTTAGGTCTGTCCTCTATACAAAACAGTGATTGAAACTAGGTTAAACTGGGATTCCTTGAGTTACTATGCACATGAGGGATTGAAACATGTTAGATTGTGATGATTCCTTTTGACATGAATAATGCCAAAGATTCAGGTGTCAGGGTGAGGAGGAAGTTAAATGCTGGCTGTGGACTTCCAGCTGATGGAAAGATTTAAAAAAAAAAAAACAAAACTTCGTAGTTTCTCCAATGAGGAGATGCATAAATTCCTCCTCCCTTATGGCCTTCCAACCTTATTTTGAAAAGAGACTCTCTTAACTAGGTTTGCTTGGCCACTCCATTTTGAAATTTCCTTTCACCTTAGCATGATTGTGCTGGTGATACGGTCATTTGCAGAAGGCGAGTGAGCCAGGCAGAATAGGAACCATTAGCCGTCTCTATCTACATTCCATATTAGCTCTAGTGTGAAAGCACATGTAGAGCTGGTGTTCAAAGGTATTTGGAGCTTTTAGAGGATCTGTCCCGTTAGCCTCCCACTTGAGATCTAGTGTGCATAAAGCAAGCTGCGCTACGCAGGCACTACAGACCTAGAAAAAGGAGAACGGGAAGTCACTATAAGCAATTTTAGGTGTTACGGATTAGATTATGAGCTACCTGAGATCACAGACTGCTCCCCTGCCCCACCGCCAGTCCTTCACTGTGCCCAGTACAGTGTAAACTTTCATCAAATGTTTGATGAACTGATGACCAAATTAATTCAGGGTAGACAGCACCAAGCCCCAGGGAGCCCTGCCTGAAAAGGAAGGCTTAGAAGCAGACTTCTGGATCATTGTAAAGAATCAGGGTGTGACCACTTTAAGATCTCATTTCCTGTTTAGTCTCCATAAAGACAGAAGGAGGGCGGGGAATGATCAAGAAAAGCCACTAAAAATCTGTGTGATTAATTCTTTGTTATAATGACAATGATATTACGGGGATATGCTCTGGGTGAATTTCACATAATCAGAATCTATAGCTGGTTAGAATGTGTCTGCAGTTTCCTAGCGGTCAGCACAGAGCCCAACATGGAGCTTGATCCCACAAACTGAGATTATGACCAGAGTCAAAGTTAGATGCTCAACTTACGGAACCACCCAGGTGCCCCAGGATATACTTCTTTAAAAAGATTAAATTGACAAACCCTGTGGGAGGCAAACAATAAGAGTCTCTTAAATACAGAGAACAGACTGGGGGTTGGTGGAGGGGAGGTGGGTGTAGGGATGTGCTAAAAGGGTGATAAGCATTAAGGAGGTTACTTACTGTGATGAACACTGGGTGTTGATGAATCACTAAATTCTCCTGAAATCATTGTTACACTATATGTTAACTTAGATTTAAATAAAAATTTAAAAATGACAAACTCTTACCCAGATTTGTCAAGAAAAAGAGAAAGGGCCCAAATAAAAAAATGAGAGAAGTAAAAACTAACACCACACAAATGCAAAGGATTAAAAAAGAATACATGAAAAACTGTATGCCAACAAACTGGACAATCTAGAAGCAATAAATTCCTCAAAAAATAATCTTCCAAAACTGAACCATGAAGAAATAGAAAAATCACAACAGACTGATTACATGTAACAAAACTGAGTTGATATTCAAAAAATTACCAAAAAATAAAAGTCCAGGACCAGATGGATTCACAAGTGAAATCTACCACATATTTAAAGAGTTGATAACTATACTCCTCAACCTATTCCAAAAAAATATAAGAGGAAGGAAATCTTCGAAATGAATTCAATGAGGTCAGCATTACCCTATTATCAAAAGCAGGCAAAGATACCACAAAACAACAACAACAACAAACAAAAAGAAAACACATGAAAGAAACCTATTAAGGCCAATATCCTTGATGAGCACAGATGGGAAAAACCTTAACAAAATAGCAGCAAGCCAGGTACAAAAATAGATTTAAAAGATTATCCACAAGGATCATTCACAGGATGCAAGGATGTTTCAGTATTTGCAAATCAGTCAGTATCAGGTACCACATCAACATAAGGAAAGATAAAAATCACATGATTATCTTAGTAGATGCAGAAACAGCATTTCATAAGATTCAGCATCCATTCATGATAGAAGATCAACAAAATGGAGTTACAATGCACTTTAAGATAATAAAGTCTGTATATGAAAACCTAGAAGTCTATATACGAAAACCTAAAGCTCACAATCTCCTCAGTGGTGAAAAACTGAGAAATTTCCTTCTAAGGTCAGGAATAAGACCAAGATTTCCAGTCTTGACACTTTCATTCAACATGGTACTGGATGTCCTAGCCACAGCAATCAGACAATAAAAAGAAAAAAGAGGCTTCCATATTGTTGAAGAAAAAGTTAAATAATTATTTGTAGATAATGTAATACTCTACATAGCAAATCTTAAAGACCACCAAAAAACTACTAGAAATAGTAAATGAATTTAATAAAGTTGCAGGATACAAAATTCTCAGAAATTGGTAGTGTCTCTAATATTAAAAATGAAGTCAAAGAAAAATGGGAAAAAAAAACTCAGCAATGTTTACAATTGTACCAAAAAGAATAAAATACCTAGGAGGAAACCTGGGTGAAAGATCTTACTCTGAAAACTACAAAATGTTGATGAAAGAAATCAAAGATGATATAAATTAGTCTATGCTCATGGATTAGAAAATATTGCCATAATGTCCACATTACTAAAAGCAATCTACAGGTTCAATGCAATCCCTGCCAAAGTAACAGCATTTCTCATAAAACTAGAAATAATCCTAAAATTTGTATAGCACCATAGAAGGCCACAGATAGCCAAAGCAATTCTGAGAAAGAAGAGCAAAGCTGGCACAAAAATAAGCACAGTGATTAGTGGAACAGAGACCCCAGAAATAAAACGCATTTAGGTCATTAATCTATGACAGAAAAAGGAAAGAAAATACAATGGAAAAAGTCTTTTCAGTACATGGGGCTGGGAAACTGGACAGCTCCATGTAGGATGAAACTGGACTACTTTCTAACAACACACACGAAAATAATAGATTAAATATCTAAATGTGAGACCTGAGACTAAAAATCCCAAAAGGAGAACATAGACTGTAATTTCTTTGTCATTATCCATACCAACATTTTTCTAGATATGTGTCCTAAGGTGAACAAAAGCAAAAATAAACTCTTGGGAATACATGAAAATGAAAAGTTCTGAAAAGCAGAGGAAACCATCAAGAAAACACAAAGACCACCTACTGAATGGGAGAAGATATTGGCAAATCATATTCATTTAGAGGTCAATATCCAAAATATAAAGAACTTAAACCACCGAACATCAATAAAACAGTCCAATTAAAAAATAGAGGACTTGAATAGATAGTTTTCCAGAGAAGACCTACAGATGGCCAACAGACAAATGAAAAGATGCTCTACATCACTAATCATCAGGGAAATGCAAATCAAAACTACAGTAAGATATTACTTACATCTGTTGGAATGTCTAAAATCAAGAAGGCAAGAAACAGAGGCAAGATGGCGGAGAAGTAGGGAGTTCCATATATTTCACTGGCCCACATCTCTCAAATGGAGAAGGCCTAAAGCCATAGGAACCCTTACAGAATCCAGGAATTTGGGAGGAAAAAGAGACAGAGTCCACTGAGAAAACAACCTTATAGCATGAGTGCAAATTGGGGATGATAAAAATGGGCCAGGACCTGGAGACACAGAGGGAGAGGAGGGAGCCCCAATTCGGGGAGCCATGGTGAGTTGAGGGAAAAAGGGAGTGGTTGAAACTGCTCAAGGAACTGTCCTTGTCCCTGGAGAAGAGAAAAACCCAGGCTTGGGACACAGAGTGATCCAGTTTCCAGCTGTGCAGCTGACATTGAGCTGGATGCCCTAGTTCCAGGCGACACCAGGAGAAACTGCTCCTCTGCTCGCCAGCGCAACACAGAGGGGAAGCGGCACACCTGAAGCCACTCTGCCACTCTTCTAGCACTGCTTGATCCCCAGTGGGAGGGCGACCTGCTTGAAAATACTCAGAGGGACTCGGCCTGCGGGTTTATCTCTGGCAGTATCAATGGGGCGTATGGACTAAGATCTGGAAATGAGGCATGGCCTGGAATACAGAGCACAGCCCACATTGGCTACATCTGTGGCACAGGGAGATCGAACCCTAAGACGGTACCTCAAGAAATAAGCCAAAGTACACATGGTGGAGAGTCCCAATACCACTATGAGTAGGGAAATAAAATAACTCAACATGAGAGACCAAGAGACACCATTCAAAGAACACTTCCTGAATGGACAGGCTCCAGGACAGTCAAAGAGCCTTCTTTAATACAGAAGTTCTCCAAGGTGCAGAGCGCATAACAAACTTTTAAAACTAACAAGAGACAGAAAGCTAGCCAAAATAACGAAATGGAAGAACCCTCCTCTAAAGAAATGACAGGAAGAAATGACAGCTAAAGAACTGCTCAAAACAGATATAAGCAACATATAGGAACAAGAATTTAGAACAATAGTCATAAAATTAATTGCTGGGCTTGCAAAAGGCATGGAAGATATCAAAGAAACTATTGCTACAAAGGTTATGGAGCTTAAAAATAGTTGTGATCAATTAAAAAATGCTGTAAGTGAGATGCATAATATGGAGGCATCCAATGCACAGATTGAAGAGGCAGAGAGGAGAATAGGTGAATTAGAAGACACAATTATAGAAAAAGAGGAAGTGAGAAAAAGATAAACGGATCCAGGTGCATGAAAGGAGAGTTCAAGAATTGAGTGACACAAACAAATGGAACAATATCCATATCATAGGAATTCAGAAGAGGAAGAGAGAGGGAAAGGTGCTAAAGGAGTCCTTGAACAAATTATAGCAGAGAACTTACCCAATCTGGGGAAGGAAAGAGACCCTGAAATTCAAGAGGCACAGAGAACTCCACTCAGCCATAATTTGAACTGATGTATGGCACGATATATCATAGTGAAACTGGCAAAATATAAGGACAGAGAATTCTGGAAGCAGCTAGGGATTAGAGGGCCCTAACATACAAAAGGGGAGGCCTATCAAGGTAGTTATGGGCCTATCTACTGAAACTTGGGAGGACAGAAAGGAATGGCAAGAAATCTTCAATGTGATGAACAGAAAAAATATGCAGTCAAGAATCCTCTACCTAGCAAGCCTGTCATTCAGAATAGAAGGAAAGAGAAAAGTCTTCCTAACTACATTGTACTCCAGGCCTACTACAAGAAATTAGAAAAAAGCAAAAGTACAAAATCTGATGGTCCACCTAAAGGATCTAGAAGGAGAGAAACAAGAGCACCCAAACCCAGAAGGAGAAGAAAAATAATAAATATCAGGGCAGAAATAAGCAATATAGAACCCAAGAAAACAGTTCATCAGATCCACGAAACCAAGAGTTGGTTTTTTGAAAAAATAAAATTGACAAACTTTCTAGCCAGGCATCTCAAAAAGAAAAGAGAGAGTACCCAAAGAGACAGAATCATGAATGAAAATGGACTTACTACAACTAACCCCTCAGAGATACAAGCAATTGTCAGGGAATACTATGAAAAATTATATGCCAACAAACTGGACAACTTAGAAGAAATGGACAAATTCCTAAACACACACGCAGTACCAAAATTCACCCAGGAAGAGAAAGAAAATCTGAACAGACACATAACTAATGAAGAAATGGAATCAGTTATCAAAAATCTCCCAACAAATAAGAGCCCTGGGCCAGATGGCTTCCCTGGGGAATTCTACCAGACATTTACAGGAGAGTTAGTATCCATTCTTCTCAAGCTATTCCAAAAAACAGAAATCGAAGGAAAACTTCCAGACTCATTCTATGAAGACAACATCACTTTGATTCCCAAGCAGACAGAGACCACTAAAAAAAGAGAACTACAGGCCAAGCCAATATCCTTAATGAAGACGGATACAAAAATTCTTAACAAGATACTTGCAAATCGAATTCAACACCACATAAAAAGAACGATCCACTATGATCAAATGGGATTCATTCCTGGGTTACAGGCCTGGCTCAATATTCACAAATCAATGTGATGCATCACATTAAGAAAAGAAAAAATAAAAACCATATCCTGTCAATAGATGCAGAAAAAGCATTTGACAAAATACAGCATCCCTTCTTAATAAAGACACTCGAGAAAGTTGGGATAGAAGGAACCTACTTAAACATTGTAAAAGCCATCTATGAAAAGCCCTCAGCTAACATCATCCTCAATGGGGAGAAACTGAGAGCTTTCCCCCTGAGATCAGGAACACGACAGGGATGTTCTCACCACCCTTGTTTAGCATAGTGATGGAAATCCTAGGATCAGCCATCAGACAACAAAAGGAAATCAAAGGCATCAGAATTGGGAAGAAGAAATCAAACTCTCACTTTTCGCAGACGGCATGATACTCTACATAGAAAACCCGACAGACTTCACTAGAAGCCTACTAGAACTGATCCATGAATTCAGCAGAGTTGCAGGGTACAAAATCAACATACAGAAATCGGTTGCATGTTTACACACCAACAATGAAGCAACAAAAAGATAAATCAAGCAACTGATTCCATTCACAACTGCACAAAAAAACATGAAATACCTAGGAATAAACCTGATCAAAGATAGAGGAGATCTGTATGATGAAAACTATAGAAAACTTATGAAGGAAATTGAAGAAGACACAAAGAAATGGAAAAATATTCCATGTTCATGGATCAGAAGAATAAATATTGTTAAAATGTCATTAGTACTAAAAGCAATCTACACATCCAGTGCAATCCCAATCAAAATGGCACCAGCATTCTTCTCAAAGCTAGAACAAACTATCCTAAAATTTGTATGGAACCACAAAAGACCCCAAATAGCCAAAGTCATATGGAAGAAGAAAACCAAAATGGGAGACATTACAATGCCAGACTTAAGCCTCTACTGCAAAGCTGTAATCATCAAGACAGTGTGGTATTGGTACAAAAACAGACACATAGACCAATAGAATAGAATAGCGAACTCAGAATCAGACCCACAAATGTATGGCCAACTAATCTTTGAAAAAGCGGGAGAGAGTATCCAATGGAAAAAAGGCAGCCTCTTTAACAGATGGTGCTGGGAAAACTGGACGGTAACATGCACAAGAATGAAACATTTTCTCACACCATACACAAAAATAAACTCAAAACGGATAAAGGACCTGAGTGTGAGACAAGAAACCATCAAAATCCTAGAGGAGAAAGCAGGAAACAACCTCCTTGACCTCAACCACAGCAATTTCTTACTTGACACATCCCCCAAGGCAAGGGAATCAAGAGCAAAAATGAAATGTTGGGACTTCATCAAGATTAAAAGCTTCTGCACGGCAAAGGAAACAATTCACATAACTAATAGGCAACTGATGGAATGGGAAAAGATAGTTGCAAATGACATATCAGATAAAGGGTTGATATCCAGAATCTATAAGTAGCTCACCAAACTCCACACCTGAAAAAACAAACCACCCAGTGAAGAAATGGGCAGAAGACATGAATAGACACTTCTCCAAAGAGGACATCCAGAAGGCCATCAGACACATGAAACGATGCTCAATGTCTCTCATCATCAGGGAAATGCAGATCAATACCACACTGAGATACCATCTCACGCCCATCAGAGTGGCTAAAATGAACAAATCAGGAGACTCTAGATGCTGGTGAGGATGTGGAGAAATGGGCACTCTCCTACACTGTTGGTGGAAATGTAAACTGGTACAGCCCCTCTGGAACACAGTATAGAAGTTCCTCAAAAAATAATTAACAATAGAATTCCCCTATGAACCAGCAGTAGCACTGCTAGGAATTTAACCAAGGGATTCAGGAGTGCTGATGCACAGGGGCACATGGACCCTAATGTTCATAGCAGCACTCTCCACAATAGCCAAAACATGGAAAGAGCCTAAGTGTCCATCAACGGACGAATGGATCAAGAAGATGTAGTTTATAAGATGGAATACTACATGGCAATGAGAAAAAATGAAATCTGTCCATGTGTAGCAACATGGATGGACCTTGAGAGTGTAATAAGTCAGGCAGAGAATGACATATACCATATGTTTGCACGTATAGGAGGATTAGGAGGAACTTAACGGAGGACCAAGGGGGAGAAGAACGGGGGAAATAATGGGGGAGAGAGGGAAACCATGAGAGACTCTTGAATGCTGAGAATAAACAGGACTGATGGGTTTGGGGGGACGGGGGAAGATGGGCATGGAGGAGGACTCTTGTGGGGATGAGCACTAGGTGTTATATGGAAACCAACGTGATAATAAACTATTTGTAAAAATAAATAAAAAGTCAACTGAAAAAAAAGGTAATTGATCTATACAATGAAATACTACATGGCAATGAGAAAGAATGAAATCTGGCCATGTGTAGCAACATGGATGGAACTGGAGGGTGTTAGGCTGAGCGAAATAAGTCAGGCAAAGAAGGACAGATACCATATGTTGGCACGTATAGGTGGATTAGGAACTTAACGGAGGACCATGAGGGAGAAGTAGGGGGGAAGTAGTGGGAGAGGGGGAGAGAGGCAAACCATGAGAGACCCTTGAATGCTGAGAACAAACTGAGGGCTGATGGAGCTGGGGGAGAGGATAAGGGGGATTATGGGCTTGGAGGGGGGCACTTGTGGGGATGAGCACTGGGTGTTCTATGGAAACCAACTTGACAATAAACTATCTGGGAAAACAAGGGAAAAAAAGACAAGAAACAAATGTTGGCAAGAAAGTAGAGTAAAAGGAATCCTTGTGTACTGTTGATGGGAATGTAAAGTAGCGTGCCACTGTGGATACCAGTATGCAGGTTCCTCAAAAAGTTAAAGATACACTATGATCTAATAATTTCAGTACTGGATGTTTACTCAGGGAAAATAAAAATGCTCATTTGAAAAGATACATGTACCCCGATATTAATTGCAGCATAATATACAATAACCAAGGCCTGGAAGCAACCTAAGTGTCCATCAGTAGATGAATGGATAAGGGAAATCTGGTATATATGCAATGGAATGTTACACAACCATAAAAGAGAATGAAATTGTGCCACTTGCGACTGCGTACATAACCTAGAGGATATAATGCAAAGTGAAATAAGTCAGAGAAAGACAAATCCTCATGATACATAGATGGAATCTAAAAAAAATAAAAAGCAGAATTGAGTTATAAATAGAAAAAACTAGTGGTTGTCAGACGAGAGGGGGATGGCGGGGTGGGCAAAATGAATGAAGGACAGTGGGAGGTACAGGCTTCCAGTTATGAATGTGACATAGGAATAAAGGGCACATCATAAAGAATACAGTCACTGATATTTTAATAGTGATGTAACAGGATGGATGACATCTATACTTGTAGTGAGCATAGCCTGATGTATAAACTTGTTAAGTCACCAAGTTGTACACCTGAAACTAACATTGTATGTTAGTTGTACTCAAATGGTATAATTAATAGTTAAGGGCTCAGGTCATTAAGCACGTGGATTAGATATTTCAAGTGCTAGCACTGGAGTCAAAATGCCTGGATTCAATTCCAAGCTCTAATATCACCTGCTTTGGGTTCTGTGCCATAATTTTTCATTTTCTAAGCTTCCTGATAACCATCGTTACCACAGTGTTTCTAATTGCATAGAAACCTTTGTAGGGCAGTTTGGAACATTGCCTGGCATATAGTGAAGATTTTATTGGTATTAGCTGTTAAAAATGGATTGCTTGAAATACATTAGTACATTTTTTTGATAAGGGAATATAATGGTCCATTGATATTTTCTCTCACAAAATAATCTGCTGAATAGGAAGGAAAGAAAAACCACAACCAAGACTTCGCCAGCATGAATGATGCTATTTCTGCCCTGATTTTGTTCATGAAGCAGCTTCGTCTCTCATATCAAGGAATCAGGGTTTAAAAGCCCATCAAGGTGGGGAAAGGTCAAAGTGTAGCAAAAATAGAGGATGCCTAACTGAAATTGAATTTCAGACAAACAATGAATACATTTTTTCCCACATAAGTGTGTCCCACGCAATGTTTGGAACGTGCTTATCTTTTAAAATTTTTTGTTGCTTATTTGTAATTCAAATTTAAGCCCTCTGTATTTTATCTGGCATCATGAACACATGTGATTCTAAAGAACCTGGGCAGTCTGTCTTTGCACGTCTTTGGGAGGCTAACCTCCCAAATAGAGTTCTGTCCATTCTGAAACATACTTTATTCCTGTCCCTGCCTACATCCCAAATTTTTTTAAAAAAATGTACACATTTAAAATACAGTATATTTCATTTTGTAGTAATGTGGGATAGACTTAGAACTTACTGATTTTTGGAAAATTGTAATACTTAGTATGAGGAATTGGTAAGTATGTCCTAGGCAAATAGATGGTTTATACCCTACAATTTACTAAACAGTTTACTATAGATGAGAAGAAACTGATTTTTACATAATTTGTGCTGGTACTCTGCATTGTCAATATGTTTAATATGAGTTTGTACAATTATGCTGTTCAGAATCCTCAAACTGTATAGAAATAATCATGGAAGTTCACTTCTATGATTGTCTGAAAAGGGGCTATTATGTCTTAATGAGGAAAGAAAGCCAGCAGTCCAGAGAAACAGCCTGATTAAAGAAAAATTGTTGACTACATGGTCGTGTTAGTAGCATTTTGTATTTTGTTGGCAACTTTTCGAAGAAGTGCTCTAAATTGGGTCAGAGTAATGGTAGAGAGAATAAAGATCACATGTTTATATTCCCATAGTGTTTCTTAATATATTGTTATCAGAAAAAAATGTAAGTTTCAGTGCTTCTACATCAGAGTCAGAAATACTTGCTACAATTTCTCTCTTTTCTCTTGGATACTTTTCTGATGGCAAGGCGGCCTCGCAGATGTTCTTTCCTTGTACTTCTTCCTTTTTCTTTAGACCTTGAATCAGCCAGGTTTCCAACAAGTGAACCTTTCTTTATCAAGGAATGTGTGTGTTTGTGTCAAAGGATGGTACTTTTGTAAGTTAAAGAGAATAATTTAGTTCTTATTTCTACTTGGGCTTATTTCTGAAATCTAGCACAACACCCACAAAATGGAGAAAATAGAGTGGCTGCAAGAGAAAAAAATAAAAAAGAACAGCTTGGTTAAAAGGTTGATGAGCTTGCTTGGGCATGGTGTGTTGAGGGAGAACCTCTGAAATCCTCTGCCAGGATCCCAAACAAGGCAGAGATGTTACAGGAATCAAGCAAGACAGAAGGACAAATGGGAGATTTGGCCTTTAAAATACTGTGCACTTTTCCTAAGAAATGAAACAAAACCAAGAAATCATAATTGACAACTTTCCCTGCCTACCACATTTTTTTTTTCTTAACAAATTCAAGGGTCACTGTGCTTAAGGGTATGTCAAAAACAGTACTGCATCACACTGTGATCAGTGCCATCTCATATTTTGATGAGTCTGGGATACAAAGGAAAAGATGTAGGTAATGCCTGTCTCTACCATCATAATTCGGTGCACATCTATGGCACCAAAAAACTCCGTCTTGTAGCACTGGTTCTATTTTTCAGTTTTGCGGGGCTTCTTAGAATGTCAGGGATTATAATAGACATATCAAATGGAAGAAAAACTGAGTTATTTAAAACTCAAATGTGGGCTTGTGGGAGAATTCTTTTTCTTCTTTTAAAATTGTTTTCTCCTCTCTCAAATTCAGGGCAGGAAACAGGAGGAAGGCAAGGCTCTGATGATAGGACTGTGAGCTTGCAATTCGGCTTTTCCTTTAATATGCCTCCTGGCCAGTCTTCCGCTATAATAGCTTCCAGCCTGTTTGGAGAGGAGTGTTTCTTCCCACTCCTGATGCTGCTTCTCTGGTAGTTGCAGCACCAATAGGATTTCGTCTTCACCTGCTTCTACTTCCTCATGCAGGTTCTCTAGAGATGTGACAATCTCATGGGAATTTGGCAAGGAGAAACTGGACATAAACGTTTTCATTCCTCCTCTTCCCCCTTTCTCTTGGGATCAAATCTGCTCACAGAGCACATCTGCTCTTATTTACCTGGTCAGTTTTGCTGTAAAGGTTAGGAAGCTTATGGTTACAACTTGGAAGAGGAAGTCTGTATATTTAAGGCATTTAATGGAGGAAACTTAGCTTCCTATCGATATAAGCCATCTTCCCTAATCTCTTCATTATAATGGTGTTTTTGTACTTGTCTGATTACACTGCAACTTTCAATTGGTTCTGAACCTCTGTAAAGGAGAGAAGTATTACTTATTGAGCCCACCTGTGCCTCAACACAGTTGTTCAGTGCAGTTCCATGTACCCAAAAAGCATGCCAACAGTAACATGAGATTCAGAAGGAACTTAGCAAATGAAACATCTGGTCAGCATATGAAAAAAGACTGTTAGGTTTTGGAGAGTAATTCATAGAGCTGGTAAGAAGGATAGAGATTACCTTCAGAGCCCAATGACCAAAAATGACCTGCAGGCATTTCCTGAAAGTAAACATTCTCCTTTATCATACACTTGGATACACTTGGCATTAGACTGACCAATAAAAACAGATATTAACATTTATGATAAGGTAGGTAATTATCAATATGAATTTTTTCCTTTTAATCCTTACCACCAGCCTATTAAGTGCTATTTTTGCTCATTTTACAAATAAAATGGAAGCAGGATAAAAAAAAAACTCATGCAGGGTCACAAATAGCAACTGTTTAATGGATGGTAAATGGTGGGGCCAGGTCTTACAGCAAGGTACAGTGGCTTGGCTAAACTGTATTTTGTAGGTCCTCCATTTTTTTTTCAAAGGATATAAAAAATGTTCACTTACAAAGCCAAGGTGTAATATTACCAAGTCCTTATTTTTTCTTCCTGATTGCTCTTTGGTGTCTTTTGTCAGCCCAGGAGCCATAAAGCTTCCTACAGAGAAGTTGCAAGACAATTGAAATTTGAAAGGGAAAAGTGAATCAATTTAGAGATATTGTAGGGCAGGGCAAGAAAACCAAATCAGAAAGCCATGAAACCAGGAGCTGGGAATTGTGCATAGAACAGAGACAAAATTGGGAAAGAACCTCTCCCCATCCTCCCTGCCTCCCACCCAAGCAATGAGATCTTTTACTGAGTCTTCTAGTGCAAGGAGAATCAACCCCAAATGTTCTTTGGAAAGAAAAAGACAACTAAATTTTGTTGCATAATGTTTTGTCAGAACAGCTTCATAAACAGACTGTGAAGTTTCTGGAGCAACAGCAGCATGGCAAAAAGATACCAGTTTTGGTGGCATGTGTATAATTTGCAGCAAAGAATTCATGGAAAACACAGCTGTCTTTTAGCTCCATGTGACTAGAAAGCAAGCCTTCAAGATTTTACCATTGGGAAATTGCATGCCACTTTATGTTGAGAAAAAGTAGGCAACTTGCAGTATGAGTGCTGAGATCTCTGGAGACCAGCAGATTACATGATGAAGACGTAGCATTGTAGGGTTAGTACAACGAGTCTAAACCATTGGCTGATTCTGCATTGTTAAATATTCAAAACTTGGAGAATCTTGACAAGACACTGCCGTGGGAGATAGTCATAAATTGTTAGATGTTTAGGAAGGTGACCAGAGCCATCACAAAGAAGTTCATCTCTGCTGTAGACTGCTTTATGAAAAGAAAAAAAAAATGGGAGAAAGGGAAAAGTTAAGTGTCCACTTGAAGGGTGTACAAATATTTTCATCTCTCAAAAGAAACTCTAACGTGGATTTTATTTATGTCATAGGGATATTCATTATGGTTCAGTGAGATATTATAAATGCCTTGAAACCAAAATTGAATCAAGGATGGCACAATAAAGCTAAAAGATCCTTTCTAAAAGACACACATGGGAATACATTTCATATGAACTTTTTAGTCTATGGAAATGAGGTTCTTTGTTGACAGTGCTGGCAGTGATGATGACCTCATTGCTCAGAAACAGAATGAAGTTAAGCCCAGCATCAGGAAAATGACCTCCAACTGCAGCATATGAAACCAAGCTACTCCAGAATCCATTGAAGTCTGTAGTTGGGTGTTTGGTAGGGGTTTTCCTAAAAGACAGGTGGACAGAAGAGTTTAGACTTGAATGATGGCAGATGATTAGTCTTTTAAGAAATACAGATTTAAAAGTTAAGTGTTGTTTTTAAGGGTATCAAGTGAAAGCATACTATCCATATATCACAAAGCACTGATGAACCACAAGTTTGGACAAGAGCTCAGGTATAACTGAGGCCAAGTCAGAGCCCAGATTTCAGGTGCCCAAAGGAGTGAGGATATTTTGAAGACTTGATCTAATCCTTATCATCTTGCCCCTTAAGGAAACCTTGTTCTTGAAGGAGTGATTAGACAGGTCATAACTCATAATGCAAGGGAATTCACAGGACATTCTTTCTGCATGTTAAGTCACCTGAGGTCCTATCCTGTTGGAGATAAGTGTTAGGTGTGTGATTGAAGCAGTAAGTGAAACATGATCTGACATGTGGAAGAGATCATTGGGGTTGGGGAAAAGCAAAAAAATGATTGTGGGCTTGATTGTGGCTTGAAAGCTGAGTAGGACAGATCAGAAAAAGAGGTAGGTGGTGATGTAGGAAAAGTACATAGGACAGACCTCTCAATCAGAATTGCCCCTTAGCTACTGGTAGAGAGAAAATCTATTTGGATAAACAAGATCATCTTATGGTATGCAAGTAAGTTCATGAAGGGTGTCTTAATTTGGCTCCTTTAAAAACAAATCCTGATGCAAAATTTGTGTGCAGAGAGTTTGGGAGACGTAGGGAACACTGGTAAGGGAATGGAGAATTGACCCAGAGGAGATAAATCAGTCAGTAGGGGGTACATCATGATGCTAGCAACTATAGTAGGAGACCAGAAGTTAATCCAGCAAGGAAACCCCAGGAAATACATAAAATACACTTCTCAGAATTGACTAACTTGAGGAGGAGGGAGCTATGGTTTTTACACAACCAATTTCCTAGAATCATTGGTTGAAGCCTGCTAGGTGAAGATGTTAATTACCCAATGCTTCTGGCCTGATTCATACATATCTCATCCTTACTCAGTTCTGAGAAAACTGTAAGCACAGATAGGATGTTAGATAAGTTCCCAGGAATATGAGCAATGAGAGCTTGTATCACTGAATTAAACCTCTGCTGGGAACTCCACCCAGTGGACCACGGGACAACGCGAATTCCTGCGATGCCTTTGGCCCCAGCGAGCCTGGGAAGCTGCCCAGGAAGAGAGGTGTGTGTGTGTGTGTGTAAGGGATATGTGTATCACATCTATTAATATTAACACTGTATTGCAGTCTATGTGCTACCTCTCTTGTTCCTACGCAATTACATGTAAATAATACATAATATGTATTTTTTTTTTAAGCTCATTATGAGTCATTTCCAATGTGATATGAAGTACTTGAGTCCAAGTGTTCTTTTATTTTCTAGATAGGTCTAAGAATTTTGATGGGTTTGTATGGAACGTAGGTAATTTGAGTTGACATCCTGGAAAGAAAGCTAAAGTTTGAATTATACCTTTGCTTGTAACCCACTGCTTCATCCCCAGTAGCATCCACCAAAACTGGTAGTTGTAATAGTATTGGAAAGGAGAGTTGAAAGGGAGGTGGAAAGCTCCCTGAAAGAGAAACTTCAAACATTCTACCGTTTTGTTTTGTTTTGTTTTTCCGAGTCTACAAACTACCAGGTCCTTCTCTAAGGTATATATGCTTGGAATTTGATAATTGGCAACATTTGGAAAAGAGGATGTTTAATAAACATTGAACAGTAACAATGAGATAATCTGTGTTTCCTACCATCTGGGGACTTTCACACTAGTATTCAGTTTTCTTCTTATTATTCCTTCTTTTCAATTATACTCATTGTGCCAACATAAATAATTCCTTTCACTGAAGAAAGTTACTATCTTTTTATTTTTAATCTTCTAAATATGAATTATGTAATTTCATATTCTTGGAATGATTTATTTTCCTTTTAGTTTCACTTCTGAAACCTATATCCCATCTCATTGGATGGGGTGTTAATGTTATTGATTTGATTCCATATTAGCATATGATAAACATAATCACAGTAAGTGATTTTTACTTCATACTAGATAGCTTTCTCTTTTTAGACCTTGTATAATCCACACTGTGGCTGTTCTTGGAATTTGTGATGATACTTGGCTTTTAAAGTACTTCTTGAGGTCCTAAATCTATTCTGATCCATGTGGTAAAGATTTCAAATGTCCAATTGTTGAATAACTTTTATTTATCATTATGTAATTAAAAAAAAATTGTTTTGTATCATTGACTTCATCAAGGGCCTTTAAGACATGTGTTATTAAAATGTGCACAACAGATTTAGGACAAATCTTCAAGTACCACTCCCATTTTATGCCTGAATGTTACATACCTGATTCACTGTCATTATCTGGTATATCACTTGGCAGTAGATTCAAACTTCTGTCTTAGACTTTGGTCCTAGTGATGGTGGTGCAGACACAGATGTTATGAAGTACTGGGGAGTGGTGTGGAGAGGAAGCAATGGTGAAAACATGGAAGAAACCATAAGGACTAAGCTAAAGCCAGTAGATGATAATTTATTCTATCAGTAGTGGTTTGCTCAGGATCCTGGGGGGCGGGGAGGGGTGGCGGGGGTGGGATTTAGGAAAAGTTCTACAAAGAAGAATAAGAAACATATGGGATCTTTTGTAAGTTCTGTGACATTGCTCCCATTTCAGGAGCTGTGTGCTCTTTTCTTGGCCTGGAAAGCTCTTCTCAGTTCTGTTTTTGAGGCTGTGTACCAGACTACCTGCTTGAGTTGACCACCTCTGTTTTTCATTTCATCAGTTTCGCTGACCACCTTAAGTATACCCCTGCCAGTTCCCGATCTCCTTTTTTTTTTTTAAATATTTTTTATTTCTAGGAGAGAGAGAGAGACAGCGTGAGCAGGGGAGGGTCAGAGAGAGAGGGAGTCACAGACTGAAACAGGCTCCAGGCTCTGAGCTGGCAGTCAGCACAGAGCCCGACGCGGGGCTCGAACCCACGAACCGCGAGATCATGACCTAAGCGAAAGTCGGACGCTTAACCGACTAAGCCACCCAGGCGCCCCCTGATCTCCTTTTTTTCTGTGACTGTTTATGCCCCACAATAATGTCCATGTGGATGTCTCCTCACAATTGTTGTCTCAGGTCAAATGTCATCTTTGTTGAGTCCTTTGCCAACTACTATGGAAAGACCACTTCTTCCCGATACAAATACCCAGTCATGTTCTCTACTGTTCTATTTTCTTCATCATACTTAGTATCTGAAATTATATTACTAATTCACACTTTCAGTGGGTGTTTATTGTCTGTGTCTCTTGATTGGAATGTAAGTTCCATAAGGGTGGGGACTTAATTGTGTCCACAACCGAATCCATGGTATATAGGATTGCTATATAGCAAGTACTATATAAACATTTGTGTAGTGAAAAAAAATCATGAAATTAAGAGATCCATTGGGGAAAAACATGGTTTCTCAAGTTCCACTTCTAGGGATTCAGTTTGATAGACAAAATTTTTTCTTGGTTATGCTCTAAGAGTAAGGGTTTTTACCGTCCATCTTTTAAGGAATTATCTATAATGAGTGGTATTTGGAAAACCTCTTGTTTTTCCCATCTCAGAATTTCTTGAACCAAAACTAGGATGCTGTTTTTGAAAATTACAACCTGTCCAAATTTTATTTACTGCAAGAACCCCTAATTTCTTCTTTGGGCCACAAAAAGTTACAGGCAAGATAGCTGTAGGGGATTAGCTGGGATGTACTGACATCTGCAAAAAGACCAGTGAAATGAAGAAAAGTAAATGTGGCAAGTTCAAATATCTACAGAGGACACATATGCAACTCAAAGGAGAGATTTGTGTACCATTTCTTTTTTTTCTTTCTTTTTTAAATTTTTTTTTTGAGAGAGAGAGAGCACAAGTGGGGAATGGTCAGAGAGAGAGAGAGAGAGGGAGACACAGAATGTGAAGCAGGCGCTGAGCTGTCAGCACAGAGCTTGATGTGGGGTTCAGATCAACTGTGAGATCATGACCTGAGCCAAACCTGGATGCTAAACCCACGGAGCCACCCAGGCACCCCTGGGTACCATTTATTTGAATCACAGTGCTGTGGCCTTTAGGCCTGTGTTCTCATATTTTCTTATTTTCTAAGAAAAGGCAAACACCTAGATTTGTTTTTGAAATTTTGTAAATTTTAAATAGGGGGATACAAAATTTAAAGACACTGCGCAGGACAAATAAAGCTTGTCTGAGGATCCTAGGTAGCATGCTCCCAGGCTATAAGTTAAAAGAAAGTTTTTAGGCCTATTTCTGGACTTTGTAATGAGTTGTTTTAAGAACATTTACCTAATCTTTTGGTGTTAATTGAGAGTGGGGTGGGATGGGACAAGATTCTGAAGTGCTGCTATTTGCTCAGATTAACTTTGTTCTGATATGAACTCTCTAAAATGTTAAGCAGTGTTTCTCAAAAGATCTGTGCCTAAGGACTGGTTTTATATACATGTATGTATATAGACATGTATATATACATACATATACACATATACATTCATAGATACATATATAAAATATATGTATTTTAATTTGAAATATGTTATGGTCTGAAATTTCATAACATACAAAATAATTACTAGAAAAGTGATCATATGCTTAGATGTGGCAGTATTTTCAAACTTCTATTAAATTTTCTAAAGGTATAGAATTCATCCTTGCAGGCCAGTAACTAGCAGTTGACAAACCAGGATGACACTTGGAATAGTGACCAGCATGCCTCAAGGCGAGAGTAGCTAGCACAGATACTCTTTCCTCTGCTCTATTGTTTCATTGCATGTTTATCTTACACAGACCGAGTGTCTGAGAGGCAGGGTCTTTGTATTTTAAAATTGTATTTCTGAGTCTAACTCCATACCTGACACATAGTAGGTGCTCAATGTATGTTGAATAAACAAAAGTATGAACATAGATGAAATTAAAAAGGGTACTGTACATTTTATAGATAATATATATTTAAATTTCTCATAATTTGCTGTGATAGGACTTGATATCATAAACAGTCTCCTATCTGATCAAAATGTCCACCCACGTGACCCTGGTGGGAAAGGATCTCTCCGAGGGTCTCATTTCCTGTGAACTTAAATGAACAGTTTAAAAAAAAAAAACACCTCCTTGACCATATATAATCCTTAAAGACTACGTTATTCCAATTAGTTTCAAAGCCTGTAACTTAACATGTACTAAGCTGCTTTCCTACTGTCTAAAAATGGGAATTTGCTTATAATCAAACTCCATCTATGATGTGACTTTTTCTAGAGCAAGTCAGTCTGTGCACATAACAGTGCTTTGCTCAGATGACATGGAGCCTAACTTAAAATAGGTCTTCAAAACTAATTGTTAACAAAATCTTTTTCTCTTTTTTACAGAGAAACAGAAGAAGTTTATTGTGTTTCCACTTTCCAAGGTGGAGCTTTTCCTCTTTGCCACATGTCCACCTTCTCAATCCATTTAGTTTTCCCTGTATTGTCTGCATTTCATCCAGTTAACCACACACTCACACTTACGCATCAGAGAGGAACTGACTTTGTTGAGTTGTTGTCTGGAATGTACTAATTTAGGGGGAATTCTAAAAAATGAATGAACAAAGAAAAGGAAGGCAGGGATGATCTTAGGTTTAGTTACTTTCTACTTTATTGAGTAATGAAATTTCATTTGGGCTGTAAACCTTCCCCCTGGGAGCTCAGGCTCCCCATGGGCTGCTCCAGGATGTGATAACGATGGAGATCATTAGAACCAGCCTCTTCAGGGATCAATCCACAGCTGGGAAGTGCCTTCCTGATTTTGTGAAGTAATTGATAATTGCAGTCAATATGTCTCTTAATGGTCTTATTATCAATATGTTATCCTGACTGAAAAGATTAATAAAAAAAAGATACAAAATTTTTGTTTGCTTCATGCCTATCAGGAGGATGATGAATATTTCCATGTTATCTAGGAGTGGAATGGAATTCCACATATTTGCTTTAACAAAATCAGCAATAGTTAGACCCTAACAGGAATGTTTTATACATGTGTTTGTCTCCAACTTCTCTTCATAGCCTCAAAGAGAATTTAGTTATTTGAAAGAATAATGTGGATACATTTTGGGTTGGCCCTTGAGGTTTTTCATGAGTTGTGTGTCTAGAAGGCCAGCTGTAGTCTTGGTTTAATCTCCTGAAATCTGATCCACTGATCACCTCCACCTGCAGTCTGAGGCCCGTGCACTAGTTTTTAATTCTAAAAGGCTACCTTAAGGATAGCAATCTGTCTTCCTTGTTGACTCTTAAAGATAACGATCTCAGTCTTCTATAATGGCTCAATAAAAGGGCTAGATTTCCCTCATTTTTTTCTCTTAAGAACTGAATCTCTGTATTAAGATCACATATAACTTTTGAGGATCTCACTGCTTGAAACCAGTTCTGGCCCTTTTTCCACCTGATTTCTGGGTCCTTTGAGAAGTAAAGCAGACAGAAGGGGATGAATCCATTGGCTTTATTAGTGATCAAAGCTGGATCAGAGGACACGGCTTACATAGACTTCTTTGTTCGGTTCCTTATACTAAGCTCCAGAACTAGATTTCCTCATCCAAACATAGGCAGCACTGAAAGATGGCACACCTTCACCCACCCTGCATAGGGATTGGTGCCTGTAAGAGCCATGGCATGGAGGAGCATAGGGGGTGGTATATGCTTCCTGTAAGGGCTGCCCCTAGGGGAAAGGGAGTAAGGAGAGGCTGAGTTAACTGTATGCCTCCTCAGTGAAACTCTAGAGAGAAGAGTAAGGAGTGGGGACAGGCCGGGAGCGCTATGGGAAAGTCTGTATTCCTGTTGGTACTATGAGAAATTGTCATAAGTTTAGTGGCCTCAAACCACACAAGTACCTTGGAATTTTAGAGGTCAAAAGTCTGAAAGTGGGTCTACAGAGCTAAAATCAAGAAGTCTGCAGGGCTGCATTCTTGATGCTCTAGCAGAGAATTTTCCAGCTTGTCATGGCTGCCCACATTGCTGAGGTGATGGCTCCCTTCCAGTAATGGCATCACTTCTGTTTCTGCTTCCCTTATCATGTCTCTGACTCTGACACTCCTGCCTTTAAAAACAATTGTGATTACATTGGCCCACCAATGGATACCTTCCAAGATACTTTGCCCATCTCGTGATCTTTAATCATAACTGCCAGGTCACATATCATATTAGTAGGTACAGGGATGAGGATATAGATCTCTTTAAGGGTACTATTATTATGCCTATCAGGATCTGTCTTTATGGAAACCAGGAGAGTTGGGAAGAAGCATTGCATCTATCTTCTCCCTAGACCTTAGTGTCCTGGCTGGGCTACTCCATCAATATTACTTGATCTGGTGGCCAGCCCTCTTACATGACACCAGAAAGTTAAATGCTGCCATTGAGACTCAATGTGCTTCAAATCAGAAGAGAGCACTTTCGGCATCATAACTGAAATTAACCTGCCTTGGGATCACTGTGCCTCAATACTACTATAACAATACACAGAGTCTAGTGCTTTGGAGCTTTATATGAATTAAATTAAAAACAGGTATTAACTTTTTAGTTTTACTAACAAGAACTGAAGCTTAAAAGCATAAAATACTTGCTGGACAAGTAATTTAGACAAGACAGCTAGAAAGGGTTAGACCTGATATTTAAATTAGGTCTTCGATTTCAATCCCATGTTTTCTGCTTTTTGTTTTTACTGTTTATTTTTTAGAGAGAGAGAGAGTGAGAGCAGGGAAGGGGCAGAGAGAGAGGGAAACACAGAATCCAAACCAGGCTCCAGTCTTTGAGCTGTCAGCACTGAGCCCGACACAGAGTTCAAACTCACAAACTGAGAGCTCATGACCTGAGCCAAAGTAAGATGCTTAAGGGACTGAATTGCACAAATGCCCATTTTCTGTTTCTCTTATTGCTTCTCCACCTTTGATCATAATAGTTCCTGAGCCCCTGCCACACCATGAATGGGTCTTTTCCTATTCTTTGTTCATCATCATTTTACTGTATCTTTGTGGCTGAGGACCCATAATTTATCATTCCCAGTGAAACAAAATGTGGTGAATCACGGATCATCCTTGTGTGTGGCTTCTTACACTCCCTCCATTTCCATTTTAGTACAGCTTAGGAGAGACCTTCCTTCAAAGCACTTGAGCCTGAGATGGATGAGCTAAAGGAATGTCTTTCAGTAGAGCTCAGAGAAGCCTACCCCTTGGCAGCTCTTGGGAAATGTCATGTCTGTTTCTTCCCACGGAAGGAGCAATTCTAGTTCTGTTCCAGGGTAACTTGGATGGTTGACAAGCAGGACATACAGAAATTTAAGGAGAAGAACAAAACCAGTTGCTTATGCAGTTATGACTAAAACAGAGAAATAGTCCACGCATGTGTCTAGAGTTTTTAGTGTACCCATCCCATTTTTGGGACAGTCTAACAAAGTATTTGGAATAAAGATAGTTCCTAAAACTAGTTAAATTTCACCCAAATACTCAGGTGTGTCAAAACTGGCATAGGTCATCATTTGGTGCCCTGAAACCAAACAGACCATAGAATCTGCTGGACCGACATGTGAATTTTAGCAGAACTGCCTTCAAGTGTATCATTATTAACATGAGCATTTACTGAGATGTTAGTGTGTGGCTAGTAGTAGAAAGGAAACCAAAATACATACGGGTGAGAAAATACCAGAGTCTATATCAGATGCAGTGAAAATTTCTTCTTGGTTTTATCCTTAGTAAGATTGCATATGACACCAACTTTTAGCTTTAATAGGTATTTGATCTTTGAAACAAGCATACTAAGCAAACAAGCCTTTCCCTTCTGGAATTTGATTGTTAGTTTAGAGAATAATTATCAAAACTTTCAGGTTGCCATGATTATATTGCCTGGCAAATCTTCATTGTTCCAGTTCACATGGGGTAATGGGATTTAGCACAGATATAATGGTTAAGAACATGAGCTTCAATCTGTGGCATATGTGTTCAATCTCACAAACTCAAATATTTAAGACCTAACTAAAACTGGATTATAGTGTTACCTTTTATTTCCCCCAAAGGTGGTTTTTTAATGCACTTTATTTTGCTTTTTGAAACCTGTATCATGTTAAAAATGTTGCGTTCTCATCCTATCTATACAATGAAAGAGTCAAATAACTATGTGAGATTGGTTGGATACAAAGTAAATTTATTTCCCTTTCCACAGAGGTACTCTCTGAATATTTTAACCTAAGGCTTTACAGTTTACTTTGATGGATGTCTGTAAATAATATGCTTGTATTACTACTTTTTAAAAGTTCATTTAATTTGTGGGAGAGTGAGCGAGAAGGGGAGGGACAGATGGAAAGAGGTAGAGAGAGGATCCCAAGCAGTCTCCACAGTCTGAGTGCAAAGCTCCAAACGGGACTTGATCTCAGGGTTTGTGAGATCATGACCTGAGCCAAAATCAGGAGTGTGATGCCTAAGAGTTAATGTTTAATTGAGCCATCCAGGTGTCCCACTACTTTTCTTCTTAAATAAATTTTTAATATTTTCTATTGATTTCCACTTGCAAGAAGAGGAACTGCCAAAGTTTTCTCTCCTTTTTACCTTGACAGGCATACTTGCCTTTCCCTATTTTGTTGACTCAATATAACTAGATTATAACTTCTGTTAAATCTTAAATTAACTATGGAAGTGTTAATTCGAGTTAAGTTAATTAGTAAGCTATGATTGTATATCCTTCATGTATAGCTTTTGGTCTTTCCTGGAATTAGTGATTAGGCATGTTTGCTTCTCTTTCCATATATGTGATATTAATCTCATAGTTTTTAACAGTTGTCTAAATATTTTCTCAATACATGCATTTTCATCAGGCTCATTTTTTTTTTTACAGAAGTCTATCTCGGTGCTTTCTAATCTCTTTCCTTCTGGGATATTTGCTCTCTATACCTGTGTCACAGATGTATTATCTTGAAAATCTTCCATCATCACCATTCCGAATATTCCCAGTCTGTCCTTTGCCTCTGGTCTATGTCATGTCTTTGCTTTCTTTTTAAAAAATTGTTATTTAAATTTATTTATTTATTTTGAGAAGGGGTGAGAGCAAGCAGGGGAGAGGCAGAGAAAGAGAGGGAGAAGAGAATCCCAAGAAGGCTCTCCACTCATGTAGGACTCGAACTCATGAACCTTGAGATCATGACCTGAGCCAAAGTTGGATGCTCAACAAACTGAGCCACCCAGGCTCCCTGTGTCTTCTGTTTCTTGTGTCCCTTGTCTTTGCTTTTAATATGTGGTTAGAGGACTTGTTTTATAGGAACATGTTTTCTGGTAGTTTTCTGGGAATAGTGTATGAAGAAAAATATTCTGGGATCTTGTGTTGCTATAAATGTCGCTCTTCTGTCCTTAAACTTGATGAAACGTGGTTATAAATAATGATCTTTCAAGATTTCAAAGATATTGTTCCATTTTCTTTCAGACTCCAGAATTGCCATTGAGAAATCTGAGGTTTTTCTATTTCCTGATCCTTCCCATGTGACTTGTCTTTCTACTCTCTGGAGGCTTCTATGATTGTTCTTCAGCTCAGATTCTGAAATGTCTTCAATGACGTAGACTAGTGTGTCTAGTTTTATTCTGTGACTTATACATTTAATGGAATTTTTCAGTCTGCAACTCATGTCCTTAGTTCTGAAAAATTCTGTTGAATCATTTCTATAATGGTACCCTTTGTTTTCTTTTTCTAAAATTATTTAAGTGAATATTGGATGATCTGTAACAGATGGAATACCAAAACAGATATGAGCATCCAGCTGTCTTTTATTAAGCTAGACATTAAAGAGAATTTTAAAAATCTAAAGCAAAGTAACCATTGTCACTGATAACTTTTTTTGTAAAATATTTTTTTCATAAAAATGCATTACTTTTGTTTTTATAGTTATATATCCTACATGTTTAGTTATGTTGAATAAATATTTTTAAACTTGTTTTCATTTCTAATAAGATACATATTGATAATCTAAAAGCTTTGGGGAGGGGTCCTCAACAACTTATGATAAGTATTTAGGTAAGGAATATTGAGACCAGAAAGATTTAAAACTGTTGCTTTAAATATTACTTATTAGATGTTTATATTTGTTAACATATATTTATCTTAAGTCTCTGAGGATATTAATAGTAATGGCTTGCGATTTCCTTTTCCTTGAAATTTCCTTTTCCCTCTATAGTCTGTTTATACCTTGTTTTTTTTGTGTGTCGTTTGTTATCCATCTCAGAGGCATATGTGAGCTATCTGGTGATCTTTGGTTGTCTGCTTATGTAAGGGTAGGGGCTAGCAAAAGTGACAGAATGTTCAGTAGGATTTCCTTTGGTGTCCTTCATTTCAGGTTGATCTCAAATTTGAGGAAACCCCAGATGTGAAAGTTGGTATTTTTAGATCTTTCTTGTTAGACTGAGTGGATTCCCCCAGAATATTCTTGGAGCCCCTTGTCTGGAGACTAATGGCAGGGAGGGCTACCATTGTTTAGGGAGCTAGTGGCAGAATCAACCTGGGCGTCTCAACATTGACGATGCCCAAGTGTGCTAAACTCCCTTGTTTGCAGTGAGATAGCTCCTTCTTTGTCTCTGTGTGTTCCCCTCAGTGCATAGATCTGTACTACAACCTCTCCAGAGGATAAATGTCTAGCATTCTGTACAGGGGAAGGGGTAAAAACCCAACAGTAAAATACCCAACAGTATGAGTATGGAATATAGGAATCTTATCCTTCTGCTATATCTTTAAACCAATCTGAGCTTCCTCCTCTGGAGCCCTAACCTAGAAAGGGCTGAATTCTTAGCTTTTTGAGCGTATACTGTGTAAATCAAAGTACTAACCAAAATTCTGTTATTGCATCTTTTTATTCTCCTGTTTATGCTTGTGAAAAAAGAAAACCCATTTTATATTGCTCTTCTGGGGGGTGCTAAATCTATAGCAAAATTAGTTGCATGTGTTGAATGTGGCAACTTAACACAGAACCAGGCCCAGTTTCTATATGGGCACAGGCATGTGTCCAGTGTTTATTTTTATAAATGTTCCATTCTGAATGTTCAGTAATTATGTTCTCTTGCCAAAGTTGTCTTTTAGCACACTGCTTAGTTTATTTTTAGCAGAGGACAGATACATTGACAAATCTAATAATAAAAATCCTCCCCAAGGATTGTTTTGGGGTTTTTTGCATTATGGCCTTAAATAGATATATTTGATTTCCAAGGACTTGATTTTAATTTGAGAAAGAGGAAGTTGTTTAAAAAAAAAAGAAAAAAAAAGTTTCTCAATGATAATTGTTTGTCTTCAGTTAATGGTATCAGGGCAGTGTTGGCTGTGTCATTTTCTACAAGAGATGAAATCCTCCTATTAAAAAATGATACAAAAGCAGGTAAGCTGAACATCTTATGGGAATATTTTTGACATTATTATTAATATTTACTGAAATCCATAATTCCTGGACTCTACGTCATACCCCAGTTGTATTTAAGGAGATTCTATCACTATTTCAGATTCCTTGGAGACCAGTTAAGGTAACACAGTAAGTGCTAGAATCATTTTTAGAAAAATGACTAACCAAAATCTCCCACTAGGAAAAAAAAATGGGCAATGTTTCCTGGCTTAGTAATAAGTTTTTAAAAAGATTTTGTATTCTCTGCTTATTTAAGTGGCTCAAAAATGAGACTCTTTACTTCAGCGTCTAATAGCCATGACTCTAGAGATGAATTGTTTGAGCTATAATTAACCCCCACTTCTGTTTTGGACACTTTCCTCTTTCTCGGAGGGATTAGCTTCATTTCTGTACTGAGGGCAGCAGTTTCCAATAACCTGAGGCAATTAAAAACTGGAGTCATGGAGCAAGAAGGGGAAAAACACACACACACACACACACACACACACACACACACACACACACACGTATTTAGTACTACAGCTGCTGGGAAAGGTTTTATTTTGACAACTTGCTGGTCACTTTTCTGTTGGTATGTATTGTGGATACAATTTAAATTAGGATCTCTATGTTGATTTTGGTCCATAGTAGAGGCACTGTAGTAGTAATGTGAGGTCTAACTGCTTAGAGCTCTAGCAGAGAGAGAAAAATGTCAGTGTATCAGATAGGAGACAGGTTGCAGGCAGAAGTCAGGAGTGACTAATAACTAAGCAAAAGTTAAGAATAGGAGATGGAAATTTGTGGTTAAAATCAGCACTGAAACTTTGGACTCAATCCAGTAGGGCTAGTGGGTCCAGAACCCTGTGTGCAACATATATCCCACAGGTGATTCTTACTGAGGTTTCCCTTTATAATTTTAAAGGCCACTTTTAAGACCTTTATAGGTTCTTATAATTCTGTCAAATTCCTTGACTTTAAGTCAAAATGCAAATATCATAAAAATTGTGAACATGTGTACTGCTTATGTTTTGTGAAGACTTTGGAGATTTGTTTGGTCTTTTTCTCATTTTTTTTTTTTAAATTTTTTAAATGTTTACTTAATTTTGAGAGTGACAAAGCACAAGCAGGGGAGGGTCAGAGACAGGGAGATACAGAGTCTGAAAGCAGGCTCCAGGCTCTGAGCTGTCAGCACAGAGCCCGACCTGGGGCTTGAACTCACAAAAGGCTAGATTATGAACCCAGCCAAAGTTGGGTGCTCAACTGACTGAGCCACTAAGGTGACCTGATATTTGCTTTTTAACTTTTAAAGATATTTGGCCAATTTCTCTACAATTATTGGGCATATTTGGAAATTACTGGCAAGTGAGAAAAACCTACTCATTGTTTGCATATGTAATTATTTTGTAATGAATATTAAATTTAATCTGGCAAGAGATAGGTTTTGCAGATCTGACAAAAAATTTATTTGTTTTTAAAGTTTTGTTTGATCCTTTGGAGCCAGTACTCAATTTTACATATATTTAGCTCTGAAAAGCTTGTATACAGTCCAAGGCCATGCGTCTGTAATATTTAAAAGATAAACAAACTTGATGCTGTAGAGCTGGATCTTGGTGTTGGTGTTATATCATTGGATGAGTCCAAGGTGTAGAAAACTTTGATCCAGCAGAGTATGAAGGAGCACTGATTTGGACATTAGAATCAAAAATTAACTGAAGAAGAAGGTTAAAACAGATATGGTAATGACTTTCAGCTATCTGAAGAGATACTGAGTGGGGGAAAAAGGACTTAATTTTTTATGATTCATAGGCCAGACTTAGGATCAATAGATGTAATTTTGGAAATGTAAATTTTGGTTCAATATTTCTTCTTCTTTTTAAATTTATTTATTTTTAGAAAGACAGAGACAGCATGAGTAGGGGAGGGGCAGAGAGAGATAGAGAGGAGAGAAAGAGAGAGAGAGAGAATCCCAAGCAGGCTCTGAGCTGCCAGCATAGAGCCCGACAATAGGGCTCGAACCCACGAAGCCATGGGATCATAACCTGAGCTGAAACTAAGAGTTGGACACGTAACTGACTGAGCCACCTGGGCGCCCCCTTTTTGGTTCATCATAAAGGAGGATTTTCTAACAATTAGAGGGTCTCATTGATGGAATAAGTGAATTTCTGAGACCGTGAACCCATTTAACTTGTTAAGGACACACATTCATCTACAAAAATATTATACATTTTTGACAGGTGGCTGGTACAGATAACACAGGATCCTCTCAAAGTCAAATCTGAACGTTTTAGAAACATACGGTTAGTAGGTAGAAAATGGATTGCATTTGACGATAATCCCTGAGAAGTTCGCCTTGTGTATAGCTGTGGTCCATGAGTCTGTTGGAAAATGCATGGATATACTTTCTTTAAATACATTTACTTCAGCACTTTTAGTTCATTAATTTTTTAAATTAGGCATTTGCTAAAGAACATAGGCTGCTAAAATAAGGGAGTTGATCACATTTGCCATGAGATTTGAAAAAGCAGAAAAGTTATACAGTTGTAAGAGCAGCTGAAAGTACCACTACTCTGTCACCTTAGAATCAAGGCTTTAAAAAATATATAATAGTTTATATTATTTTTTTCTAATTAAGAAAATCTTCACAAGGTAAAAAAAATTCATGAGCCTATAGGTAGGGCCGTCTGTCTTATTAGCTCGGAGTTGGGGATATATTTGTTGGAAGTTTCAGTGTTAGTCACCAATTTAAAGACAACAGGGTGAGTTTCAGGCAACATCATGTCAATATGAAGTCCCACAAACAACCAACACTGATCCATGTCCTCATGTTCCCTTAACACCAACAAAGCCAGAATCCTCTCAATATTACAATTTCTCATGCTTATTGTAAAAGATAAGCTAAAATTTGGGCCAGTAAAAAGCTGTCCAAGTTTTTAAAATCTAAACATTAAAAAATAAAAATGAAGCCACTTCAATTGATAGACTTGTCTGTCGGGAAGGGGGAAAATTGTGAAGGTTCTAGTGTTTGATGGTATACTATTAAATCTTGTTTAAAGTATTTTTACCTACTGTGTGTGTTTGTGTATTTACTTTACCTTGACAGGAAACATGAGGTTTCTGGAATAGAGAATAGAAGAATTATTTACTTATAGAACATCTGTGACCATTCCCTGGACTCATTTTCTCTAGCGATAACATGGTAAAGGCAGGTAACTCCTGTGTATATAGTGGTTTTAAGCTACAGGAGAGGAGGTCTAAACTTGGGACTTTTGGAGCTTATACAGGAACTGCTTGCACAACTACCTCTTCTCACTTTCAGAGAAAAAGAATGCTTTTGCGCTTTTATTTTGTGGAATGTAAACAAATCCTTTCTAAAGAGACAAACCCAGGTCCCCGGGTCTATTACTCTGTGGAATATAAACAAATGGCCCCTGGGAAGATAAACAAGGAAATTTCTCCAGACACCTCTTCTTTGAACTTCTAAGACTTGTTTGTCATTTAGCATTCTTTAACCAGGCTGCCAACGCTCTTTGCCCAAAAGGAAGGAAAACAGGAAAACAATAGTTGCTACCTGCCATTAACAAACTCATAGTACCATTTATGTATCACTTGTGGTTCAGGATTGAGTTCCCTTGTATCATTTCTCATGTCTTTTATTATGGGCTTTCTTTCTTGCTTATGGAAATGTAATAGCACAATTGGGTATTTGCATAATTATCCAGAGTTCCTAAGGTCATTTACATTAGGCTGTTGTTAAGGGCTGAATTGGGCCCCTCTCAAAATCACATGTTGAAGTCCCAACACCCATTACCTGAGAATGTAACCATATTGGCAGATAGGGCCTTCAAAGAGATGACTAAATTACTGAGGTCATAAGGGCCTTAATCCAGTAGGACTGGTGTCCTTGTAAAAAGAGGGCGAGGCAGCAGGGATGTGTGCACACATAGAAAAGGCAATGTAAGGACATAGGAAGAAGGTGGTCATCTGCAAGCCAAGGACAAGGCTTCGGGAGAAACCGTATCTGCTGACACCTTGATCTTGGACTTCTATCCTCCAGCAATGTGAGAGAATTAATTGCAGTTGTTTAAAACACAAGCCTGGTATTTTATTATGGCAGTCCTAGCAAACTAGCACAGATTTCATTCATTCTTACATTTGGTACATAAGTATTTACTGAGCACTGAGAATGTGTGAGGATAGTCTTTTAGGGTAGGCAGGGCAGAAATGCTGATAGTAAAAAAAAAAAAAAAAAAAAAAAAAAAGCCCAGAAAGCCTATTACAGGAGTAAGTAATTTAGTAAGAACTGTAATTCAGGTTTCTCTAATTCCTAATCCAGTATGTCTGCTTCTGTCTTTGAATGGAGCCGCCATTTATGGAAGTTTATCCAAGTTGGTAGAATGTTTCAGTAATCTAGTAATTCTGTGGGTTGACTGGCTCAGCTACGTATTCTTCAGTACTTGTGGTCACTCACAGGTCAGATTCATCTGGGAACTTACTGGTGTTGGAACATACAAGATGGCATCTCATCCTTTGGGGCTTCTCTCCATATGACCTCTCACCACTCAGTAGTCTAATTTTAGCTCCTTTATACCACAGTGCCTGGTTTTCAAGGGAAAGTATTTGAAAAAGTCAAGCCTCAATGTACAAATATGTATCAAGCCTCAGTTTACATCCTTCTTGCTAATGTTCCATGGATAAATGGGGTCAATGGAGGACCAAATCATGCATATAGGAAGGTGGGAATGATTCCAGACCCCTTTGTAACAGTCTTCTCAAGAATGTTGAAGATAGTCCTAAAATAGATTTTAGTGCGATAGATGAGAAGGATTCCCAGAATTCTCAGGTGCTCATAAGAAATAAACACATACAACTGGGTTATCACGTGATACCAGGAATTAATAGATTTCTGTGTTCTACTCTTACTGTTCTTGGAAACATTTGTACATCATTTGGCTTCTGTTGTCTCTACTAGTAGCTCAGCTTGCTTGTTTAAAAAAAAAATCTAATTCCTGTGTAATTAACATAGTGTTACAGTAGCCTCAGGTGTGCAATTCAACAATTCTGTACATTACTCCGTGCTCATCATGGTAAGTATACTCCTAATTCCCTTCATCTATTTCACCCATCTCATCATTCACCTTCCCTATGGAAACTATCAGTTTGTTCTCTATACTTAAGGGTTTGTTTTTTTGTTTCTCTTTTTTTATTCTTAAATTCCACATATGAGTGAAAGTGTATGGTATTTGTCTTTCTCTGAGTTAAATTGACATTATATCCTCTAGGTCCATCCATGTTGTTGTGAATGGCAACTTTTCATTTTTTATGGCTAAGTAATACTCTCTGTTACGTGTATACCATGTTTTTTTGTTAATCCATGGATCTATTGATGGATACTTGGGTTGTTTCCATAATTTGGCTATTGTAAATAATGCTGCAGTAAACAGGGGTGCATATATCTATTTGAATTAGTGTTTTCATATTCTTTGGAAAAATGCCCAAAGTAGAATTCCTGGATCATATGCTAATTCTCTTATTTTTTGAGGAATCTTTATGCTATTTTCCAAAGTGGCTGTTCCAGTTTGTGTTCCCATCAAAAGTGTACAAAGTTTACTTTTTCCCACATCCTTGCCAACACTTGTTTCTTGTGGTTTTGATTTTAGCCATTCTGACAGGTGTGATGGGATATCTCACTATGATTTTGATTTGTATTTCGTTGATGATGAGTGATATTGGGAATCTTCTCATGTGTCTTTTGGTCATCTGTATGCCATCTCTGGAGAAATGTCTGTTCATGTCTTCTTCCCATTTTATATTGGATCTTCTTTTGTTGTGGTTTTGAGTTATAGAAGTTCTTTATATATTTTGGATACTAACCCTTTATTGGATATGTCACTTGGAAGTGTCTTCTCCCATCTGGGAGGCTGTGTCTTTGTTGTTGGTTATTTTGTTGGTTGTTTCCTTTGCTGTTTAGAAGCTTTTTATTTTGATGTAGTCCTGATAGTTTATTTTTGTTTTTGCTTTCTTTGTCTCAGAGACGTATTTAGAAAAATGTTGCCGTGGCTTATATCACAGTCTTTCTCCTTTTTGTGTGAATTTTTAAAAAAATTTCAAAAACAAGCACATGATTGTTAGAAATAGTTACCATCTTCCATCACTTTTACTCAGAGCTTCATATCTAGTGCCATTGTAGGCCACTACTAGGTCACAGTCCTACACTAGTTCAGCTGGCTATCACCAGAGGACAGGGTCACATGGTGAAAACAGGTTGACTTTTGCAAAAAGAGAAGGTGGTTCTAGATAAAAAGCCCTTAATGAGAGCTATAGCAGACACGAAGTCTTAGCCAGTCTCTTTTTTGCCTTAGTATTGCTTTGTTCCATGTATGTTCTCTAGAAACATGACTCCTTTCAGTTGCACGAAAAGGTTGATCTCTGTGACCTTCAAATTATTACTCTTCCAGTTTCCTTTAAAGTCCCTATGCAAAAGCCCAATAGAACTGCCTTAGCTCAGAGTTCTCATTTACCTAGTTCTGTGGATGGTGAGACCCAAGACTACATGACTTTATGAAGCTATCTCTTAGGCACCAGACTTCCAGGGGATCTTGACCCTAACTTGGCTATTATTTCTAATGTGTGTGTGTGGTTTTTTATTTTTCCCTGAGAGCGCGAGCAGGGGAGGGTCAGAGAGAGAGGGAGATACAGAATCCGAAACAGGCTCCAGACTCTGAGCTAGCTGTCAGTGCAGAGTCCAATATGGGGCTCAAACCCATGCACCATGAGATCATGACCTGAGCCAAAGTTGGATGCTTAATCAACTGAGCCACCCAGGTGCCCCACTTGGCTACTACTTCTAAATCTCTGAGGGTCTAAAGTTTCAAAATAACCTAGAACTAGTCACTGAATCCTTGACATGCATAAAGGGAAATAGAAATAGTTGAAAGCTGCCAAAATTATGAATAACACTATAACATACCATCACCATAAAATATAACAAACATATTTACATAAACTCTTTGTTTCTTTAAGAAGAGATGCCATGCATGTGAAGGTAAATAGTATACTCTAAAGCCATATTAGCTGCAGACGCTGAGAAATCGTGCTATCACAAATCTATTCTATTTCTCTAAGAAGCTCACTCTTCTAATCTCCATAATGACAATTTCATACTTTAACTCTCTTCTCAAACTTTCCATTTAGTCCCAATCATCATTTGATCTGGTACCTTGTATTCTATGCCACTGAAGAAAATACTGTTATTGAGCTATGTCCACATACTGCCATCTTTAAGTCTCCACATGTGAATGCACCTTCATGCCTCTCCTTTGCTCCTGCATCTAAAATCACCACGTGTGCTTAGGATCCCTTCCTTTTTCATTAGCACACAGATTTTCTTACCTCAGGAATATCCTGTCTTTTCTGTATATTCAACTTCTATCACTTCAGTCACAAAAAATTCCTCATTGACACTCTACCACCCTTCAATTATTATTTAATTATTCTCTGTTGCCTAAATTCTCAAAAATTTTGTCTACACATTTTCTCTCCTTGTCTGCTTTTTTCTTCCCATTCTTGAACTCATTTTATTCTTTCCATATATAGAAACGTTTTTTTCCCCCTAAGGTTACTAGATATGTTCACCTTTGAAAATCTTTTAAGTTCTTTTTCTGGATAATCCATCACAAACTTTCATTGAAATCAGTTTTTCCATCTTTGATACCATTTCCTTGATTTTTCCTTATTCATTGGACATCCCTTCTCTATTTTCTTAGTGCCTCCTGCCAGGTTGCTATATTGGAGTAATACATTACTTGATACAGAAACCCCTTCTCTCATTCTCCCTCTAGTTAATTTCATTATCAGGTTTCAGATTCCATCTCTCTCTCTCTCTCTCTCTCTGTGAGTGTTTAATGTTTATTTATTTTGAGAGAGAGGATGTTAAGCATGTGTGTGAGCAGGGGAGGAGCAGAGAGAGAGAGAATCACAAGCAGGCTCCACACTCAGCATGGAGCTCAACATTGGGCTCTGTCCCACAACCCCTTGAGATCATGACCTGAGCCCAAATCAGGACTTGGATGCTTAACTAACTGAGCCATCCAGGTGCCCCTAGATTCTATCTGTATTTTGACAGATCTCAAATTATCTTCACTGAAGGCATCTCCATGATGCTGGGCATCTTAACATATATTTTTCATATTTATGTCAATTTCATATTTTGTCATCACTTAAACATTATGTAAGCATCTTTCCTCCCTGTTACTCTAACAGTCTTGCCTGATTTAGTAAATAATTCACCTATTTGAAGCTGGGATCTTGGGAATACCTCAAACCATGATTATTTAATCTGAGTTCCTGCTGAGGGTTTATTGTACACATGAAATCAAGTGCCATCAAGCAAAAATGTGTTGAGAACAATTTCCAAGCAGTGAATAACAATTGCATATTATATACAGAATAAATTGACACTCATACTTTTAAATGGTCATTGCCACTGACACCTCTTCCTCTCTTTATTTTTTTGGGAGGGGTGGGCAGGCGGTGGAGGTGTCCAGGCCTACATCCACTAAAAGAAAAGTAATATCCCACCTTATACATTCCTTTAGTAGAAATGGGTTCACAAGTCTATTTGTGGGCTTACCCAACTAAATGCTTCACTAAAAAACACTAATTACAGGTGTTGTATTCTTAAGATTGGGTGTAGTAAGATTTCCCCTTTGCTTCCATTTTTCAGTGTCCTCTTTATGGCATTCTAGGAAATGAACTTGTGCAATGGTAGAGAAATCCAAAGCCAAGCCCTTTTTTTTCCATGAAATTTATTAAGCCATTAAGAATTACAGTATTCATCATGGATAATAAAAATCATCCTTTATCAGCATTGTTGGAACACTTGTCCTGGTTTGACCCTAAATATGTTGTCTCTGAATTATTTTGAGAAACTTGGATATCTATTCACACCAAGAAAATTAGGACATTGTAGATGCATGAGAAGTTTGCAAACATTTTGATGTAATACACGAGACTTCAATTTTGGCATTTTTAAAAGTTATTTAGAACTTAATAAATATTACTTAAGATAATTTTTTTTTTTTACAAATAGTTTATTGTCAAATTAGTTTCCACATAACACCCAGTGCTCATCCCCACAAGTGCCCTCCTCCATGCCCACCCCTCCTCCCCCCCACATCCACCAGTCCTCAGTTTTTGTCAGCATTCAAGAGTCTCTCATGGTTTGCCTCTCTCCCTTTCCCCCACCATTTCTGCCCTTCTTCTCCCCCTTGGTCCTCTGTTAAGTTCCTCCTAATCCTCCTATACGTGCACACATATGATATTTGTCCTTCTCTGCCTGACTTATTTCGCTCAGCATAACACCCTCAAGGTCCATCCATGTTGCTACACATGGCCAGATTTCATTGTTTCTCATTGCCATGTAGTATTCCATGGTATAGATAAACCACATCTTCTTGATCCATTCATCTGTTGATGGACACTTAGGCTCTTTCCAGGTTTTAGCTATTGTGGAGAGTGCTGCTATGGAGGGAAGATAATTTTTTTCTAATGGTCTTTGAAGAGTAATGAAAATTTGTGAAGTTTCTATTTTTTAAAAAGTTTGAATATTTATATCTTGTGGAGTGTAAAATGCTTTACTTGTTTATCTAATTAATTTTGGAAGAAATCCTAATTTAAAAAAATCAAACTTAGTGCCAAAAGTTATATGTGACTCTTCAGGATTCATTACGCTAAAACTTAGAATTAAATTCTAGAAATGTAACAAGCATTTCAGTTCAGTAATCACTTACTGAGCACTTTCTATGTAGCTGGCACTGACCCAAATAACTTCGCAAGGTCAGCATGAATGGTGTGCATGATGCAGCCTACCTGCTGGCTTGGTTGGCAGGCATTGCTAATTTTTAACTAGAGTCCTTAAAAATGAAGTCAGCTGAAGTTGTTTTGTTTTTTTTTGTTTTTTTCCATTCAAGCTCTGCATAGGTCACTTTCATGCCAGGTACAGTATACTTACCATTTCAATTTAGCAGGGTCAAGATTTGTGAAGGGTCTGAGATTTCACTCTACTAGCAAGCTAATAGATTTTCTTCTTGCTATTTTGTTGGTGCTAGCAAAAGATAGGAGATTCCTGGGACAGAGACAAAAATTTTTATTACTCATGGCACAGCAAGCAGGATGAGCATCATACTCATTCATGATGATTTGCAGAGACCCAGTCCTCCCAGGTTGTGTTAGAAACGTGAGCTTAAGGAACCCCAAACTTTAATAATAGGAAGTAGACCTGCTTGTCCTTTACTCCAGAGGAAGGAATTATTTCTATCTTTCAAGGTTGTCCCTTCACAAAAATCCTTGAAAAGGTCATCTTAAAGAATAGTCTGTGTCTTTGTTTGCAAGTCATAGAAACTAACAAAAAAAAAAAAATCCTGGAGAATGATCTTTCAACAAACAGAATATTTAGTCTCTCAAAGTGTGAAGGCTGAAATCAGGACTTAATCTGTTTAACGCAATTATATATTCTCTCTCCCAAAAACAGAAAAATAATTTAAATTACACTTTAATAGATGTATCTATCCAGTCACTCCCTCTACAACTAGGAGCCAATTTTAAGCAACTAATTTAAGGTAAAGTGATCAAAATCAATCTTTACTTTTCACTTGGCACTTATGTTCTACATCTGGATTGGTATTTTGGTATTAAAGTCCATTGCAATCATTTTGATTATTTTTGACCAGTTATCCTATTAAATGCAGATCTCAGTCTTGCTCTCTTTAGAAATTTATCAAATTAGTATTTTTTTTACTTATTATTAGATATATTCCAGGATAAGTAAAATTAGGAAAAGGAGTACTACATAATGAAATACAGGTATATATCGCCCAGTTTAATCAATTATCAACTCATGACCAATTTTATCCCCCTCTCTGAATTCTGTTAGATATTTTAAAGAACTCTAAGGCATCACTTATTTGGGTTATTTAGATCTTAAGATCTTTTTGCTGTTCCCCCTTTTTTGCTCATTACAATTTTTAAAAACATTATTTTGAGAGAGAGGGCATGTATGCACACGTGAGTAGGGAAGGGCAGGGAGAGAGAGGGAGAGAATCCTAATCAGGCTTAGCATGTCAGTACAAAGTCCAATGGGGGGTTCAGTCCCACCAAATGTGAGATCATGACCTGAGCTGAAGTCAAGAGTTGGCTGCTTAACTGACTCCCATTACATCCTGATAAGTTTATTCTAGTGTCTGCCTTTTTGGAAATCTGTATAATCTGTATATTTGAATCTTGTTAGGGGACTTGGCATCTAGGTACACTGTACTGTGTTTTTGCTTTGCTTTTATTCATTGACAGTCGTCTTTTTATTTTGACCTAGGAAGATGGAAGTCCCAATGTGATCAAATCTGGGCACAAAGAAATCTTGAATTTTTCTTTTTGATAAAGAAAAGTCCTACATTTGGTTCACTTTCTTTTAACCCATCAAAGATATTCTTAAGTCTGTCTCACATTTTTGCTTAGGAGATATGTGGCCATGAAATTCCCTTCGACTTGCTAGGATAGCTTGTGCACCTGAAAACTGCTGTAACCTCCTTTAAGTAATGATTTCATCAAAGCCATGAATAATTTTTTTCTTGTTTTCCTTTGAGTTTTCTTTCAGTATATCTACAGGTTTAGAAGTCAGTTGCCCAAAGATGAAAGTAGGGCTTAGGCTTCAAAATAGACCTAGCCACATACTCTGTAGAGACCTCCATCTGTATGTTGAAAAAAAAAGCAAATGCTTGCAGAGCTTCTGATTTGGTAGAACACTTCAAGTTAATCTCTCTTAAGTACAATGTAGGTCTTCCTTTCAACTTAAGAGCATTTTTTTGGCAGACCATGACTTGTCTATAACACTTAAGGTGCTAATTCTTAACATACACAGATTTAAAATTCCTTGTTCAAATCCTACTATCCTGTAGTCCCATAATGGGTAAAGCAACTTTGCTGTGGATGGAGTGGGGCAGGATATGGTAGTACAAAAAGGAAGCAATCTTCCTTTAGGGATGAGGTTGATGATTGCATCAATCAGGTAGGAAAATAAATCCATGTAAAATAATTTTATCAATGTTTGGACTTAGTAAAAAGGAAAGAACCAAGGAGGGCTGCCAGGTTAAAAAAAAAAAAAAAAAAAAAAGGAACGTCTTGGCAAATGGTAAGAGTTTCAGATACAGTTCTGGAGTAGTGACACTGGAACAGTTGCTTACTTTAGGTAAACAGATAAATTTTAGGAAAGGAGAAAGTCATTGTGATTGTAACTTTGCACAAAGGCACTGGCAAGTAACCATCACAGGATTAAAAAACAAAACAATTTTGGGGAACTCCCCATGTTTAGTAGTTTTTATTTCTCTTGTTTGGTAGGTTTTATAAACAGTTCCTTTTGGAGACTGCAGCTTTTCTTGTGAAGCATACCCACAACTTTTAGTGGTTCTATTCACCAAAGAAAGATTTTTCTCTTCAGTTCTCAACATATTTTCACATGTACTAATACAGAATTTGTAGGGAGAAAAGCCACAAGATTATTTTACATGTACAAAATACTGGTACTCATGAATAAAACTTTTTTGCATAAGAATTTTAAGGAAATAACTAGTAAGTGTCCATACTGATGTCTTAGGTAATGTTATTTGTGGGACACCTGTTGTCCATGTATCATGGGTTTCATTACATTTTTATTTATTTATTTTGCTTAGTTTTCCATCACAGAAGACATTCTGGAGATGAATATTTTTCATAAAAATCAATAATTACCATTTTACAATCTTGGGTGTTACAGTTTTATTTTTGATTCCTTTTCAAAGGAAAATGCAAGATTTATAAATAGAATATCAAAAGATTGCTTCTTGGAGTGCAACGACAGTGTTCTCTTTGATGGCTTCTGATAATACTAAGTAGGAAATAACAGTGTACTGAATCACAGTCTTGAGTGTTATATAATCGCTTAAGGTCAGTTACATAAGGTAATAGACAAGGCAAAAGCAAATGTCTGTTGCATTTGTGAAAAAACCCAGGGTACATAGAATGGAAACGACTGTTGGTTGCCATCCAGGGTCTTATTCACCACTCATCGGTCTTTCAGGTTGCTTAATGCAGTAAGCATCTCTGTTACTTAAACCTTAACGGATTGCAAAGGGAATGAGAGAAGAAATTAATTTCCAGTAATGAAACATAACATTGTTAATTTCTTAAGGCCTGTACTAGGTCTCAAAATCTTGAAATACCTGATCTCCAAGGACTGGGAGTGGAAAAGCCCAGATGTGAAAGGATCAGCTCTGATACTCCCATCTGTATCCACATATCATGGAGGGAGCTGGCAGGGTAGAACAGAGGCAGTACTGCATGTGCTTATGGGCAAATCACTTACCATTTCTGAGCCTCACTTTCTCCTCTTTTATAAAATGTGGACAGTTTTGTCTGGCCAGATCAGAGTGCTGTTCAGAAGATAAAATGAGATAATAGGCATTAAATTGCTTTATAGGGGCGCCTGGGTGGCTTAGTCGGTTGAGCGTCGGACTTTCGCTTAGGTCATGATCTCGCGGTTTGTGGGTTCGAGCCCCGGTCGGGCTCTGGGCTGGCTGCCAGCTCAGAGCCTGGAGCCTGTTTCAGTCTGTGACTCCCTCTCTCTCTGACCCTCCCCTGCTCACGCTGTCTCTCACTCTCCTAGAAATAAAAACATTTTAAAAAAAAATAAATAAAGTGCTTTATAAACTGGAGTGCCATACCAAGTATAAGATGTTATAAATCTTGAGTTTTGTTTTAATGAGGCACACAAAGAATGGCATTCCTGTAGAAAAAGGATTGGGATAATCAAGGATTTTGACATAATCTTGTGTAGGACCTGCCCTTGAACATGAGTTTCTCAGTTGCTCAAGGAATTAAGGGATAATCTTAGAGGGGTGTATCTTTTCTTCATCAGCTTGTATAAATTTTTCAGAAGATCACAGCAATTTACTGACTGTTGTAGCTTTCCAGTAACCTGAAAGAAAAAGCTGTGCCTTTTGTCTTCTAAGCACACAATATAGCCCACATCACAAATATGCTTCATCACATTATCAAGAATCTTCATTGTGCACACAACTCAAATAGCATCTGGAGGAAACACACAATGGACTCTTTAGGGGGTGGAATGTAATACGCTGGCTGGATTAAAATCACTCATTTTGTTTAGAATTGAAGAGTATTAGGAGGGGTTGTGAGAAGTAGGGAGGTCAAGAGGTTCCTAGATTGTTGCAATTGCTTATTAATGCATTTCTTACACCAAATTATGTGGATCCAGTGTCTTTTCTGCAAGCCATGTTAGTCCACTTCTGTCTTTATAGGGACAAGAGGGAAGCTTTAAGAAGTTAAAGGGCATGCTGATTGATTGCACTGATTAGCAAGGCCTTGGCCTCTTTGGCTCTGTCTGGGAAATCTAGAAGGGAGAGTTGAGACCATTAGCAATATGGTTAAAACAAGATTCTCCACTTACTAATGACCAGCTAAGTATTCATATAGGAAACATTTGGCCTGAATTATACTGAAAATTACAACAGTCCTCTGTTTGTATGTATATATTAACACTGCTTAAGTATAATTTAGACATTGGGAACATGTTGCCATGCACACAGTTCTTTATGCTCTTTAAGGCACCGGGCTAACAGCCCATTATGTCTTTGAGGATTCACAGGATGGAGCCACTTTTGATCTGACTTTCATTCTTAAAGCACTATAGAAAACAATACTGGAAAGAGCAAAAGTGAGACTGATTTTTTATATCAGTCTGTGTTCTAATTAGAGTTGAAATTTTGCATCATTGGTTTCACATTACTGAGTTAATCATTTTTGCCTTTTGCCAGGTCAGAATATTAATACTGGCAATTCCTGGAGTGTCACATAAGTAACTTAATGAACATAAATTAATACAGACACAGGAGGATCTCTAGCGTGTCTCTACTTCAGCCAAAAGCTGAATTTCCTGACAAAGAGCTCATGATTGGACTGACTAAATGAACGTGCTCCATCAAAGAGTACAGATGTCAACACATGTGCAGAATGTGTACATCTAACTATGCTTGTATGCTTTAGAAAACTGTCATGGTCTTTGGGGCCCAGGAATGATAGCCGGCAGCCACTTTTGCCCCTGTTCAGGACTTCCGCTAGGACAGCTGGACTCCATTATTAGCATACCAACACAGAGGCATCAGTGAGGGATAGCAAAAGAATCAGAGCTTCGGTAGCAGCATGGGTTCTGAATCCATGATTATTACAAATGATAAAACACCACTGGGTCTTATTTTGCTCTCTAAAATGGAAATATGATCCTTTCATGAGACACAAATAAGCAAACACAGGTAAAGTGTCTAGAACAATGTCTGACTCCAAAATGGCAATCAGTGCATATAGCTCCCTTGCCTTTCTAAGAGGTCACTGGAGAAAGAGGAATGAGGGTGTTTTGAGGTAGCTGAGGGTTAGTCCATTCCCTTAAGGATCATAGAGTTGTCTTTATTGTTGCAGGAGAATCGACTCTAGAATCTGGGTCTGAGCTCTCCCTCTGGGCCTCCTCCAACCTCTCCCTTCCTTGCACATTCGATTTGCAGCTCGTTGTCAAGTGACACCAGGGCTTGTAACAGGAGCTCCAGATGCTCCTATAAATGCAGGTGCCTTTTTCACAGTCCTGTCTCCTGGAGGAAAATCCTTGATGATTCCTTTTCAAAAAAGTACTGTACCTTAAAGAGAACTCCAGGGATTTTGCAGGAATGATGATATTTGTATTTGGCACCATTCTACTTCTCTTCTTGATGCCTCTTCCAGAACAACTTGTGCTACTTTTTTTTTTTTTTTTTTTTTTTGGCATCTTAAGGTCACTCTACTGCTGTAAATAACTTGAAATGCTTCAGAGAAAAGTTTTTCCTCCTCTGACCCCCTCCCCAATAACTTGATTTTAGTCTGATTTTAGGTACATCTTTTTTTTTAAGTTTATTTTTGAGAGTGGGAGAGTGGGAGAGAGAGAGAGTGGGAGAGAGAGAGAGAGAGAGAGAGAGGGAATCCCAAGTAGGCTCCATACTGCCAGCATAAAATCTAATGCGGGGCTCAAAGTCACAAACCATTAGAACCATGAGATTATGACCTGAGCCGAAGTCAAGAGTCTGATGCTTCCCTGCTTAACCAGCTTAGCCACCCAGGAGCCGCTCAAGTAGATTTTAATAGAAAAGCAAATGGGTTACAGTAAACCTCTACCCAACTCAGCCAACATTTATTGTCTTTTGTCCTTGGAGCTGTGCCAGGAGCTGGGGATATAAGAATTAACAAAATACATCCCTGCCCTCATGGCCACAATCTAGGGATATCAGAGCCACATGTGAGGAGAAAACCCCCCAGCATTGCAGTTGGAGTCACGGAATACCTGAAAAAAAAAGGAAGATACCAGGGACCATGCCAGAAGGCTTCTAATGTGGTACCTTAATTCTCACAGTGTTCCTGGGAGGGAGGTTTTGACATCTTCACATGCATGGATTAGGAGGCATCTGCATAGAGACTTTGAGTAAAATAACATATTAATGGCAGAGCAGAAAAATGAGTGACTTGCTCTGTCTAGTAACTGGAAATCTTTACAAGGAAGAAGTGGCATTTGCTGTTAACCTAGAATTAGGATGAGAAATTAGGAAGCTATTGAGACAGAGGAAGGGTTAAACATTAAGAGATAGTGGATTGGCTTCTTTCTTAGAAACAATGCTCAGATATGCCAAGTCAAACACAGAGACTCACTACATGGAGACAGGTGCTAATCAAGTAACTCAGACTCACTTGCCCTTAATGTATAATGTTATTAGAATTTTCTTTCTTCAGAGGCGCCTGGGAGGCTCAGTTGGTTAAGCATCTGACTTCAGCTCGGGTCATGATCTCACAGTTTGTGGGTTCTAGCCCCACATCAGGCACTGTGCTGATGACTTGGAGCCTGTTTCAGATTCTGTGTCTCCCTCTCTCTCTGCCCCTTCCTCACTCATTCTCTGTCTCTCAAAACTGAATAAGTGCTAAAAATTTTTGAGAAAAATTTTCTCTCTTCATCAGTACCACTGTGACCATAGAGAAGCCTCATGGGCCATTGAATTGACTCCTCTTAGTTTAGGGAAACAAGCTAGAACTTGAAAACTTTACTATCAGTGGAAAAAGTATAAAATGCAAGGAATTTATAGGCATGGTAGATTACCATGTGCTGGTTTTCCAATACTATTATAGATTTTTATTGCCAAGGCCCCCCTATCTTGACCTGCACCCCTGTCTTTCAGTTTCTTTAGCAGAGTGAACCTAACCTTGAGAAGTGGCAATTAAGAAACACAAATGGTCTGATCACATAGGCAAAATAATCCATAATGTTTTCCAGTACTTTTATACTAGCTCATCCCATCTCTTGTTTCTGTGGGCTTGAGTTCACTCTCCATTGTAACAGTCTTAAATAAAATCTTACTTGCCTTCCTTGTTTATATTTGTCCAGTGCAACTTTTCTTTAACACACTCATATAGACACACATATAGCAACCTGAAATTTCAGGTAAAACTCTTGTCATTTAAAACATGCAAACAACTACTCTATCTTGGAAATTTTAAAAAATGTTTTATTTATTTCTGAGAGAGAGAGACAGCGTGAGCAGGGGAGGGTCAGAGTGAGAGGGAGACACAGAATCTGAAGCAGGCTCCAGGCTCTGAGCTAGCTGTCAGCACAGAGCCCGACACTGGCCTTGAACCCACAAACTGTGAGACCATGACCTGAGCCGAAGTTGGATGCTCAACCGACTGAGTCACACAAGCACCCCTATCTTGGAAATTAAAATGCAGCATGACTGGCTCTTGGTGGAGTATAAGAATGAGATTTGGGGAGCCTGGTGGCTCCATCGGTTAAGTGCTCAACTCTTGATTTTTGCTCAAGTCATGATCTCATGGTTCATGAGATGAAGCCCCATATCCTGTTCTGCACTGACAGTGCAGAGCCTCCTTGGAATTCTCTTTCCCCACCCCCTCTGCCCTTCCCGTGAGCTCACTCACTCTCAAAATAAATAATTGAGCTTAAAAATATTTAAATAATAAAAGTAATGGGACTTTGTGTAGGATCTTAGGGACACTGAAGCTGTGAGCTTGAGACGATGGAGGAAAGCTGTTCACTTCAGATGTTACCCTGTCTGAGAATGCTATTACTGCCTTTTAATTTTGTAATCCCCTGTAGACTAAAGATTACTTAATTATGATTATAGAATAAAATACAAATGTTTTCACCCTTGTTAATGCAATTGCGGAGGTGGGAAAAGGGAAGAAGAGAGGCAGGAGAGGATGAAGGTAATAGTGTGAATATAGCTGATCTAAAATTGCTTAAATACTTTATTAAAAACTAAAAAAAAAATAGATGTAATGATATGAAGCTATACCGGAGGATGGGAAAGGATGAACAATATTGAGTATATTAAATGCAGTTACAAGAATAACTTTTTTGAAAATGTTTATTTTGTGAGAGCACATGTGCGAGAGTATAGGTAGGAAGTTTGGAAGAGAGAAAAAGGGGGAGAGAGAGAATTCCAAGCAGGTTCTACATTGTCAGCACAGAGCGTGACTCAGAGCTTGATCCCATGAACTGTGAAATCATGGCTGAGCCAAAATTAATAGTCAATTAAGTGTCTGAGAAACCAAGGCACTCCTATAAGGGTAATTTTTAAAGGTAACAAATCAACAGATAATGGGTGTGGTAGTTAAAATATAAGCATCATGGCATTTGAAAACAGAAGAACTAAAACCAGAAATATTTAAAAATTACTGGTTCTGAAGTAGAGTTTGGGAGGGTAAAGAGTAAAGTGGTAAGAGACTATGTCACTACAAATGTTCTTGTACTTTTTTTTTTTTTACCATAATGATTATGTATTCTTCAAAGTTTCTTTTTGGCAGCTGTATACTTGTTTGTTTTTTTTTTCTGGAGGAAGTGGAGGGTTGCCTATCCCAGACCAGTCTCCAAATATCTCTGGATCCAGTTCTTCTCCAATCATATTCCTCTGAGAATTTTTGTGTCTTTCTCATATTCCTAATGAGTTTAGCCTGTTTTGTCTCTTTCCCACAACCTCCTGATGTTTAGCAAGCAAAAGACCCACAGGTAACAGAATCTACCCTTCTTAGGAGGCAGTAGGGTCTTAGAAACAAAAAAAGCAACAAAACGTGCCAGAACTAAAAATTTCTTTTCAGAACCTGAAACCTCATTCTTACGATAGTCTTTGGATTATTTGAAGAAGACTAATGGACTGCCTTAGCTATTTTACCTTAGTTATTTCTTTTCCTGAAATCCTCTTTTCTTGAAGCAAAATTGTCTCCCTGTTTGCACCTTTCTCATACACTTCATTAAACTCTCCATCATATTCTAGAACGTTGTTTTCCTCTAGACAAGTTAGTTAATATTATATTTAATGATTGGCTCTCAGGACTGAGCAGAATACTAGGCAAGATGGTGGAGAAGTAGGGACTTGTACATTTTGATCGCCCCCATCTCTGAAATAGAGAAGGCCTGAAATCATAGGACACTGAACCACAGAAGTTTGGGAGGAAAAAAGAGTCCACTAAGAAGGCAACCTCATAGGTGCATGAGTGCGAACTGGAGAAGATAAAAACAGGCCAGGACCCGGAGACATAGAGGAAGAAGAGGGAACCCCCTTCATGGGGAGCCACGGAGAGTTTAGGGGAAGAGAAAGAGTGGCTGAAACTTCTCATAGAACTGTCTCTGGAAGAAGAGAAAAACCTCAGCTTGGGATGGAGAATGATCCTATTTCTAGTTGTGGAGCTGACTTTGGGCAGGATGCCCCAGTCCATTGCTCTTCCAGCTCAATCCCCGGATGGAAAGTGGCCTGGCCTGACACTACTCCATTGCTCTCCTGGCTGGATCCCTGGCTGGGAAGGGGCCAGGCCTGTGGGATTGTATTTTGGGTGGTATCAATAAAGCGCCTGTACTAAGACCTGGAAACGAGGAGGTCTTGGGACATAGAACACAGTCCACCTGGGCTACTCTCAAGACACAGGGAGATTGGACCCAAAAGAGTGATTTGCAACCCTTGGTTAGAGAAGGGACTGGGCCCTCTGTCTTTCTCCCCACAACCACCAAGGCAGTACCTCAGGGAGGGCCCTTCAGGACCACAGTGGACCACAATCATGCCCGTCCCCACTATGGAGCTGCTTTTTTTTTTTTCTTTACTGGAGCTGGGGGAAAGACCAACATGTATGCACTGTCATGATTAATTGTAGCTCAATTCTTTCTATTCAGATACATTTTCCCTTATCTCATTTGTATCACTCCTCTCTGCTAGACTGGGTACTCTGATCACTTGTATGCTTAAACAGTCACATTTAATCCATTCTCTAGATGTTTATTTCTATACCTCCATTGCTACTTCTCTCTCTCTCTCTCTCTCTCTCTCTCTCTCTGGAGTAACCAGACTATATAGTTTCTCTGAGTATTATTATCTTTGTTTCTTTCTCCTTGCCTCCTATCATATTCTCCTTTTTGTCTCTCTGAATTAAGCCTCTTAATCTCTCTGCCTGGTCATTGTCCAATTTCCCTTTCTCCATGCCCTGTCTTTTCTCTCTTTGTATATGATCTTCTATCAGCACTGCATACATCCTGCTCTTTATTTGTAGCTGGGAATTCTGGTTTTATGCTTTTAGACTGTCCTTGGACTCCTGGGTTTTTTTTCTTTTTTCCTTTTCTTTTTATTCTCTTTCCCCTTCAGTTTGCTTGTTTGTTACATTTGTCTGTGCATTTCCAAGCCTTTGTTCCCTGTGTGTTTGTTTTCCTTTCCATGTTTTCCTTTCCATGGCTACCTCAAGAAACAAGCCAAAGTACCCATTGTGGAGAGTCCCAAATACCACTACGAGTAGGGAAATAAAATAACCAAAGTCTCAGCAAGAGACACCAAGGGACAACATTAAAAGAACACTGCCTGAATGGACAGGCCCTGGACAGTCAATGAGCCTTCTTTAATACAGAAGTAGTCATAGGTGCAGAGCATATAACTAGCTTTTAAAACTAACAAGAGACAGAAGGCTAGCCAAAATGACAAAATGGAAGAATTCTCCTCTAAAGAAATTCCAGGAAGACATGACAGATAAAGAGCTGCTCAAAACAAATATAAGCAACATAACTGAACAAGAATTTAGAACAATAGTCATAAAATTAATCGCTGGGCTTGAAAAAGGCAGACAGATGTCTGATGGAAGACATCAGAGAAGCTATTGCTACAAAGACTATGAAGCTTAAAAATAGTGTGACCAATTTAAAAATGCTATAATGAGGTGTTTAATAAAATGGAGGTGTCTAATGCAAAGATTAAAGAGGCACAGAGGAGAATAAGTAAATTAGAAGACACAATTATAGAAAAAGAGGAAGCTGAGAAAAAAGATCAACTGATCCAGGAGCATGAAAGGAGAGTTTGAGAGCTGAGTGATAAAAATCAAACAGAACAATATCCGTATCATAGGAATTCCAGAAGAGGAAGAGAGAGGGAAAGACACTGAAGGAGTCCTTGAACAAATTATAGCAGAGAACTTCCCCAATTTGAGAAAGCAAACAGACATTGAAATCCAAGAGGTATAGAGAACTCCCCTCAGATGTAACTTGAATCAATCTTCTGCATGATGTATCATAGCGAAACTGGCAAACTGTAAGGACAAAGAGATTTCTGAAAGCAGCTAGTGATAAAAGGGCCCTAACATACAAAAGGGGAGACCTAGCAGAATAGTTACCTACCTATCTACTGAAACCTGGAAGGCCAGAAAGGAATGGCAGGGAATCTTCAATGTGATGAACAGAAAAAATATGCAGCCAAGAATCCTCTATCCTGTCATTCAGAATAGAAGGAGAGAGAAAAGTCTTCCCAAATAAACAAACATTGAAAGAATTCATCACCATGGAACCACCCCTCCACGAAATCCTAAGGGGGACTCTATGAGGGAAATGTTGCAAGAAACACAAGATACCAGAGACAACACTACAAGCATGAATCCTACAAAGAACACAATGACTCTAAACTCATATTTTTCAATAATAACACTAAATGTAAATGAACTAAATGCGCCAATCAAAAGACATAGGGTAGAAGAATCTATTAAAAAAAAACAAAAGCCAACTATTTGCTGTCTACAAGGACTCATTTTAGACCTGAGGACACCTTCAGATTGAAAGTAAGAGGATGGAGAAATATATATATCATGTTACTGGAAGTCAAAAGAGCTGGAGGAGCCATACTTATATCAGACAAGCTGGACTTTAAGGGCAGTAACAAGGGATTAAGAAGGGTATTATATAATAATTACAGGGTCTATCCATTAGGAAGAACTAACAATTAGAAATGTCTATGCACTGAATACGGGAGCACCCAAATAAATAAAACAATCACAAACAGAAACAATCTTATGGATAAAAATGTGCTAATAGCACGGGACTTTAATACTCCACTTAGAGCGATGGATAGAACTAGACAGAAAATCACTAAAGAAACAATGGACTTGAATGACATACTGGACCAGATGGATCTGGCAGATACATTTAGAACTCTACATCCTGAGACTATGGAATTCATTTTCTTCTCAAGTGCACATGGCACATTCTCCAAGATAGATGACACACTGGGTCATAAAGCAGCCCTCAATAAATATAAAAGAATTGAGATCATACCATGCACACTTTCAGATCACAGTGCTATGAAACTCAAAATCAATCACAGGAATAAGTCTGGAAAACCTCCAAAAACATGGAGGCTAAAGAACACCTTAGTAAAGAACAAATGGACCAATCAGGCAATTAGAGAAGAAATTAAAAATATATATGGAAACAAATGAAAATACAACAACCCAAACTTTATGGGATGCAGCAACGGCAGTACTAAGAGGAAAGTACATTGCACTCCATGCCTATTTCAAGAAATTAGAAAAAACACAAGTACAAACTCTAACAGCACACCTAAAGGAACTAGAAGAAAATCAAGAAGAGCTCCCCAAACCCAGTAGGAGAAGAGAAATAATAAAAATCAGGGCAGAAATAAATAATATAGAATCCAGAAAAACAGTTTAACAAATCAATGAAACCAGGAGTTGGTTTTTTGAAAAAATAAACAAAAATGATAAACCTCTAGCTGAGCTTCTCATAAAGAAAAGAGAAAACAGCCAAAGAGCAAAATCATCAATGTAATTGGACTTACTACAACCAACCCCCCATAAATACAAGCAATTATCAAGGAATACTATGAAAAATTATATGACAAAAAACTGGACAAACTAGAAGAAATGGACAAATTCTTAAACACACATGCAGTATTGAAATTCACATGGGAAGAGATAGAAATTCTGAACAGACCCATAACTAGTGAAGATATTGAATCACTTATCAAAAATCTCCCAACAAACAAGAGCCCTGAGCCAGATGGCTTCCCTGGGGAATTCTACCAGACATTGACATCAGAGTTAGTACTCATTCTTCTCAAACTATTCCAAATAAATAGAAATGGAAGAAAAACTTCCAGACTCATTCTACAAAGCCAGCATCACTTTGATTCCCAAGCCAGACAGAGACCCTCCCCCCCCACACAAAAAAAACCCCAAAAAAACAAAAACAAAAACTGTAGGCCAATATCCTTGATGAATATGGATGCAAAAATCTTCAACAAGGTACTTGCAAATTGAAGGCAACAGCACATAAAAAGAATTATACACCATAATCAAGTGAGATTCATTCCTGGATTCAATATTTGCAAATCAATCAATGTGATAACATCACATTAAAAAAAGAAAAGATAAAAACTATATGATCCTGTCAATAGATGCAGAAGAAGCATTTGACAAAATACAGCATCCCTTCTTAATAAAGACACTTGAGAAAGTCAGAATAGAAGGAACTTAAACATCATAAAAGCCATCTATGAGAAGCCCTCAACTAACATCCTCAATGGGGAAAAATGAGAGCTTTCTCCCTGAAATCAGGAAAACTACAGGGATGTCCCCCCTCACCACTGTTGTTTAACATAGTGCTGGAAGTCCTAGCATCAGCCATCAGACAACAAAAGGAAATCAAAGGCATCAGAATTGGCAAAGAAGTCAAACTTTGACTCTCTGCAGACGATATGATACTTTACATAGAAAACCCGACAGACTCCACCAGAAGCCTACTAGAACTGATCCAAGAATTCAGCCAAGTTGCAGGGTACAAAATCAACGTACAGAAATCGGTTGCATTTTTATATACCAACAATGAAGCAACAGAAAGAGAAATCAAGAAACTGATCCCATTCACAACTGCACAAAAAACCATGAAATACCTAGGAATAAACCTAACCAAAGATATGAGATCTGTATGATGAAAACTATAGAAAACTTATGAAGGAAATTGAAGAAGACACAAAGAAATGGAAGAACATTCCATTTCTTGTTTGACATATCCCAAAGGCAAGGGAATCAAGAGCAAAAATGAACTACTGAGACCTCATCAAGATAAAAAGCTTCTGCACGGCAAAGGAAAGAATCCATAAAACGAATAGGCAGCCGAAGGAATGGGAAAAGAGAGTTGCAAATGACATATCAGATAAAGGGCTAGTATCCAAAATCTATAAGGAACTCACCAAACTCCACACCCGAAAAATAAACAATCCAGTGAAGAGATGGGCAGAATACATGAACAGACACTCCAAAGAGGATGTCCACAAGGCCATCAGACACATGAAACGTGCTCAGCATCCCTCATCTTCAGGGAAATGCAGATCAAAATCACATTGAGATACCACCTCACGCTGGTCAGAGTGGCAAAAAGGAAGAAATCAAGAGACTAGATGCTGGTGAGGATGTGGAGAAACGGGCACCCTCCTACACTGTTGGTGAGAATATAAACTGGTGCAGCCCCTCTGGAACACAGTGTGGAGGTTCCTCAAAAAATGAACAATAGAACTCCTCTATGACCCAGCAATAGCACTGCTGGGAATTTACCCAAGGTATTCAGGAGGGCTGATGTATAGGGGCACATGTACCCCAGTGTTCATAGCAGCACTCTCAACAATAGCCAAATCATGGAGAGGGTCTAGATGTCCACCAACTGATGAATGGATCCAGAAGATGTGGTTTATCTACACATTGGAATACTACATGGCAATGAGAAGGAATGAAACCTGGCCATTTGTAGCAACGTTGATGGAACTTGAGGGTGTTATGCTAAGCGAAATAAATGAGGTAGAGAAGGACAGATACCATATGTTTTTACCTACAGGTGGATTAGGAAAAACTTAACAGAGGACTATGGGGGAGGAGAAGGGGAGAAAATAGTTGGGGAGATGAAGGGAGGCAAGCCATGAGCGACTCCTGAATAGTGAGAACAAACTGAAAGCTGATGGGGGTGGTAGAGAGGAGAAGGGGGTGATGGGCATCGAGGAGGGCATTTGTTTGGATGAGCACTGGGTGTTAAATGGAAACCAACTTGACAATATGCTATGAAAGGAAAAAAATGAGAAAGTTCATAGTCTATTGGCAAGAGTGTTCTGCAAGAGAATAGTAAATAATAAGTAAAAAGAGTAAAAGAAGGTAAAAAGTAAAAAAGTAAATCAATAAGAAGGATAAGTCAACCCCTTTCTTGGTTTCATATATTTAGTATTCTTATTTTTGGACTATAAAATTGTTTTTAAAATGCCCATGCCCCTTGGATAGTTTTAGTCGCCTGATGTGATAATTATTGGAAAAATACTCTTATGAATGCTTATTGTGGTGGGGAGTCTTGTGTGCTTACTATTCCTTAATTCTTATTAAATCATAATTTGGGGGGCCAAATGTGTATTTGCTGATGTGAAGAATAATCTTAAAAAGAAGCAGAGGAAGGTACAAATTTACAAAAAGAAATATCATTTTGTAACCTTTTTTCCATTTATTACTTTATTGACCAATACTGTTGACATCTTTATTCAGTTCCTGAACTCTAATTCACTTGTAATAAATAGCTCCTAAGGGTCCTGTCCATATGAGGGTTTATTACTTGATTGGAAACGGGGAGGCTGGCAGGAGCAAGGGACAGATGGGACAGATATTAAGCCATCATGATTTTAGAGGGAAAATATTATTCACCCTGAGCAAATAAAGGGTGACTGGGAGATGATTCTTAATTGTTTATTTCACTAGTGAATTTGCAATACTTAGAAGGACGAACAGAGAATTAAAAGGCAAGAAGTATATAACGTGGGTGGTCTGAGAGGCTGAGTGATTCGTTGAGAAGAGAAAAAGAAAACATTGAATTAAAACCCAAGACTGGAATACATTTCTTAAGAAAGGCTATTCAGGATTATTGAAAACTAGGGAAGTAGAGTCTATGCTGAAGACTCTAGATAAAGTTATTCTAAAGTTGTTCTGCATCACTGTCCAGTATGCAGTATTTTATGTACCACAAGAAAATAATCCTTGTGTGACCAAGTAAATCAGTGAATTGATAAATGAAAGATTTTATCTTTGGTTTCGATAACCCCTTTCAACTCTAACATTCTATATATCTAAAACCTCTAATTCCTTATCCTCATTCTTCCAAGTCAGCCACATACATGGCAACTGTCACCCGGAAGGCACCTCCAAAAAAAGTAAATCCTGCTCTAGGTAATGTCTGTTTTTTGTCTTAGATCCCTAATGATACACACCAGATTGGAATCACTGTTTTTATCCTGTGTTTTGACAACTATCCCTTTGTATTCTCATTTTGTCCTGACTCCACTTGTCACAGGGTCTCAGCTTTGGCCTTTCCCTCATGTACGGGTGTCCCAAAGATGTGGAGAGTCCTACCTTAGCTTCCAACTATTACGAGGAGGAGAACTGAGTCACATTTGTTCAACACCAATTCTCGTGTAACTCTTCCATTCTGTCTTCCTTTCTAGCTTTGGACAGAGTTGCTGTTGTTGCTCTTTTTACTTCCCTTCCTCCCATTTTCTTCCTACACTTACCTTACTTTCACTTTTGCTTTCAACACTACACCTTAGGTTTTCTTACAAGATGACCAGTGAGCAGTCCCCTTGCTGGGATCTTCAAAGGGAAAGTGCAGGGGTGCCTGGGTGGCTCACTCAGTTAAGTGACCGACTTCCGCTATGGTCATGATCACACAGTTTGTGGGTTCGAGCCCCGCATCAGGCTCTGTGCTGATGGCTAGCTCAGAGGCTGCTTCAGATTCTGTACCTCCTTCTCTCTCTGATCTTCCCCTGCTCACGCTCTTTCTCAGAAATAAATAAAAAACATTTTAAACAATTAAAAAAAACAACAAAAAACAAAGGGAAAGCCCAAATCCTTAACTTACCTGACTGTGGTCAGAATTAAACATTCTCTTCTGAATAAATATTTGCTTTTCCATATATCTCTGATATCTCTCTGATAACTCTTCTTTTTTCTCAGAATCTATTTCCTTCACTTCCTCCTGAGATCTTCTCTGGGATCTCTTCCCTCCTAGATCTATAAACTAGAGCTAGAAGAGTATTTTCTCCTATTTACAAGATCGTTGTCAACTATTGCCCACTTGCCCAAATCTCTCCCTAAAGTTCTAGACCTAAATATTCTTGTATATACTAGTATGCATTCCCACCCCATTGTCAGATCACATACTGTGAAGGGAATCATATTTTCAGAAACAAAAAAAACCCATCAAGTTGGCATCATCTGTTTAAAATAGTGTCTAAGTTTCTAGAAAATGTTTATTTTTATGACTTAAAATTCTTTGAGTTGTAACCTAGATTCTTAGAATATAAAAATCATTGAACTGTATATTAAAATTATATAGCTGACACTTAGTAAGGACATACTTTGTTCCAGGAACTGTTTTAAGTCTTCTAGATGGATACAATCATTGAATCCTTAGAACCACTCTATAAAATAGCACTATAATTATTTGTATTTTACAGATGAGGAATCTGAAGAAAGAGCAGCATTTTTTCCAAGTCACAAAGGAATAAAGTGGCATAGGACTTAAATCCATGCCCTGATGTCAGGGTTCATGTTCTTTATCATCTTCTACTTGCTTCCAAGGACTCTGAGAAATTGTAACAGGTTGTTAATGAAATAGAAGACATTAGGAAACACATGAAATAGATGATTAGATAAAATGACCCTCTCTGAATATAGAAGAAAACTCTAAAACCTGACAATGACTGAAAATATGAGGAAGATCCAATACAATGTAGGTAATTGCTATGGTCAAGATGAAAGAGCATAGTATAGAAATTTATGTTTCAGTTGAATCACTCTCATTGATATGTTGCCTTCTCAGAAAACTGCTAAATAAATAAATATTTATTATTTATTATATTTATAGTATAAATATAATATAAAACAACAAACAATAAAAAAAAATGTGTATGTACCGGTGGATTGGGAAGACAATTTGAAATGGATTCAGGAAAACTGGGCTTTGATAGAATTAACAGCTGTTCTGTTTTGCCCCAACCTGGAAGTCCCATGTCCTGGGAAACTTCTCAGTTCTAGGCAAACCAGAACATTGGTCATAGCTAGATCCAGTCTCATGAGTTACCAGCCTTAAAACTCCACTCAAATCCTTGAGCTTTTCGGATCCATCTCTCCTCAACCATGAAATGAGTAATCCCAACACTAATGTGTCTGCATGGACAGTGGTGCTACTGAGTCAAAGCAGGCATGTTCCCTGTGAATGAGGGCGATCCTGCATGCGTCTCCTGCTTTGTGTGCAGCACTCACACTACTCTCTCTAACACTCACCATGCTTAAAGCTGGCATGGTTAACACCCTGTTTGCCATTATTTTACCTGTAGCTATAGTAGGAGCCTGACAGAGTTTGTGATCAGGAACTCTTTGTTGGATAAACAAATGAGTCAGGAACAAGTGGCCTTGGAATAGAAGAGTGTTCATAGTGCACAAGTATTGTTCTAATCCACCTCTGTCACCCACACTGTCTTTACTGTCTTTCTAAAGCATTCCCTACTCCTTAAAAATAGTCTCCTGGTTTACCACATATACTCAAATTGGGAGAAAGGTGGAAAGCTCTTTGGCGGAATCCATTGGGGCTCTGTAGGCAGGAGTGGGGGCAGGACATAAGAGCCTTTGCATGGGATATATTTACACTACTTTGGCTACTATTTCTGAGGATGAAATGTAAAAAACAGACTTTTTCTAGAGACTGAAACGTTGGGTAATTGTGTTTTGTAGAGATGAGAGTGTCAATATAAATATTTACCTTTTTCATACTCCTTTTTCTTATTATGTAAAACCATGTGCATATTCCTAGTCAATAGGAGAGGGGTGGAGTAGAGGGCCAATTGATTGATTTCAGAAAGAAAGAAATGGCTTTTTTCAAATGACCATTGAAGCTAGGGTTTGAATAATGTGTTTGAAAATTAGAGGGTTGAAGCTATACACTAAGAGAACGATAGTAATTTTCACAGATGTCATATGAATGAATCAAAGGAATCAATGGAGCGCAAAAAAAAGTAGTGATCTGAATATATTACATATACTCATATTTGAAAACCTGAGTATAATATAAATATCTCTATTGAGGCAGTGTGACTAAGGATTTATTTATTCTAATAGAATACTCAAAGTTTTAGGGACATATGAGAGGACACGTGAGAATTTTGATTAAAGAAACTGTGCATATGTATCATGAATCTTTTTGGTTATTTCTGAGCTTAAGGCTCTTTTCTTCTGCAGTAGAAGCCTCACTACTGGGTGCCTTGTAAATATCCACTGTTAATAAGAAGAGTTGTAAAATGATTTCCTCTTACTGTGGAGGAAAGAGCGTATATCATATAATGGAAAATTAAATCAAAGAAAAACCAGCTTTCCAGTCTAAACCATGGAAAACAGATGTCAGGCACATACGTTAGGTTGAAAATAGCAGTTCGCTTAAAAAGAGCAGCATATTTACTTTAATGATCCTGAGGTTATCTCTTGGAACTCAGGGACATAAAAGCAGCCAGATTCCAGGAAAGTATGCCTCTGAAATCTGCTCCATCATCTAAGGAAAGGATGCTGCTCATCACGAGAAAGCAGGTGAGAGAGTGGGTAACTCAGTGGGGAGTCTCCAAAGTTATGAGAAAAAACATTAACTATGAGGAGCAAATAAACAGCAGATGCAAAACTCTTGGATTTGAGTCAGTTCTGAGTCTTCCTACATCAAGAACATTAAAAAAAATTTACTTTTCTGTTTACCCGTATTTTTTTCTTAGAAGCATTTGGCTTAAAATAAAATTTCATTACCTGTGCATGGCTTCCTAGAGCAAGAACTGTCAAATCACGAAGTGCAATTATTTTATGTGTATATACTATATATATATACATATAAGCACAGTGGCTTACTGAGGTAGGAGTCTCCTCACACATTTTAATGAAAATACCTCACCCTGAGGATCATTTGTTTCTGCATGACCTAAAATGAAGTGAGTTAGGTGAGCATGATTGACTGTCCAGAGAAGCAAAATGGTTAATTCAAAATGCTGAACAGAAATTATGAAGTAAAGTTTCAGGGTAAATTGTTGGATTGCTCTACCTTGTTCGTATTGATCAGGTTTGTTTCCAGCAGAAACAACCTCTACTGTGGGCTGAAAGTGCTGCTTCCTTAGTCCTACCAGGCTAATACATTCCCATTGAAAAATTGCATGCTCTCCCTAGGGTCTCCGTTGCAGTGCTCTCCACTCTTAAAATTGCTCGTTCATGACTTCTGATGAGCTCTGTTGAATTCATGATTTTCTGTATGAATTGGAAGAAATGGTCAATGTATACCTCTTTGTCCATTTAATAATTTTTTTTGACAGCTTATTATAATCCAGATTCAGGTCTGGGTTCCTGGAATACATCAGTGACTAAAACAAAAATACCTCCCCTCAATGAGCTTACATTTCAGTGAGGAAAGACAAACACAATAGACATAATAAATAGTAAGTTATATATTGGAAGGTGATAAGTGCTATGGAGAGAAAAATGGATTGAGGTAAAGAGAATAATTATGTTGAGTTGGAATATTTGGAGTTGTGTGGGTGGAATTTAGTTTCAGTTCAAAATAGGGTGGTGTATGTATAGCTCATTGATCAAGTAACTTTGGAGCCAAAGACTTGAAGTTAACAAAATGAGCAATCACGAGAGAAGAACGTTGTCAGGCACAAGTAATAGTGAATGCAAAGGGGGCTAGGCAGGGAGTGTTCTGGTATGTGCCTGGGCAGTAGGAGGCCAGTGTTGTTGAAATGGAGTGAGTCAGTGTGATGAGACTGTGTGTGGGCCAAAGAAAGGAAGGGGTTTGAGATCATAGCCTGTAGAGTTTGATGAGTTATATTCTATCCCCTTCCTCAACCTTTTTCATCTGTTGAAGTCCTGAATACGAGTACTTTAGAATGTGACTTTATTTGGATACAGTGTCATTGCAAAGGTAGCAAGATGACTCCATACTGGGCTTAGAGGGGGCCCCTATTCCACTATGACTAGTATCTTTATAAAGAGGGGAAATTTGAGATAGACACACAGGGTAAAGCCATGTGAAGATAAAGACACAGACTGGGATGATGCTGCTACAATCCAAGGAGCACCGAAGATTGCTATAAAATCACCAGAACCTAGGGGAGAAACATAGAATAGATTCTCCCCCACAGCCTTCAGAGGGAATTGACTACCAACCCCTTGAACCTGGATGTCAATCCTCCAGAACTGTGAGGCCATACATTTCTGTGTGCATGTCACCAATTTCATATGGCATTTTGTTAGTACAGTACTAGCAAACTGATACATAGAGAATCCAAAGGATTTTGGCCTTTTATTGGTGGTTAGGAGAGCAAGTAAAGAGTTTTGAGTGAAGGTAGGGCATAGTCTGACTTATATATGTTCTTACTATTTATTTTTTTTTTTTGAAAAATTTTTAATGTTTTATTTATTTCTAGGAGAGAGAGAGAGAGAGCATGAGTAGGGGAGGGTCAGAGAGAGAGGGAGTCACAGACTGCAACAGGCTCCAGGCTCTGAGCTGCAGTCAGCACAAAGCCCGACGCGGGGCTCAAACCCACGAACCACAAGATCATGACCTAAGCGAAAGTCGGACACTTAACCGACTAAGCCACCCGGGCACCCCTATATGTTCTTACTATTTAAAAAGTTTATTTAAAACTTTAATTCCAGTATACTTAATATATAGTGTTATATTTCAGGTGTACAAAGTAATGATTCAACAATCATATATATTATACAGTGCTCATCATGATAAATGTACTCTTAATCCCCTTTGCATATTTCATTTACTCTCTCACCAGTCCCCTCTCTGGCAACTATCAGTTCCCTATAGTTAAGAGTCTGTTTGGTGCTTTGTCTCTCTCTCTTTTTTTTTCTATTCATTTGTTTCTTAAATTCCACATATTAGTGAAATCATATTAGTATTTGACTTTCTATGACTGACTGATTTCACTTAGCAATATATTCTTTAGATCCATCCATGTTTTTGCAAATGGCAAGATTCCATTCTTCTTTATGGCTAAGTAATATTCCATTATATATTATATACCAGTTCTTCTTTATCCATTCATCTATCAATGGGCACGGGGTTGCTTTCATAATTTGGCTATTGTTGAAGCGCCTGGGTGACTCAGTCGGTTAAATGTTCTCCTTCAGCTCAGGGCATGATCTTAGGGTCTGTGACTTCCAGCCCTGTGTTGAGCTCTGTGCTGATAGCTCAGAGTCTTGAGCCTGATTTGGATTCTGTGTCTCTGTCTCTATGCCCCTCCCTGCTCATGCTCTTTCTCTCAAAAAATAAATGAACATTAAAGAAAACCTATAATTTGGAATTGTTAACAATACTGCAATAAACATAGGGTGCATATAAATTTTTGAATGTTTTCATATTCTTTGGTTAAATACCCAGTAGTGTGATTACTAGATTGTACGGTAATTGTTTTTATTATTTTGAGGATCCCCTTGAAATTATTATTTCGGAGGGTCCCCTCCCTAAGGAAAGAAAAAAAAAAACATCTCAAGGCAACCTTGCTATCCACATATGTGAAAACATCTCTCACGACCTTAGAACATGAGACCACTTTAATCAGACTGCGTGTTTATGTGTTACCATATATGGAGACAAAGAAGTAAAAAAATATATTTCAATAAACATGCCACGTGATGTTCGGGGCTCAGTTCTTTGGGTATGAACTCAGCTGAGTGATGCTGGCTGGAATAAAGTTTCTTCCTGGAAAGAAAAGCCTTGGTGTCCTCACTCTCTGTATGAGAATCCTGCTACATCCATAGGTTACACAGTGGCTGCATCAGTTTGCATTTCCACCCAAAAGTGCACAAGTTTTTTTTTCCCCTCTCCACACCTTCACCAAAATTTGTTCTTTGTGTTTTGATTTTAGGTATTCTGACAGGTATGAGGTAATACCTCCTTATGGTTTTAATTTGTATTTTCTTGATTGATGATGTTGAGTGACTTTTCTTGTGTCTGTTGGCCATCTGGATATCATCTTTGGAGAAATGTCTGTTCATGTGTTTTGCTCATTTTTAAAAAATGTTTATTGGTTTTTGAGAAAGAGCATATTCAGGGAAGGGGCAGAGAGAGAGAGAGAGGGAGATGTAGTATTTGAAGCAGGCTCCAGGCTCTGAGCTGTCAGCGTAGAGCCTGATATGAGTCAGTGGCTCAACCAACTGAGCCACCCAGGTGCCCTGTCTTTAATTAGATTATTTGTGGGGTTTTGGTGTTGAGTTGTTTAATTTCTTTACATATTCTGAATGCTAACACTTTATCACATATACCATTTGCAAATATCTCCTCCCATTCAGCAGGTTGTCTTTAGTTTTGTTGGTTGTTTCCTTTGCTATACAGAGGGTTTAATTTTGATGTAGTTCCAATAGTTTATTTTTACTTTTTTTCCTAGGAGACATAACTAGAAAGAAGCTGCTTAATGCAGCCAGTCTCAGAGAAATTACTGCCAGTGCTCTCTTCTCAAACTTTTATGGATTAAGGTCTTTAATCCATTTTATTTTTGTATATGGCCCAGGAAAGCAGTTCAGTTTCTTTCTTTTGCATGTTGCTGTTTCATTTCCCCAGCACCATTTGTTGAAGAGACTATCCCATTGCATATTCATGCCTCCTTGTGAAAGATTAATTTGCCACGTAATCATGGGTTTACTTCTGGGTGCCCTATTAAGTTCCATTGATCTATGTGTCTGCTTTTGTGCCAGTACCATACAGTTTTGGTTACTACGTCTTGTATATCTTGAAATCTGGGATTGTAATACCACAAGTTTATTTTCTATTTAAGATAATTTGGGTATTTTGAATCTTTTGTGGATCCATACAAATGTTAGGATTATTCTAGTTCTGTGAAAAATCCTCATGGTATTTTGATAAAGATGGATCAGATTTGTAGACTGCTTTGGATATTATGTACATTTTAACAGTACGTTTTATATCGAACTATGAGCATGGAATATCTCCCCATTTGCTCATGTGTTCTCCAATTTCTGTCATCATTGTTTTATACTTTTCAGAGTACAGGTCTTTCACCTCCTTGGTTAAGTTTATTTCTAGTTGTGCTGTCTCAACAGTGGGGACTCAGTTTCCTAATGCCCTTCAGGCTCTCCCAGAGCAAAGCCACTGTTTTTTGAAGTTTCACATATTAAGTTAGCTCCACTGAGTGTAAGAACTTGCCAGGTTAGGCCTCTTGGGCTTTTAAAGCCAAATATTAGGGGGTTTTATCTTCGTAGTCGTGGTCCCCCATACCTGGGGTGCCTGATGTGGGGGTCTGCTCCTCTCCTCTATCCTACCTGAGATGTCCCTCACTCCTATGGACAGTCCTGTGGATAATTTTTACTCCCAACTGAATTTCTGCCCTTATTATCCTCTTTAATGTGGCTTCTTCTCTACATTTAGCCGTGGAGAGTCTGTTTTGTCAATCTTCAAGTCATTTTGTGGCTTGTTTACTCTTCTGTGGGTGTTACCTAGGTATAACTGGGAGGAAATGAGCTTAGGATACTCTTTTTCTGTCAACTTCCCCAGAAGCCCCCTGATACATTTTTAAAGGATACTTCTGAATGCCATGTGGGAAAGAGACTGCCAAGGAGCAAAGGTGTGATATTCATATCCTACATATAAGCCAAAGATGCTGCTGGCTCACACAGGGTGGTGGCAGTGACTAGTTGAGAAATGGTTGGATTCTGGGTATATTTTGATAGCAGAGCTAATAGATTGGGTGCATGGTATATGAGAGAAAGGAGTCAAGGATGAATGTGAGGTTTTGGACTTTAAATATTTAAAGTTTGAGTTCCCATTCACTGAGAAGAGGAGGCCTGTGGTTTGGGTAGGTTTTTGTTTGCTCTTAGTGGGAGGAGATCAGGGTTTCAGTATTACACATGTGAAGTGTCAGATTGCTAACAGACAACCAAATGGAAGTATTAGCCCCAAAGCACAAACTGTATTCCTATCCCTTTAATGCTCCTGAAAGATACTTAGTTGAGATAAAATGCATTAAAATGTAGGAAAGCTAGACACAGAAACCTAATGCCAATTAATTTAACAACAGTTTTTTAGTGGGTTAGATGGACGCTATGACAATAAGAAATTAGGTACACATAAATATGGTGCAGCTCTGCAAGATGGGCCTTGGAAATGCAAATGCTTTGAGAAATTTCTAATTAAAACCGATCTGCTATTTAACATAGATTATTTATTCTGTATGTATACTGAAAAGGGTTGAAGGAATCTAGTGAGTTATAAGAACTCTAAATGAAATGCTTTTTCTTTTCTTTACTATGATAAATAACTTGCCCTAGTGTGGTACCTTTTAGCTTGCTGTATATTTAGTATTGTAGAATTACTTATACCTCTGTTCAGCTATGTTGAATATTTTTATGTAATGCTCTCTTCCTTCTCAAAAACCAATATCCATGACCATTAGGCTTAAAGTTATTTTCCTGAGACCTTTGAAAGTCTATTATCATGCAAATGAAAAAGAATAATTCCAGGCCTAATATTTTAAGAATTAAAGGGTTTAAAAAGAATTATTTACTTTGGTTTTTTTTTTTTTTTGAATCATAACATTGAGGACAAACTCCAAGTGTCAGCACCACATCTGCCGGGTGTTTTGAGAGCTGTTTCCTTGGGTAATGGTACTGAAGGCAGCCCTTCAGAGCTAGATGGAGAGCTGGTGGATGCACAGGAGCCTCTGAAGTGGCGGGCAGCCAGCTGGGGTGGAGGCTGCAGGGCGTGGGTGTGTGGGGAAGCTGCAAGGGGAAGGAGGTGTGAAGAACAAGTGGAGATGGTAGAAAATGTTCTGGAAGGCAAAAGAAGCAAGCAAGGAAGTGGGAAACAAAGACTGAGGGGAGAGCATTTGCATAGTTAATGACCATACGCTTTCATATGGCTGAGATTTAATTTGGCTCATTGGCCTGAAAAATATATGAAGAAATTTATATATTATATAATTATATATGACCAAGATGAATGTGACAAACATTGTTGTAGCACGTACTGGGTGCTAAGTTCAGTACCAGGACCTAGGACCTAACTTTGAGGCTGCCATTTAGGACACTAGAGTATGTTTGTAAATCTGATTTTCAGAGTAGTATCCATTTGCATTGGGCTGATAAAATTTGACCTCTGAGTTGGAGAAGCCAATGACGTATTCCCTAAGGAGTGATGACTCCCTTGCTGGGCTGTGTGGATGGTAGCCTGGTGACCTTTCTCCATCCTCAGCTCACATACATCTCTGATTTACTGCCTGTCACCAAATTTCTTCCTTTTTCAGTTTCTATAGTAAACATCTTCCTTGCAGAACTAAAAAGGGGTTAGAGTGTAGCAAATGATTAAATGAAAGCTGAAGATAACAATAAGAAGTGGTCCAGGACAGGCTATAGAGGTAGCTGAGGGCCTGCTCATGAAAAGCAGGGCGACTTAGATTAACTGCATTTTAGAACCAAAAATAAAAATGAGTCAGACTTTTAATGAAGACTGTGTTGGTTGTTTTGCTTTGATAAGTGTGGTAACAGCTTACCCTTAGTGCTGCTTGCAAGGCATTGTTCTAATCCTTTATACATATTCATTTCCTTGGTCCTTAAAAAAATCCTATGGATTTGATAATCTTATTTTACTTTACATGTGGGAAACTGAGGCACAGAAATTAAATTACTTGACCACGTTCATTCAGCCTGTAAGTGGTGGATTTTTGATATGACCTAAGGGAAGTTGGTCTCAGAACTGATGCCCTTGGCTACAGGGGCACCACGTATAACCTAGTTTTGCTCCTGTGTGTATTCATTTGCTATTTTTTCCTTTTTTGCCTTCCTACTGGGTTACAGCTCTCCAGAGCCAAGAGTTATGCACACCTGGTGCCAGCAGCCAGAGCAGCACCCATGTACAATGATACACACTTTGTGCTGTTTGCATGGCTGGTTGATGCTCATTTTGGTTTTATTGGTCACAAGGCTATGTTGAGGGAGCCACCTGAGTTTCACTAAAGAGGAATCTGGGGCTAATAAAGGAAAGTCTTGCACACACCAACATGAACTTTCTTGCAACAAGTAACAGTCTTTCTAGCACTTAAAATGGGTTTAGTCAGCTCTTGGTGCATGGCTTTCAGGTCTGACCAAAGAGGTTTTTTGATGTTATGTGTGGCTGGCCACATTTCTCATCTGACTTTTAGAACCCGAGTGAATGTCGATGCTCCTGACTAGAAATAAAGGGAAGCATTGATGCCTTAATTTAAGCTTCATCTCTAAATACCTTCTTGAATAAAAATATCAGAAAATTTAGATATATAAAAGTAAAGCTCTGGTAAGGTGCATCTGGGTAGAGGGATTTGAAGAATGGTAGCAAGAAAGAGATGCTAAAAATTAGGCTGAGTCAGCAATTTGGGCAAATAAAATTATATTTTATTTCCCTAGAAGTTTCAATGGAGATGGAATCTCTACATGGTTCATGAGAATATGGAAATCATGAGTATAAATAAGTATACCATCTGCAGTTGAAGTGTTAGCAATATGTAAGATAATTTTTAGTAATTTCTGTCATTGGAGAACCCGAGGCATTCTGATAATGAAACCCTTATCTCAATAGATGGATTTTCTTTCTATTCTCAAGGCGATATCAAACATAATTTTGAAGGCAATGGGAGGAGTGATAGCAGTATTTTAACCAAAGGGAAAACAGAATCCCAATTGTGGATAAAACTCTTACTCCATTTACATGGTCATTCAAGGATAGTAGTAAGACTCCAGGCAGCCTCCCAGGATTTCTGTCGTCCGTGGGGCCATCAGAGGGTGTCTGTACGTATCAGAGGGACTTGGCCTCTTGGAGCCATGCATCTTCAAGTCTAGCTCATGTCAGGCCTGAAGACTAAAACCATGTGATGACTGATTCCATCATCCTCTTGCATTCACCTTGGTCAAAGGTGCTGCCCTACTTCACGTGGGAATGGGACACAGAGAAGGAAATTGACACATAGAGTAGCCCTCAGCTGTAACACAATATTGTCTCAGATATCCTTTCCATTCACCCACCTTGCATAGTCATAACACAATGTGTTCTACAAAGGACTGAGGAGTCCAGATCAAGGAAGCGTATCTATTTAAGAGTCCTTATCTTAGGATTTATTTCATGATCTACCAGATAGGAAACTGAGGTGTGAAATTCAGCATTGCCAGTCACTCCCAGACTTTGAGGTGTCTGCCAGTATATCTGTAAGTCTGATTGTCTTCCTCTCCTCTTGGTCCAAGTACCACGAATTCCAGTTTATAGATGTTCTAGAAGTCAGGGGAAAGATACCACCTTATTTTTTTGTATTTTGCCTTTTTAACAGCTTTATTTAGATATAACAAACATACAATAAACTGCACAGATTAACAGTGTACAAAAATGATTAGACACCTACATTAGCAAATCATCTCCACAAGATAATGAACATGTATATCACCCCCCCTTCAATGATCTCATACCCCTTTGTTGTCTATTCTCTGCGACGCTCCTACCCGTTCCAAGGCATCAACTGATCTGCTTTCTATCACTGTAGGTGATCTTACATTTTCTACAATTTGCAAGAAATACAATTATGTACCGTGTGCTCTTTTCAGGGGGTAGAGGTTGTGCTGAATCTGATTTCTTTTGTTAAGGTATTCTTGTAAGTACACAGTGTTATCTTACTGTTTTCAGGTGAATTTCCTGAATGGTTGATGATAATTGAAAGAGTATCATTTTTTGCCATTGTTATGTCTCCTTGAGTGGAATGTCTGTGTAAATCATTCATCTGTTTTGTTTTGGGGTTGCTTGTTTTCTTGTTAGGGAGTTTTGAAAGTGGTCCTATATTCTAGATCCAAGTACTCTTACATGATTTGCTAATATTTTCTCTCACTGTGTAGCTTATCTTTTTGATTCCTTGAACACAGTCTTTAAAAAAAGAACGGGGTGTCTGGGTGGCTCATTTGGTTAAGCGTCTGACTTCGAGTCAGGTCATGATCACACAGTTTGTGGGTTTGAGCCTCGCGTAAGGCTCTGTGCTGACAGCTAGCTCAGACACTGGAGCCTGCTTCAGATTCTGTATCTCCTCTCTCTGACCCTCCCCTGCTCGCTCGCTTGCTCTGTCTCTGTCTCTCTCTCTCTCAGAAATAAAACATTAAAAAAAATTTGTTTTAAAGAAAACAGAAGTGCTTAATTTTGATGAAGTCCATTTTACCATTTTTTTTCACTAATAGCTTGTGTTTTTGATGTTGTATCTAAGAAATCATTGCCAAAGCCAAACTAAAAATTTCCCCTATGTTTTCTTTTCTTAAAATTTTTTTTATGTTTATTCTTTTTTGAGAGAGAAAGCATGCACATGTGTACGTGTGTGAGTGGGGGAGGGACAGAGAGAGAGAGACACATACACACACACACACACACACACACACACACACACACACACACACACACACACACACACACACAGAATCTGAGGCAGGCCCCAGGCTCTGAACTGTCAGCACAGAGCCTAATGTGGGACTTGAACCCACGAACCACGAAATTATGATCTGAGCCAAAGTCAGACACTTAACTGACTGAGCCACCCAGGCACCCCACTCTTAAGCTCTCTTCTAAAACTTACCTAATTTTAGATTTTTGGTCTCCAATCTGATTGGTATTAGTAGATGGTACAACATGTGGACTCAATTTTTTTTACTTTTTTATTTCCTTAACCTTAAGCCCACAGGCTATTAGTAGACTTAATTAAGTCACTAGAGTAAATAACATACTTTTTTTTTTTTTTTTGCAACTCCTTTTGATGTTAGTGATGATAAGGAAACACAGGAATGAGGCAGTGTGTAATTCCTCTTGGGAAAAGTGGAAGAACCTTGGTTGTCATTGAGATGAAGGTGCTGGACAGATATTAAAGTCTTTATTCTTTCCCTGTAATTCATCTTAATTCTTTTTATTATAAATAGAATTACTAGCCTTCGCATCATTAACCTAAATTTTGTTTCCACATTTGGACTTTAGAACTTTAAAATAGTAGTAAGAGACCTAATGATTAGAGATACAGCAGGTCAACATAGATCTTGAAAATTTACCTACTCTGTCTCTCAGGCATCCAAGAATACAGCTTTTTAAAATTGTTTTTTTATAGGGGCGCCTGGGTGGCTTAGTCGGTTAAGCATCCGACTTTTGCTTAGGTCATGATCTCGCAGTTCGTGAGTTTGAGCCCCGCGTTGGGCTCTGTGCTGACTGCCAGCTCGGAGCCTGGAGCCTGTTTCAGCCTGTGACTCCCTTTCTCTCTGACCCTCCCCTGCTCACGCTGTCTCTCTCTCTCTCCTAAAAATAAATAAAACATTAAAAAAGAAAAATTTTAAAAAGAAATTTTTATAGAAGAGATTCTGTGTTATTAAAAATGTTAAATATTAATAAAGACAATGCATTTTAAAGTTTCTACACCTGTGATAATGGTACACCAAACAAGTAATGGACAATTAGAGAGTTTCAAATATGTTCTTGGCACTGCTACTGAGAAGGAAAAATGATAAAATGTATATTGAAAATAAAAATACACTGTGTAGTCATACTAAATGTTCATGCATGTGTGTGTTCATGTAAGGTGTGACTCCAAGTTTCTCGTAGGTGGTTAAAGTCATATATTAAAGATATCCTGTGAACACTCTGGTACAACGGTAGTTTTTCTGTTTGTTTTAATAAGGGAAATTTCCTTGGACTAATCATGGTAATTTGAAGTTCTCCCCTCAAGATTGCACCATATTCAAAACCTTTCCCCACAGTTGTTTTTCTTTATTGGAAACTTCCAGCAGTACTTAATTTATAATGGAAGAGATAGAATATTTAAAATAATAAAAGAATTTTTGTGTGGAACCAAATCAAGTAATGAAACGGCATATTTTGACACTTACTAGGAATAAATTGACCAGTCTTTATGGTTTTTTTATGTTTGTGCCTGGCCCATTTATTTTTCTTAAAAATTTTTAATGTTTTAATTTTGAGAGAGACAGAAAGACAGAGTGTGGGTAGGGGAGGGTTAGGGAGAGAGGAAGACACAGAATCCACAGCAGGATCCAGGCTATGAGCTGTCAGCACAGAGCCCAACATGGGACTCGACTCAGATCATGACCGGAGCTGAAATTAGATGCTTAAGAGATTGAGCCACCTGGGCACCCCTGTGTTTAGATCCACTTAAATGCAGTTCAGATAAAGGAGGAGTGAAGTTTTTTTAAACTCTGTATCTAAATTAACAGCGTGATTAGCTGAATTATTATGCAAATATTCATATATAAAATAGATAATGGTAGAGCTGCCCTGGTACAGAGAGGGATTCCTGCCTTCTCCCCCAAGGTGATTTCTGAGACACATCCAGAGGACCCCTAGTTTCTGAACAGAAATGGAAGCCACTAGTGCACAGGCTAATTCTCAGCATCTTGACATTGCATTCAGGCTTCACTATGGTGTGTATTTCCTCCCTCCCAGTTATTCTCTCCCAGCTCTCCTCTACTCAAAAGCTGTTCCACTTGGTTTTCTGATTAAACTATATTCAAGTGTCAATTGCTCTTTCTTAAGATTTTCTCCTTTTATGAGAATGTACTTTACAGCATGATTATATATAGACAATTTTAAAAACAACAGTCTTTCTAAAGACCATCAAGGAATGGACTTTAAACTCCTGGAGAAGTTTTTCATCTGATTCCTACCTAACAGACTTACAACTTTATCAGACTTTTCTATTAATTCTCAAGATGAGTGAGATTGACTATATAGACTTGTTAATTAAATTGTCTATATTTAACCTTAAATGACTTCCTCACAAAAGGAGAAAGTTCTAAAAAAAAAAAAAAAAGGCAAGAGACACCTAAACATAGTTCGGTCTGAAAAGAAAGTGGAACAAATTTCAAGTTGTGGCCAAATGAGAATGGCTGGGAGATAGGAGATAGAGCTCTCAGTGAGGCTTGAAAACTGTATTAAGCCATTTAGAATTTAGACTTGAAAACTATTCTGGATCTCCAACCTTTTCTGATAGTTTTTTTTCTGTTCACTGTAAATAGTATTAATTAAATATTCAACTAATGCTTGGTGTTTACACTTTGAAATTAGGACACAGAGATGAGCCAAGACTATATTTTAAAAGATACTGCATTTAGCAATGAATAAATGAGCCTGTAGATATTTACTAATTTGGATAAATATTGAAACAAAGTCCACAATAGCAGCACCAGCCATGTGTCAGATCTGGTTCAGGTGGCCCAAAGGCACATTGGTGAGTACATCACATTCATACATGGGGTCATCCCACACCACCTGTCTGCCCTGCCCCTGACCTCTGGCCAAACTCCATGTATTACTCTGTTCGGGTCTCTATCTACCCACTAATTTCGATGGCCAGTTGGTTATTCCTGCCTCCCATTACCTCAGCTGCTGGAATCAGCTTAGAGTCCATGTTCTTTCTTTCTGTCTGTCTTGTCTGTCTTTCTTTTCTTTGTTTTCTTTCTCTTTTTTACTGAGAAAGCTCGATTTGACAGAGAGTGCCATGCTACTGGGGGAGGAGCAGTGTGAAAGGGGGGAGGGGGAAGGAGGGAGGGGGGAGATAGAGGAGGAGGGAGGGAGGGGGGAAGGGGAGAGAGAGAGAGAGAGAGAATATCTTAAGCAGGCACTGCCCTTGGTGCTCCATCTTAAAACCATGAGATCTGACCTGAGCCCAAACCAAGAGTTGGATGCCTAACCAATTAAGCCACTCCGATACTTCTTAGATTCTGTGTTCTAATAAAATTTACATTTAGCCAGAGATGACTGAAAGTTGTAATAGGAGAGGATAGGAAAATTGGTATGTAAGTGGCTAAAAACCAGCTTTCAGGACTTTGAAATAAGAGCATAAAAGCCACTCCCAATTAACTGTGTATGAGAATGTATGTGTTGATATAAAATATAAGAAAGCAATGCTAACACACTGGGAATTCCATAAAACATAGCTTGAATCCCAGGCCAACTTGTCATTTTAAGAATATATAAGCCTTTGAGAATCTTTCTTACCTGCACAGATGCTAAATGCTTCCCGCCCTCCTCTACACATTTTCCCAAGGCTGACCCTGCATATCTGCTCTTTCCCTTACTATGAATTCCACTCACTCAGCATCCCAGGAGGGCAGAGGAATAGCCATAATATTATTGCTGGCCCATGGGAAGCAGATGGGGAGGTTCTGTGGCCATTTAACAGATGGCTGGAGCCAGCTTCCAGTTTAAATTCCAAAAAAGGCACCAGTCATCACCTCTTGGGGAAATGTTAAAACTAATTTCTAGAATTTTGTTTTCAAATTGGCATTCATCAAAGCTTTATGATGTACCCATAGGAGTTGGTAAGAGCTAGCTTGCTCTGTCTTTGTGATACAGTGGCTTCCCTTTCTGCAACCATTATTTCTGCAAAAAGGCATTTACCAGAAATTAGGAGTGAGATTTTTTCTGGAGTTAAGAGAACTGTTAGACTCATGTCTATGTGTATGTGCTGATAATGGATGCACAAGGAAAAGGAAAACCACCATCCAAAAATACCCACTCCAGCATCCTGAAAACATTTGGAGCTGCATTCTTTTGTATTGGGCATGTTTCTCCAATAAAAGACAAATGATCTTGGAGCGCAATTCATTCAGTATAAAATCATTTATTAGATCCTTTCCTCAGAGACAAGTGATTCAGAGAAGCACCCTTGGTTTATAGGTCAAGTTCTGCGAATGGTTTACATTTTTAGCACATTTTACGAATTATAAAATGTGTGCGTGTGTGTATTCCTCGTTTGCTACTTAGAGCAGTTATTTATGACAAATGGGGCAAGAATTCTGTTTTACAGGTGAAGAGACTGAGCTGAGCAATGTTAAGTGATGTACATAGAAAAGAACAAGGAGAAGATTCAAATCCAGGTCTTCTGACTTCAGTTTTTGTTTTCTCTATTTAGGTCAATTGTAAATTTGTTTTGGGGCAGGAAAGAAATAGAGGGTCAAAGCAAAGCATCTGAGGACCTCATGGAGGAAGGGGCAGGCCAATGAGAAAGAGGTCTCTAGCTCACTGGAAGACAATTGGACGGATGACAAGGGCATTCGATAGTAAATAATTCTTATGTTTAGCTGTGGCAAGCCAAATGTCCAGAGAAAAACCTTCTTGTGCATAACAAGTAGACATTTTTGATAAGCTATTTTTACAATAAGTTTTTAAGTACTTAAAGGTACCTTCCATGGGGGAAGGGATTGAAAGGAGAAAGGTAAGGACAGGAGGCCAGAAGTGAAGAAGAAGTATTAATCCAGGTTAGTACTGCCACCAGAATGTTTCCTCAGGGGAAATTGCTGATTCATAATATCTGGGAGCCTGGGTTTTAAATAGTGTGTGACCTCGGAGTTGGGTGATCATGTCTTATACCTGAACAGCTATGAAATTAGACAAGAGACCAACATAAGTATGAGGGGGGCACCAAAAGGTGATACCTTGCTGGGTGAATAAGAAAAGATAGCTCTGCAGAGGCAGTAAAAACAAAACAACCTTGATTCCTGCTAGAAATCATCCTCAGATGAGTTTAAAGGTTAGAGTATATGTGGTCAAAAACCAAAGCTCAGAATTAACAATGATCCTTAATAGTAGAGTGTCAGGCAGAAACACACTAAAAGATTTTCTGAAGAGTTCCCACAACACTGATCTCCAGGAAACACAGTCTCACAATAAAACAATCTCTAACATAAGCGATAAGACAACATTACTAAGGGTCCACAAAATACACTGTAAAATAAGACCTGAAAAGATGGTTGATATTTGGAGTTTTCAGATAGAGATTAAAAACATAGGTTTCACATGATTTAAGAAATAAGAGATACATATAGAAAAATCGAAGAATATACAAAATGACTAAAATATAGTTTTTTGTGCAATTGTGAATGGAATCAGTTTCTCGATTTCTCTTTCTGTTGCTTCATTTTTGGTGTATAAAAATGCAACCGATTTCTATACGTTGATTTTTGTACCTTGCAACTTTGCTGAATTCTTGGATCAGTTCTAGTAGGCTTCTGGTGGAGTCTGTTGGGTTTCCTATGTAGAGTATCATATCGTCTGTGAAGAGTGAAAGTTTTACTTTTTTGCCAATTCTGATGCCTTTTATTTCCTTTTGTTGTCTGATGACTGATGCTAGGACTTCAGGCACTATGTTAAACACCAGTGATGAGTGGACATCCCTGTCGTGTTCCTGATCTCAAGGGGAAAGCTCTCAGTGTTTCCCCATTGAGGATAATGTTAGCTGAGGGCTTCTCATAGATGGCGTTTATGACATTTAAACAAGTTCCTTCTATCCCAACTTTCTCGAGGGTCTTTATTAAGAAGGGTGCTGTATTTTGTCAAATGCTTTTTCTGCATCTACCGACAGGATCATATGGTTTTTATCTTTTCTTTTTAATGTGATGCATCACATTGATTGATTTGCAAATATTGAACCAGCCCTGTAACCCAGGAATGAATCTCACTTGATCTTGGTGGGTAATTCTTTTTATGTGCTGTTGCATTCGATTTGCAAGTATCTTCTTGAGGATTTTTGCATCTGTCTTCATCAAGGATATTGACCTGTAGTTCTCTTTTTTTGCTAGGTCTCTGTCTGGCTTGGGAATCAGAGTGATGCTGGCTTCATAGAATGAGTCTGGACGTTTTCCTTCAATTTCTATTTTTTGAAATAGTTTGAGAAGAATGGGTATTAATTCTGTTTTAAATGTCTGGTAGAATTCCCCAGGGAAGCCACCTGGCCCAGGGTTCTTATTTGTTGGGAGATTTTTGATAACTGATTCGATTCCCATGTGAATTTCAATAGTGCATGTGTGTTTAGGAATTTGTCCATTTCTTCTAAGTTGTCCAATTTGTTAGCATATAATTTTTAATGGTATTCCCTGGTAATTGCTTGTATTTCTGAGGGGTTGGTTTTAATAAGTCCATTTTCATTCATGATTTTGTCTATTTGAGTGCTCTCTCTTTTCCTTCTGAGAAGACTGGCCTAGAGGTTTGTCCTAGGAATAAACATAACCAAAGATATAAGAGATCTCTATGATGAAAACTATAGAAAACTTATGAAGAAAATTGAAGAAGACACAAAGAAATGGAAAAACATCCCATGCTCATGGATTGGAAGAATAAATATAGTTAAAATGTCATTACTACCCAAAGCAATCTACACATTCAATGCAATCCCAATCAAAATTGCACCAGCATACTTCTCACAACTAGAACAATCTATCCTAAAGTTTTTATGGAACCACAAAAGACCCCGAGAAGCCCCAAGTAATATGGAAGAAGAAAACCTAAACAGGAGGCATCACCATCCCAGACTTTAGCCTCTACTACAAAGCTGTCATCATCAAGACAGTATGGTATTGGCACAAAAACAGACACATAGACCAATGAAATAGAATAAAGAACTCAGATTTGGACCCAAAAGTGTACAGCCAACTAATTCTTGACAAAGCAGGAAAGAGTATCCAATGGAAAAAAGACAGCCTCTGTAACAGAAGGTGCTGGGAGAATTGGGCAGCAACATGCAGAAGAATCAAACTAGATCATTTTCTCACACCATGCACAAAAATAAACTCAAAATGGATAAAGGACCCGAACGTGAGATAGGAAACTATCAACACCCTAGAGGAGAAAGCAGGAAACAACCTCCTTGACCTCCACCGCAGCAGCTTCTTACTTGACACATCCCCAAAGGCAAAGGAATCAAAAGCAAAAATGAACTATTGGGACATCATCAAGATTAAAAGCTTCTGCACGGCAAAGGAAACGATCCATAAAACGAATAGGCAACCAACGGAATGGGAAAAGAGTTGCAAATGACAGATCAGATAAAGGGCTAGTATCCGAAATCTATAAGGAACTCACGAAACTTCACACCTGAAAAACAAACCACCCAGTGAAGAAATGGGCAGAAGACATGAACAGACACTTCTTCAAAGAGGACGTCCAGAGGCCATGAGACACATGAAACGATGCTCAGCATCCCTCCTCATCAGGGAAATACAAATCAAAACCACACTGAGATACCACCTCACGCTGGTCAGAGTGGCTAAAATGAACAAATCAGGAGACTCTAGATGCTGGCGAGGATGTGGAGAAATGGACACCCTCCTACACTGTTGGAGGGAATGTAAACGGGTACAGCTCCTCTGGAACACAGTGTGGAGGTTCCTCAAAAAGTTAACAATAGAATTCCCCTATGACCCAGCAATAGCACTGCTAGGAATTTACCCAAGGGATACAGAAATGCTGATGCATAGGAGCACATGTACCCCAGTGTTCATAGCAGCACTCTTAACAGCAGCCAAAACATGGAAAGATCCTAAGTGTCCATCAATGGACGAATGGATCAAGAAGATGTGGTTCATCTATACAATGGAATACTATATGGCAATGAGAAAGAATGAAATCTGGCCACGTGTAGCAACATGGATGGACCTTGAGGGTGTTATGCTGAGCGAAATAAGTCAGGCAGAGAAGGACAGCTACCATATGTTTGCACGTATAGGAGGATTAGAAGGAACTTAACGGAGGACCGTTGGGAAAAGAAGAGGGGGGAAATAGTTGGGAAGAGGGAAGGAGGCAACCCATGAGAGATTCTTGAATGCTAAGAACAAGCTGAGGACTAATGGGGGTGGGGGGGAGGGGAAGGAAGTGATGGGGATGGAGGAGGGCACTTGTGGGGATGAGCACTGGGGGTTATATGGAAACCAACTTGACAATAAACTATTAAAATGTCAAAAAAAAGGTAAAGAAATGAAAATAAAAAACCCCAAAAAAACAAAAGAAAAAAATAAAAAAGACTAAGTAGAATTTCTAAATGTAAAAAAAAAAAATTGTAATTAAAATTAAAAACTTAAGAATGTGATAAAGCCAAGAGGAACTTGTGAAATAAGTTAATTCACAAGGTGTATATTAAAAACAAAATATTGGTGGGGTACCTGTGTGGCTCAGTGAGTCAAGTGCTCAGCTCTTGATTTTGGCTCAGGTCATGATCTCTCGGTTTGTTAGCTGAGCCTACATGGAGCACTGTACTGACATCCCTGAGCCTGCTTGGGACTCTTTCTCTCTGCTCCTCCCCTGCTCATGCTATGTCTCTATCTCTCAAAATAAATAAAGAAACGTGAAAAAAACTGTACAACCCCCCCCCCAATATCAGCTGAAAATGTAAGCTACAAGAGCATGCATATGGAATGAAAAACATTCATATCAATATATTCATATAGATTAAATTTAATTTCATGAATTCCTTTTCAGCTACGTCACTTTCTTAAATATATGTATTTATGTAAAATATATATACTATATAGAGTAAATGTACTTTATATCCATATAGTCCTATATTTATACAGATGTGTGTGTATATATATATACATATATTTAAGTGTATATATATATACATATATATATATATATAAATATACATATATATTTATAGAAACCGATTACAAAGACTAGGAAAAGAAAGATCAATACAAAATTTATGATACGGGGTTCTGGGTTGCATCTCAAAATTGGGAAGTATGAAAAACTGAATTCAAAGGTATTGTATTCTGTTCTAGGAACTTGATGGGAGATGAGTGAATTCATTTAATTTTTTAAATTGCAGTATCATTGACATACATCATTACTTGAGTTTACACATATAACACAATGATTATATAGATTTATAGACTGTAAAATGATCACCACAGTAAGTCTAGTTAACATCCATGGCTAGACAGTTACATTTTTTCCTTAATGTTGAGAAGTTTGAAGATTGACTTTTAGCAAATTTCAAATATATAATACAGTGTTCGCTATGGTCACGATGCTGTACATTATATCCCCATGACTCAGTTATTTTCCAGCTGGAAGTTTGTACCTTCTGATCACCTTCACCCATTTCACACTCCCCAGACCTTCCCATTTTGGCAACTACCAGTCTGCTTTCTCTCTCTCCATAACTGTGAGTGCAAATTTTTTTTAAAAAAATATTACACGTATAAGTTACTGCAGATCCCATCTGACTTTTTATCTGACTTGTTTCATTTAGCATAATGCCCTCAGGTTTCATCAGTGTTGTCACAAATGGGAAGATTTCCTTTTTTTTTTTTAAACGACTGAATAACATTCTGTTGTATCTATTTACCACATTTTCTTTTTTCATCCATCGATGGATAGTTAGGTTGTTTCCATGTCTCAGTTATTGCAAACAATGCTGTAAGGAACATAGAGTGTAGTTATCTTTGTAAGCTAGTGTTTTGTTTCCTTCAGATAAATACCCAGATGTGGGATTTCTGGATTATAAGGTAGTTCTATTTTTAATTTTTTTTTGAGAAATCTCCATTATGATTTTCATAGTGGGTTCACCAATATGCATTCCCACCAATAGGCCATCGGGCTTCCGTTTTTTCCACATCCTCACCAACACTTGGTATCTCCTATCTATTTGGTAATAGCTATTCTAACCAGTGTGAGGTTTTATGTCATTGTGGTTTTTATTCACAGCTCCCTGATGATTAATGATGTCGAGTACCTTTTCATGTACCTGTTAGTCATCTATAATATGTCACCTTTGGAAAAACACCTGTTCAGTTTCTGTGGCGTTATTTCTAGAGAGTGTATATTGTAAGCCCTGGGAAAGTGAATGGGGTAATTGCTGAAATGACAGTGATGTTCTGGTCTCAAGGCTGTCGAACACCTTAGCACTATGAGAACAGAGCCCCATGATCTCCCAGGAGCCAGTTAGGGAACAGGCCCACTGTAATTGCCTACACATTGAAACTGCACATCTTTCCTATGTGCTTTCACGTAAACACCAGATGTATGTTTGCTCTATGTCTGGAGGCTCTTTGTGTTTTCCTCCCATGCTTCAACATTCTTTAATGTTTATACCTGGCAAACATGAAAGAAAAACTATGTATAGCTTGCTGCTGCTGCTGCTATTTCACCGGCAGAGGCAGCCCTCCATCTAAGTGTCCATACTTTTTCTTCACTGTGTGGCTAGTTTCTCTGTCTCTTTCTTTTCTTTTTTCTTTGTTTTCCTTCTTTCCTTCCTTCCTTCCTTTATCCTTTCCTTCCCTTTCCCTTTCCTTTCTTTAAGATTTTTGGAGTAATCTCTACACTCAACATGGAGCTCGAACTGACAGCCCCCAGGTCAAGAGTCACATGCTCTACTGACTGAAGCAGACACCACTCTTCTGTCCAAATCTAATCAGATGGTTTTTTGTTATTGAGTTATTTTTTTAAATGTTTTTTATTTATTTCTGAGACACAGAGACAGCATGAGCAGGGGAGGGCCAGAGAGAGAGGGAGACACAGATTCCGAAACAGGCCCCAGGCTCACCCACCAACTGTGAGATCATGACCTGAGCCGAAGTTGGTTGCTCAACTGACTGAGCCACCCAGGCACCCCTGTTATTGAGTTATAGGACATCTTTATATATTATGAATAGTAACCCCTTATCAAATACATGATTTGCAAATATTTTTTCCTTTCAGTAGGCTGCCTTTTCATTTTGTTGATGGTTACTTTGCTGTGCAGAAGCTTTTTAGTTTAATATAGTCCCATTTGTTTAGTTTTGCTTTTGTTGCCTTTGCATTTGGTGTCAAATCCAAGAAAATCATTGCCAAGACCAGTACTAAGGTACTCGTCACCTAGGTTTCTTTCTAGGAGTTTTAAGGCTTCAGTTCTTATGTTCAAGTCTTTGAACATTTGGAATTGATTTTTATGTATGGTGTGAGGGGTCTAGTTCCATGCTTTTGCATGTTGCTGTTCAATTTTCATAGCACGATTTATCAGAGATATTGTCATTTTGGATTGTATATTTCTGGTCTGTTGTTGTATGTTAAGTGACTATATATGTGTAGGTTTATTTCTGGACTCTGCTCTGTTCTGTGGACTTACATGTCTGTTTTTATGCCAGTACCATACTGTTTTTTTTTTTTTCCAAATTTTTATTTCTAGGAGAGAGAGATAGCGTGAACAGGGGTGGGTCAGAGAGAGAGAGGGAGACACAGACTCTGAAACAGGCTCCAGGCTCTGAGCTGGCTGTCAGCACAGAGCCCGACGCGGGGCTCGAACCCACGAACCGCGAGATCATGACCTAAGCGAAAGTCGGACGCTTGACCGACTAAGCCACCCAGGCGCCCCAGTACCATACTGTTTTGATTCCTATAGTTCTTAATCTGGTTGAAATCAAGAACCATGAGGTCTTCAGTTTTGTTTTCTTTCTCAAAATTGCTTGGCTATCTGGGGTCTTTCATGGTTCCACACAAATTTTAAGGTTTATTTATTCTAGTTCTGTGGGAAAAATATGCCATTGGAATTTTAATAGGGATTGCATTGAATCCATAGATTGCTTTGAATAGTATGTAGATTTAAACAATATTCTTGCTGTCTGTAAGCATGGGGTATTTGGTCTTTTATTTCTGTCTTCAAATTCTTTCACCAATGCCATAAATTATACATATATTAATAAGTATGAGCTATTTACCAATTAAAAGCATACATATAAAAATAATTTTATCTCCCTCTGGTGTAAAGCTTGAGGTGGGAAAGAAGAGTAACTTAAGTTGGAATTCTGTGTGTATTGAACACTGGCTACAACTCACTGCATGCCTATGTGGGTGCCAGGCTTATTCCTCATATATTTTGTAATCTTTGCTGTACCCTGCAAATAAATGTTGTTGTTAGAGTAGGTGTTAATAATCAAGAAAAATTGATAGGCAGAGAGTTGATGTTACTTACCTAAAAGCACACAGCTGGAGATTCAGAACTAGGTTTATCAGGTCACAAATACCTCTCACTTTCACTTGTGCTGGGCTGCATTACACACTGCTGTATCACTTTGCTCAGTTGTTAGTAGTAGAAGTGATGAATGGTAGGAGGGAGTGGGAGGGAAATAGACTATTCTATACACATCCCTGCAGCCAACTCCTGTAACCTGCAATGTTTTCTCCATGGTGGAAACTCAATTAGGGAAAGAAGAAACTTTCCATTCTCCTTGTTCCCTCAAATCACTCACATAAGAGAACTGGAACTCCCCATGCAGTACCATGAACATCAGAGAGGATTCAAATTCTCAGGGTTCCAACCACCTATGATAGAAGGTATTGATCGAGGAATAGACACAATATATCTAAATTTTCTGCAAAAACAAATGCTTTAAGATTTCTTTCACAGGCTTTCCTTCCCACAACATCCATTGTCTCTGTACATGGAAGGAAAGGCAGAGGGGAAGAAATGAACAAAAAGAAATGACCAGGAGATTTGTAAAACTGTAGGACAGTGATCTTTATAAGTAGTCAAATAGATTAATTATTTTAGCAGATTGCCAGTGTGATCTCTTTTGCCTTTTGTCTTTAAATGATTAATCCGATGAACTTACTCTGGCAATAACAATATAAACCTTAACCACAACAACCAGTCTGAATGTAAGCATAATGATCATTGATCTGAACTACCTGCCCTCTCTCATTTTAGACAGGAGAAAACAGGTTAAGAGTCTCACCAACATAACAGGGCTACTAGGAATATGGCAAATGGGTGGGGCAAAGAGTGCAGAGTGAAAATCAGGACTCCAAATTCTGCTATACTACTTACTCCCTCCTTTGCACCCTGCTTCCATCTGATGCAAAGAAAAAGACTGCTGCTTACTTGGACCTCAATCCAGAACATCTTCTAGGAATGGAAGCCACAAGCACTGATGCCACAGATACAGTCCACAGCGTGCTGATGAACCAGTCATGGAAGTATAGAAAGAGCCTGGGCCAGGCCCTGTTCTGAATTTCTCCATTACCTTTGAGAGAAGAGTCATGATGCTGAGAATACTGGGCTCATGTAATAAATGTCTAGGACTAATGAGCAAACTCAATTAAATATCTTAAGATCTGAGCAACTCTGGACAGTGTACCAGCAGAGCTTGGGTGGAGTTGGACCCCAAGATCTTGGCAAATCACAGGTACATCATCAGCCTTTTTTTTTTTTTTTTTTTTTGAGAGTGCACACTTGGGGGTAGGAGGATAGGGAGAGAGAGAATCCCAAGCAGGCTCTATACTCAGTGCAAACCCAATGAAGGGCTTGATCCCATGACCCTAGAATCCTGACTAGAGCCAAAATCCCAAGTCAGACACTCAGCTGAGCCAGCCATGCACCCCTATGTCATCAGCCTTTCAGCCATACGACATGGATGAAAAATATTATGGTTTTTTTGTTCTCTTTTGTTTTTCTGGCTGACATGTACAAGGTGCATATTCTCTCAAGACAGCCCTTCTATGAATTAATACCACAAAGCCTAATAATTGATGACAAGAGATTCCTAAGACAATGATTTTCTAATTTGGCTTTGTAATAGCTGCTTTTGTTAGCAACACTGTAATATATTATAAATAGCAAAATGCAATTTACTCAAATTTTTATCAAGACATTTCTGTTTAGGAGCACCTGGTTGGCTCTTTCAGTTAGGCATCTGACTGTTGATTTTGGCACATGTCATGATCCCAGAGCGGCGGGATTGAGCCTTGCGTTGGGCTTCATACTGAGCATGGGGCCTGCTTAAGATTCTCTCTGTCTCTCTCTTTCCCTCTGCTCCTCTCCCCCACTCATGCTTTCTCTCTCCTAAAAGAAAATTTCTGGGGTGCCTGCATGGCTCAGTTGGTTAAGTGTCTGAATTCAGCTCAGGTCATGATCTCCTGGTTCATGGGTTTGATCCCTGCATAGGGCTCTGTGCTGACAGCTCAGAACCTGGAGGCTGCTTCAGATTCTTTGTCTCCCTCTCTCTCTGTCCCTGCCCTGCTCATACCCTGTCTCTATCTCTCAAAAAATTAAAATTTAAAAAAATTGTTTACAGTTCTGTTTATACAGAATACTTAACAGAAATAAGATATCTCCTTACTCTACTGTCTCCTCTCTGAAAAACTAAACATACTGCATTGTCTCTAAACTAGACATTGGAAGACAATACTAACACTTACTTGGCACTTGCTGAAGAATCCGTCCACTAATCCAGGTGATCAAGAAGCTCTGCTTTTCTTCACTTTCCTTAAAATGTGCTTTTCCTCTTCACTGAAAGAAAGTCCAAAACCAACATTCTGGATTCCTTGCACCTGGGGATGGATGGCGCAAAGTGCAGAGGTTTCCCAAGCCCAAAACATTGAAGAAGTTCCACTAGCAAAGGTGTAAACCCATGCTGTGCCTCCCACAGCCCCAGGCCACATGGACTCTTTCTGTATATAGTCAACTCTGGTTTCTGTGCCTTGCCCTGTGTTCAAGAATCTCTGGCAAGACTGGGACCTGGAGGTGGAGCATAGAATCATCATTCTTACCATCAGTCAGTTCTCCAGGGAGTTTACAGATGGTAGAAAACCTTGCTTGCTTCTTAGGGACCCACAAAACTCTGTCTTTCCCAGACCCAAAAACCTCTCCTGCCAGCTTTGTTGCTTGTCAGAGGTGTACTCTCTGCTTCCCTTGGGTGAACCACAATTCCTGACACAAGACAGTGAAATGACCAGGAAGTGAAAATTAGAGGCAGGAAAAGCAGAATTTAGTGGTGCAACAAATAATTTTGCCTAATAATATCATGCCTGTAATTTGGAATTTCCTCTTAAAGACTGAAAATTCACAAGGAAATCAAGGGTGAAATCGGTGTATTTTCTATATGAAACACAGATACATAGGCCTGTGATACATACACAGATTATATAAATATAATATACATTATGTATTATGTACATAAATAATATATATTTATATGTACTTATATTTATAAATTATATCTATAAATTTATAATTATAAGTGTATATTATACATACTGATACACAAGTATATGCATACAATCTATATATACACATGGAGACTATAAGTATATATATATATATATATATTCATTTATGTGTTTGTGTGTTCCCCTTATAGGATTATAAGTCCCTGCCAAGGTATCAGAATTTATTTTTGTCCTTTCAATATAATCCAGAGTTCCATCATTTTTAAATAAAGGATTAATGGCATTTGAGAACATCATTCTTCTTGCCACTGGAGCTTTCATTATTTTTTATTTTAAATTTTGACCAATTATAAATTTTTTATATATGTATGCATGTGTTTTATTTATTTTAAAATTCTTGTTGATGTAAAAAGTTGGCTGTGACAGAAAGGTTGGCCAGATACATTTGATGCTGCCCTCATTGGAGGGCACTGCCCTGGGCTTGATGGAGGTCTGTGATGTGGGAGGCATGGTTCTGACCTAGGCAAGCTGTCCATCAATCAGGTTGGATGGGCAACTCTTGAGAAGAAAATGGAAGAATAAGTACAACTAATGGCTGAGGAAAAAGTATAAGCCAGAGTAGTTTTTAAAGGAGATAGAAGTATGAGATGTAAACTGGGTTGAAACATGCAAATTTGATAGAGAAACCAGAAGTAGAGCTGTATTATGTGTACTAGGGATCTTAATGATCCCAGAGTGTATGTGCTTGCAAACCCAGGAGTCGGCCTCAAAGCTTTTGGCAGAGTAACAGTTGAAAGTATTTCATTAAAACAGATCTTCCTTGGAGAAATCAAGACAGAGGACTCCATTGCTGTAGTCTTTGGCAATCAGAGAAGTAAAATTCCCCTTGGGAAAGAGCAAGAAGCACTTAGATTTGGAAGGAAAAGTAACTTCTTACCCACTGACCTAAGGAAGCCATTGCCTTTGGAAGAAGTGGTCAAAGGAGTGTAGGCATAGTAGGTAAAGAGCCCTAAAGTCACAACTGGAAGGAGTTACAGATGATCTGGTCTGATATTCTTACTTTATCCAGGAAAGGAAACTAGGGCTCTAAAAGGAGAAGTGAAGTCTTCAAGGGCACGTGATCCATTAACAATGAGCACAGACCAAAATCCAGATGAAAATACCTCTTTTGATCGCTTTGAAAAATGTTATCAACAAGGATTCCCTGGCTTTTGTCTAAAGGATAGTGAAGTTATTTCTTGGATTGAGGGTTGGCAGTGGGGGGCGGGGGGTGTTAGGTGGGGAAGGAGCTTACTACTTATTCAAATGACAGCACTTAAGGACTTCAGTTTTCAGTATGTTTATCATGCTTGGGAAGTAACTAAAGTAATAAATCATTGCCTAGATTATCTAAGTGACTGAAGCGGGGGAGGGAAGAAAGCAAGAATGTGCTTAATTCATGTCATACTCTCAAAAACATTTCTTTGTGTTTTCTGCCATCTCTTAATGTTGTCTCTTGCTTTGGAGGAAAGCCGAGCCTTTTTTTTTTTTCCCCAAGATTGATTCTCTGTCAGACTTCATTAAACCATATACTGAATTGCATTCCTGAATCCTCAAGGTTCTATTTTAAGAAGATTCCCACTGTAAAATCCAGTTCTTTTAAAAATCATTTTCTGAACCCTGGCATTGTCACTCAGGGTACAAGTTTGATAATAAATGACCAGAGCTTGGTATAGCCTTAAATTTTCTGCTGTGGGTGTAAACATAACAACTTATTGGAGAATTGCTGTAAAGAAGGGCATGTAATTAGAGATAATTAAATATTTCAACATGAAAATATACACCACATGATATGATATGCCTTAAAATTCCTCTTTCAGTTATCTGGCAATTTGATAGATGTACTATTCACAAAGCTTAACTGCTCTTCATAAGTTAATAGAAGCCAATGACCCTTTCCATTATTATAGCAGTTATAATTTTCTGCATAATTAAGAGGTTGTTCTGGTTCTGTAGAAACAAGAAAGCATTAACTCGGAGGCCCAAGTAGATCAGAGCAGTACTAACAAGTCTAGAATTTCTAAATTTGGAACTCCTGATAACACTTTTGGATTCCTCAAACCAACGCAGAGTTCTTGAGGTACTTTAATACACTCTCTGTGTCAGATCAGTGTGTAGCTTTGAAAAAATAAGGGTTGTGAGGAGAATAAAATGGGGAATTGGGAAGAGCCTACTAATTTAAATCCACATGTAAAAGAGGTACTCACCAATATTCCAAGTTCTCTGATCAAAATTTTTCTTGTCCCAGGGATTAAGTAGTTCCCCCATTAGCTGAAAACCGTTGATGTGCCAGCTACTTAATTTTGCTGTGCTTTGGTTCTTCACTTGAGAGAGATGATTAATGGCAAGAGCTTGGCAAGAGCTTCCTTCACAGGGTTCCTGGGGTTAGAGCAGTCAGGACTAATAAAGCACCTGCAACTAACCTTGGTCTGTAGGAGAAATCAGTCAATGCTGGCTCTAAGCCTGGACAGAATGCTCCTTCACCTTGTAACGTGTGGCACACTTCTGGTGATCTCTCCAACAGCCGGGTACCTTACTCCCTTGAGGTAATTCTCAGATAGCCCTTTCCTTTCTTATGAGCTTGGTTTCATGCTCTCTAAACTAGCTGGCTGAAAACATCACCGATTTCTCAAATGCCTAATAGTTAAATTAATTTAGTGGTTGTGACCAGAAGTTTTTAAAGTTTTTATTTAAATTGCAGTAAAAATGCAGCGTAATCTTGGTTTCAGGTGTAGAATATAGTGATTCAACCCTTCCATGCAACACTTATTGCTCATCATACTGTATTCCTCAATCCCTATTTAACCCATTCCCTTACCCATTTCCCCTGTGATAACTACTAGTTTATTGTCTATTAATAAGAGTCTATTCTTTGCCTCTCTTCTTCTCTTTGCTCATTTGTGTTGTTTCTTAAATTCCATATATGACTGAAATTGTATGGTCTTTGTCTTTCTCTGACTGACTTATTTTTACCTAACATAGTACTTTCTAGCTCCAACCATGTCATTACAAATAGCAAGATTTCATTCTTTTTTATGGCTGAGTTTTATTCCTGTGAGTGTGTATATAGCACATCTTCTTTATCACTTCATCAGTTGATGAACACTTGGGCTGGTTCCATAATCTGGCTATTGTAGATAATGCTGCTATGAACAGCAGGGTGGATGTAACCCTTTGAATTAGCATTTTAAAAAAATTCTTTGTGTAAATAGCTAGTTGTGCAATTGCTGGGTCGTAAGGTAGTTCTATTTTAAACTTTTGAGGACTCTCCATACTGTTTTTCACAGTGGCTGTACTAGTTGCCATTCCCACCAACAGTGCAAGATGGTTCTCTTTTGTCCACATTCTCGCCAACATCTATTGTTACTTGTGTTATTGATTTTAGCCCTTCTGATAAGTGTGAGGTGATACCTTATTGTAGTTTTGATTTGCATTTCCTTGATGATCAGTAATGTTGAGCATCTTTTGATGTGTCTGTTGGCTATCTATATGTCTTCCTTAAAAAAAAAGTCTATTCATGTTCTCTACCCATTTTTAAAAATTGGATTCTTTGTTTTTTGTTGTATAAGTTCTTTACAGATTATGGATATTAATCCTGTATCATATACATCATTTGTAAATATCTTCTCCCATTCCATAGATTGTCTTTTAGTTTTGTTGATTCCTTCACTGTGCAGAAGATTTTTATAGTTTAAAACAGTTTCTTTTTGTTTTTGTTTCCTTTGCCTCAGACATATCTAGAAAGAAGTTGCTAAGGGAAATGTCAAAGAACACTGCCTGTGTTCTCTAGGATTTTTATGATTTCAGGTCTTGTGTTTAGGCCTTTAATCCATTTTGAATTTATTTTTGTGTCTAGTGTAAGAAAGTGGTCCAGTCTCATTCTTTTCCATGTTGCAGTCCAGTTTTCCCAACACCATTTGTTGAAGAGACCGATTTTTCCTATTGGTTGTTCTTTCCTTCTTTGTCAAAGATTAATTGACCATATCATTGTAAGTTTATTTCTGGGTTTTCTATTCTGCTCTATTGATCAATTTGTCTGTTTTTATGCCAGTACCATACTGTTTTGATTACTACAGCTTTGTAATATGACTTCAAGTCTGGGATTGTGATGCCTCCAGCTTTGCTTTTGTTTTTCAAGGTTGCTGTGGCTCTTTTGTCATTCCATATAAATTTTAGCATGATTTGTTCTAGATCTGTGAAAAAGGCTGGTGGCATTTTGATGGGGATTGCATTAAATGTGTAGATTTCTTTGGGTAGTATAGAAATTTTAACAATGTTTTTTGCTCCTAATCCATGAGCATGGCGTGTCATTCCATTTCATTGTGCCCTCTTCCATTTCTTTAATCACTGTTTTACAGTTTTTAGAGTAGAAGACTTCACCTTTTTGATTAGACTTATTTCTAGGTATCTTACTGTTTTTGGTACAGCTGCCCATGGGGTCATTTCCTTAATTTCTCTTTTTGCTGCTTCATTATTGGTGTATAGAAATGTAACAGATTTCTGTTGATTTTTTGTATCCTACAACTTGAATGTATCAGTTCTAGCAGTCATTTTTTTTTGGTGGAATCCTTAGCTTTTTCTATACAGTGTATCAAGTCATCTGCAAACGGGGAATGTTTTATTTCTTTCTTGCTGAGTTGGATGCCTTGATGTTGTTGTTGTCTGAGTACTTCCAGTATTATGTCAAATAACATAGATGAGAGTGGGCTTCCCTGTGTACACATGCTTTTCAAGTACACAAGGGACATTCTCCAGAATAGATCACATATTAGGTCACAAATCAGGCCTTAACAAATACATAAAATTGAAATTATACCACACACATTTTATGACCACAACACTATGAAGGTAGAGGTCAACAACAAGAAAAAAAAACTGGAAAGACTGCAAATACGTGGAAGGTAAACAATAGGCAAGGAATGGGTCAACCAGGAATTTGAAGGAAAAAAATTTAAAAAGCCATGGAAACAAATGATAATGACACAGTCCAAAATCTTTGGGATGCAGTAAAGGCAGTCTAAAGAGGGAAGTATATGGCAATACAGGACTACCTCAAGAAGCAAGAAAATCTCATACAACTTAACCTTACACCTAAAGGAGCTAGATAAAAGAACAACAAATGAAGCCTAAAACCAGCAGAAGAAAGGAAATAATAAATATTAGAGCATAAATAAATGATAAACTAAAAAAAAAAAACCCAGAACAACAGAACAATGATCAAGGAGCTAGTTCTTTGGGAAAAAAAACTGATGAAACTGATAAACATCTAGCCACACTTACAAAAAGAAAAGAAAAGGATCCAATTAAATAAAATCACAAATGGAAGAGGAAAAATAACTAACACCACAGAAAAATAATTAGAATTTTATGAAAAATGATATGCCAACAAATTGCATAGGCTGGAAGAAATGGATAAATTCCTAGAAACAGAAAAACTACCAAACCTGAAAAGGGGGGAATTAGAAAAATCGAACAGACCAATAACCAGCAAAGAAATTGAATCAGTAATCAAAAAACATAACCATCAAAAGTCCAGGCAAATTCTAACAAACATTTAAAGAATAGTTAAAACCTGTTCTTCTCAAACTAGTCCATAAAATAAAATTTAGAAAAAGAGAAAGCTTTCCAAATTCATTATATAGAAGCCAGCATTGCCCTGATACCAAAGCCAGAGAAAGACTTCACTAAAAAGAACTACAGACCAGTATCCCTGATAAATATATATGTAAAAATACTTAATAAAATATTGACAAACCAAATTTAACAGTACATTAAAAAAATAATTTACCATGACCAAGTGGGATTTATTCTTGGGGTGGAAGGGTGGTTCAATACTTGAAAATCAATCAACATGATGCATCACATCAATAGAAAGAAGGATAAGAGCCATATGATCATTTCAATAAATGCAGAAAAAGCATTTTAGAAAGTACAACATTCATTCATGATAAAAAGGGGGTTTAGAGGGAACATATCTCAATAAGGCCATATATGAAAAATCCAGAGCTAACATCACCCTCAATGGGGAAAATTGAGAGCTTTTCCTCTATGGTCAGTGAGTAGTAGTTTTTATTTAAATGGATTAAAAGAGAAAATAATAGAAAATAACAAAGCACATCATATGGATTAAGTATTGTTGAGATACTTCTGTTTATATATATTGGGAGTGATGCTATAGTCAAAATTTTTACTTGTCATGTTCAAGATTTGGAAGTTACTGAATTGTATGGTACCCCAATTTTCCTGATCTCTTGAAGCATTTAGTATTTAGTAAGAATCAAAAGTAATGGACAGTGAAGGGCCCTGGTGATGGATCCAGAACATTGTGCTGGGCCTGGCCCTTCCTTATTCAATTAATCCATTTTTTACTGCCTATCATAAGAATAGGTAAAGTAATGAATATAAACTACATATTAAAAAATGTAAGTTTTAACATGGTTATGCTTATTCACTGATTCTGAGCATGCAGATGTCTTGGCTCATGACCACTCTTCCTTCATCAACTGTTTCCTTCACTCCACATCTTTGCTCTTGGCATTCCCTCTACCTGAAACACTTGTTTCACTTTGACTATCTTATCCATCTTTTAAGACCTAGATTAGGCACTCTTTTCCTTAGCAGAGCCTTCTCTAAACTTCCAATTGTATTTCTATGCTCCCTACAATCCCAAACATAACTATCTATTTTTACTTATCTCTTTTTAAAACAAAATTCTGGTCATAGGTCAGACACCCTACATCACAGTTAAAAACTTATTTCCTGCCTAATTTCTGAAAGTTAGCTGAATGTCGGCATGTACTGGGCACTCTGTAAAATACTTGCTAGGTTGAACTAAACTAACTCCTACTTTCACTTCTACCACTTCCTCTGCTTCATTCTTGTTCTCCTACACAGCTTTTCAACATAGTCATTCGTTTTCCCCTCCTTTTACCCCTTACCTAGCTTGAACATGACGTAAATAATAGCTAGTTGGGCAGCAACAATTACCTCTTGGTTTTCTTTATTATAGCATCTCCAGGGGAGATTATAATAAAAGTGTATGCGAAAAAGTGAAACCGTAACTGTGGATGAACCATATGGCCAGGTTAAGAAAGGTGATGACATCAAGTTATTCACACACTGATGTTGACCTGGGAAATCACACACAGGGGTAGGAGAAATGGGAAAAACTTGCGCGCAAAAATGATTAGCCAAAGGACAGTCTGGTCCATTCCTCTGCATCTTTTCCTCATCTGCACATAGCCCCACGGAAAGTGAGAATATTGGACTTACCATGGTACCCCAGTTATGGTTGTCTTTCTGCACAAGGAGAAAGGGAGGCCCCAGTAACCCTCAGAAATTGCCTAACCATCCTGATTTCGGAGCTTTTCATTCCTGATCCAACCTACAAATAATTCACAAAGCAATTTCCAGGCTGCCATGATACTGAGACATAGAAATCACTCAAGTCTTGGCATAAGATCAGATGATTTTGCAAACTCTGTGTGTGATAAGATGGTTACATCACTCTCTGGCTGTTGAATGTTTTCTCTCTTGTCACTGCCAAGATGCTGAGTTGATTGATCAGGAAAAAGAGGTAACAGTCACCAACTCATTGCTGTTAGATCATTCCTGTGAGAGAACAGGTTACAAAAACATCTGGTCTGTCTCCCTTGCATTTATCTGTTTATTCATGCATGGAGTTTTGTTCTAGGGATAACTCAGGCATGTAATATTCAGTTCTAATAAATTGAGAATTGCTCCTCCTGAGATTTCAACAAGTTATTTTCCCTCTGGGATTCAGTCAAGACTTTTCTGTCTTTCCCAGAATAAAGTGTCTTCCACTGTATCAGATACACTGTAAACAATTTTCAGTGTTAAACCTTCAAGATAGGCTCGGTATGTTTTTAAAAACTGTGAGTCACCCAATTTTTTTTAGCGTATATTATCCATTACAATTCCTTGTGTGACCAATCTCTAAAAGTTGTAATAAAAATGGTACCTTGTAGTTCCTGTCCTCTTGAATAAACCTTCTTTGTCTTACAGATGGCATAATCTGAAATAAATGCCCTACTGTAATTCAACTGAAATTCTATCGGGACCCTTTGACATTACAGGTTGCAAAGCATTTTCACATGTTACCAGATTTAATCCTCGTAATGTAATGATAACCCCTTGAGCATAGCAGTGTCTCCAATATACAGAAGAATGAAGATTGTCTTACAGATTGTCAGAATTCCCAAGCAGTGGACTTAGAAAGGGGCAATGCGTAGTTCCTTTGATCCAAATCTAGTGCCCTTTGTATTATTTTTAACCTGTGGCACACTTCTGGTGGTCTACCCAACAGCCAGAATCAAGTTCTTTCATATTAAGAGAACTCCATTTTTACATTCTCTCTGATGTATCTAGTTCAGGAAAGAAACTATAAACAGTTTGAGAGAAGAACAGCAATTGTGGTCTTTGGGGTTAGTGATCACTGTAGGAATGGATGTGGGAGCCCAGTTCAATCCATTGCAACATATTTAGAGTATTCTCATAGGAAAGAGAAACACAATGAGAAAATCTTTTTTCCCTACAGCTCTTCTTGGTTCCTATCATTAACACTGGCACGTGATATTTGAAGCATTGGCCAGCCATTTTGCTACCATGTATGGTAGTTTCTGAAAGGATGGAGAGATCCTAAGTCCATGATACCAGTGAGTTTCCAAACCATTCTCCTCTACCTCTGGAGTTCTTCTTAACTAAACAAATATATATTTGTTTAAATCATCTCCTTCATATTTTCAGTTACTTGCACCTGATTGTATTTTAACAGATACACAGCTGTTCTTCATCAACACTGTTGTGGGGACACCAATGAATAAGGTGTTTAAAATGCTTCAGGTGAGTTCCATCACTCTATTCCAGCAGGTGGTTTGACTTAACCTCAAGACCCACATTAGCCCTGTTTTGAAATAATAGTTGCCCTCAAAAAAAAAAAAAGTGTATATTACACTCTGCCAAAAATTGTCTCGGTCACCCAGGAGGCAATCCTTATTTAACTCTGCCTGCTTGGCCCTATCCTTTCCTGCACATTCATATTCTCCAGATTTGTGTTTGTTTTGCCTTGTATTTCTTATCTGCTACCTCCCCCACTCCTTCAGGTTTTGTTCCCTTCTGGTCCTTGACTGTTGACATTCTAAACTTTGACCTTGCTCTGAGCTCTGAACATCTGTATCCATTTGATTATAGCTTTGGGACTTTGGTTGTGATTACTTGGTTATTAGTGTGCGATTCATTGTCTTGTTTTGGGTCTTTATAGGAGAAGAGAGCTAACATTGGGTGAGCATCTTGTATGTGATAAGTATACTCAGAGCTTGTCATAGTTAATCCTTAATATCTATTTCACATACTTTTTTAAGTCTCCATTTCTCATTAGTAAAAATCTTAGAGTATATACAAACTACTCAAGATCAAACCTCTAGAAGTAATTTACGGGGAAGTCTCACCAGTTGAATTGGGCTCCAGTGTCCATGTCTTCAGACTACACAAAGACACACTATATGACAAATTCTTCAAACCTTATTTTATCATCCTTGATCCTTACTTCGTTGGTTTAACCTAGACTGATCAGTTCTAATTTCCAGATTCTCCTTCTGAATCTAATATTAGAAAAGCATGGAAGTGTTATAAATGTCTATCACATAATTATTCTCTCTCAGAAACGTCTTGGGCCTTATATGTTCAGATAAGGACAGCTTAATTTCATTTAACTAACATGCACGGGTGAAGAGAAGTAGTGAATCTTTTTGCTAAGTCACTTGTTTGGGAGTCACCATTTGATTTTTGGTATTAGCTATTAGTTTGAAAAGAACCAACAAGATTTACCTTAAGTAAAAGTGTCAGCTCTGTGTTTCTTGGGTATACAGGTCCATTTGGTAAAACATTGGTCAAATGTGAGAGAATTTAGAAGATACATTTGATGATACTTATCACACTTTTACATGTTAATCAAAATTTGTCAGTAACCCACATATTCAACAATAAAGCTAAGTAAGCTATATATTACTTTGGAGAACATATTATGACATAGGAAAATAAAATTAAGGAAATAAATTTGAGTTCTAAACTGCATACACTATAGAGCTTCACATTCGTAATGAATATACATGTTTTTGTGCATAGAAGAAAAGACCAAATGGAAATATTACCAAAATGTTTTTTGTAATATGCTATTTATTTTCACTAATTTCAAAAAATTGTTTGGCATTTTCTAAATTTTCTATCTTCTTAATCAGAAAATAAAATGATTAGAGGAAAAAGTGACTTATAAGTGCATTTTCATTAACATTCCTAAATAGTGAGTTTCTTATCTAATAAAAAATTGTTTCTAAGTAAAAACACAACTTTATTTTTAATTTTTTTTTTTTACAAATAGTTTATTGTCAAATTAGTTTCCACATAACACTCAGTGCTCATCCCCATAAGTGTCCTCCTCTATGCCCACACACCCCCCCAACATCCATCAGTCCTCAGTTTTTGTCAGCATTCAAGAGTCTCTCATGGTAAAAACACAACTTTAAAACAACATATTTGTCAATGACAGTATAATTATTTCTTTAAAAATTCATACATTTTCATGTTAGAGTGGATGGAGGGGACAGTCCTTTCACTGGGAAGTCACTGAAGTTTCTGCAAAGGGTCATCCTACCTGTGGTTGTTCTCTGGGTCATTCTTTGTCATTGAGAGAACTAGCATTTGGCATTCTTCAAATCGCAATACAATAGAGTTTGACTACCTCAGAAAAAGGTAAACAAATGAGTGAGCACTATCATCTTATTTTTATTTATTTAAATTTTTTATTTAAATTCCAGTTAAAATACAGTGTGTAATACTAGTTTCAGGTGTACAGTATATTGATTCAACACTTCATACTTCACCTGGTGCTCATCACAACAAGAACAGTATCATCCTAGATGATGGTAAGTCTAGAGGGAAAACGAAGCCAGGTGATTTGACAGACATTTGCTTGGGGAAGAAGACATGGTAGTTTACTGTGTTTGATTGAATTGCTGGAGAAGACTCTCTGACGAAGGGACAGGGCTGTTGAGAACTGAACCACAAGAAGGTCTCAGCTAAGTAAAGATTTGGAGAAGAACATAGTAAATGGACAATAGCACTGGAAGGCAAGAGAGGACTTGGCCCAGTCAAATAAAAAGCAGACATGGGTATGTGGATGGTGTTTCATGCAAAAGGAGAGAGTAGAAGATGAGGTTAGAGATGAGGGCGGCATTCACATCATATGGAGCCTAGTAGGCAATTTTATTTTGTGTGCCATGTTTTCATATTGAGATAAAAGTATACACAATAAAACAATAGAGTTTGAGTATTGAAACTAGCAGAGGTGGCAAGACCAAGGGTCTAAAAAGAAATTGAACCGTTCCAAAAAGAAATTAGACTTGACGAAAATAACAGTTTTAATAAAATGAGAAACGATAAGTGTGAAATGATGTCTCAGAGTTCTATTGGTGGGTCAGTGGTGGAGTTGTAGAGAAGAAAAAAGGTTATGAATGCTTTTGTAGGCTGACAATGTATTTTAAATTGGTCTTCAAGGAAAATTCAACCAATATGGTGTGGTAACCATGGGTGCAATGACTATGAAAATTCAGGCAAATGTATTATTTCCTGATTTATCAGAATCAAAGGAATCATCTTCTTACATTATACTGCATCTACTTACAAAAACATGGTTACTCTTGTATTTTCTAGTGGTTCAGTTACTATTGAGGATGTAATTCAAATTTTATGCTTGAAATTTAGAACTCAATTTTCAAAAGTTCTTGGTTTTTTAAATTAAAGCTTTGTTTTTAAAAGCAGTTTAAAATTCATAACAAAATTGAGGGGTAGACAGAGATTTCCCATATACTCCCTGCCCCACCACACACACAGCCTCCACCATTATCAACATCTTCTACCTGAGTAGTACGTTTTTTAAAATTGATGAGCCTGAATTGACATATCATAATCACTTCAAGGCCAAAGTTTATGACTCACTCTTGGTGATGTACATTATATGGATTTGGACATATGTTTAATGACATGTATCCATCATTATGACGTTATGCAGAGTACTTCTACTGCCCTAAATACCCTTTGTGCTCACTTGTTGATCCCTCTGTTGGCCTCACAACCCTTGGAAACCACTGATTTTTTTCCTGGCCCCATTGTTTTCTCTTTTCCAGTATATCATATAGTTGAAATCATATAGTATTCAGCCTTTCCAGATTGGCTTCTTTCATTTAGTAATATACTCTTAAGTTTCCTTCACGTCTTTTCATGGCTTGATAGCTCATAGCTCATTTCTTTTAAACACTGAATAATTTATTGTTGGAATTTGCCAAAGCTTATCCATTCACCTACTGAAGGATATCTTGAGCACTTACAAGTTTGGAAGTAATAAAGTGCTATAAACATCCATGTGCAGGTTTTTGTGTGGACATGTTTTCAGCTCTTTTGGGTAAATACCAAGGAGCATGATTCCTGGATTATATCCTAAGAGTATGTTTAGTTTTATGAGAAATCACCAAGCTGTCTTCTAAAGTAGCTGTACATTGTTCATTTCCTCGAGCAATGAATGAGAGTTACCTTTGCTCCACATTCTTGACAGCTCTGGTGTTGTCAGGGTTCTGAATTTTGGTCATTCTAATAGGTGTGTGCGGTGGTATCTCATTGTTTTAATTCACATTTTTCTCATGACATACAGTGTAGAGCATCTTAATAGAATTGTTTGCCACATGTGTATCTTCTTTGTTGAGGAATCTGTTAAAGTCTTTGGCTCATTTTTAAGTTGGGCTGTTTTCTTACTATTAAGTTTTAAGAGTTCTTTGTACATTTTGGATAGCATTCCTTTATCAACTCTGTCTTTTGTGAATATTTTCTCACAGTGTGTGGCTTATCTTCTCATTCTCTTGATACTGTCTTTTGCAGAGCAAAAGTTTTTAATTTTAATGGAATCCAGCTTATCATTTACACAGAATTGCAGCTTTCAATTTATTATACAAAGTTTCAGTACCATTATCTGTGGATTAATCCTAAGTATTGTTTAGAAAAAAATATACATTTGTTAGCCCTGGTTGAAGAAAGTTTCTCAATCTAAAATAGAGTAAACTGCTTAAAATTAATTAAAATTTTTTTTTATGTTTATAATTAAAAGACCTAGACAGCATGAACATGGGAGGGGCAGAGAGGGGGGGAACACAGAATCTGAAGCAGGTTCCAGGCTTTGAGCTGTCACCACAGAACCTGATGTTGGGCTCAAACTCACAAACCGCGAGATCATGACCTGAGCCAAAGTCAGACACTTAATCACCTGAGCCACCCAGGAACCCCAGTAATTCTTAAACACATCTGGACATCTGAGATTTGAATACACTATCTCCAAGCAAGGTAGCATTATACTGAGATTGATCTTACAAATAATTTCTAGGGGAAGGCATAGGTTGGGTTCATAAGAGTCAGTTGTTCAGATGATACATGTTTGAAAAAATGCATTTGATCTCAAGGGCCAATGTGCTTCAAACAAAACAAAATACTTTTGATTACATTATATGCACAAAACCTAGTGAATAAGAAAAGATAAAAACAATTTGGAACACTGCAGGGCTTGTTTATATGGTTAATGGTTTCTACCTTGGTGACATTTCTTGTCTTATTTTGCACCTTTTGAAATTCCATTGTAACATGATTGACACCAGTGACATCATTGGCATAGTTAAAACTTCCAGTCCTTTGAGTCTTGAATACTTGGTCACAATTTCAGAAGGAGGAACATAGACATGAATGAAAAGCAAATTAATATTCAATGCAGGCTTCTTCCTGAATATATGTGGTTATTAGAGTTTTAGTTGATGGTTTCATACCTTATAAGAATGACCTTCATATCCTGCTAGAAACATAATTTCCAGAAATTAATTTCATTATATTATGGCTCTTCATGTAATAGACTGGCAGTTACCTCAGTAATTTTTAAAAGGAACATTTAAAAATTGCATTTAATACTTAGCCAGTTAGGTTTCCTGAGTCATCAAGAAAAGAGATGACTGCAGAGCCTCAAATGATTTGACTTTTCTTATTCTTAGGCTAGATTTTGTGCATTTAGTTTTTTGTGTGCAAGATTTCTTTAATTATAGAGAGTGCAATTAGAAGTCCAAGAAGCTATTTTAATGAATTGGCTAAAAACATATGCCCTAAAGTCAGGAAATCCTAAATTTGTCCATATTGTGCATATTATATTTCAGATGAATTTAGATTTCTAAATATATATCTCATTCTATGGTGTTTTGGGGAGAAAAAGTCAGGGTTTTTGCTTTGCTTTTTAGCATTTAGTGTGTTTGACTTATCTTCCAACTATATCATTTTAAAATAGCTTTGGGTGTTTGGATGTGTTGTTACTCTGTTAATCTCACAAAGAACATTGAAGCTATGTTAAAGCAAATCATACCACTCTGGTAACATTGTAGAATCCTTCTACAATACAGAAGTAATCAACTTCTGTTTTACTGACTTAGGCTTCCCCTGAAAGTGTCCTCACAGTATCTATGTAGTATCTATGTTGGTACATTGTAGTTCCCTGGCAGGGAATTGATGTGCTGCTCTAAGTGTGTTTGTCTTTTGTGATTTAACATCCACAAGTATATGATGTTGTGCTAAGCACCAACATAACCCAAATTTGGTTAAGTATGGAATTTCAGATTTAGAAGGGATTATCAAGGTCATTTTCAAAAACGTTATTTTGAAATAATGATTGGTTTACTGGAAGTTGCAAACACAGTGTAAAGAGACCCGAGGCCATTTAATCTAATGACCTACATTGCCTTTTAAGACTTCTCCATCTAGAAATAAGGACATTCATTTCTGAAGATTTACCCATCTGGAAATGAAGAATAGGGTATCCATTTGGAAAGGTGGTGAAGGTATCAACAATGACCCAACAAATAAAATCCTCAACTAAAATGTCATCTATTTAAATATGATGATAAAATAGGTACTTAAAAAAAAATATAGAGTTTCTTTAGTTCTGTTGTTACAATGGAAGAGGTGTTCACATAATCACCTGAGTTTAGAAGTCAAAACTAATTTCAAATTCAGGCTCTATCACTTAATTAGCTGTGTAATCCCCAGAAGATAATTGATCTTTGTGTCTTTGTGTCTTTGTTTCCTCCTCTGTAGAATAGCAACAATAATACCTTCCTCATATGGTTGTCAAAAAAAATTAAAATAGTTAATAAGTAGTAGGCACTTAGCATGGTATCTGAGCAATTGCCCTCTATGTTAAAGGTATTATCATTAATTTCACTTCTGAAAATTCAAATACAGTTTATTCTTGTTTGCTGTAGTTGTATTCTATACAGTACTGTGAACCCTAAATTAGAAAATTGCAAAACTTTGTCCTGTAGGAAAATTCAGGGATAGTTTCCTGAAAACTTCTGATCATCGTAATTTTTTTTAGCTGATCTCTACATAAGCTTCTTTTGAGTGTTTCTGTTCAGAGACACCTCATTAAATGTGTGTGTTACACATATTTATGTTCTATAAGTTTCTTCCAGGTGTGAGTTAGAGTAACTGTTGCCATGAATTCATTGTTAATGAATTTTATTTATACATAAAAGTGAATATATATAGATATAGTGAAATACATTATAGTATATGCTATACTTGTATAATTATAGCTATCATTCATTAATATTACATATTTGTATATTTATGAAATATGTGAAAATGTATACAGAAAATTCAATAGCCTTGCACTCATGGCCAACAATACTGTAACTCATGCCTAAAGGAATCTTATTTAATATATGTATTCTCTCCTTAAAATAAATCACAGCTTTCTTTTAGGAACACCACACAGTGTCTGAACATTGCTTGGAGGCCATGTTAAACAGCAAAATCACCAACTAAAATAAACGAAGAAAAACACATTAATTATGAGAACTGAAACTTCTTATTTTTTGAGAGCTAAAACTTCTTGTTTTAGCTGAGAACTCAGCATGGTAGTGGTGGTGGGGACTCAAAATTTTAATGGCTCTGAATATGTGCATATAATCTAATATATTAATATATATGTAATATAACATATATTAATATAATGCATAATATAATTACATTCCATATTGTGTAATATATTAACTCTAATATATATTAATATATCAATATATTAATATATAGAGATTGTGTTAACATATACACTAATATAATTGTTATATCATATATAATTGTGATTATAATTAATATATTGATTATATATTATAATCAATATATTATATCAATTATATAAAATATAAATCTGCTTTTCTGAATTCAAACTAAAAGCATTGTACAGTATATTAATTTACGTCTAAATATACACAACAAATTATATTTTTATACCCCAACCCTCCAAGTAGGGTTTCTCAGAATGGTTTTAGTCATCTGGGAACTTTGTTAATTATAAAATCCTCTCTAGATCTGCTAAATATACATGATATTTAACAAGCTTCCCATGTGCTGTTTATCAGGTGGCAGCCAAAGCTTTGCAGGATAATCTCATGAAACACTGAGATGCATTAGGATGTAGTGCTTTGGGTGAGAGCAGGGATCTTGTGTGTTTTACTCCATACCTGTTACCTAGAACAAGGCACAATACATAGAACACAATAAATAATTGCTCATTAGACAAATACATTAATTATGCAGATGAGAGGCAAGGTCAAAGTTCTCAGTAGACACTATGGATCATGTTAGTGAACTGAGAAGCCTCCCTGCCTCTCGAACTTTGTATACTTAACAATCTTTTGGAAAGGCTATTTAAAAGGAATCTCTAGGATTCACTCTCTGGAGACTGAGTTAATAGGCTTCGGGGCTGTACTGTGGACCACTTTGGACATGATTTTTTAGCATGATGAATTTTTAACCCAATCATAAGTGATTCCAATGGAAGTGATTATCGCTACACACTGGAAAATGCATTATATTATCCAAGCAGTGGTCCAATGATTGAAATCAAATGTAAACAAATCTTTGCTATGTGGTTTAGCTATGGGATGTGCAGCTGTCTGTGCACAGAAGAGCTTCTATGTAAGAGTTAATCCTCTGATCAAAACTGTAAACATTGTGGACGACAAGATTATGGGGGCTCTGCAGCATTACTCCAATAAATGCCCAGAAACCTGCATGCATTCACAGTATGTTTAGAGTAAAAAGTATTTAAATTATTTTCTAGTCTAGACTTAGTTCTCTTTCTGATAGAGGAGGAACATGGCAGGATAACTACGGATCCTGCTCATCCTCTCCTATACATGCAGTGTTTAATCAATTAGCAAAAAACAATACTAATACGTTGGCCTCTTAAAATATTCTCCCCATCATTGGATATTGTGATCGTTGCAATACCTTAAATTTACACTGGCTCTTCTTTTTTGTGAAACCTGTTCTAAGGTCCTTTGCAAGATTTCTGCTTCTGAATTATCCATTATGTCTTCCTTATTAAAAGCTATCCCTATCTGCTACCACACTTGCTACTTTGCAGGCTTTTGAAGAAGAAAAGGCCTATTGGGTGTTTGGGGGATGGTGTGTATGGGCCGGAGAAGTTCTACAGGCGGCAATGGCAAGGGGAAAACAGAATAGCCAAATTGAAGCTTTCTGCCTCTGGGCTGCTCTTTATTGCAGAGTAACTCATATGCTCTTCTGCCTTTATCTGTAGCTTGAATGTAAGCACATTAAAAAAATATATCTCTAAGGCACCCTAGTGCTTGACGGATTAAAAACTGTTTCAGTTCATTTTTAGAGTTTTCTTGAGGTAGATAGGGTGAGCCATTCCATTTAGTTTGCTGAGTTTAGTGGTGTAGTAAACTCTTCCATTTGAATAGTGCTATAGATAATGATAATCATATTTTATTGCATGCTGTTTTAGCCTCTTCTTGAGCTATCATGACCATGATAAAATTATCATCTATAATTATATGAGACTGCAACTTAAGGTAAAGTTAAATGCCTGTTAGAGACCAAAGGAAGACCATCCACATTTTTTAAATATAGGAGTTCTGTTTACAAATAAAAATGAGATTCTTTTTCCTAGATATTTCTTATTAAAGGGAAAGAAGAGTTACTTCACCTTCTCCTCCGCATGGGCAAATGTGCTTTCCCAGATTGTGAGAAGTGAGGCCAGGGCCCCATGGCTGCCGAAGGAAGCTGGCTGTCTGCTGGAGCTGAGGATGGGATCTTGCTGTTTTCTGCGATTCTTGTTTTTGTGTTTGGGTTTAGAGGAGTCATTTTATTTGCTTGCTTGCTTGAAAATGTCATACATGTTCATGGCATAAGGTCTCAAAAACTCAAATAGTTACTAAGTGAAAGGAAAAAAAAATGCCCTGCTCCCACTCAGGCTCTTACTTTAGTTCTTTTCTCAAAAGACAGCTGTTTTTGACTAACTTTCCAGAGATCTTCCATGCATGGGTAAACGTGTCAGTGTTTGTACATTCTTTATAGAAAATCAGAAATGCTGGCATAAGATACACATGTTAAAATGTACTTTACATTTTTCCACTTGGCTGTATCTTTTGTTTCCATGATTACCTTTCCTTTCGAGTCCAAAATTTTGTTTTCCCTAGAGGTAATTGTTGTCTTGATTTTATGTTTGCTTCCTTTTCTAAGAGCTTCTTATTAATTCAACCCTAAGTACCTGTCAGTTATATAAATGTGCTCTCAATCTTTTCAGTCCATCAAATATTCTAATGATAACTCCTCAAGAAATTTCTCCTGGAGCCTCCTAATCTGTTCTTTATTAAACTGCATGTCATCAATATCTGCTACAAGCTGTCATCCCAGAATCTTCCTTCACCAACATTCTGGAGATTTCTTTGCCTTTTTTTTCTGTGTGGAAGTCCCTGTTTTTCCATTTTTCCTATTTCTTGTTTTACACTCTCTTTTTGGTGAAGTATATGCATCCGTATTCTCCTGAGAAAGAATCTGTAGGATGGAAATTGGTTTGAAAATATCTTTTCTTGATCTTCACATTTGATTGATCATTTAATCAAGGATTATAGGCTTGGGGAGTTCCTGGGTGACTCAGTTGTTGAGCGTCCAACTTTGACTAAGGACTTGATCCCATGGTTTGAGAGTTTGAGCCCTGCGTTGGGCTCTGTGCTGACAGCTCAGAGCCTGGAGCCTGCTTCAGATTCTGTGTCTCCCTCTCTCTCTACTCCTCCTCTCCCCTCTCTCTCAAAAATAAACAACATTTTAAAAATATTTGAAAAAATAATTATGGGTTGGTACACAGAAAAGAGTTAATATACTAGGCCTGATAACATTATCCTTAGGAAGTGCTGCTTGAAAGGCTGGTCCTGGCTGGTGTCTGCAAACTTGAATTGTAAACAGTTTCCTACACTGACATAAACGTTCCCTGAATGATAAGAGTACTTTACTATGCCTTAGCTGTTTGTGCAAATAATATAGTTTATGTTGAACATCTGCTTTCCTTTTGGGAGTCTGGAATTTTGGTACATGATAGCCAGAAGGTATCTACCTGACCAGCCCCCAGTAAAAAACTTGGGCATATCCTCTCTGAGTTTCTCTGATAGACAGTCTGCCACACGTGATGTCACATGTGAAAGAATTATGCACAGCTGGAAGGTTAAACCCGTCATTTGTGACTTCGCTGAAAGAGGACTCTTGGAAGTTTGAGCCTGGTATCCTCAGGTGTTTGCCAGATGTGCCTTTTCTCTGCTAATTTTGCTTTGTACACTTTGGCTCTTAATAAACCACAGCAGTGGGTATAATTGTATTCTGAATCCTTTTAAATTATTCTAGCGAATCATTGAAACTGGGGGTAGTCTTGGGGACCCTTCTGATAGAATTGGAACCTGTTTTCCTTGAAAATTCGTTTGGTATTGTCCACTGCCTTTTAGCTCTAGTATTGTCAAGTAGTCAGAAATCAATCCTATTTCTTTGTTTGTAAGTAACACCCTCACCTCTTTACCCTTCTACCTCATTCTCTCAAATTTTTTAGTCTTCACTTTGTCATCAGTGTTCTGAAATGCTGAAAGGTCACAATGATGGGCCTTGGTGAATGTTTATTTTCTTCTGCTCGGCTGGTCTCTTAATGAATCCTTCTAATCTAGGAAACATTTGTCAATTACTCATGTAAAATTCTTAAGAAATCAGTTTTTGATTATTTCCTTCTATTTTTCGGTTTTCTATTTCTAGATTCTCATTGTTTGGATATTGGACTTCTTGATCTAGTCTTTTAATATTCTTCTCACCCCCTACTCCTATTTTCCCTGTCTTTGGTTAATTTAATGTAAATTTCTTCTATACTGTAACATTTTAAAATTTCTTCTCTAATATTTTAAATTTATAAAAGCTCTTCTTTGTTCTCTGAATGTGCTTTTTCAATGGCTTTTCCCTCTTTTTCTTTTATGAGTATATTAGTAGTATTTTGAAACTATTGCCTGCTTGAACAATCTCTTTCTGCTTGGGGCATTAGTGCTACATGACCCTTTAATCCCTGCTATGAGTATTATAGCTACATGATACTTCAGATGTTTTTCTAATCTTTGATTATCTATCCATAGTCACGACTTGGACAGTAAAAATCTGTTTGTTTGGATTTTCATTTGAACATTTCAAGTCTCTATCACTTAACACTTAAAAGTTTGTCTTTTAAGTCTCCCATAAAATTATTTCACTTTTAAATAAATGCTGGTTTAACTTAGTCTGACCTTTGGGAATCAAGATGTGTATCTCTACAGGACTATTATTAAAAGATGGACAGGAGAAAGCCTTGAGGGACTGATTTTTGTTAAGTGAAGAGCCTTTTAAAGTGCTCAAACTCTTAAAAAAAAAAAAATAGTAGTGCAACCCTGGGTTGCACTGGAGGTGGTGCTGGCACTCAGTGATGGTTCTGTGGGGGCTGCAGTACAGGCAGTACTGGGGGTTGGAGGCTGGACTAACCAGACTTAAATTTAACCTCTTCAAGTTGAAGCTCAGTAACAGGTGAAATTAATAAGCAGTGAAATCCGGCTTTATCTCATTTTAGCCACCAGTCGTAAGAACTCCTGCTATATGGGAAAGACAAAGCAATGCAACAATATTCCCCAACTTCCACTATTTTTTTAATAAGTAGTATCTGTTTATTGATCAAAAATGACTCAGCATGAAAAGTAAGTTTAATTGAGTATCTGGCCAGAGGAAGAAACCAATTCATAGGTGAACCAGATATTGAAAGTAACAGATGAAGATTTTAAAATTATTAGAGGTGTGTAAGGATTTCTAAGAAAACATAGAATGGATCAACAGAGAAGGCTTATCAGCACAGAATGGAAACTATTAAAAATTGCATAAAAATCTTGAATATGTAAAGCAAATACCCAAAATAGGAAATAAATTACATGGTTTTGAGAACTAAATGAATGCTGAAGAAAATTTAAGCAAAGTTTAAAACAATCTAATTCCAATTATATAAAGTGAAGCATATGAAGGAAAAAAAGACTAAAGAGAATGTTGGATAACAATAGGATAATTTATCATGTGGCCTAACAAACATGTATTTGGAAACCTCGGAACAAAGAGAAAATGTGACACGCAAAAAATGTGAAGGGATATCAGCTAAAATTTTTCTAAAATTGATGAAAAACATACATCCACAACCCTAAGAAGCTCAAATTCCAAATAAGTATGCTGATATCCCTACTTGGACACATCACAGTCAGACTAATAGAAATTATAAAGAAATATATATAAAATCTAGCTATAATAAATCTTAGACCTCATTGAAAAGTTAAAAAATTATCAAAATTGCAGATTTTTTGTACAAATAGAGATGAGACTATAAATATTAAATGAAGAGAACAATCATGCTAATTATCTGGAAGATTTAACATTCCCCCCACCAATTAATCTACAGGTTCAATGAAATAGAAAAAATCACCACACTTATTAATAAAAATTGTCAAGCTGTTCTTTCAATCTGTATGTAAAGGGATAAAGTTGTAGTACTTATATTATCTGATATTAAGATAAAATAATGAAGACACTGGTTTTGGAGTAAGGACAGACAGGTCATGGCAACAGAACAGAGTCCAAAAATACCTCCGTATGTATAGAGACAAAGTCAAGTATTTGAAAAAGGCATAAATGAAGAAAGGAAAGTTTTTTCAATAAGTACTTTAAAACCACCTGGATATGTGTGGAAATAAAGTGAATCTTGTTGCATACTCCATATGATACACAAAAACTATCATGAAATAGATTATGGTCCTAGACACAAAAGCCAAAATTATAAAGCTTCCAGAAGAAAGTGCAGGAAGAAATCTTAGCAAACTAGAAATTAGGCAAAGGTTTTCTATATGGAACTCCGAAAGCTCTGACTATAAAAAAATAGAAAAAAGATAAACTGGAGTTTATGAGATCTTAAACCTTCTGTTCTCAAAAGACACTGTTAATTAAAAGCAAGAAAATTTCAGTTTCTGATCTAACATGTGAAGAGCCTAGAAGTTGACACAATAAGAAAAAGCTGAACAAACTAAAAATCAACAACTCTGCTTAAATGTATCAGAGAATTGAAGTCCCAAAGCAAACAGCTTTCCCGAAACAAGGAGAGATGGGTGGATACAGACAATCACATTTATCAGGAGCAGAACACTTTCCTGTAGCCAGCAATTGGCTGGAATCCTTACAGGGTAACTAATTGCTGGAGACTGAATGGACCAGTTTTAGAGATTAAAACTCCTGAGGGGGCACACTCTTAGGAGGTGCTTAAACTTTTGTGAGTTTTACCTTCAGGACCCCCCACCAGGTCTTCACTGGGATGAGAGAAAAATCCCCTCTGGCATCCAGCAAGGGAAGGGGAAAGGAACCATTTTGAAAACTGCCAGAGGATTCAGTTCTTTAAAAGGCAAACTTTTATTTTTTTAACACAGCCCAACCAAAGTGTGTTTTACTAAAATCTAACTCACTTGGGGTAAGTAAATACCCAACTCCAGCCCTCTCTAGCCTTTGAGGTCGGGAAAGGTAAAATACCAAACTCCATCACCATCTTGCCTTGCATGCTGGGGAAAGCACATAGCCAACCCTAGGCCCCACCAGCTTTTCTGTCTTACCTCAATAGTGGGAAAGGTGAGAAGGACGTGTGAAGGTCCTGGGCCAGAAGAACAGGCTCAGAGTGGGTACTTGGAAATAACCAAGGTGTCTTTTAATAAATAAATGTTGATCACACACTGGAATGCATCCATTAAATGAACTATTTATTATACAGCAATCCAAAGAAATACGGTATCAATCTATGAAAAAGCATGGAAGAAACTCAGATACATACTGTTGAGTGAAAGAAGTCACTTTGAAAAGGCCATGTACTGTATGATTCCAACCAAATGACATTCTGGAAAAGGCAAAAGTCTGTAAACAGTACAAAGAAGAGTGGTTGCCAGGTGTTGGTGGCAAGGGAGGGATAAGAACGAATTAAGTGGATAAGTGCAGCATGGATATTTTTAGGTCAATGAAATGATTCTGTATGGTACTGTAAAAGAGGGTACATTTTGCTCTTATCAGAGCCCATAGAATTGAACAACAACAAAAAGTAAGCTATATGGTCTTCAGTTAATAATGTCTCAGTATTGGTTTTCCATTGCCAAAAGATGTACCACACTAATATTATGTTACTTGAAGAAGTTGTGGGAGTGGAGAAGTGGGGCAAGGCAAAGGGAACACTCTACTCTGCACAATTTTTCTGTTAGCCTAAAACTGCTTTAAAGAATAGTCTATTTAAAAAAAAAAAAGGAAGCTACAGACTTGGAGAAAATATTCCCAGTACATTCATTTGACAAAAGACTCAAATCTGTAAATCTCAACTCGATAAGAATAATTAAAGGGCAAAGAATTCAATTTAAAATGGCCTGGGCACCTGGGTGGCTCAGTCGATTGAGCATCCAGTTTCAGCTCAGGTCATGATCTCAGTTTGTGAGTTCAAGCCCCGTATGGGACTCTGCTGTCAGCATAGAGCTTGCTTCAGATCCTCTGTCCCCATGTCACCCTACCCCTCTCTTCCTCTTCCTTCCCCCCCCCCTCTCTCCCCCCCCTTAATCTATGAAGATAGAAATCAGAATAGTGGTTGCCTCTAAGTGGTGAGTTTAGATTTTTTTTATAAATAAAATTTGATTGGAGCAGAGATACACTCATTTGTTTGTATATTGTTGATGGCTACTTTCATGACGACAGCTGAGTTAAATAGTTTTGACAGCGACCATATGGTCCACAAAGTTCAAACTATTTTTAAAAAGTTTGTTGACCCCTGGCATAATTGACCAAGAAAGAGTATCAAAATGTTGATAATTGTAGAGGCTGGTCAATGGATACATGGGGAATCATTAGACTCTTCTTTCTACATTTATGTTGTTAAGGATTTTGATAATTTTAAAATTTTGGACATCATCATCTTGACCAAGAATTACAGGAGTTTGCTGCCTAAGCAATTTTCTTAAAAGTTTGAGAAAAGGAAATGGAGTCTATGCTGGGAACATAAAGATGGCAATAGAGATATCCCTGAAAATGGTGGGAAAAGGCAAATATTTACACAAAACTATTGTGAGTTCTACTTGCTTGGGCTAAATTTTACACTTGATGGAGTGTCAATGTTATAACCTCCAGAGAGAGCCCAAGAATTTCCCTTTGTTCTACCAGCAAGAATGGTTGAGAAATGGTCCAGGGAGTCAGGATTTGGCCTTGATGCTGGGGGAGGAGTTTTTGATGGAGTGAGCTCTATTATGTGGTTTTCCCTTATTTCTCAATCTCTGGCCTTTTCATCATTCATAGTATCTTCCTTTTAGAAGGATTCTGTAGCTCTTGTCCCGTTTGTATATAATGAAAACACTATTGAATCCCCTGCTTAGGATAGAAGTAGGAGCAGTGGACTGTGCTTTCCCAGCCAAGCATGTCTGAATTTGGAGGTAAAGAAAGGGAGGCAGGGTGTGCACATGGCATTAGTGAGTTCTCTTCTGGGTCTTGTATATAGATACTATTTTTCTTGACTTGTCTTTTGCTTGTCCTTACATGAGGCAATTTCAGGGTTCCAAGATGAAAGTTTTAGACCAAGATCAGATTGAAATTCTGGGTAAAAGAACTGAAAAACCATTTGATCTGGTTCTGATTAGACTTTGGGCTAGAGGAGTACCCAGATTAGGAGACCATAGAACATTCAAATAGGGCCTTGCTTCAAACCCCAGGACAGGATTAAAGACTATTCATTTATCAGGAATGTGCCCATTATTTACCTCCATTTTGAAGCTGTGGCTGAAATAGTGAGGTTGCTGAGGGTTCAGGGTTTTTTTTTGGATCTTAACCACATCTCTTTCTCATGAGAACCAAGCAGTCCTTGATAACTTTTGTATGGAGTCGACCCAATAAGTAAGTAATCTAATTAATGAAACTCATATGTGAAATATGTTAAATACTGAAGGCAGACATGACATTTCATAGCCAAGGACTGAACTTATTAGAAGAACTTGTTTGTCTATTTTTGAGATCAGTGCTATGTCCTGGGATTTCAAATTAAGTTGGTGTGACTTGGCATCATTTATCAATTTTACTGAGAACCTAAGTCATTCACTCCTTCTCGATGGAGTATTTGTTGTATTTATACAACCATATCACTCAATGCCAGTTCTGAAATTATTAGTTTTCTGGAAAATTCAGTAGTGTGTAAGTTTAAAACATCATTTATGGGGGTCCCTAGGTGGCTTAGTCAGTTGAGCCTCTGACTCTTGATTTTAGCTCAGGTCATGATCCCAGGGTCATGTAATCATGCCCCCACCAGGCTCTGTGTTGAGCATAGAGCCTGCTTAAGATTCTCTCTCACCCTCTCTGTCCCTCTCTCACTCCTGGACACTCTTTCTTAAAAAAAAATTATTCAAACTCATTAAACATTTCCCCTTTACTCTCCCTTCAATGTTTCTTTATATATTGACTATAATTAACATTAGTTAATTAAAACTTCACTTTACAAAGCCCATAAAACAGTTCAGGAGTGCAACAGGAAGCTATTATTTAAGAACAGAATTCAAAAAGTTTGGAATCTAGATGATAATATGAGAAATAAGTTTAGTTATGGGGATAGTTTAAACTATTAATAGAAACTTAGGGATAGGGAACAAAAGTTGGCTTAGGACTGAAGTTCCAGGAATGATTTCTATTTTTAAATTTCTTATACTTACACTAGTTAGTAAAATTTTGTTTGAAAACCTCAGGTAATTTTTTTGGAAGAGCATATTATATCACTAATTGCTGTCTTGTAGAACATGATGTGTAAGGGGACAGAATGTTAACCTACAAATCTTAAACTTTTTAATAGCATCTAGTATTGGTGTCACGCTTTATAATGTACTGTTTTCATTCCTTACTTCATTTAGTCCACACAAGCATGCTCCAAATGAGGTAGTACTCAAATCCCTTTTGTAAAAATGGAGAAGAAACTAAAGCTGAGAGGTTAAATAGAAAAGCAAAGGTCACAGCAAACAAGTTTCAAGTTGAGAGCTTTAGTCCCAGTTCTCCCGTCTACAGTCCATGCTAGCCCCATCATCTTCTGTTAATATTTTTGTGTAGCAGACACTAATTGACCTTTATGTCAAATACAGGAAATCCACACTTTGCATGGTAGCACAGAACTATAAAAGTGATTATGCAAGCTGTAAGCATGCAATGAAAAAATGAAAAATTTTCCATGACTTTTACGTTTTTGTTAAAGTTTTGAAAAACTTTACTAGAAATATGTAGGGGAAAATAAACCTTATGTTTAGTGTACTGTAATTACATTAGATGTTAATTACGTGTTAAAAGTGAAACTTTTTTTTTGTAAAAAAACAGTATCAAGAGTAGCTTGAATAGTAATTGCTTTCTTGTTGCATCACCTATAATACAGAGTGAGCATTTTCTCTATGCCTTGGCCAGTGGTTATACTCCTTTCTAGGTTTGGAACAGCTTTAAACATTTGTCTTTCCTCTTTTAATTAGAAAATATCTCAGAGTCCCCTTAATCTGAAGGTTTTTACCAGTGTCAGTTTCTCTGAAATCTTCATCCTTTTCATTACAACCTTTCTTCATTTATGTCACTAACTTTGTTTTCAATAAGTTCCCTCCACTGCATGGAGTTTTAGAACCACCTACTGTACCATTAAGGTTTCCAAGATCAGCTGTTTCCTCCATATCTCCACTTACACTGAATTTGATTTTGATATCTAGAGTCAGTATTTTGCATTCCTTTGCTGTGTTTTTATCTTTCTTGGTCAAGTCCCTGATTTGTGTATATGTCTTTGTAAAATGTCCTACAGGCCTGTCTCTGGGAGATGAGGCAACACAACTGTACATTTGCTGCCAGTAAAGGAACGTAGTAATGTATGCACAGTGACAATCACTGAAAAAAGGTGAAAAAACGTGAAAGGTATAACATGTTAGTCACTAATCATGATGCACATTTGTTTACCTTGTGATTTGCAGACTGAAGAGTTAGCAATGAAATGTGTACATTATGCAGTTCTCTATGGTTAATATACTGTGGTGAAATTTGAATCATGTTTTCAGGGGACTGGTGATATTTAACTATACTATGGAATTTGAAATTTGTGTTTATCAGAACAGTGCAAAGAGAAGCATGCTTGCACTTGAGCCTATGATAGTATAGTGACCACTAGCTGAAATCGGGGTACTAAATGGATGGGAATTTAGGTAGGGAAGAAGGAGAAATTCTATTGAACGGGGTAGAGAGAGCTACAGGAAAAGTCTCGAAAGGTGATACCTTGGTATAGGTCAAGGGTATGACCCAAGTTTACAGAAAGAAGGGCAGAGTGGAGGTGACTTTTTGATCATGTGAGCTGCAAAAGGAACACATATTTGTAAAACATTTGAATATTGTGGAAGGGAAGAAAGCAAAAAAGTGAAATTTCTTTTATACATCAATCCTTTTTCTCAGGAGGTGATAACTGTTGATAGTAAAATTGCATTTCAGTGGCCATTCTTACTTTCAGTCTTTCTTATCATTTGCACTAGTTGAATGCCAGCTATGATATTACATGATGCTTACTACAATTATATGTGTGGAAATTAGGATGGATGCTACTAGTTGAAACTTAAAATGGATTTATTTTTTTTTAATGTTTTATTTATTTCTAGGAGAGAGAGAGACAGCGTGAGCAGGGGAGGGTCAGAGAGAGAGGGAGTCACAGACTGAAACAGGCTCCAGGCTCTGAGCTGGCAGTCAGCACAGAGCCCGACGCGGGGCTGGAACCCACGAACCGCGAGATCATGACCTGAGCGAAAGTCGGACGCTTAACCGACTAAGCCACCCGGGCGCCCCAAAATGGATTTATTTTTTTTTAATGTTTGTTTTTGAGAAAGACAGAGACAGAACACAAGTGGGGGAGGTGTAGAGAGAGAGATAGAGAAAGACAGAGAGAGACTCAGAATCCAAAGCAGGCTCGAGGCTCTGAGATGTCAGTACAGAGCCTGATGCAGGCTGGAACCCATGAGCAAAGAGATCATGACCTGAGCTCAAGTTGGATGCTCAACTGACTAAGCCACCCAGATGCCCCTAAAATGGATTTTTAAGATGCTTTTTCTATGAAGCAAATGATGAATTCAATCTATTGCACTTAGAAAAGATAAAGCCATGTCTCTATTGCTGTACTGAATGGGTATTAGTGGTGAATCATTAAAAGATAAGTCAAAAAGACCCTTTCTAAGAACCAAAAATTCTAGTTTACCCATGAAAAGATATATTTCAGAGTACTTTCTTTCGGCATGGGAATCTGAACTGAAAATCTGATTCATACTGACCTTGAAATATTAAAAAAAAAAAAAGGAATATATTTTACCTGAGATATCGTGTAAGCCTCCAATTTACCAGAAAAATACTGTGATCATCTTAGAGGTAAATTTTTTCTTTTAAAATTACGCACATTGAAATATATAAGGATGTTTTGATATTAGTTATGTGTAAGAGTACCTCTTGTCTCCCATAAATGTAAAAGGATTGTGTGTGTGTGTGTGTGTGTGTGTGTATATACACACAGAATAGAAGCATTGTCTGAATTTTAGGCTTATTCTCTTTTCTTTGGGGTTTAACACAAGTATTTGAATTCTAAACCATATATAATTTCTTGTTGCACATTTTTGGAATGTATATCAATTTTATGTTGTTAAAATATTTCTCATTTTTGTTGCTTAAAATTTTGCTTATTTAACCATGATAGTTTCTGTGATATTTTATTCTCCATTAATGATACTGTATAGTATGCCACTTTAGGAATATTCTATAATTTATCATTTCTTCTGGAAAAAGACATTTAAATTATTTTCTATTTTTAAACTACTTTAAGCATTTTTTTGCTTGTGTTTTCTGTTGTCCATGTACCAGTATGTTCCTAAAATTTACTCTAAGCAGAGAAATTGCTGGATCAGAGATGCTATGCTAATCTTCATTTTACTTAGTTAATCCTTCCTTCACTTTTTCAAAGTAATTATATGAATTTCCTTCCCAATGGCTACACATTGAAATTCCCCTTTCTTCACACCTTGCAAAGGTGAGTATGAAATTATATTTCGTTGTGGAATTAATTTTCACTTGACATTTAGCCCAGTTGGTCTTGGCCTTCTTTAATAGTCTAGGGGTTTCATCCTATATGGCAGTTATACAGTCATTAACTTTAGTGAGAGCAAATTCAGAGAAGTGGTGGACACAGATAATGAGAGAGGATACACACTGAGGTCAAAGTTTCTCAGTAAGATAGTGTCATTTTGTCTACTGCGAATGGAAAGGTAAGGAGGCTGGCAAAGGTCTTGAGGAACTGGGAGATGTTGGAAGACCAAAGACCTTGTTAAATTTTTCCTCATCACACCTCATTTATTCATTAAACATTAAGTTTTTTGTTGTCGAACACAGCCATACTTAGGCATTAGAAAAGTAGCAAATGAATAAGACTCAGGCCTGGTTCCAAAGAAGCCTAGTAAGGAAGTGAAATGTGTAAATATATAATTATGCAATGAGATGCTTGCTATGCTCAAGGCTCTACTCAGCACAGCAGGAGGACAGGAAGGAGTAATTGGCTCTGCGTGAATGAACAAGCAAGGCCTCAAGAGTGACAGATCAGTAGGGACGTTTAGCAGAGGGCATTATGCTTAGAGTGATCGGAGCTCATTGCTTCGAAAGGACAGGCCCCTAGGGATATTGTAGGAAAGAAAAGGTTGGTGAAGTAGGTTTCAACATTAAGGATCTAGAACAATGTAGTGGCATTTGAACAATGTAGTGGCATCAGAAGTATTATTTTGTTTTTAAGTTTTTTTTCTTTTAACTAGGCTATTTTTAGGGCAGTTTTAAATACACATCAAAATTGAACATTACAGAGAGTTCCCATTTACCCCCTGCCTCCACACATGCATGAGATGTTGTTAAACAGCATCATGATGGCAGTGCTCAAAAAGCTAGTTAACAATGCTACAAGAAATGAGAGTAAGATGAGACAGGTAGGAAAATAAGTTAGGAGACAATCTAGGAGGAAGCATTAATGGGATCTGCTAACCAAGTGAGGGTTGAGGAAGATTTGTCACTTCCTGCTTCCAGGGAAATATAATTTACCTAGGTTCAGTGTGCATGAGGAAGAAAAAATTTGGTGTGTTCTTTTTTTTTTCTTTTTACAAATAGTTTATTGTCAAGTTGGATTCCATATAACACCCAGTGCTCATCCCCACAAGCGCCCTCCTCCATGCCCATCTCCCCCTTCTCCCCTCACACCCACCAGTCCTCCGTTTGTTCTCAGCATTCAAGAGTCTCATGGTTTGCCTCTCTCCCTCTCCCCCACTATTTCCCCCCTTCTTGTCCCCCATGGTCCTCCATTAAATTCCTCCTAATCCTTCTATACATGCAAACAGATGGTATTTGTCCTTCTCTGCCTGACTTATTTCGCTCAGCATAACACCCTCTAGTTCCATCCATGTTGTTACACATGGCCAGATTTCATTTTTTCTCATTGCCATGTAGTATTCCATGCTATAGATCAACCACATCTTCTTGATCCATTTGCCAGTTGATGGACACTTAGGCTCTTTCCATGTTTTGGCTATTGAGAGTGCTGCTATGAACATTGGGGTACGTGTGCTCCTATGCATCAGCACTCCTATATCCTTTGGGTAAAACCATCAAAACCCTAGAGGAGAAAGCAGGAAACAACCTCCTTGACTTCCACCACAGAAATTTCTTACTTGACACATCCCCAAAAGCAAGGAAATCAAGAGCAAAGTTAAAATTTGGTGTGTCCTATACAGAGAATTAGATGCTAAGTTTGGCGCAGTTTATTTCTTTTTTTTTTAATGTTTATATATTTATTTTTGAGAGAGAGAGAGAGGGAGGGGAGAGAGAGAGAGAAAGATAGAGAGAGAGAGAGAGAGACAGAATCCCAAGCAGGCTCCATGCTGTCAGCTTTGAGCCTGATTTAGGGCTCATCCCACGAACAAATGAGATCATGACTTGAGTCAAAAACGAGAGTTGGATACGTAACTGACTGGGCCACCCAGGTGCCCCTAGGGCAGTTTTTCTCATTTTTTCTAATGTTCGAAGGAAGTTCAAAAAAGCCAATATAACAGTAAATAGTGAAATATCAATCATATCATCTCATGCCATGATGAACCAAGTTTTATATAGCTAACTCTACAGACTGTTTTGTCTGCCATATGTTAGTAAAATTTTTTAAAAATGCTTTTATAGAATAGAAAAATCTCTGGGGCTCCTGGGTGGCTCACTTGGTTGAGCATCCGACTTCAGCTCACGTCATGATCTCATGGCTTGTGAGTTGGAGCCTCACATCGGGCTTTGTGCTGACAGCTCAGAGCCTGAAGCCTGCTTTGGATTCTGTCTCCCTCACTCTCTGCCCCTTCCCCTCTCGTGCTCTGTCTCTCTCTGTGTGTCTCTCTCTCAAAAATAAGCATTAAACAAAATTAAAATCTGTATGATAGTGGTCATTATATACGCTCTGCAAAATCTCTAGTTAAGGGAAGTATATTTTAATAATGAAAATATTCTAACCTCGAATATAATTACCATTGGGTTCACAACTTTCATAGATGCATGTACTTGTATCCATATAATCCTTTTCTGATCAAAATTCATTTTAGTTAAGATTCTATAAAATTATTAAAGAATTTGATTACAATTTTCTGAAGTAAAATATCATGGCACATTAGGATAAGGAGGACTAATTGATGAGTTATTAAATAGAAAAGCTGGAAGGATATGTTCAACAACATAATTCTTAGTAAAGGAACATGTAAGAAACTATTCTGAGGTTAAAATCACAGAGCACAATCTCATGCTTAGCTTGAAATAACAGTAAAAGAATTCAAAGAAGAATAGCATTTACTTACAAGGTCATCTGCACTTCTCTGCCTAATCTGTAAAGTAATAATACCCCAAACATAGTCTATAATCCTCAAAAGATAAATTGTGCTCAGCATGGCTTTATTTGCAATTGAACATTGCTATTCTAGGCTAGATGTTAGTTGAGGTTATTCTGTCATTTAAATATAGCCAAAATTGGCTTTAGTTACTTTCTTAAGTCCTGTGGGGTATTTTGTGCCAGTCTCATGATTTCTGCAGATTATGATGCCTTATCTGCATTTCTGATTATGCAGATATGTCTATTTCTAAATTTTCTGATTATGTCTATTTCTAAAGTCCTGTCTACTCCTACAATTGTTCTTTCTTTTCTATGTCACACCAGCCTTGAAATAGCACAGATGTTTTTCTTATAGGAATTTGTTCTTCCCACAAAATCCCACTGATGCATTTGTATATGTATTAAACTTTATTCAAGTTTTGTGGTTTATATCACAACTATATACAACTTTATATCAAATATTAGACATCTCTGTTTTGTATAACTTGTTTTGGCTCTCCTGCCAGTAGTGATGGCTCACTAGTAATTTCTGAGGGCTCCACATTCCTGAAATTTTGCTTGATGCTCTCTTCTTCAAGACTGTGTTCATCTAGATCTATCCGACTTTGGTACTTCATTTGTTCCTTTTTCTAGTGGCAGTGGTGAGTTAGGGTTTTTCCCAAGAATTTCCATTTCCTTTGTATTTGATTAGGTAGAGTCATTTAGCCTCTTTACTTTTCCTGCTCCAATGTATTTTGGCGTATCCAAAGACCAATTTATGTGCTAGGTAAACAAAGGGCTTTCCTACTGAGAGTCTCTGTTTTTGGCCATATAGCCCTGGTAGACTCAAATTCCACTCTGTCCTTTCTCCCATCCCTACCACTTGAAGAAAGGGGACACTAGCAACATTTATTTTCCTCAGATATAAATTATTCCACATCTCTTAAAGAGGTGGCATTCCACTTGAATTTTATTCTACTTTGTATTTTTTAAACATTTTTAAATGTTTTATTTATTTCTCAGAGAGACAGAGACAGTGTGAACAGGGGAGGGTCAGAGACAGAGGGAGACACAGAATCTGAAACAGGCTCCAAGCTGGATAGCAGCACAGAGCCCGACGTGGGGCTCGAGCCCATGAACCATGAGATCATGACCTGAGCCTAAGTCGGATAACCAGCCGATTGAGCCACCCAGGTGCCCCTTTACTTTGTATTTTTTTTTAAGGGAGTGAAGCCCATGTGCCTCAGATGGATGGCCATTTGAGGGAATCAAGGTCAAAATCTGTACTGACCAGTGGGTGTCTAGGTTAGATTGTAAGGCCTGTAATATGTCCACACTCAAAACTGTTCCTTCCACTTATACAAATGGTATTTTCTCATATACTCAAAGAGTCCTGAATATAGTCACAAGTTTGGTGTAGCCAATAAAACAGTGACTCTCAAGTACCACAAATAATGAGTCTTCTGTAAGAATATACTTTTCTTCACAGTTACCTTTTTTCCCTTTTAAAAAAGATATATGAGGATATACTTATCTACTATAAAACTCATGCATTCAAGTGTACACAAGATAAGAAACACAAATCTAAATAAGGCATTGAAATGATTCATTTCATTTCTCCAGAACTTCCTTTATGTTTTTGACTAATAAGCAAAGTAATTGATGCGTAATCATATTGAAAATATAGGACAAACCCACATTGGTCACTATAACATTTTAAAAATAACAGTTACATTGAGCTATAATTCATAAACCACAAAATTCACCTTTTGAAATAATATAATTTAGTATGTTTTAATATGTTTACAATCAATCATCAGCATTTTCAAATTTTTGAATGTTATCTTTGTCACTAAAAGAAAGACCATAGCCATTAGTAGTCATGTTACATTCCCCATGTCCCATTTCTTCTGGTGGCTTTTGATCTACTTTTGGTCTTTGTGAATTTGCATATCATGGGTATTTCATACAAATGCAATCATTTAAGGCCTTTTGTGACTGGTTTTTTTTAACTTGGGATAATGTTTCTAAGATTGATCCATGTTGTACCCTGTGTCAGTATTTTATTCCTTTTTATTGGTAAGTAAGATTGCATTGTATGCATATACTACATTTTGCTTACCCACACATCTGTTGATTAACATTTGGGTTGTTGCCACCTTTTAGCTATTACAAATGATGCTGCTGCCAACATTATTGTACACATTTTTGTATGGACATATGTTTTCGATTCTGTTGGTTATATATCTAATGGTAGAATTGCTGGGTCAAAAGATAACTTTATGTTTAACTTTTTGAGAAACTTCCATATTGTTTTTTTTAAGTGGATGCAACATTTTATATTCCTACCAGCTGTATATGAAAGTTCCAATTTCTCTACATCAACACCAACACTTATTACCATCATCTTAGTGGATGTTAAAGGTGCTTTATTATGCTTTTTACTTGCATTTCTCTAATGATGTTCAGCTTCCTTTTATATCTTTATTAGTTATTTTTTTAATCTTGGAGAAATGTCTATACACCAATTATGTGCATTAAAAATTCTTTTTTAATGTTTTACATTTGAGAGAGAAAAAGAGTGTGAGCAGGGGAGGGGCAGAAAGATGGAGACAGAATCTGAAGTAGGCTCCGGGCTCCAAGCTGTCAGCACAGAGCCTGATGTGGGGCTTGAACTCAAGAACCACAAGATCATGACCTGAGCTGAAGTTGAACACTTAACTAACTGAGCCACCCAGAAGCCTCTAAACTATGTGCATTTTTAATTGAGTTCTCTTTTTATTGAGTTGTAAGAGTTTGCATATATTCTGATAAAGAACTATATACATCTAGTATCTATCATTCTATATATAGAAGCAATCTATGTTAGATACCTGTCCCCATCAAATATGATACACAAAAATTTTCTGCCATCATGAGTTGTCTGTTTACTTGCTTAATGGTATCTTTGCACTACAAAAATTTATGATTTTAAGTGCAGTTTACTTATATTTTGTTGATGGCACTTTGGGGATCATATCTAAGAATCCATTGCTTAATACAAAGTCATGGAGATTTGTGCCTGTGTTTATCAGAGTTTTATATATAGTATTAGCCCTCGTATTTAGGTTTTTGACACTTTTTAGTTGATCTCTTAATATGAGATGAGGTTGGATATCCAACTTCATTATTTTTGCATGTGGCTATCTAGTTGTTTCAGCAGCATTTATTGAATAGACTATTCTTTTCCCATTCACTTGTCTTAGCATTCTGGTAAAAAGTGACTTAACCATAAATATGAAGTTTTATGTCTATATTCCTCTGTTACACAGATCTCTATATCCTTATGCCAATATCACATTGTCTTTATTACCATAGATTTGAAATAGGTTTTGAAACGGGAAATTATGAATCTTCCAACTTTATTTTCCTTTTTTTAATTAAAAAAATTTTAATGTTATTTTATTTTTGAGAGAGAGAGAGAGAATGAGCAGGGGTGGGGCAGAGAGAGAGGGAGACACAGAATCTGAGGCAGGCTCTAGGCTATGAGCTGTCAGCACAGAGCCTGAGACACGGGGCTCGAACTCAAAGACTGTAAGATCATGACTTAAGCCAAAGTTGGATGCTTAACTCAGGCACCCAGGTGCCCCTTCAACTTTACCCTCCTTTTTAAAGACTGTTTTGACTATTTTGGATCCCAGAATTGTTCTTTATATTTCAGGATCAATTTGTAATCTTGGCAAAGATGTTAGCTGGACTTATTGAAAAATGTAGATCAATTTGGAGAGCATTGCCAGATTAACATGGTCTTCAACTCCAAGAACATGAAATTAATTTACATTTACTTAGGTCTTCATTAATTTTCTTTCAAAAGATAATTTTATTTTTCAGAGTGTAGGCTTTGTGCTTGTTAAACTTATTGCTAATTTTTCTTTTTGATGCTATTATAAATTGTTTCTTTCTAAATTTAATTTTCAGGTTAATATTAAGCATATGGAAATAACATTGATTTTTGTATATTGATCTTCTATCCTGCAACTTTGCTGGATTCTTTTTTCTCATTTATAATGGATTCTTTTCCTTAGGGTTTTCTGTAGATCATATCTTCTGAGAATAGAGATAAATAAGTTTTTCATTTCCCGTGTGTGTGTGTGTGTGTGTGTGTGTGTGTGTGTGTGTGTGCGTGTGCGTGCACGCACCTGGGTGCCTGAGTTAAGCATCCAGCTTTGGCTTGTCTTGTTCCCGGCCTGGGGAAAAAGTATGGAATATTTGACCTGATGGTTACATTAGGTATAGGTTTTTCATAGGATTTATCACATTAAGGAAGTTTCCTGCTCTTTCTAGTTTATTGAGGTGTTTGTTTTGTTTTGTTATTGTTTTTGCGGTGAAATGTTATTGAATTTTATCAAGTGGGTTTTTTTTTTCCTTTGGCACTTATTGAGAAGATCATGTGTTTTGTCTTTTTTTTTTGGTCTTTATTGACAAGTTTTACAGTGATTGATTTTTGGATGTTAAGACAACCATGATTTCCTGAGATAAATTCCACATGGTCATGGTGCATAATCATTTTTATGAGTCTTTACCTATAAGAGATTTTGGATTATAGGTTTCTTGGGTTTTTTTGTTTGGCTTTTGTCAATACTTGCTTTTTAAGTGGGGTTCAAAGTTATGGAGGATTATGAAAGTTTCTGTGCAGCTGTTAAGATGTTAAATACTGCCTCTGGTGCCCAGCTTACCCATGCATTCAAGAAGAATTTACTGTGACTCTACTATCAATACTTCTAAGTTTTGGAAACATAGTAGTGAATAATGGAAAATCTCTCCTCTCACGGAGCTTAATAAACAACATAGTATAAAATATGATAGTTAAAGAAATGAATATAAATAAATGTTATGCCTAATAAGTGATTAAGAGATAAAACATGGTAAAGGAAAAAAGCAAAGAAGTTGGAAGAAGATCTTAGACAGGATCATTAAGGAAATCTTACTCATGAGGTATCATATAGTGGAGACAAGGAAGTGAAGGCATGAGTCACGTAGATATTTGGGAGTAGAGTTCTCCAGACAGAACAAAAAGTAAGTGCAGAATCTGAGGCAAAAACATGCTTGATGTGTTTGAGGAATGACAAGAGGCTCATGGAGTAGGAGTGGAGTCATCATCACTTAGGATTATGTTCTGTTGCACACAACTGAAAACTACATTGACAGTGGCTTCATCAAAAATAAGTTTTAGGTGTATCATGTAAAAGAGGCTAATATGGAAGCTGTATGATACCATCAGGAACCCAGATTCTTTTAAGTTTTTCTCTGTACCAGTTTTAATATAAAGCTTTAAAGCACTTGTTTGTGATTTTGAGATGACTGTTCCACTCCTCTTTTCCCTTTTAGTTTTCAGGCAGAAAGTAAAAGTTAAAGATCCAAAGGCCACAAGCCAACTGAATAAATTCCTTAAATGTTTTTTTTTTTCATTCTCAAAAACTACCCAGCAGTTTCTGTTTATTGGCCACAACTGAATCACATGAAAACCCCTAGAAGCAAAGAATGCTATGTATGGCCATGTGACCAGTGAACTATTTTAGCTGGGAAAATTACGTATCTCCCTAACATTGAGACACATTACATGAATTAGTGTAATCCCTGTTATCTCCCTCAAATGTCTTTCACTCTCATCACATCAGTTCCTTCTGAAGCATTTCCTATAATCACCTGAAGGAGAAGGAAAAAAAAAATCTGACCTGAGATTGAAACATGGTCCAACTCACTGTCTTGTTGTAAGGCAGTAACATACTGTTCCCACATTACAGCCTAACGCAAGGGTTGCCTAAAAAGAAATTAAAGGAATTCCTCCCAATAGGTAGATGTGAGAGCAAATACATTGATTTTTATGCTTAATGTGGAAGAAGCAGTGACTCGTGACACACATACTCATGAAAGCCTGGGTTATGGTGAATGACATAGCTAATAGTGTCTGGGAGGTTGTGGGTATCCACGGAGACATTGCTCTGAAGAGATTTTATCCACAGGATGGACTCATGGAAGTAGGCAGCAGATATAGATCCTTGTATCTCAAGTTTATGCTCACCAAACAGAATCCATTGTAAACAAGATTCTGAACAACCATTAGAACAGGATGATTCATCCTATGGATATCTATCAATCTGTTCTCAGCCAGCCACTGCTTGTGCAACAGACCCATGAATGGAATGCTGTGGAAGGAATGGAAACTATGCATTTAGTCACAGCATGGACCTTCTAGTGTCTGGTTGTGGTGGCAAATACTTATGGTAGTATGTTGAATAAAAGTGGTAAGAGTGGACATCCTTGTCTTGTTCCAGACCTTCGGGGAAGTACTCTCAGCTTTTCCCTATTGAGGATGATACTAGCTATGGGTTTTTCATCTATGTCCTTTATTATGCTGAGGTATTTGCCTCTAAACCCACTTTGTTGACTTTTTGTTTTGTTTTGTTTTTATCATAAATGGATATTATACTTTGTCAAATGATTTTTCTGTTTATTGAAATGATCATATGGTTCTTATTCTTTCTTTTATTGATGTGAGATATCACGTTGGTTGATTTTCAATTACTGAACCACAAGAATAAATCCCACTTGGTCATGGTGAATGATTTTTTTAATGCATTGTTGAATTCAGTTTGCTAGTATTTCTTTGAGAATTTTTGAATATACGTTTATCAGGAGTATTGGTCTGCAGTTCTCTTTTTTAGTGATACCTTTATCTGGTTTTGGTGGCGGGATAATGCTAGTATCATAGAATGAGAAAGTTTTCCTTCCTTTTCTATTTTTTGGAATAGTTTGAATAAAATAGACATTAACTCGTAGCTAAATGTTGGGTAGAATTCACCTGTGAAGCCATAGGGTCCTGGACTTTTGTTTATTGGGAGTCTTTTTATTAATGATTTAATTTCTTAGCTAGTTATCAGTCTGTTCAAATTTTCTATTACTCCCTGTTTCAATTGTGGTACTTTATGTGTTTGTAAGAATTTATCTATTTCTTCCCAGGGTCCAAATTTTTGGCACATAGTTTTATGTCATATTCTCTTAAAATTTGTATTTCTGTGGTGTTTTCTGATTTCTCCTTTCTCATTTGTGATTTTTTTTTTTAGTCCTTTCTCTCTTTTAGTTTATATTTATTTCTGTTCTAGTCTTTCTTTTTTCTAGCGCCTTTAGTGTAAGGTAGTTTATTTGAGATTTTTTTCTACTCCTTGATAAAGGCCTGTATTGCTATAAACTTCCCTCTTAGAACTGTGTTTGCTTTGTCCAAAAGTTTTGAACCACTGTATTTTCATTTTCATTGGTTTCCATACACTTTTTATTTTCTCTTATTTTCTAGTGGACCCATTCATTGCTTAATAGCATGTTGTTTAACCTCCATGTATTTGTGGTCTTTCCATGTTTTTTCTTGTGATTAACCTCTAGTTTCATAGCATTGTGGTCAGAAAAGCTGCATGGTATGCCTTTAATTTTCTTGAATTTGTTCAGGTTTCTTTTGTGAGCTAATAAGTGATCTATTCTGGAGGATATCCTGTATGTACTTGAAAAGAATGTATACTCTACTGCTTTAGGATTGAATGTTCTGATTATATGTGTTAAATCCATCTGGTTCAGTGTGTCATTCAAAGCCATTCTTTCCTTTTTGATTTTCTGTTTAGATCTATTCACTGATGTAAGTAGGGGAGTGTTAAAGTCCTCTAATATCATTGTATTATTATTGATTCGTTCCTTTGTTATGAACTGCTTTGTGTATTTGAGTGCTCTTATGTTGGGTGCATAAATACTTACAATTGTTAAATTATTTTGCTGGCTTGTCCCGTTTATTATTATATAGTGTTCTTTGTCTCTTGTTACAGTTTTTATTTTAAAGTGTATTTACTCCAGCATTCTTTTGACCTCCCTTTGCATGATAAATACTTCTCCACCCTCTCACTTTGAATCTTCAGGTGTGTTTACATCTAAAAAGTGTTTCTTAGAGCTCCTGGGTGGCTCAGTCAGTTAAGCATCCAACCATTGATTACAGCTCATGATATCAGGGTTGTGAGACTGAGCTCCTTGTCAGGCTCCATGCTGGGCATGGTGCAGCTTAAGACTCTCTCCTTCTCTCTCTCTCTCACTCCCTCTACCCCCCACCCCAGCTCACGTGCTCTCTTTTTTTCTCTTTAAAAATAAAAATAAAATGAGTTTCTTATAGGCAGCCCATAGATGTTTGTTTGTTTGTTTCTTAAATCCATTCTGTCCCCCTATGTTTTTGTTTGGAGCATTTAGTCCATTTATACTCAAAGTACTTATTGATAGTTATGCACTTATTGCCATTTTATTTGTTTGGTGATTGTTTCTGAAGATATTCTTGAATCTTTACTTGTCTTTCTCTTTTTCATGTTTTGCTGATTTTCTTAATGATATATTTGGGTTTCCTTCCCTATTTCCTTGCCTGTTTATTAGTGGTTTTTGATATATAGTTACCATTACATTTGTATATAACATCTGCATATAGAAGTCTATATTAAGTTAATGGTCATTTAACCTTGAACCCATTCTTTTTGTCATCTCCTCCCCACATTTTAGGTATCTGCTATTAAATTTTATAACTTTTTTTGTGAGTCCCTTGACTGATTTTTTACATAAATAGTTATTTTTGTTGCTTTTGTGTATTTCACTTTTCATACTCCCACTTTTGGTCTCTTTTTCACACCCAGACTCCCTTTTAATATTTCTGGCAGGGCTGGTTTAGTAGTCATGAATTCCTTTAGTTTTTGTCTGGGAAACTTTTGATCTCTGCTTTACTTCTGAATGGTAGCCTTGGTAGGTACATTATTCTTGGCCACAGTTATTTCCCATTCATCACTTTGAATTTATCATGCCACTCCTTTCTGGCATGCAAAGTTTGTTGGAAGACCTCCTGCTAGTCTTATGAGTTTTCCTTTTTCAGTTACTGACTTCTTTTGTCTTGCAGCTTTTAATTTTTTTTGTCTTTATCACTATATTTTGCCAACTTAATTGCAATATATCTTTAAATTTTTTAGCATTTATTTATTTTTGAGAGACAGAGACAGAAAGCAAGCAGGGGAGGAGCAGAGATAGAGTGAAATACAGAGTCTGAAGCAGGCTCTAGGCTCTCCACTGACAGACTGACAGCAGTGAGCCTGATGTGGGGCTTGAACCCATGACCTGTGAGATCATGACCTGAGCCAAAGTCTGATGCTTAACTGAGTTACCTGGGTGTCCTGTAATTATAATATATCTTGGTGTGAGTCTGCTTTTGTTGTTTTTCTTGAAGGTTCTCTGTGTCTCCTAGATCTGGATATCTGTTTCCTTCCTCTCAGATTAGGGAAGTTTTCAGCTATTATTTCTTGAAATAAGTTTTCTGCCTACTTTTCTTCTGGAACTACTATAATACAAATGTTATTAGGTTTGATGGGGTTACTCAGTCCTCTAAGTCTTTTCTTATTTTACGTAATTCTTTTTTCTCTTTTGTTCAGCATGATTACTTTCCATTACTCTTCTGGGTCACTAATTTGTTCCTCTGCTTCTTCCATCTTACTCTTCATTCCATCAAGTGTGTTTCTCCTTTTGTTTATTGAGATTTTTATCTCTATGATGTTATTTCTTTTCTGTCTAAGGGTCTCTCTTATGTCTTCTCTTTTATCAAGTCCAGTGAGTATCCTTATGATCATTCCTTTAAAATCTCTAGCTTGTTAGTTGTATCTGTTTTGCTTAGATCTCTGGCTGTTGACACGTCTTATTCTTTGTGTTGGGATAAATTTCTCTGTCTCCTCATTTTGTCTGCTTCTCTGTGTCTGTTCCTGTGTTTTAAGTCAGCTATATTTTCTCTCTTGAAAGTAGTGATTTTATGAAGAGGAGGTCCTGGAGTGCCCTGCAGTCCAGTATCCTCTGCTCACCAGAACCTGGCAGTTCAGGACAGTATCCTATATGCGGTGCTTATGCTCTGCTGTTTCATATGAATCACCTTACTTTCAGTGCAGTTGTCTGCACTGACCACCTATTTTTGGCTTTGCTTGTTTTCTGTGGTTTTGTTGGTTCCAGGCAGGGCAGCTTTGAGAGGGTGTGGCTGCCAAAGAACTTGGGAGCATGGCAGCAGTGTTAGCAAAATTTGTGCTGGGCCACTAGTCCTATGGCAGATCCCCCCAAATGCTGCAAAAACTGAAGGCTGTGTAGGGTGGCTGTAGGCCTGGGGCTGGGTGTGGCACGAGTGCAACTTTAACACAATTTGTCCTGAGCTGAGGGCTCGGGCTAGCATGTTACAGTGGGCAAGTCCTCAGGAGAACTCGCGGGCATGACACACCACTAAGAGATTAGGTAACAAGTATCTGTGCAGCCCTACTGCTCACAGATGGCCCTGCATTTATGCTGGGGCAGAGGATGATGATGGTACCTACCAGGTCCTCCATTTTTGGAGAAGTTCCCCCAACACACTCTGAAATCGGTTTGAACAGATCTGTGTCCCACTTGCCCTCCTATCCTGTGTTATGTACATTTCCATTTTTATGTTGCCTCTCCTTGCAGGCAGCTGTCTCTTTAAGGGTGGTGATCCAGCTATCACTGGCCCTCCCACCGTGCCCAGTGCTGTGTTAGCTTACTTGTAAAGATCCAGGCTCCAAGTCCCACTGGTTATACATACTCATGGAATTTAGCCATTCTGATTTTTAAAGCCAAATGACAGGGGAGTTAGTCTTCCTTCCTCTTCACCTCTCAAACGTTCTCCGTGGTACAAGGGCTGTTTCTCTGACCTGTGTGCACAGATCCCTCTCTTCTGTAGGCAGCCTCCTTCCCCCTCTGACATTCCTAACCTTTCAGATGGAGCTTCTTGTCTACATTTAGTAGTGGGGTTTGTTCTGCATCTCTTCAATTCTCTCTCTGGTTTATTTACTTGGATGTGAGTGATACCTAACTGTAAATGTGAAATGGGGTAAACTCAGGGTCGTCCTCCTCCATCATCTTTCCAAGCTCTTCATTGATATCACACATTCTGAATCTTTGTAGTGCTTATCTCCCCTCTCTGACCTATGATTATATTTTTAGGACATATGCAATTCTACTTCTTAGTTGACAGAACTTTCATAACAGTATCTATACTGTGTAGTACACATTTTAACTGATGTACTTTCATTATGAAGCAAGTTGAAACTTGTATGGTGGAAACAGCCTCTGTCCACTGACAACTCTCAGATCTGAAAGTAGGGATGTTTAATATCTGTTGTCTTCAGTTCCTTGTCTTGATCAGACTTGAGGATAATAAGAAATTTTCTTAATAGACTTCTATGGATATTTTTGTTTCTTTGCCAACCAGAGGTCCAGATTCACAGCTTTCCCACAGTAAAACCAAAGAAGGACAAATTTCTGATAACTAGGCAACCTGTGAACATCTGTTTGTAGCACTTTATCTCCAATCAGAGGTTTATGTATAGACGAGTGACATTTACATGAAACACAGAACTGAAATGGCTGCAATGGCAGCTGCTTCCATTACTCTTCCAATGAGAGTCAAACAGAGTAGTAGAGTGCTTAATTTGCTACCACCTCATGTCTAGATAGAGTCAAAGGTGAGGGAAATCTAAACTCAAAACCTTGTATCTATCAGAAGTAGGGTCAAGAAAACCAAAGGATAAATAAATGGGCAGAGGAAACAGTCTAATCCTTTCCTGACTGGACTACATTGTAAGCAAGGCAAGGCATCACTCAGAAGTAAATGTGCAGTGTCAGGGTTACTGGTAAGGGACAGGGGAGTGGGGATGGTTTCTTTGGTTAAAGGAATCTTAGGGTATCTCACAAAATAAGGCTCTCTATCCTCTTGGCACTGGGGCTAAAAATAGCTTATTGTGTGGGACCTGCTTACTCACCAAGTGTAAAGGCAAGTGTGTTTACATAATGGTAGGAAGGCCAAACTTAAATTCCAGTTTTGCTCATCACTGTGTTTTTTTGTTTGTTTGTATGTTTGTTTATGTGCTTCTGTTAATGCTAATATACCCATTCTCAGGTCTTGGTTGTAGTATGCAGAATAATGGCCTCCAAAAGATGTCTACATCCTAATCCCTGAAACTTGTGAGTATGTGATCTTACAATACATAGAAAAAGAGACTTTGCAGATATAATCAAGAATCTTGAAATGAGATCATCTTTGATTATCTAGGTGGGCGCAGTATAGTCACAAGGGTTCTCATAAGAGAGAGAGACACTAGGTAAGAGTTCAGGAAAGAGATATGGTCATGATAGCAGGCATCAGAGTGAGAAGAAATATGAGTATGTTAACTTGCTGACTTTGAAAATGAAGAGGCTAAGGAAGGAATGTAGGTCGCCTTTAGAATCTGGAGGAACAAAACCAGAAAGTTTTCCCCTTAGAGCCAGAAAGAATATAACTCTGCTGACATCTTAATTTTGGCTCAGTGAGATGAATTTCTAATGTCTGACTCCCAGAATTGTTAAGATAATAAATTTGTGGTATTTAAAGCCTCCAAACTGTGGTAATTTGTTTCAAGCAGCAATAAAAAAATTACAATGGCCAGTGTTTGTTTACTAATGCTAGAGCTTCTCATTTTCTTTCTAAGGTTTCCAAAAGATACAGAACAAGGTATAGTTCAGCCAAATATGTGGGTGGATGGATGGATGGATGGATGGATGGATGGATGGACGGACGGATGGCAGGCATTTATTTACTAGAAACTCTCCATTTGCAGTCTTATGAATTAGGCTGAATATTAATAAATCTGAGGATTCCTTTTACCTCTTTGCTTGGCTAAAACTATTTCTGTGAAGTCAGTAGTCACCTTTCTCTTATTTGAGCTGGAACTGAACTCTTCTTCACAGTTTTTTGGAGTCAGAGTTTTCATAAATGCAGAAAACAGTCCTTGCACAAATTTTTTAAAAAACTTGTGCTAAAAATCTTAAGAGCCCCAAAGCCCATGATCATAAGGATCAGGGCAAGGTTCAGAAGATGGTTTAATCTTCTTGCCAAAAAGTCCACAACTAAGAGATCTGCTGGAAGGAAACCCCCTTCTCTTTTCTTCTCCTGGAGTTACAATTTTTGTATTCCTTCTACCAAAAGTTTATCTCTGGTTCTTGTCCATGCTCTATTGTGTTGCTATCCTTTGAGAAAGAAAGAGGTAGCAGGATGTCTGTCTTTCTGTCCAGTTTCATTGAGGACAAGTACTATGTTATTGATCTTTCTGTTTTCAGTACTGACACAGAAGAGAAACTAATAAATATATGTTGAACAGCATCCAAAATTGCACTTTTGTAAATGTCCTTCATTCCCGGAAGTCTTGTAAATCCTCAGAGCCTCTTGCTAAAATCTAAATACTCTTTTGAGAGATAAATTTGTACCTCTTATCTGATAACCACTTGAAATAAATTAATTGCTCGCTAAAGTCAAGGCCAATTGGAATAGAATATTAATATTTATTAAATACCTTCTGCATCCCACATGCTTGATTTATATTATCTCATTTAACCCCACAACAACCTTACATGGAATCGTTCTTTCCATTTTATATAGAAAATGAAACCCACAGAGTCTTTTCTCTTTCTGCTTCTCTACACTGAAGGGAAGCAGTCATTTTGAGGAGTGAGGTATGACACATATATCTGCCTTTCTTCTTGGCAGTGAAAAGTAGGTCAAGTAAGAATAACTCAGACAAATAGTTCTGTATGAAAGTTTCCTTGGGATTTGGCATTATCACAAGAGTTGTATTTTACTAGGATTATGAATAAGATCTAAACTGAAACTGAACAAGGTAATGCTTTTGGTTGCAAAGCCAGCTCTGAGCTTTTGACTCTAGCTTCTTCCTGGCTGATGCTCTGAATACAGCTATTTCAAAATATATTTCTTATTACCTTTGATCTTTTGTAGAAGAAAAGGAATGTTCAATGTATTCTTATCTCATAATACTCTACTTACTAGAATCAGAGCTTCTGAGCCTGTGGAACATCTTAGTACAACTGGTAGCTCTGATTTATCTTCTCTGTGTCTTTTTTTTTTTTTTTCCTTCTTTAGTTTAATACCTTAGTGTTTGGAAATGTTCCCCCAAACTCAGCAAAAGTGAGAATAGGTAACTCATCTGGTGTTTCTAATATTTTTCTTTAGACTCTTTCAGTTTTGTATTTCAGGAGATCTTTTATTTTAAATCTAGAAGGGTTTGATCAACACTCTGACTTAGGGAGAAGGGTAATTAAATTTTTCTAAGTTAAAGTGAGTTTCAGAGGCTCAGTCAGTTAAGCATCCAGCTTCAACTCAGTTCATGATCTTCCGTTTCGTGGGTTCAGTAATTACTATAAATGTAAAGAGTTTAATCTCACTAATAAAAGATACAGAGTGATTAAATAAACAAGGTGGAACTTTGCTGTTTACTGGAGACTCACTTGAGATTTAAGGACAAAAATAAGCTGAAAGTGAAGAATGGCAAAAGATATTCTTTGCAAAAGGTATCCAGAAGACAGCAGGATGTTTGTACTTATTTCGGAGAGAATAACCTGTAAATCAAAAACTGTCACAGACAAACAAGGTTATTGCATCCTGATAAAGGGTGAATTCAAGAGGAAGGTATAGCAATTATACATGTATCCAATGTCAGAGCACCTAATTACATATAACAAACATTGACAGAACTGATGAGCACCAGGTATTGTACAGAAGAGTTGAATCACTATATTGTATACCCTAAACTACTATTACACTGTATATTAACTAATTAGAATTTAAATAAAAACTTAAGGATTAAAGCAAAAATAAAATAGAGAACATAGCAACAAAGAAAAAATTTGTGATAACCAAAGTTAAAACTAAAACTGTCTCACAATAGCATCTAAAAGAAAAACAAGGGGCTCCTGGGATGGCTCATTCGGTTAACTGTCTGACTTTTGGTTTCAGTGCAGGTCATAATCTCATGGTTTGTGGGTTCGAGTCCCATATCAGACTCCATGCTAAATATATGGAACCTGCTTGGAATTCTCTCTCTCTCTCTCTCTCTCTCTCTCTCTCTCTCTCTCTCTCTCCCTCCCTCCCTCCCTCCCTCCCTCCCTCTCTGCCCCCATCCCACCCTCCCCCCTCACTGTTTTCATCTCTCTCAAAATAAACTTAAAGCCATAATACTTATAAATAACTAGAGAGTTGAAAGAGATCTACACTGAAAACTGTACAATGCTGATGAAAGAAATTAAAGCAGAAACAGACAAATGGAAAGACATTATGTTCAAGAATTGGAAAACATAATACTGTTAAAATGTCCATGCCATCCAAAGTGATCTATAGATTCAACAAAATTCCCTGTTAAAATCCCAATAGAAAAAAATATCTATCCTAAAGTAGTATGTACACACACACACACACACACACACACCCACACACACACACACACACACACACATATATACTACCCAAAACAGTCTTGGACAAGAGAAACAAAGCTGGAGACATCATAATTTCTGTTACTGTACTGAGCGTCAGTACTCAAAACAATATAGTATGTTATAAAAACAGATGGAGACCGATGGAATAGAATGGAGAGCTCAGAAGTAAACCCCTACATATACAGCCAAATGATCTTCAACAAGGTTGAATACAGTATGGGGTGAGGATAGTTTTTTACTAAATGGTTTTGGGAAAATTGAATATCCACATGTGCAAGAGAATGAAACTGGACTATTTTCTTACATGATACACAAGAGTAAACTACAAAATAGATAAATGAGTTAAATGTAATACCTGAAACCATAAAAGTTTAAAGAAAACATAGAAATATTCTTGAAATTGACCTTGGCAATGATTTCTGGATATGACAGTGAAAGCATAGGCAATGAAAGCAAAAATAAACAAGTCAGATTACATCAAATTATAAAGATTCTTCACAGCAAAAGAAATAATGAAATGAAAAGGTAACCCAAAGAATGGGAGAAAACATTTACAAACCATACATCTACTAAAGGGTTAATATCCAAAATATGTAAGGAACTCCTTATAACTCTATAGCAAACAACAAAAAACTCAAAACGACAGGAAAAAAACACACCCAACAACTCCAAAAATAGGCAAAGAGACGGAATATACACCTCAGAAGAAACACACAAATGGCCAATAGGTATAAGGTGGATGCAAATTACAACCATAACAAGATATTATCTCACACCTGCTAGGATCACTATTATATATTAAAAACAAAAACAAGGTAAGGATGTGGAGAAAGGGGAACACATGTGCACTGTTGGTGGGAATGTAAATTTATGTAGCCACTGTGGAAAACAGTATTTATTGGAGGCTCCTCAAAAAATTAGAACTACATAAGATCCAGCAATCCCAATTCTGGGAATATTTCCAGAGGAATTTAAATGAGGATCTTGAAGAGATACTTGAATTCTCCTATTAGTTATAGCATTACTTACAGTAGCCAATACAAAAGTATTCTAAATTTCCAATAACAGAAGAATGGATAAAAAAGATGTGGTATACACATAAACTAGAATATTATTCAGCCTTTTGTAACAACCTGGATGAATTTCAAGGATATTATGCTAAGCAAAAAAAATAAAAAATAAAAACAAGACAGATAAGCACACACAGCATAACACCACTCATGAATCTGAAATAGTCAAACTCCTAGCAGCAGAGTGTAGAATGGTGATTGTCAGGGCTTGGCAGCACAGGAAACTGGGGAGGTATTGAGTATAAATTTTTAGTTACATGAGATGACTAAGTCCTAGAGATTTAACTATACAGCATAGTTAACAGTATTGCATTGTATACTAAAAATTGTGCTAAGAGGGTAGGTCTTATGTTGTGTTCTTAAAAAGAAAAAGCTAGAGGAAATTTTTAGAAATGATGGATTTGTTTATGACAATATAGTGGTCATAGTTTCATGAGTATCTCCAGTGAGTAACGCATTGCATACATTAAATATGCATAATTTTTATATGTCAGTCACACCTCAGTAAAGTAGTTTAAAACATTAAATGTTTTTTTCCTATGGCAAAATATTTTTAACAGTGAAAATAATCATAATTGATGACCAAAACATTATATTTATTGTAATTGAGGTAAAATGAACATGTAGGGTTATATTAGTTTCAGGTGTACAATATAATTCAACAATTCCTTATATTATTCAGTGCTCATCATGATAAAGGTAGTTACCATCTGTCACCAAACATTACAGTCTTATTGGCTAAACTCTCTATCCTGTACATTTCATTTCTGTGACTTTATTTTGTAAGTGGAAGTTTATACCTCTTACCCCCTTTATCTATTTGACCCATTTCCCGATCCATTTTTCCTCTGAAAACCACCTGTTTTATTTTCTGTATTTAAAAGCCTGGATTTTGTCTCTTTTTTTCCTCTGTTGATTTGTTTTCTTAAATTCCAAATGAGTGGAATCTTATGGTATTTGTCTTTCTCTGATTTATTTTGCTTAGCATTATACCCTCTATGTCCATCCACATTGTTGGAAATGGCAAGATCTCATTCTTTATTATGGCTGAGTAATTATTCCATTGTTTATATATGCCATTTTATTCATTATCTATTGATGGACACTTTGGTTGCTTCCATGTGAAATCATGCTGCAGTAAACATAGGAGTGGATACATCTTTTAAAATTCCTGTTTTCATTTTCTTTTGGTAAACATCCAGTAGTGGGCTTACTGGGTTACATGGTATTTTTACTTTTAATTTTTTAAGGAACTTAAATACCGTTTTCTCCAGTGGCTGCATGAATTTACATTCCTATCAAAACTGTATAAGGGTTCCTTTTTCTTCACATCCTCACCAATATTTGTTATCTCTTATCTTTTTATAACAGCCTCTGAAAGGTTTAAAGTATATCTCATTGTGATTTTAATATTTTCCCAAATGATGAGGAGTGTTGGGCACCTTTTTATGTGTCTGTTGGCCATTTGTATGTATGTCTTTAGGAAAATGTGAGATCCTTTGCTCATCTTTTAATTGAGTTATTTGCTTTTATGGTGTTGGGGTGTGTTAATTATTTAAATATTTTGGATATTAACCCTTTATTGGATATATGATCTGTAAATATCTTTCCCCATTCAGTAGGTGGCCTTTTTGGTTATGGTTTTCTTTGTTATGCAAAAGCTTTTTATTTTGGTGTAGTCCTTGTAGTTTATTTTTGTTTTTGTTACCTTGCCTCAGAAGACATATCTAGAAAAAACGTTTCTAAGGCTGATGCCAAAGAGATCATTGCCTGTGTTTTCTTCTGGGAGTTTTATGGATGCAGATCCCACATTGAAGTTTTTAATCCATTTTGAGTTTATTTTTGTGTTTGTTTTAAGAAAGTAGTCCCACCTCACTCCATATGTATGTTTACATGTAGATGTCCAGTTTTCCCAGCACCATTTGTTGAAGAGACTGTCTCTTCCTCATTGTATATTTCTTAGATTAATTGACCATTTAACTGCAGGTTTATTTCTGGGCTTTCTATTCTGTTACATTGATGTATATGTGTGTGTTCTGTGCCAGTACCATACTGTTTGATTACTACAGATTTGAAGTATATCTTGAAACCTGGAGTTGTGATATCTCCAGCTCTAGTTTTGTTTCTCCAAATTGCTTTGGGTATTTGGGGTCTTTTGTGGTTCCATACACATTTCAGGACTATTCATTCTATTTCCATGAAAATCGCTGTTGATAAATTTGTTCTTAGACTCCATGAGCATGGAATATCTTTCCATTTGTGTCATCTTCAATTTCTTTCATCATTGTTGGATAGTTTTTGGAGTATAAATCTTTCATACCCTTGGTGAAATATATTTCTAGGTGTTTTATTCTTTGGGATACAATTATAAATGGGATTTTTAAAAATTTCTCTTCTAAAAAAATTTCCCTTTCTCCTACTTCACTATTAGTATGTAGAAATGCAACAGATGTCTCTGTTAATTTTTATCCTGAAACTTTACTGCATCTATCAGTTCTAGTTGTGTATTAGTAGAATCTTTCAGATTTTCTATGTAGAGAATTAGGTCATCTGAAAATAGTGACAGTTTTACTTCTTTCTTAACAATTTGGATGCTTTTTATTTTTTGTCTGATTGCTGTAGCTAGGGCTTTCCATACTATGTTGAATAAAAATGAGAATGGACACCCCTGTCTTGTTCCTGATTTGGAGGAAAAACTCTATTGAGTATGACATCCAAAAACATTTTAAATGATCAGTTTTACTAATCTAGTGTTTGCTGCCTAGGAGACTTAAAATATAAAAATATATTAATGCTAAGTCCTAATATATGTTTAATTGTGGCACTGAGAGCAGTCATAGTAAAGTGTATGGGTGGTTGCTTTTTGACTCCTGTAATCCAATTGACCTTACTGCTCGGTCACTAGGGAATTTAAGGATTGAAAATTTGTGTTTAATCTCCAAACCAGCCTTATAAATGCTTGAGGACAAAATTCTATGTAGAGTCTTAGAAAAAGTAATTGCCTGAGTTCATAAATTTACCACCAGTCTCATGTTTTCAACACCATTAATATTTTTAATGTCGGCATTTTGTGGGTCTTGCTTTGCATGCCACATTTTTGAATAAAGAGACCTTATAATAAGGACCAGAGGAAAAGAAATCTGGCAGTTGTGTTCAAAATGAATTAAAAGAGAATTATGTGGGCAGTAGTAGGAAGATCATTTAAAAAGCTTCTGAGTTGTCCAGGGCAGAAATAATGAGGATGGTAGTTATTGCCAGCAGTGGAACATACAAGAGTTGGACGAAAGCAATGGCATCAAGTTACAGTTTTTGTGGTTTGCATTTGATAGGCTGCAAGCAAGTGAGCATGGAATGTTCAGATAATTCCACTCTTCTAAGGGAGCCAGTATGGTTCAATGTCTAAAAACCTGGCATTTGAAATCAAACTGGTATATGCTGGTTAACTGTTAAAATGTCCCATCCTTAACCTTAGAATTGGGAAATAATATTCCTTAAAGGATGGGGTACACTTACTGTTCTAAACCGCTAACCATGGTGTCTGGCAATTCATCACTATTATCTGAAAAGGATATTGTAAATATTAGTCACCACATAATAAACATCTTTATCATGATATATACAATCACTAATTTGTAGTTCTTTCTAATCGAACAAGCCCCTGCTCTCTAAATAATACAGATTAGACTTTAATATTTTAATAATTAACGTTTATAATATTAGATTAATTGAAATCTTGCCATAAGGTGCTTTACTATGAAGTAGAATTATGCGTGAAGGTAACGTTCATAAGATCTTATTTTAAGAGGCTTAATCTGTGACGTACCATTTTAAAAATTGTAGTCACTGAGTTAACATTTTAGACTTCCATTTTAGGCAGTTTCACATTTAAAATAGTCCAAAGCAGGGATGCCTGGGTGGTTCAGTTGTGTGAGCATCCAACCCTTGGTTTCAGCTCAGGTCATGATTTTACAGTTCCTGAGTTTTGAGCCCTGTATCAGAGCCTGCTTGGGATTCTTTCTCCCTCTCTCTGTGCCCCTCCCTGACTCACATTGTCTCTGTCTCTTTCAAAATAAATAAACGTAGAAAATAATAAAATAGTCCAAAGAAGAAACAGTAAAGGCGCAACTCAGCCCTAATCCAGGTATCTTAACTGTCCTGTAGTGAAATTCATTCTACTGGAACTGATTCCATCAAAAACAGTCAATGGGGCTTTAATGGACTCAGCTCTGAGTAAACTCATAATCTGTCTCCAAGAACACTTAGTGCAGCAAGTTACTTTAGCCAACAAATTTTCTGTGGAAGTCCAAATCCTTCAAGAATGATGTTTTTGGCTCACTTATAGTGAAGTTGATAGGTGGTAAACCATCGTTTGCCAAAATAAAAGGGAAAATAATTAACAAAAGTCATGCCTAACTCTTCCCCAAATTCAGACCAAGCAGACACACAAACCAGCCAAGAATGTCAGGGATAAAGTGGAACTTTGGGGGCCATGATCCAATTTACAGATCAAGAAACAAGGATTCGTGATCACATGGATATTTGGTATCTTTGTTCTAGAGAAGTAAACAACTCTACGGAGTGTCATAGGCAATGGTTTAGAAAATATGAAGCAAAAACATAAAATGTTGTCATATGTACATTTAGATGAGGTGATAGATGAAGTTGTTCTAAATAATCATAGCCAGATGAGTTGACATTACATTGTTTTCAGACACTATACTCTCCTCTAGGACTATAACCTGTGGGTTTGAGTTTCTATGGAAACACCTGTATATACACAAGTTTACATTCTGTTCTCATACCTTCTAACACTGTATAACCATAAATAAGCACTTCAAAGATGGTGTTACTTGCTTTTGTGCAAGACTGAAAACAAAAGATGATTTTATTTAATTTTAAGCTTTTGTGGCTAGAGAAGAAGTGCCTAGATAGCAAAGTGCTTTCAGCAAAATCTCCACATTTAAAAATCTTCATGTATTACTCATTTTGTAGGAGGATAAATGAAGACATGAAAATGTTGTTTGCCTAGATAAAGTTACCTTACATATCACATTATTTTTCTGAAGACAGGGAAGACAGTCTGTATTCTGAAGGGAGCTATTGATGAGCCAGGAGATGGAGATGGTAGAAAATAAGAATTTTACTCCATTATAAACAGGATAAGCGAATGAGACTGGCCATTTTCATTTTTGACAAACATTGCTACAGAGATTATTAGAAAGATTAATCTCTGTCATATGTATGCCTTCAAAAGTATTATAAAGGAGAACAGATTCATCAAATAACTTCTCTATTTAAGTCACAGTATACAAAACAAGTTCCTTTTAAACCAGCTGTGCTTTAAAATATAATAAACAAGTTATCTGTTTTTGTGATTATCTTTTTTCCTATGTTAGGATTTGTCCTTTGCATTAGGAATACTCTGTATTAGTAGTCAAGACTAGTTGCTTTTGTGATTATCTTGTTTCCTATTTTAGGATTAGTCTTTTGAACTTAGGAATACTCCGTATTAGGAGTCAGGAATACAGGAATCCAGTAGCAGTTGAGATGATACTTGTTATAAACTTCTGGGCAAATCCTTTCAATTTTCAGAACGTCACTAACTTTATTTGTAAAATGAGGATGATAATATAACTCACTCCACCACAACAGAGGCTTCAGATCATCTAAATTTTGTTATTGAATGTCTATTCAGCATCAAGTTCTAGGATAGGGGCATTAAAAAGTCCTGTATATGTGAAATCATTTTGAAAGTTTGAAGGGCTAAACAAATTTGAGGAATTATTATGGCAAATGATTCAAAATTTGAGGAAGATGAATTAGTAATTCAAGATAGAAATTATGTTACAAGAATTTGTGTGTGTGTGTACTTAAACATGAATCCTTTGGAGAGTGTATTTTTTAATCCTTAAAACATCCCATGTCTTTCTCAAAAGTTCAAATACCAGCCTCAGGATTTCCATCTGGTAAAAAATTTTTCTTCCTTTTCTCCTGGGCATTGAATATCCTGTTATGGCATACATGCGTTGAGTACCTTAGGAAAAAATAAGTTTCTTCTAAAATGGTAACATCCCAATGGTAAGAGAACTAAGTCTTGGTTGATACTTTTTATCTTGTCTTCAGTACCTCCATAAATGACCCACAAAATACCATGATTGTAGTGAGTCTATATTCAAAAGGGACTAATGATACTACAGTGTGTTAATCTTTTTCCTATAGATTCTTACAAATTGGATATATAGTCAGGTATTTGTTGAATTACTATTAAAGATACATGATGATATATACTTACATTAGAGATAAACCTTTTAGGGAAGTGAAAGTAGGTTTTATGGAACATAAACAATAGACAGTAGTAGACAAATGAACATTAAACTATTAGGGACAAACCATAGGTAGAAGAGGAATATGGTGATGGGAATCAGACTGGGATTAGAAAAGTGAGTTGGCCTTGAATATATGGAGTGAGAAAGGGCAAAACTGTCAGAGGTAGGTGTGTGTGTGTGTGTGTTGAACAGTTATATGTTAAGGAAGTCAGGGGAATGAGTCACACCAAAAGTAACAATCAAGCTTTTATTCACTTACTGCAAAAGTGAGGAACAATGAGCCCCCAGCTTTCCAATGTTCCACTTTCCCCCGCAGAATAGCACTGGGTGAGAGTAAAGGGAATTCAACACAGAAGAATCCTCTTACTCCTAAAGATTGGCTCACAAAAGATTTCTGTCTCTCTATGGACCCATGGGGTGGGGAGGGCTGTGAGTGGAAAAGTACTGAGTCAAAGTAGAGATAAGCACCTCAATCACTGTCTCCCCAATAATAATAATGTCTCCAATCACTGGTCTCTGAACAGAAGCACGGAGGCTAAGAATGCAGATGTGCCTTTGTGTGGCTGGTCAAAGAAGGGGTGAGTTGGAGGTCAAGCCCTTAACTGCAATTCCTTGCAAAAGCCTGCAATGGATTAGTTATGCACCAAGTCTGGTGTGAAATGAGCAGCCTTTCTCCATGTGGCATGGTAGCCAAAGTCTTGGAATTGCGTAGGGTCAGGCCTGAAAGTTCACATATTAGATTTGGCCTAGAGTCAGATTCAGTGTAGGGGATGGCGGCATGAGAAAAGAGTGTTCTCTGGTCAGAGTAGAAGTAAGCTGAGGAGGCTGAGGTAAGGTCAGGTTATAATCTTTGTGAAAATAACAGGGAAGTTTCAGATTGATTGGAAAAGCAGGTCTCTGTATTCCTGCACTTTTGCCACTTGCTGGTTGAGTTACCTTGGGCAAAGCACATCTGAGCAGTATACTTCTTCATCTATAAAATGGGACTATAATATTGGCTTATAGGTGTCAGTTATGAGGAAATACCTGGAAAAATGTCTGACTAAAGTCAGTAATATATGTTGTCAGCTCAAGTCAAGGCTATATTCACCAGTTGCATTCAAGACCTTGGCATAAAACTAATGCTGAAAGAGAAGCCAGTACTTTAAGTCCGATCCAGCGATGAAACTGTGTAGGCTGAGTAATGGCTCCCAAAGATATTCAAGTCTTAGTTCCTAGACCCCGTGAATGTTAGAGTCTGTGGCAAAAGGGCCTTTGCAGATATGATTAAGGATCTTGAGATAGGGGAAATTATCCTGCTTATTCAAGTGATTCTAAAGGTAGTCACGTGTCCTTCCAAGAGGGAGGGAAGGGGGATGTGGCTCCCGATGAGGAAAGAGCATTGCAGTGACCCAAGCAGATATTGAAGTGATGTGACCACAAGCCAAGGGATGCAGACAGGCTTAGGAGCTGGAAGGGGTAAAAAACACATTCTCCCTTGGAGCCTCTAGAGGGAACTAGCCCAACTGATTCCTTTATTTTAGCCTCTAAGACTCAATTCAGAATTCTGAACTTCCTTACTATCATAATAAATTTGTGTTGTTTTAAGCTATTAAGTTTGTGATAATCTGTCACAGTGGAACCAGGAACTAACACAAAAGCCCTAGTTCTCATTTGGATGGATACCTCTCAAGACATCTTGGTTTCTGACAGCCAACTTTTTGTCTTAGCTTCGTTCTCACTGGACCCATGTCTTTTCTATGTAAGAGATTGAGGTGCATGAAGGGACTGCTTTGCAGTGTAAGTTGAAAAGATGCAGAGACGTGTAGACCATTGTGCTCAGTGGAACATGCACAATGGTAAGTACATGGGAAAACATCCCTTGGAATCGTACACTGGTAAGAGGTAGTGCCCTAGCAACGTTTGAGTTCTTCCTCTTAAAGTGACCTTATGATATCCCCCTTGCTGATGTGTCCTAAGGAATTTGTATTATATCATATATTCTTAGAGATCCTTAAATGAAATGAATGGTCTGAAGTCTTGGGGTGTTTGTTTGTTTGTTTAGGCCCGGAGGTCTATGTGTATAGAAAAACTGCTTTCAGTACAATGTTTAGGTTTGCATAAACTAAAGGCTACTAGTTTGATTGTACATTCACGTTGTTTTATAGCAGTGAGAATGGCAAGCGCATGGTAAACCCCAGAGACTTTGGCAGATGATGAAAGCCTCTGTGGCCATGTGGATACTGGAAGTTACCACACTCCAAGATCTGACAAGCCACCAGCTTGACTTTTTGACCTCCTTTCACTTCCTTTCCTTCTATCCCTCAACTTCTGGCCATCTTCCTCCTACCCTTTATCTAGTTCATTAGCACCTTCCCTGGAGGAAGAGTTTCAGAGAGAAAGGGGAAAATGTAAGTCATATAAATCAATTTTCCTATTTTTCAACAGCGATCACACTAGATTTGTGGGAGATGAAGGTGAAAATTACTGGCAGAGTAGAGTGTGGAATAGCTGCAGAGTTCACTTATCAGCAAAAACTATTAATTGAGAACTGAGGATCAGAATCTTGTTCATTTGCAATTGGTGTTTTCATTCAATGATCAGAGAATTTAGTGTCTTGTAGGTTTTTTCTGTAAATGAAGATAAGTGGAAGGGAGTGGAGGAGAAAAAAAATGTCTGACTGCTCTGAATTATTTCTCTTGGTCCCTTTCATGGAAGTGATAGCAGGCACTTTCAGTTTATTCCCCATCATTTGCTTGCTTATGGTCTATCACATGTTAATCTCCGGTTCTTTGAGTTTATTTTTCACTGAAGAATATGTTCTTTTCACAGTGGCTTGAAGGTCAGCTCTGCATTGTTCTCTCTGATACTTAATTTTAGTTGTAGAGTAACTGGCGGTGGTACAACTAGATATCTGCATAAGCAATTCTGTAAAGATTTCTGGAAGACAAAATAAGAACTAATGAGTAGAAATTACAGGCATAGAATTCGGGCCTGATGTGAAGAGTAATCTTATAGTGTCTAGGGCAGTGCGGCAATGCACCAGGAGGAATGATATTGAAGGTATCAAAGCAAAGTTTGGGTGGCTATTTGCTAATAATGCTATAGAGGGGATTAATGAGCATAGTAAGGATGGAGTCAGAAGAAATCTTCTAATTTTGAGGTTCTGTTAACTTAAATTTAAGACAATTAGCCTATCACTGCATTTTATTTTTCTCAAAAAATCCTGCTTTGATTGGTTCATATTCAACTTAAGCTATTCTTCTAAACTGTCACACCCTCCCTTATCCACCCATCTGTTCAGATCATTTCCATCCTTTAAGGATCAGTTAAAACTTCACTTCTTTAGTCTTCTTCAATCAATGATCTTTCTTTCCCCTGATTATTATAATATTCACAGAGTGCTTCTCTTTAGCACTTAATTATACACCAACACTTGTATTGTTATCTACATGTGCGTATCTTATCTCCTCCACAAAATTGACATCTGAAAGGCATGAACATTACCGAGCTGAATAAATAATAGGGTTTTTTTTAAATAATTAAAATAAATTTCCTTTATATTGGATAGCAATGAATAACTTGAGCTTTTTGGTGAAGTTTCTCCTTTGTCATTGCTGAGACTTCTAAAATAGACCATCACATTAATTACAAACAATCATCATAGGGCAGTTATTTCCTTTACAAAATTTATTATGTGGATATCTTTCTAAAGCTGGGTTTTAGAAATGGTGAATTGTTTCTTTAGCGTCATAAGCCTTGAGTATCTTTGTTCCTGATCTTTTGTAAATGTCACTTCATGGCAAAATAAAATAATGTCACAAGTGGCTTCATAAAAGATAGCATATGAAAGTGCAGAGCTACCAGAGTTTAAAAGTCAAACTAAAGGAGCGAATTGCATAAAACTTTAATAAAAGAATACCATAATTTGACTACCAAATACTTCAGTTTATCTCAGTTAAATAACTGGAAAAAGTTAACCTTTTCCCATAAAGTTATTTTAACTGTTCACATTTCTACAACTGGTTTTTGCATACAATTAATTAAAGACCAATTGTGGCTACTGTTCAAGAAGGTACATACAGGAAAAGAACAGTTCTTCCCAGGGCAGATGTAAGGAATTCCAAAATCCTTTACCACACAATTGCACTGTGAATTATAGCAAGCCATCATGAATTCATTTACCAAACAAAAGTACATGAAACAACTTGTGTGCCAAGAGTTAATCTTTCTTTCCTTCATTTACATTCTTTTTAAAAATGACAATGCCTATATAGCTCATTGTCATGTATGAAATGGAAGAAAGTCAGAGAATTGAAAGATCTGAACTTTTCTAGGCTGCCAGACCCTCTAGGTCTGGGGCACAGCAGGTCAGCCCTAACTCAGAATTAATTAACCCTAAAAACAGTGAGAGTGTCCTCGGAGAGTGCCTCCCTGGCCCTCCTCCCCAGGCAAGAGAAATCTTACTTTCTTAACAGAGGCAGTGGAGCAGAGTAGGTGAATGAGTTCCTAGGACTTAGATCTCATGTCTAAGCTGGGTAGTAGTATTAATTTCAATTTTGTTATTCTTCTTCAAATTTATTTTTATATATGTAGATTTCCCAGTGAACACAGTTTTGAAGAATGATGTACAGTATAGGGAATAAAATTAGGAATATTATCATAACTTTGGTCACAGATGGTAACTAGATTTACTGTGGGGATCATTTTGTATAAGAGAAAAATGTCAAATCACTATGATGTGTGACTGAAACTAATAAGATATCATATGTAAATTATACTTTATTTTAAAAAATGACAACAATAGGAAATAGAGTGGGAATGATAAAGGTAGAGCACAGTCTTTATGCCTTACCATGAAGCCCCCAGGAGGGAAGGGGAGAATCCTATTAGGGTTTTCTAGAATGTGGAGGTACATCCTTCCTCATTTTTGTGCAGCAGCTTCTGTTTCAAAAATTAAATTCTATGCCTCCCATGAACTAAAAACTAGATAGGTTTCTCTCAGTCCTTAAAATTAAGACCAGGCCTCCTAAATTCTATAATTTTCTTAAGTTTCATGTAGTATAATGAGTTTACATCTTTTTTTTCCTCTATGTTAGTATTTTGGTGGGAAAATAAAATATACTTTAGTGGAGACTACTGACCAGATACCATTTGCAATGTAATGTTTTAAATTTGGTTGTTACAATGAACTTACATCATTTTTCTTGTAATACCTGCCCTAGAAATATACATTTTAAATTTAATTTTACTTTATCAAGATAAAAACATTTCAGATGAGCTATACCTTCCTAATAAATTTTTAGTGTCCAGTATTGTTGAACATGGTACAGTGTTGTACAGCAGATCTCTTGTACTTAAAATTCTTGATAAATTAATTATACTATTACTCCTAATAAAATGAAGGAGAAAAAGATAATGTCTTTTCTATTCCTTTGGGTCTTATGAAAGTTTCTTGACTAATCAGTAAGAGTAGAACATTTAAATTCAATGAGAATTTTTTTTTTTATTGTTGGGCAGCTGGGACTAAAAATTAGTCCACTGTTGTTCATGTTTTATTTTGTTTGTTTTTTTTTGTTTGCTTTCCATAGTTTATTGTCAAGTTGGTTTCCATATAACATTCAGGGTTCATCCCAACAAGTGCTCTCCTCCATGCCCAACACTCCCCTTCCCCTATCCCCCACCCCCATTACCCCTCAGTTTGTTCTCAGCATTCAAGAGTATCTCATGGTTTGCCTCCCTCCCTCTCCCCAACTATTTTTCCCCTTCTTCTCCCCCATGGTCCCCTATTAAGTTCCTCCTATTCCACCTATATGTGCAAACATATGGTATCTGTTCTTTTCTCCCTGACTTATTTCTCTCAGCATAACACCCTCAAGGTCCATCCATGTTGTTACCCATAGCCAGATTTCATTCTTTCTCATTGCCACGTACTATTCCATCGTATAGCTCAACCACATCTTCTTGATTCATTTGTCCATTGATGGACACTTAGGCTCTTTTCATGTTTTGGCTATTGTTGAGAGTGCTTCTATGAACATTGGAGTACATGTGCCCCTATGCATCAGCACTCCTGTATCTCTTGGGTAAATTCCTAGCATGCTATTGCTGGGTCCTAGGGGAGTTCTATTGTTAACTTTTTGAGGAACCTCCACACTATTTTTCAGAGGGTCTGCACCATTCGCATTCCCTCCAACAGTGTAGGAGGGTGCCCGTTTCTCCACATCCTCTCCAGCATCTAGATTCTCCTGATTTGTTCATTTTTGCCACTCTGACAGACGTGAGATTGTATCTCAGTGTGGTTTTGATTTGTATTTCCCTGATGAGGAGGGATGCTGAGCATCATTTCATGTGTCTGATGGCCATCTGGACATCCTCTTTGGAGAAGTGTCCATTCATGTCTTTTGCCCATTTATTCACTCGATTATTTGTTTTTCGGGTGTGGAGTTTGATGAGTTCCTTATAGATTTCAGATACTAGCCCTTTATCTGATATGTCATTTGCAACTATCTTTTCCCATTCTGTCGGTTGCCTATTCGTTTTATGGACCGTTTCCTTTGCCATGCAGAAGATTTTTATCTTGATGGGGTCCCAGTAGTTCATTTTTGCTCTTGATTCCCTTGCCGTTGGAGATCTGTCGAGTAAGAAATTGCTATGGTTCAGGTCAAGGAAGCTGTTTCCTGCTTTCTCCTCTAGGGTTTTGATGGTTTCCTGTCTCACATTCAGGTCCTTTATCCATTTTGAGTTTATTTTGGTGTATGATGTGAGAAAGGAGTGTAGTTTCATTCTTCTGCATGTTGCTGTCCAGTTCTCCCAGCACCATCTTTTAAATAGGCTGTCTCTTTTCCATTGGATACTCCTTCCTGCTTTGTCAAATAATAGTTGGCCATACATTTGTGGGTCCGATTCTGAGTTCTCTATTCTATTCCGTTGGTGTATGTGTCTGTTTTTGTGCCAATACCCTACTGTCTTAATGATTTCAGCTTTGTAGTAGAGGCTAAAGTCTGGGATGGTGATGCCTCCCGTTTTGGTTTTCTTCTTCCATATTACTTTGGCTATTCGGGGGTCTTTTGTGGTTCCATACAAATTTTTGATGGTTCTAGGTTTCAGAAGAATGCTGGTGCAATTTTGATTCAGATTGCATTGCTCTGGGTAGTAATGACATTTTAACAGTATTCATTCTTCCGATCCATGAGCATGGAATGTTTTTCCATTTCTTTGTGTCTTCTTCAACTTGCTTCATAGGTTTTCTATAGTTTTCCTCAGACATATCTTTTATATCTTTGGTTAGGATTATCCCTAGGTAATGGTTTTTTTGTGCAATTATGAATGGGATCAGTTTCTTGATTTCTCTTTCTGTTGCTTCATTGTTTGTGTATAAAGATGCAACTGATTTCTGTACATTGATTTTGTACCCTGCAATTTTGCTGAATTCATGGATCAGTTCTAGTAGGCTTCTCATGGAGTCTGTCGGGTTTTCTGTGTAGAGTATCATGTTGTCTGCGAAAAGTGAGAGTTTGACTTCTTCTTTGCCAATTCTGATGCCTTTTATTTCCTTTTGTTGTCTGATGGCTGATGCTAAGACTTCCAGCACTATGTTAAGCATAGTGGTGAGAGTGGACATCCCTGTCATGTTCCTGATCTCAGGGGGAAAGCTCTCAGTTTTCCCCATTGAGGATGATGTTAGCTGAGGGCTTCACACAGATGGCTTTTACGATGTTAAGGTAAGTTCCTTCTGTCCCGATTTTCTCGAGGGTCTTTAATAAGAAGGGATACTGTATTCTTTCAAATGCTTTTTCTGCATCTATCGACAGGATCATATGGCTTTTATCTTTTCTTAATGTGATGTATCACATTGATTGATTTGCGAATATTGAATAAGCCCTATACCCCAGGTATGAATCCCATGTGGTCATGATGGATAATTCTTCTTATGTGCTGTTGGATTCAACTTGCAAGTATCTTGTTGAGGATTTTTACATCTGTCTTCATCAAGGATATTGGCCTGCAGTTCTCATTTTTTTTGCTGGTCTCTGTCTGGCTTGAGACTCAAAGTGATGCTGGGTTCATAGAATGAGTCTGGGAGTTTTCCTTCTATTTCTATTTTTTGGAATAGCTTGAGAAGAATGGGTATTAACTCTGATAAAAATGTCTGATAGAATTCCCCAGGGAAGCTATCTGGCCCAGGGTTCTTGTTTGTTGGGAGATTTTTGATAACTGATTCAATTACTTAACTAGTTATGGGTCTGTTCAGATTTTCTTACTCTTCCTGTGTGATTTTGGTGTGTGTGTGTGTGTATTTAGGAATTTGTCCATTTCTTCTAAGTTGTCCAGTTTGTTGGCATATAATTTTTCATAATATTTCCTGATAATTGCTTGTATTTCAGAGGGATTGGTTGTAATAAGTCCATTTTCATTCATGATTTTGTCTCTTTGGGTGCTCTGTCTTTTCTTTTTGAAAGAAAGCCTGGCTAGAGGTTTGTCAATTTTGTTTATTTTTTCAAAAAACCAACTCTTGGTTTCATGGATCTGTTCAACTGTTATTTTGGAGTCTATATTTCTGCCCTCATTTTTATTATTTCTCTTCTCCTACTGGGTTTGGGGTGCTCTTCTTTCTCTCCTTCTAGTCCCTTTAAGTGCACTGTTAGATTTTGTACTGGTGCTCTTTCTAATTTATTGAAGTAGGCTTGGAGTGCAATGTACTTTCCTCTTAGGACTGCCTTTACTGCATCTCACAGAGTTTGAATTGTTGTATTTTTATTTTCATTTGTTTCCATATATTTTTAAATTTCTTCTCTAATTGCCTGATTGGCCCATTCCTTCTTTAGTAGGGTGTTCTTTTTATTTTTTTAATATTTTTATTTATTTCTAGGAGAGAGAGACAGTATGAGCAGGGGACGGTCAGAGAGAGAGGGAGACACAGACTCTGAAACAGGCTCCAGGCTCTGAGCTGGCAGTCAGCACAGAGCCCGACGCGGGGCTCGAACCCACGAACTGCTAGATCATGACCTAAGCGAAAGTCGGACGCTTAACCGACTAAGCCACGCAGGCGCCCCGGGTGTTCTTTAACCTCCATGTTTTTGGAGGTTTTCCTGACTTTTTCCTGTGATTAATTTCAAGTTTCATAGCATTGTGATCCAAAAGTGAGCATGGTATGATCTCAATTGTTTTATATTTATTGAGGACTGCTTTATGTCCTAATATGTGATGTATCTTGGAGAATGCGCCATGTGCACTTGAGAAGAAAATGAATTCCATAGCCTCAGGATGTAGAGTTCTAAATGTATCTGCCAGATCTATATGGTCCAGTGTGTCATTCAAGTCCATTGTTTCTTTAGTGATTTTCTTTCTAGTGGATCTATCCATTGCTGTAAGTGGAGTATTAAAGGACCCTGCTGTTAGCTCATTCTTATCCATAAGATTGTTTCTGTTTGTGATTGTTTTATGTATTTGGGTGCTCCTGTATTCGGTGCGTAGACATTTATAGTTGTTAGCTCTTCCTGATGGATAGCCCCTTTGATTATTATATAATGCCCTTCTTGATCCCTTGTTACTGCCTTTACTTTAAAGTCCAGTTTGTCTGATATAAGTATGGCTACTCCAGCTTTGTTTTGACTTCCAGTAGCATAATAGGTATTTCTCCATCCCCTTACTTTCAATCTGAAGGTGTCCTCAGGTCTAAAATGAGTCTCTTGTAGACAACAAATGATGTCTTTTGTTTTTTTATCCATTCTAGTAGCCTGTGTCTTTTGATTGAGCATTTAGTCCATTTACTTTCAGTGTATTATTGAAAAATATGGGTTTAGAGTCATTGTGTTCTTTGTAGGATTCATGCTTGTGGTGGTGTCTCTGGTACCTTGTGTTCCTTGCAACATTTCCCTCATAGAGTCCCCCTTAGGATTTCTTGGAGGGCTGGTTCCATGGTGATGAATTTTTTCAATGTTTGTTTATTTGGGAAGACTTTTCTCTCTCCTTCTATTCTGAATGACAGGATAGAGGATTCTTGGCTGCATATTTTTTCTGTTCATCACATTGAAGATTTCTTGCCATTCCTTTCTGTCCTGCCAAGTTTCAGTAGATAGGCCTGTAACTACCCTGATAGGTCTCCCCTTTTGTATGTTAGGGCCCTTTTATCCCTAGCTGCTTCCAGAATTCTCTCTTTGTCCTTATATTTTGTCAGTTTCACTATGATATGTCGTGCCAAAGATCGATTCAAATTACGTCTGAGTGGAGTTCTCTTTGCCTCTTGAATTTCAGTGTCTCTTTCCTTTCCCACATTAGGGAAGTTCTCTGCTATAATTTGTTCAAGGATTCTTTCAGCACCTTTCCCTCTCTCTTCCTCTTCTCAATTCCTATGATACATATATTGTTCCATTTGATTTTATCACCCAGTTCTTGAACTCTCCTTTCATGCTCCTGGATAAGTTGAGCTTTTTTCTCAGCTTCCTCTTTTTCTATAATTGTGTCTTCTAATTCACCTATTTTCCTCTCTGCCTCTTCAATCCGTGCATTGGATGCCTCCATTTTATTATGCACCTCATTTATAGCATTTTAAAATTCATCACAACTATTTTTAAGCTCCATATTCTTTGTAGCAATAGTTTCTCTGACGTCTTCCATGCCTTTTTAAAGCCCAGCAATTAATTTTATGACTAGTGTTCTAAATTCTTGTTCATTTATGTTGCTTATATCTGTTTTGAGCAGTTCTTTAGCTGTCATGTCTTGCTGGAATTTCTTTAGAGGAGGGTTCTTCCATTTCTTTATTTTGGCTAGCCTTCTGTCTCTTGTTAGTTTTAAAAGCTAGTTATATGCTCTGCACCTGTGAGTACTTCTGTATTAAAGAAGGCTCGTTGACTGTCCAGGGCCTGTCCATTCAGGAAGTGCTCTTTGAATGGTGTCTCTTGGTCTCTCTTGCTGAGACTTCCCTTATTTTATTTCCCTATTTGCAGTAGTATTTGGGACTCTCCATCATATGTACTTGGGCTTTTTTCTTGAGGTAGCTCTGGAAAGAAAAACAGACATACAAACACAGAGGGAATAAAGGCACACAAATGCACAGACAAATCCAACCAACAAACAAACCGATAGAGAAAAAAAAAAAAAAAGAAAAAGAAAAAAATGGAAAAAAAAACCCAAAAGACCAAGGACAGTCTAAAAGAATAAAACCAGAATACCCAGCTACAAATAAAGACCAGGGTGTATGCAGTGCTGGTGGAAGAGCATATACAAAGAGAGAAAAGACAGGGTGCCGAGAAAGCGAAATTGGACAGTTACCTGGTAGAGAGACTAAGAGGCTTAATTCAGAGAGAAAGAGGAGAATATGGTAACAGGTGAGGAGAAACAAAGGACGATAGCGTTACTCAGAGAAACTATATAGTCTGATTACTCCAGACAGAGAGAGATAGAAAGGTAGCAGTGGAAGTGTAGAATATACATCTAGAGAATGGATTAAATGTGACTGTTTAAGCAAACCAATGACCAGAGCACCCAGTCCAACAGAGGGGAGGGATACAAATGAGGCAAGGGAAAATATATCTGAATAGAAGGAAGTGAGCTAGAATTAATCATGGCTGTGCATCCATGTTGGTCTTACTCCGGGACCCCTTAAAAAAAAAAAAAGCTCTCTAGTGGGGATGGGCATGGTTTGGTGTAGGCAGCTGTTAACCTCCACTTTGGTACCATGGGCTGCTCCCTGAGGTCCCGCCTTGGTGGTTGTGTGGAGAAAAATGGTGACACCCCAGTCCCTTCTCAAACCAAGCATTGCAAATCACTCTTTTGGGTCCTATCTCCCTGTGCTGTGGGCATAGCCCAGGTGAGCTGTGTTCTATGTCCCAAGCCCCATTTTGTTTCCAGGTCTTAGTCTGCGTGCTTTATTGATATCTCCCAAAATGTAATCCCCCAGGCCAGGCCACTTCTCAGTCGGAGACGGAGCCAGGAGAGCAGTGGAGCAGTTTCTCCTGGTGCCACCTGGGACTGGGTCACTCAGACCAAAGTCAGCACCACAGCTAGAATTGGTATCATTCTGCATCCCAATCCGAGGTTTTTCTCTTTTTCCATAGACAGTTCTATTAATAGTTTCAGCCACTCTTTATCTTCCCCTTCCCCTCTACTCTCCCTGGCTCCCCGCAAAAGGGGTTCCCTTCCCTCCCTCCGTGTCTCCCTGTCCTGGCCCTTTTTTATTTTCCCCATTTCCCACTAATGCACCTATGAGGCAGTCTTCTTAGTGAGCTCTCCTTTCCTCCCAAACTCCTGCCATCCTGTGTCCTATGACTTCAGGCCTTCTCTGTTTGAGAGACGGAGGTGATCGAAATGTATGGAGGTCCCTACTTCTCTGCCATCTTGCCTCCTTCCTTTGTCAATAAGCTTTTTTTTTAAAATCCAGTCTTGCATGTTATTTGCCCATTGAAGAAAGATAGAAATGTAAATAGCTCATTAAAAGAAATGGATAATATTAAATAAATTTAACTGGGTGATAAAAACAGTACAATAAGAAATGCCATGGAGTAGGTAACATTTGTGTTGGGTCTTAAAGAATAAATTTTAATAAATAAATAAGTATATATATAAGTATTTATATATATAAGATGACAACTGTCCTAGGTTGAGGAATGCACAAAAGCAAAGATATTACATGATGAAACAGTTATATATATTATGTATATTAAACAGAGAATGACTTCAACATTTGCATACAAGTCACATGGGGCACCTTTACTAAAAACCAAACACTAAGCTCCTTCAGGCCTCAGAGCCATGCACTGCTGTGGCCTTTATCTGGAATGCTTCTCCTCAAATTTGACTGAACTTTCACTTCCTCAAAGGTCCTCAAATTGACCTACCTTGACTATAATACATAAATTTGCCTTTTCTGCCCTCACACTCCATTATGCACACAATGCACATGTCACAATGCAGTATCTTATTACATAACAATCCTTAATGAGTAGCTTATAATGATGTCTTTATGTGCAGATGTGAAATTTTACATTTAGACATATCACATCTGGACAAATGCTGAGAATGATGAGAAATATAGTATTCTCTATATTTCCCTTTTTATATTCTCAATTCACTGTTCTGTCTGCTTACATTATATCAGGATAATCAACTAGTGGTTACCGGGTGTCCTCATTCACTCCTCATTCACATTGCTTTATAGGGAGGCAAAAGCGAGTAATGGCGAAAATACTATTCAGCCTACCACACTGATGTGGGCTCTGACAGCCACCATATAGAATACACAAAGCAACTATTTGGGCCATTGGGAAAAGAGGTATTGTACAACCTTTCCTGTTTCCACTTCCCTCCCATTCTTTTTTATAATTGACTTTATTTTTTTAAAACAGTTTTAGATTTACAGAAAAGCAGAAAGTAGAAACACTTCCCATATATCCTGAATCTGTATCTCCCCCCTTGAGGGGCCTACGCCTGACCACAGTTTCCATTATTAATATCCTGAAGTGGTGGTGTATTTGTTACAATTATTGTACCAACATTGATAAATTATTACTAAATAAATTCTATACTTTGTGTTAAGAATCATTATGCTCTATAGTTCTATGGGTTTTGGCAAATGCACCGTCATGTACAGAATAGTTTCACTGCCCTAAAATACCTTTGCTCCCCTATTCATTCCTCCTGGCCACCACTTATTATTATTATTATTATTATTATTATTATTACTATTATTATTATTATTTTACTATCTCTATAGCTTGGCCCTTTCTTGCATGCTATATATTCGGAAATCAGACAGTGTGTAGCCTTTCAAGACAGACTTCTTTCACTTAGCACTCTACATTTAAGATTCTACCATATCTCTCTGTGGCTTGAGACATTTTTCTTTAAACCACATTCTATGGGTGTAACTTGATTTGTTTGTCCTTTCACCTGTTGAAGTACACCTTGTTTGCTTCCAATTTGGGGGCAATTATGAATCTGTAAACATTTATGTGCAGGTCTTTATGTGGATGTATGCTTTTAATTTAATTGCCTAGATACTTGGAAGGCAGGAGATTAAGGTAAGATGAGGTTTACCTTTATAAGACTGCCAAACTATTTACCAAAGTAGCTGTGTCATTTCTCATTTTGCTTCACGTCCTCACCAGCACATGGGGCTTTCAGTGTTTTGGATTTTAGCAATTCTAGCAGGTGTGTAGTGGCATCTCATTGTTTTAATTTTTAATGCCCTAATAACATATGATGTTCAGTTTCTTTTCATGAACTTATTTCCCTTCTGTATATCTTCTTTGGCAAGGGGTCTGTTCCATATCTTGTTAAGTTTTTTAATCTATATAAATGTTTGTTTATTTTTGAGCAGGAGAGTGTGTGTGAACAAGGGAAGGACAGAGAGAGAGAGAGGGAGAGAGGATCTGAAGTGGGCTCTGCACTGACAGCAGCAGAGCAGTGAACCTAATGTGGGGTTCAAATTCATGTACCATGAGATCATGACCTGAGTCCAATTCAGACACTAAACCAACTGAGCCCCTAGGCAGCCCATATCTTGTTCATTTTTAAATTGGATTGTTTCCATTCTCCTGCATTTTAAGTGTTTATATACTTTTGGACTTGTACAACTTTAGAATCAGTTTGTCAATATCTACCAAATAACTTGCTTGGATTTTGATTGAGATTACATCGAATCTATGGATTAATTTGGGAAAAACTGACATCTTAAAAATAATGCATCTTTTGCATAGGGGCACATGCACCCCAATGCTCATAGCAGCACTCTCAACAACAGCCAAAACATGGAAAGAGCCTAAGTGTCCATCAATGGATGAATGGATCAAGAAGATGTGGTTGATTTATATGATGGAATACTACATGGCAATGAGAAAGAATGAAATCTGGCCTTGTGTAGCAACATGGATGGACCTTGAGGGGGTTATGCTGAGCGAAATAAGTCAGGCAGAGAAGGACAAATATCATATGTGTGCACGTATAGGAGGATTAGGAGGAACTTAACAGAGGACCAAGGGGGAGAAGAAGGGGGGAAATGGTGGGGGAAAGTGAGAGAGGCAAACCATGAGAGACTCTTGAATGCTGAGAACAAACTGAGGACTGATGGATGTGGGGGGGGAGGGGAGATGAACACAGAGGGGGGCACTTATGAGGATGAGCACTGGGTGTTATATGGAATCCAACTTGACAATAAACTATTTGTGTAAAAAAAAAAAGTGTGCACTTACCAGGAAAAAAAATACCCCCCCAAAAATGCATCTTTGTATCCATGGACATCAAACATCTCTCCGTTAATTTAGATTTTGGATTTTTTAAATCAGTGTTTGTGGTTTTCCTGTGTATATTTTATATACATATTTTGTTAGGTTTACACCAAAGTATTTTTTTTTTTTTTGGTGTTAATGTAAGTGGTGGTGCTTTTATTTCCAAATTCCATTGTTCACTGCTGGTTTGTAGAAGAGAAATTGCATTCTGTATATTAACTTTGTGATCAACAAATTATAATTATTAGTTCTAGGATTTGTTGATTCATTTAGATATTCTACATAGGTAAACAGTTTATTTCACCTGCAAACAAAGCCAATTTGATTTTTTGATTTCCAACCTGTTTATCTTCTATTTTTGGTCCCATCTGGCTGCATTAATTAGAACTTCCAGTATAATGTTAAATAGTGTGGTGAGAAGGGCCATCCTTATCTTGTTGCACATATTAAGACCTAATTTCTTGCTCTCGAGAATAATGTCAGCTATGGCTTTTTTTTTTTTTTTTTTTTTTTTGGTTGACATTCTTTACCATATTGTAAAAGTTCTCTTTTATTTCTAGTTTGCTAAGAGTTTTACCTTGAATGAATGGGTGTTGAGTTTTCTCAAATGCTCTTTCTTCATCTATTGATAACATCATATGATTGTTTTTCTTTAGCCTATTGATGTGATGGTTTGACTTTTAGTTGTTGAACAAGTCTTGCATACCTGAAATAAATTCTCCCTGGTCATGATGTATATTTTTTTAAATTAAGGCATAACTGACATTTAATAAATTATTCTTCTAATATAATTTTGAGTCCAACTTGCTTTTACTTTGCAGAGTTTTACATTCACCTGAAAGGTCCTGGTTGGTATCTTTTCTTCCTCTCCTTTCCCTGCTCCCAACCTCCTCTTTTTTTTTTCTTTTTAATGGCTTTGTCTGGTTCTGGTGTTTAAGTCCTGCTGGCCTCATAGAAAGAATTAGGAAGTGTTCTCTGTACTTCACTTTTCTGGACAGTTAGATTATTGACTTTTGATCTTCCTTCATTTCCAACAAATGCATCCAGTGTTATAGATTTCCCTTTAAGCATTTTTGTTGCTGCATCTCACTATTTTTGATGAGTTGTGTTTTTATTTAGTTATTTTTCTATTTTTTTAGAGACATCTTCAATTCATGTGTTATTTAGAAATTGTTTACTGTCCAAATATCTTGCTATTTTCCAGCTTATTTTTTCTGTTACTGATTTCTAGTTTAATTACACTGTGATCTGGGACTATGCATTTCATGATTTCTTTTAAATTTATTTAAAAATTATCCTTTGTGGCCCAGAATATGATCTGTTTTGGTGAACGGTACATGTGGGTTTGAGAAGAATGTGTATTTTGTTATTTCAAGAAGGATTCTGTAAATGCCAATAAGATCTACTTGGTTTATGGTATTATTTAGCTCAGCTGTGCTCTTGTGTGGTGCCTGCTAGATTTGTCAGTTATTAACGATGAGCTGTTAAAATCTTCATCTATAACAGTGGATTTGTCTATTTCTCCTTGTAGTTTTATCAGTTTTGCCTCATGTAATTTGACACTCTGTTGTTAGGCACATTCACATCTACCATTGTTGTCTTCTTGGAGATTTGATGCCTTTATCATTATTGAACGCCTCTTTTTATCTCTGGTAATTTTCCAAATTTTGAAGTCTGCTTTGTCTGAAATTAGTATGCCTACTCCAGGTTTCTTTTGATTCATGTTAGTATGGTATAGCTTTCTCTATTCCTTTACTTTTAATTTGTCTATGTCTTTAGATTTAAAGCGAGCTTCTTGAAGATAAAATGTACGTTTTTTTTTAATTCATTCAGTCTATTAATTGGCATACTTAGACCACTCACATATAAAGTGATTATCAACATAGTTTAATAGATATCATATATGTAACTGTTTTCTGTTGATTGCCCTTGCTCTTTGTTTTTGGTTCTTAGTTTTCCTTTTTTTTCCTGGCTTCTCTGATTCTAATTTATCATTCTATGATTCCATTGTCCCTCCTCACTTCACATATTAATGTATTTCTTTTAACAACTTTTTAAATATTTTAGTGCTTGACCTAGAATTCACTCCATTATGTTCTTGTTTCATTGGTTTCTGAAGAAATCTTCAATGTAATTTTTATACTTCTTTCTGGGTAAGATACTTGTTTTCTCTCTGAGCTCTTTCAAGATTTTTATCTTTGTTTTTGATTTTCTGCAGTTTGACTATGATATTCTTAGGTATATAACTGATTCCTTTCTTTCCTTTCTGTTTGTTCCTTTCTTTCTTCCTTCCTTCTCTGCACTTCTTGAGTCTGTGGTGTGATGTGTGTCATTAATTCTGGGAAATTCTCAGACACCATTATTTCAAATATATTTTTTTTCTGTCCTTTTCTCTTTCTGGTATTCCTATTATGCATTTGTTCCATCTTTTATAATTGTCTCAAAGGGAATTTTCTTCCTTTTTAATTTTTTTCTTCTATTTGGTTTTCAGTTTGGAAAGTTTCTATTGATATATACGCAAGCTTACTGATTATTTCCTCAACTGTGTTCCATTTACTGATGAGTCATTGAAGGTATTTTTAATTTGTTATTAAAAAGAAATTTAACAGTTCTTTTTGATTCTTAGAGTCTTCATCTATCTGTTCACTTATGCAACTTTTTCCATTAAAGCCCTTAGCATATTAACCATAATTATTTAAAATCCCAACTCTGATAATTCCAATACTTGTTCCATGTTTGAGTCTTGTTACAAAGTTTCCTTTGTCTCTTCAGATGTGGCTTGTGGCATTATCATGCCCTGTAATTTTGTATTGCAATCCAGCTGCAATGTATCTAGTAAAAAGAACTGAGGTAAACATGTATATAGTGTGAAGTTTTATGTTTATCTGGGTAGGATTTGGACCCTATTAATTAATCTAGCTATGATATAGAATACAGACTAAATTTTTTTCTAATATTCTTGTATTTTCTTCCCTTTTGTGTTTATTTTTACTAGCTATTTCTTCATTTACAGGTTTGAGACTTGAAGTTCTTTTAGCTGTACTGTGTTTCTATACAGAAGCCCTATTAATATGGTGGTAAGGGACTGAGGTAGGGGAAGCATTCTATAATTTCATGAGTAGATCTGTCTCTTACTGAGATTATGTCTCTCGGCTGTGATTTTCACAAGTGCTTCTCCTCTCCAATGCTCTTGGAGAGAACTAAGCTAGAGGGGCTGGAATTTGGTATTACCCTTATGTAACATTATAAGTAGTGGGCCATGGAGATGAGTATATCCCCTAGGTCAGTTAACTTTTAGAAAATAGCTTCCTTTGAGGGTAAGTCTTTGTTAAGGAGAATAGCATGCCGTAGGTGTATTTTTTTTAAAGGGTTACTTTCCCCTTCTTCCTGCTAGAAGCAAGAGGTAATTTTTCTTTGATCTTCATAATGCAAACCTGCTGGAACTCTAAAACTCATGAAACTTGGGGGCCCCTCTAGAAGATTTAACTCTAGAGTATTTAATTCCATGTGAGGCCTTCTGCTCCCAGTGATGATTCCCTCTCTCTCTGTGTCTCTCTGTCTCTCTTTGTTATTTTTCTTCCTGGGCAGCAGTTTGCCCTATGACATCAATTCTTTAAGAAGAATTACTTGAGTTTTAGTTTGTTTAGCTTTTGTTGTCGCTGTTGTGAGGATGGTACAGGACTTCCAAGTTCTTGAGATGTCAGGTCAAAACCCAGAAATCTGTCTCTACCCTTTCCATGCATAAGCATGTTCCTAATACTTTATTTCTTCCAAAACGCCAAGCATGTAGCATTACCCTTAGGCAAGGTGTTTCTGATGCATATTAGCACAACATGACTTATATTCTTATCACAGTGTATTCGAAACACTATATAGTCCTGGAAAACCTTATAGATAATATTGGAAACATTGGTCATTTGTAAAATTTAGAGTGGCCTATTGAGATTCGATCTGTGTTACTTCTTTGAGAACCTGCAGAAGCAGATGTCTCTATCTTACTCTTCATATTCATGTTCCATCTTCAGTTTGGCTCCAATAACTCCTTCTTCTGGGTATGCTTTTGGAGCTAAATCTGTCAGAGAGATGAAATTCCCAAAGCTCCTTAGAGCCCATTTTTTTTACCTGGCAGCATTTTGACTTCTCAGAAACCCTCTTCAGAAATCAAGTCAACGGGAAAAGAAACAAATAATAGTTGGAGGAAAAAAATATATTAGGATAGGATGTAAAGTAGGTCACTGTTATAACAGATAATTAGGACCTCTTCTTGATCTCCTGGATTATTTGAAGATTGTGTTTGGTGATTTAACTTTCTAGATCTCCTGTTGCCATTTGTCAAGGATATTACTTGATTTCTGTATTTACAGAGTAAAAACCTGAACACTTGAGTTGTCTTGTATGCCCATAAAGCACAAAACAATCTTTCTCCTTAAGATTCTCATATTTCCAAGTGCCCACCTCCTATCTTGAACTGCTGCCCAAGTGTGGGTATTCCATGCATTGATATCACTGACCTAGGCACCCAGACACCCTTAGTTAAATAACTTATATTGCACACAAAGGTAATAAATGTTCAAAACACATAAGTCCCTAATTATTTCATTATACTTCTATTATATATATATATATATATATATCATATATATAATGTAATATATATAAATGGCATGTGCGCATACACACATGCTAAAATGTTTTTTATTGGATGGCCAGTTTTTAAACAGTTATCAGCACAATACTGATGACCATCCACTGCTTCATGGTGATGATGCCAGGCTCAGCATCAAGAATCAGAATTAGTGGCAGTGGTGTCCTGATCAGGCTATACATACATATAGGAGTGTCAGGGTTAGCTCTCTATAACAGAGTTTGAAAAAATGATATACCTGTTGGTGTTCTTATTTTTTAAGAAAGCTTGGTCTATTTGGTGTCTTTTGTAATTTCACACAGCTTTTAGTATTATTTGTTCTAGTTCTATGAAAAATGCCTTTGAAATCTTGATAAGGATTGCATTAAATTGCTAAATGGCTTTGGGTATTGACATTTTAACAATATTTGTTTTTCCGATTCATGAGCATGTAATATCTTTGCATTTGTCTTATCGTCAAATTTTTTTAATTAATGTTTACTAGTTTTCAGAGTACAGGTCTTTTCCCTCTTCAGTAAGGTTTATTTAGTCCTAGGTTTCTTATTTTTGGTGCAATTAAAAATGGAACTGTTTTATTAATTTCTTTTCCTGCTACTTCATTATTGTATAGAAATGCAGATTGTATAGAAATGTATACAATTTCTTTGTATTGATGTTGTATCCTGCAACCTTACTGAGTTCATTTATTAATTCTAGTAGTTCTTGGTGGAATCTTTCACATTTTCTATATATAGTATCATGTCTTCTGTGAATACTGAAAGTTTTACTTCTTCCTTACCAATTTGGATGTCTTCTATTTCTTTTTGTTATATGATTGCTGTGGCTAGGACTTCCAGTACTATGTTAAATAAAAGTGGTGAGAGAGTATCTTAGGAGAAAGCGGTAAGATTTTCACAATTAAGTATGATGGTAGTTATGGATTTTTCATGTTTGGCCTTTACTGTGTTGAGGTACATTCCCTTCAAACCTAACTGGTGGAGGGTTTTTATCATGAATAGGTGTTGTATTTAGTCATACACTTTTTCTGTGTCTATTGAAATGATCATATAGTTTTTATTCTTTCTCTTATTGATGTGATATATCATGTTGACTGATTTATTAATATTGAACCACCCTTGGATTCCAGGAATAATTCCTCTTATATTTTTTTGGAATATTTCAGGAATAGATTAATGCCTTTTTAAACATTTTGTAGAATTTACTTGTGAAAATGAATATGTCTAGTCCTGGATCTGGTTTGCTGGAAGCTTTTAATTCCTGTTTAAATTCATTGATGGTAATTGGTCTGTTCAAATATTCTGTTTCTTCTTGATTCAATTTTGGGAGGTTATATGTCTCTAGCAATCTATTTATTTATAGATGTCCAGTTTGTTGGCATATAATTTTTCATAATATTCTTTTATAATCATTTGTATTTCTTTGCTGTCAATATTGGTTCTTCTACTTCGGATTTGTTTGAGTTCCACACTCCTCCTTCCCTCTCCCTCCCCCTTTCCCTTTTCCTCTCACCCTCTTTCTCTGATTAAGCTGGCTAAAGGTTTATCAATTTTGTTGATCGTTCCAAAGAATCAGCTCCTAGTCTGACTAATCTGTTCAATTATTTTTTCCAGTTCATTATTTTTTGCTCTAATCTATTATTTCCTTCCTCCTTGTTTTGGGTATTGTTTGATCTTTTTATGTATCCTTTAGATATGAGGTTAGTTTATTTGAGACTTTTCTTGCATCTTGATGTAGGCCTGTATTGCTATAAACTTTCCTCTTAGACTTGCTTTTGCTGCACCTCAAAGATTTGGAACCATTGTGTTTTATAACATTGTGGTCAGAAAAGATGCATGGTATGAATTTGAGTTTTTTTAGTCTGTTAAGACTTGATTTATAATTTATTATGTGATCTATTCTGGAGAATGTTCCATGTTGCCCTTGAGACCAATGTGTGTTCTGTTGTTTTAAGATGGAATGTTCTGAATACATTTGTTAGATCCAATTGGTACAATATGCCACTCAAAGCCACCATTTCCTTGTTGATGTTGAATGATCTGTTCATTGATGAAGAGAGGTGTTTAAGTCCCTTACTCTTATTATATTACTACTTTCTTCATGTTTGTTATTAAATGCTTTGTGTAATCTGGTATTTATATGTTGGGTGCATAAATATTTATAGTTGTTATAATCCTTGTTGGATTGTCGCCTTTATGATTATATAGCATTCTTCTTTGTCTCTTGTTACAGTCTTTGTCTTATCTATTTTGTCTGATAAAGGTATTGCTACTTTAGCTTTTTTTTCACTTGATTTGCATGATAAGTGCTTTTCCATTCCTTCACTTTCAGTTTGCTTATGTCTTTGGGTCTGGAAATAATTTCTTGTAGGCAATGTATAGACAGGTGTTAGGGTTTTTATTTTAAAGTTTAGTTTATTTATTTTGAGAGAGAGACAGTACAAGTGGATAGGGGGCAGAGAGAGAGAGAGAGGGAGAATTCCAATCATGTTCCACACCATCATTGCAGAGTCCAACGCAGGGCTTGAACTTAGGAACCATATGATCATGACCTGAGCTGAAATCAAGAGTTGGATGCTTAACAAACTTAGCTACCAGGGTATCCCTGACAGGTTTTAATTTTTAATCTATTCCTTGCCCAGTGTCTTTTGATAGAAGTATTTATTCCATTTTCAAAGTAATTACTGATTTGATTTGCTTATTGGCATTCTATTTCTTGTTTTATGTGTTTTTTTGTAGTTCTTGTCAGTTCTTTCTCCTGCTGTCTTCTCTCATGTTTTGTTAACTTAATTAGTAATATATTTGGATTCCTTCCTCTTTATTTTTTACCTATTCCCGGTTTTTGATATGTGGTTACATTTAGATTTGTATATAACATCTGCATATAGGAGTCTATATACAGTTGGTGGTTGCTTAAATTTGAACCTATACTTTATTCCTCTTCGACATTTTAGGTATATGGTGTCATATTTTACATCCTTTTATTTTGTGAATCATTTGATTTTTTATAGATATACTTTTTATTGTTTTTGTGTTTCTTTTCTTATTTCTCTATACAGTCTTTTCTTCCTATTCAGTCCCCTTTAAGTTCTTGCAGGGCTAGATTAGTCACCATGAGTTCCTTTAACTATTGTTTGTCTAGGAAGCTGTTTCTCCTTCTATTATAAATGATAGCCTGGATGGATAGAGCATTCTTGGCAGATTTTTTTCTTTCAGCCCTTTGAATGTATCATACCACTCCTTTCTGGCCTGCAATATGTAACTGTTTTCTTTTCTCTTGCTACTTTAAAATTTTCTTTTTATGACTACTGTTTGCCATTTTAACTACTATTTAACTACTACTTCATGTGGACCTCTTCAGATTGATTTTATTGGGGACTCTCTGTGTATCCTGGATATCTGTTTGCTTTTCCAGATTAGGGAAGTTTTCAAGTATTATTTATCCAAATAAATTTTCTACTGCTTTTTCTCTTTTCTCCTTCTTAGATCCTTATAATGTGAATGGTGTTAGCTTGATGGTGTTGCTGAGTTTCCTTAATCTATTCTCATTTTTTATTAATCTTTTTTATTTTTCTTGTTCAGTGTAATTGGTTTCCATTACTCTGTCCTGCAGGTCTCTTATCATTTCTGCTTCCTCTAGTCTATATATTCCACCCCATATGTTTTTAATTTCAGTTATTGAGTTCTTTGTCTATGTCTACGATTGGTTCTTTCTTATGTTTTCTATCTCTTTGTTTAGGGTCTCACTGAGGTCCTTCGCTGTTTTCTCCAGTCCCTTGAGTATCATTATGACCATTTAAATTCTCTATCAAACATATTACTTATCTATTTCATTTAGCACTCTTGCTATGATTTTTTTTCCTCTTCCATCATTTGGAACATATTGTGTCTCTGCATTTTGTGTGACTCTCTTTGTTGTGTGTTAGGAAAGTCACCTACATCTCCAGGTCTTGAAAGTAATGGTCTTATGAACAAGAGGTCCTGTAGGGCCCTGCAGTGCAATGTCCCCCTGTTCACCAGAACATGGTACTTCCAGAGTGTCTCCTAAATGTGTTGTATATGCCATGCTGTAGTGTCTGAGTCACTTTTGCCTTCAATTCAGTCGCAATGGCTTTCTTTACCTGTTATGAGCAGGGTTTGGTCCCTATTTTGTATGTGGGGCTTCCTTGGGCTTGAGTTGGGTCAGATCAAGCATTTGTCAGAGGCATGGTAACACCAAACTGCAGGGCACTCTCCTTGTGTTGGCCCTAGGGAGGCTTGTTGGACTTTGGGGCCTGCAGTCAGACCAGATGTCTGTACTTAGCTCACTGCTGCAGTCAAACTGGTGTGTATGAATATTTTCCCCAGTCCTCAGGGCAGGAGTCACTCTGGAGTGATGCTGCCCCTTGGTGGGGCTGCTTGCACAGTGCCAGACTTCTGGCACTGCTTTGGATAAACTCCTGCCCAGGCCAGGTTGGAGGGGGTGAGTCTGCAGAAGAGTGTGGGGGTGGGATACTTAGTGTTTGCAAAGTTTTCCCTGATATGTTGTAGGAGGAAAAAAATGTCACAGCCTGGAGAACTGCTGAGGGTGGTTTGGAGGCAAGAGTCCAAAGGAGTATATGGAGGCAGGTTGCACTGCTAGCAAGGTAGGTGTTCAAGCTGTGCTGGTTCCTACAAATGTCTGGGTCTGTAGGCTGAGGGGTAGAGAATGGGAATGGTACATTCCCGCTCTTTTGTTCTTGGAGAAGTCTCCTAAAGATCCTTGCTCCTCCAGCACACATTCTGAGATTAGTAAATAATAGTCTTTCCTTTATACTTTATATACTCCAGTCTTTATACTCCAGACATTTTTTCAAGCTGCTGCTTCTTTGCTGTATCTCAGTTGGGCTGTTCATTATGATGTGTCTTTAAGGACAGGACTCAGTTTCCTGTCACCATCTGGCTCAGAGCCAGCTGATTTTTAAAGTTCCAATTGTTAAGACCTGTTGATTGTAGAAACTCACCTTGTTAAGCCCATCTGGCTTTCAAAGCCAAATGTTAGGGGGATTAGTCTTCCCAGAACAGGTCTCCCATGACTCAGGTGCCTGTTGTGTGGTCTGTTTCCTTTCTCCATGCTTGGCCATGTCCCTCCCCACTGCAGACAGTCTTGCAGGTCACTTTGATCCCCAACCATGTCTCCACCATTCCTACCATCTTTAATGTGGTCTCTTCTCTGTGATTAGCTATAAAGAGGCTGTTGTGCCAATCTTTGGGTAATTTTCTGGGTTATTTACATTGATGGGTTACCTACGTATATCCATGGGATGAGGTATATGATCCTCCTACTCTGTCGTTCTCCTCTGGGATCTCTAATCCTAGCAAATTTGAAATATAAGTAGCATTCCCATGTGTATCCATCTAGTCCTGGACTTTTATTTCTTGTTAGATTTTTGAGTACCAGTTCTATTTTGTTATGATTAGTCAGTCTGTTCAGATTTTATACTTCTTCTTGATTCAGTTTTAGAAGATACTATGTTTCTAGGAATTTATCTATTTCTTCTAGGTTGTCCAATTTATTGGTATATAAGTTTTCACAGTAATCTTTTATAATGCTTTGTATTGCTGTAGTGTCAGTGTCAGTTTTTGCCTCTCTTATTTCTGATTTTCTTTTTTTTTTTTTCTTGATGAATCTGGCTAAGGGTTATCAATTTTGTTTATTTTTTCAAAAAAATTGATTATCTTGTTATGTCACTTATTTCTGGTCTAATCTTTATTATTTACTTCTTTCTACTTGGGGTTTGTTCATTCTTTGCCAATTCCTTTGGGTGTAAGGTTAGATTATTTGAGCTTTTTCTTGTTGTTTTTTTTTGTTGTTGTTTTTTGTTGTTTTTTTTTTTTAGTTAGGCCTATATGTCCATACATTTTCCTCTTTGAAGTGCTTTCACTGCATCCCAAAGATTTTGGACAATTCTGTTCTCGTTTATCTCCATGTATTTTGTAAATTTCTTCTTTGATTGTTTCATTGACCCACTTGGTTGTTTAGTATTATGTTCATTTATATTTTTTTCTTTCAATTTCCAGTATAGTTAACTTAGCATGTTATATTATTAGTTTTAGGTGTACAATATATTCAACAATTCTATACATCACTTGGTGCTCATCACAACTGTATTCATTAATCCCCACCACCTATTTAACCACCCGCCCCCCCCCCCCATCTCATGTCTGGTAACCATCAGTTTCTTCTCTATAGTTGTGTCTGTTTCTTGGTTTCTCTCTCTCTCTCTTTGCTTGTTTTGATTCTTAAATTCCACATATAAGTGAAATCCTGTGGCATTTGCCTTTGACCTATTTTGCTTAGCATAATACCCTCTAGCTCCATTCATGTCAAGTGTTTTGATTATTCATCTTTAAGAAATGAGTTCTGGGGTGCCAGGTGCCTCTGTCAATTAAGCGTCCAACTCTTGATTTCTGCTCAGGTCATGATCTCATCGTTCATGGGTTTGAGCCCTGCTTCTGGCTACACACTGACAGTGCAGAGTCTGCTGAGAGTCTCTTTTCTCTCTCTGCTCCTCCCCTGCTCATACATTCTATCTCTCAAAATAAAAGCTTAATATAAAAAATAATTCACTGGAGATTGGTGAAAAAGAAGGAGATTTCAGGGAGATGGAAAACTTAGGTAAAGTTTAAATTTTGTTATAGGTGGGAATTAAAAATTTTATCACACTTTTAAAAAGAAATAGGTATAGTCAGGGTATAGTCAACGATAGATATAGTTCTACCACCTTTGCAATTACTTCCCACTGTTTTTTCTAAACTGTGACATCCACTTACCACAGAACTATGCCTTTATATCAGAATCTCCTTACTGCCAATTTAGTTAAAAGATATAATGGTTTTAATCACAGAGTCTTCAGCTCAATAAAAACTCCTCAGCCATTACTGACCAGGTTCATCTCAGGCGCTGTAAGGATTGTATTCACGGAATTCAAAAGACCACACAGCTATTTATTGCTTAAAAGTCTATTTGGTGCAGGACCTCAGCATTTTCCTCTATGGATGTGAGTCAAAGCAACTGGAATTTCTACAATATATTACAAATTACCATACAGTATCTTATTAACACCAGGAAAAAAATAATTATAATAATGCTGCTAATTGCAGCTCCTAATTATATAACACCTTAAGCACTTACTAGGTATCTAATGTTTTTGCCAATAACAATATTTGTCTAGCACTTACTAAATCCCTGAGAATATTGTAAGTGCTTTATATGCATTGTTTTATTTAATTCTTCAAAAACCTTCTAAAGTATACATTACTGTTTTTCTAGAAGCCACTCTTCTTTACAAAAGAGGAAATGGAGGCACACAAAATTTTAGATACTTGCCCAGGATAACAAAGCTAATAAATGGCCTCACAGAGATTTAAACTAAGATCTCTGAGTCCAGGGTCCAACCTGTTAACCCTGTCAAACATTTCCTTCCACATATCTCATTTGTTAACTATTCATTATCTTCTTATTAAGCTCATGTTAAAGTAAAGTAAATGAGGCCCAGGGAGGGCAAATAACTTTCCCAAATGACAAAGCTAGTCAGTGTCAGAGTAGTGATCGGAAATTAAATTTTCTGATTCCCAAGCATGTGCTCTTATTCTTCTGTGTATCTGTTTAGAAAAGATCTTCAGTGAAAATGTCTTCACTCACACCTGAAAGGAAAGCATGATTTCTGACAAAATTCTTGGACAGCACTCAAGCTTTACTCTCCCACTACTAAAGAAGACTTTTTCTCATCCATGATTTCAACTAACAATTGATTAATTCAAAACGCCTTTGAATTTGTCTGGCATTTTATATATCATACAAATATATATGCATAAGTATATATAAATATATGTAGTGATATGAAATGTATATCTATAATATATAATCAATAGCATGTATCAGTGATTTGTTCTTAACAAGCTTTTCTAAGCATTTTAGTTGCACAGAAAAACAATTTTCTTGTGCACACATCTAAATTGGTTTTGGTTTATTAAATATAAAATTAGGATATAGCTCTAATAGCAATTAATAGGAAGAAACAAAACTAACTCCTGGCAAGCACATATCTTAGTGGATGGGAGCAGAGATGTCCAACTCTGTAGAAAAACCCCTTAGCTGTAGGTATTCTGGGATGTTCTACAATAAGATCAGGTTAATCCTGCCTGGGAATTAAGTAGAGGCTGATTTTGAGGATATATACTATTATTTTAATAAGATAATTATTTCTTTCTTCAGAGATGAACTTTGCTCCAATTTCCTTGGGTTAAATGGACCTTCATAATCTCTGTATAGTGTTATGGTTGAGGGTATCCTTAAAAACATTCACAAGTTTCAAACATTAGAAACAATATTGTAAGAGAAACAACCACTGGTGACAGTTGTCCAAGACTATTTTTCCCCACTTTGAGTCATAGTGCTTAGGCAGCTGTAACCATCTAAATCCACTAGTTCTAACAGTGGTTCTGACCTTTGGTTGCACATAGAATCACCTGAGGGCCTTTAAAAAATACTGAAGCTGGACCCCATCCGCAGAGAGTTTGATCTCCTTGACCTGGGATGCTGCCTGGACACTGGGAGTTTTCAAAGCCTCCCAGGTGGTTCTCATATGGGACCAAGGTTCAGAATCAATGAAGTAGAAACCGAAGACCCTGAGGTTTCTATTAAGCACTAAGCAAGGATTGTAGTGCCCTTTTCTTCTACGTCCCTGAGCACGGCTCTTTAACAAACCTTGGAAGGTCTCACTGGGTTTTACTGTGTAATCAAAAATTATGTATCTGTTTTAACTTGAATGTGAAGGCATAGACGAATTGGACTCTTTAGAGATCAAATTTGGGAGAATCATGTAAGCATCTTAACCATTTACAGAAGACTTATGCTAGGATTCATCTACATTTGAAACATAGTCTCTGAAGTCAGCTCTGTAGAAAATTCTCATACTGATGTTTACCTCAAGGATTGGTTCATATAGTGCCCATAAAGCCATCAGAATTCTATAATCTCAGTAAAACCAGACATATTATTAACTTTGTGGGGGACTCGCCTGCTGCTTCTTGGAGGTCCAGCCCAACTTGCATTCCACTGCAGTGGGTACTGCTGTGGAAATACCACTGTTGTAAAGGCAATCTCTGGTCCTTTCTGGGTCTTGGTCATGGAAGAATTATTGATCCTGGGGAAATTTCTTCATTATTCTGGAGTTGGACAATTACTAATGATTTTTGGCCTTAAATTCTATGTTTCCTTGTGTTTTAGCTGCTCACTAATGTTTTTACTGAGGTAAGAACCATATCATCTTGTTTTGAAGATGCTCTCCTCTCTGTTTTCAGGGAGTATCTGGTTCAGCCCTGTGTGAATAACACACATCATGCATATACCAGTGTGTGGTGCTGTCTTCTGGGGTAAGCCCAGGAATTCGTTCTGCTTCAACCCTTTCCCTTTCTTTTTTATTCTTTCAAGAAAGAGGAATGCTGCTGACTGTTTGGATCATCTTTTTGATAGCTAGAGATTCACTGATGTAAATATAGGAGTTATTTAAAGGACTCAGTTCTCTTATGCCCTTTCCCCTGGCACTGGTGTTAGTCCCTTTCATCAGGCTGGCATGGTGTGGTCTGAGACTCACTTTTGAGCCTTGAATAAAAATAGATGAAGGAGGTTTCCTTTGCTTCAGAGGTGCTTGTCTTTTGACCCCTTTGCCCTCACTTACCAATAGGAGAAATGAATCCTCTCTGTGGTCCAGACCATGGCTTTGTGTTGGGAATTGGAGAATATTTTATGAAGATTGAGAATTAATTTCCCTTACTTGACTGGTCATTACCAACCAGTCTGTGTCCTCTCCACCAGCATCTTACAGATTGGTTCAGGATTAGTTTCTCATGTTTTGGGGCCCCTTAGCTAAAATAAGCTCCTAATATACTTTTTGTCACATGATCATGAAGAAAATCTATTTGTTAGGCTAAGGATGGCCAAATGGGCATTGACTCTTTGAGAAATTACCACAAATAATGGCTTAATAAATATTTGTGGACCGATTTAATGAGCACATAACTAAGCAATAAAGTTCCTAATTACTCTGTTACCATATTGGTGATAATGAAGTGAGGCTATAAGAACAGCCTTGTAGTTGACAGATACAAGGCCAGCTGCCATTTCCTCATATGTACATAGCTACCAGCTTTACAAACTTGGGGTCATAAATAAATAATATAGCCAAAAGAATCAGTAGGATAGGCACTTACATCTAACCCTAAATACTTTTAAGTTTTGCAAGAATATTTATTCAGTGGTTATCTGTACATCTGGAAAAGGTGGTATTTAAATCATTTATGCAAATATATCACACATGATACATATGCAGTTTCAAATAACTATCTTGTATTCTATATACAAGTGGTTATTTTTATAAACCAAAGACACCTCAACTACATCACAGTTACATATTGAAAGAATTGAGTGAGAGAATCTTAAATTAATGTATTTCAGTTTATTTTTTAGTGCAGTATGCAAATTTAGAATTGGGGCAAAGCCAAAATGTGCAATAGCATATGCCTACTGACATACCCTTCTTCTTACACTAAGTCCTCATTCCTTTATGTCTGAATCCTTTCCCTGGTAGTTTTTCCAACTCACTGACCAGTGGCCTCATATTCTCTCCATTCTGACACTTCCCATTATAAACCTCCCTCAGGAAATTATTTAATAAACTTTGTCATATTGAAGTATAAATAGATGTTTTTTAAGTTGAATGCGTCACTCTCAGGAATTTTCATTTCAGCAGGCAACAAGAGGGCTTTACCCAAAGATACAAACTTTGTGGATTTTTCTAGATCAGTAGGCATGAGGAGATAATATCAGAAGCAGTGTTCAAGGAGAGTTTGAAAGGTAACTTTCATGTGTCTCTGAATGCAAACCTCAGTTAGGTTAGGTCCAGTGTGTAGTCTTTAGCTAGTCTAGCCTGCAGGTTACACACACTATACCTTACCGGGGGCTCCTTTTCATGAGTAGTTTCATAGAATAATCAAGGACATATGCTATAGAAATAAGAGCCCTGGATTTGAATATGAGCTCATACTTAATAGCTCTTTAGGCAAATTACATAAACTTTCAAAGCTTTTGTTTCCTTATCTGTAATAGGCAAATAGGATAGTGTAAAGTTTTAAAAATATATATAAAGTACTTACTTTGTACCTGGAAACCTAGGAAATGTTCAGTTTAGTATGTACATATTCCCCCTTTTTCTTCCTCTCCCATTTTCCTACACACACACACACACACACAGATAGAAAGTCAAGTCTGATCTCTTCAGCTTTAACATTTTAGTAGGTTAAGAATACAGCCTCGCCAGAGCAGTTAGGGAAGACAAAGAAATGCATCCAAAATGAAAAAGAGGTAAAAACTGTCTGTTTGCAGATATGATTTTATATGCAGAAAAATTTAAAGGCTCTACCAAAAAACTGTTAGAACTAATAAACGAATTCAATACAATTGAATGATATAAATCCCACATATATTAGTTGTATTTCTATACACTAACAACAGACTATCCAAAAAAGAAATTAAGAAAACAATTCTGTTTGCAATAGTATCTACAAGAAGATCCTTAAAAATTTAACCCAGAATGGGAAGATCTGTACACTGAAAACTATAAAACAGTGGTAAATGAAATTGAAGAAAACAAATAATAAATGGAAAGATGCTGTATGTTCATGAATTGGAAAAATTAATATTGTTAAAATGTATATAGTACTCAGTGATTTGATACAAATTCAGTGTAGTCCCTATCAAATCACCAGTGGCATTTTTTATATAAATAGAAAAAAATCCTAAAATTCCTTTAGAAACACAAAGAATCGTGAAGAGCTAAAGTAATCTTGAGGAAGAACAACAAAGTTGGAGGCATCAAAGTTCCTGATTTTTTAATCATATTGCAAAGCTATACTAATCATAACAAAATAGAAATGACATAAACCAGTAGAACAAAATAAAGAGTGCAGAAATAAACTCACACATACACAGTCTTTGAGAACAATGCCAAGAATACACAATGGAAAGGATACTACGCTTTGGGGAAAACTGGATATCTATATGCAAGAGAATGGAATTGGACCCTTTTCTTACATCACACACAAAAGCCAACTCAAAATGGATTAAAAAACGTAAGACCTGAAACCACGAAAATTATGGAAGAAATAATAGGAGAGAAGTTCTTGACATTGGCTTTGGCAATAATTTTTTGGATATGACACAGTACAGGCCACAAAAGCAAAAATAAACAAGTGGGAATACATCAAACTAATAAACTTTTGCACAGAAAACGAAAAAATGAAATGAAAAGCAAACCTATGGAATTGGAGGAAATATTTGCAAACTATGTCTCTGATAGCAAAATAATAATTCCAAAAATAAAGCACCTGGCAGACATTTTTCAAAAAAAAAAGACATATAAATTGCCGACAGATATATGAAAAGTTGAACAAAGCCACCAATTATAAGGGAAATGCACATCAAAATGACAATGAAATATCACCTATACGTGTTAGGATTTTTCTTTTAAGTGTTGATGAGCCTTCCCAAAAAAGGAGTTGGTGGGAGTATAAATCAACATTATGGAAAACACTATGGAAGATCCTTCACATTTTTAGGATAGAACTACCATATGATTCAACAATACTAATTCTGAGTATTACACCAAAGAATCGAAATTAGGATCTCAGAGAGAGATTTGCACTATCATATTCATTGCGGTGTTGCTTGCAATAGCTAAGATATGGACACAACCAAAATCTCCATCAACAGAGGGATAAAGAAAAAATGGTATATAAACACAATATTACTCAATTAAAAAAAAAACAATGAAACTTGGCATTTGTGGCAACATGGATGTACTTAGAGAATATGCTACATGAAGCAAACCATATGCAGAAAGACAAATACTGTATAATGTCACTTGCATGTGAAATCTAAAACAGTTTCACTCCTAGAGGCCGAGAGCAAAGTGGTGATTTACCAGGGATTGGGGGATAGTTTAATGGGGGGAGGTGGTGATTAGAGGGTATAGTTATGTAAGGTAAATAAATTCTGGAGATCTGTACAACATAGCACTTATAGCTGACAATAGTATACAGTTAAAATTTACAAAGAGGATAGATTCTATGGTAACTGTTCATAGCACACACAAAAAATGAGTGATGGCTTCATGGATGTATTCTTTCCAAACACACTGAGATTTTTAAGTTAAAGATCTATAGCTTTTTAAATATGTTAATCATACCTCAGTAAAATGGTTTTATTTATTTTTTAAAAAATTTTTAATGTGTTTTTTTTCTAGGAGAGAGAGAGAGAGAGCGTGAGCAGGGGAGGGTCAGAGAGAGAGGGCGTCACAGACTGAAACAGGCTCCAGGCTCTGAGCTGAGGGTCAGCACAGAGCCCGACGCGGGGCTCGAACCCATAAACCGCGAGATCATGACCTAAGCGAAAGTCGGACGCTTAACCGACTAAGCCACCCAGGCACCCCAGTAAAATGGTTTTAAAACAAACAAGAAATCTGAGGAAACTCCATGGCTGGTGCAGTCTGTAAGGGACAGGGATGGGAAGTAGGAGGCAGTGAGAGATGGCTGGTGCTGTCACCGGATGAGTAAATGGAGAACCATGGAGGGAATAAAGTGAGCGCGGCACAAGTAGGAAGAGATGGGAGCAGAATAATGGCCCGAAAGAGGGGAAGGACAAATAGTACCTAAACTCATTCAGTTTCAGTTTTAACTTCTGACTCATCAGTTTGTCATTTTAGGTGTTTAGATTGTAAAAGCAACATAAACACTACCATCAAAAACAGGAAGTTATGTTATAAATTAACTGTCTCCACTGAGTAGGGTAACATTTCTAAGCTGTTTGTTTGTAGTTGGCAGACACTAAAATAAGATATCCAGGAGTAGATTCTATTTTCTCCTGGTGACTTTAATTGGATAGCAAATGGCACACGTCACCTTGAATTTTCCAATCCGAAATCAGAAAAGAGACTTTCCGGAAGCATGGAGACAAGTGTAAAAAGCAAATGTGCCCTAGAATTGCACTATGCTGATTTGGTGCTAAAACAGAAGAGAAAATTTTGCTCAAATGTTCTGTTTAGTCACCACTAAAGTGGTTTGGAGAAGGAGCTATAAGGTCTGTTCAGTTGTATGCCTTCAATCACATACAATTATTTGCAGTTTGGAGAAGTCCATTTGCACAGTAAAATTGATTAGTTGGGATACCTTGTGCACTTCTCTTGCAGAGCAATCTCACAGGAGAAATTTAAGAAGGTATTCTGGGGAAATCCTAGGAGTAATGCAGGTTACATACAGTTCTTCTCTACCTTTCTAATACGATAGGGAAGGATAACAAGTGAAGGTTAGAAAAACCCAAGAACTAGCAAGTTCTCCAATAAACAGAGTATTCACTTCTCTTTTTTATACTCTACCCACAAAGTCAGCTGATAAACTCAAGGATGTTTTTCCAAAACAAGTGTTGAAATTGAAAACAAAATGAAACAAAGAATTTTCTACTTTAACTTACATCTATCACAACATTGTTGATAAACATGCCCACCCTTGGTATTATTTGAACCTTTCATTCTTAGACGAAACTAAGAATGAACAGAAACCTTGTATATGGCTACACCTGACAGACTTCCGTGAGAGAATGCCAGTTTATAATGTTCCAGTTTTCTTCTTTGCCATGTTTATTTCCAGTGGGTTTTATCACCAACTGAAGAATTTCCAGTCATCCTGACAACCACATAGATCCCTCTTCTTACTCTAACTCTCAAGGAAATTCTGTTTTCAGTAGGGCATAGCTGCAAAGCATGCACAGAATAGAAACAGAGGGAAGAAGGAAACAAGTCACCTCTTATTGCAGACATGTATGATAGGTTGCATGCAGAATTCTTTGTCCTTTCCTACAACTGATGTAGAAGGATGGGACAGGAGCTTGGAAGTGCTCCCTGCAGTTAATGATTGAGTAGGGCCAGCTCAGATGATAGATCCAGGGAGAGCTGGCGACTCAGGCTTGACTTAAGTGATAGGGATGGAAGCTGATGCTGAGGTTGGTACAGGTTTTAGCAAAGAACAAGCTCACTGGCCATGACAACGTATAATGATTTAGAAAGAGTAGCACTAATAAAAAAAATCAGGATCCTGAATTTGTCTGCAGTGTTCCTGATTTCACTATTGCTCTAGCAACAAAGCTTGACTTCCATGCCAGGGAAATCAGTCCCCTGTATAGCATTAATTTCTGAGCTCCAAATATCTTTTTTTTTTTTTAATTTTTTTTTAATGTTTTATTTATTTTTAGGGGAGAGAGAGAGATAGCGTGAGCAGGGGAGGGTCAGAGAGAGAGGGAGTCACAGGCTGAAACAGGCTCCAGGCTCTGAGCTGGCAGTCAGCACAGAGCCCCACACGGGGCCTGAACCCACGAACCGCGAGATCATGACCCAAGCGAAAGTCAGACGCTTAACCGACTAAGCCACCCAGGCGCCCCTATGAGCTCCAAATATCTTAATGGGTTTTTGGAAAAGTCCATTTGTCAATTGAAGTTACAATGAAGTAACTTTATATGAATAAATTCTACCTGTTTTTTTGTTTGTTTGTTCGTTTTTACTAAAGCTTTTTGGACCTTTCCCTTTAATACTGAAATATGTTATTTCTTGGGAATAGATTTACAAAGATTAGATCTGCCTGATTTCATTCTGCTTCGCTGGATTACTGACTTAGACCTATCTTTGGAGATAGATGGCTTCCTCTACTCATCATCAGTACAGTGGGTTTATATTTTATTAACTGGTAATTATTTTTTGCTAAGTGCAAGTTTTTTTTTCATTTCACTCTTAATGTAATTTATCTCTACAGGCAGGTACCCATACACCTCACTGTGTAGGCACATATATATAGACACACACTGTGTAGACATACACAAAAAAACCCAACCACAAAAACAAAACAAAACAAAACGAAAAAACCCCCAAGACCAGCAAGTTAATTAGGTTGGCATTACTAATAATTTAGCACTTAGTAGCATAGCACTTTTGATCTTGGAAGGATTTAGGGATTATTTCCTAAAATTCCCTCTGTTCAGAGATAAAGAAGCCAAGATTACAAAGATTAAGTGAGTTGCCCAAGGCGACACAGCTAATGGGTGGCAGGCTTAGAGCTAAATCTGGGGTCTTCAGGCATTTGTGCAAAGTTCTATTTATATTACATGCACTCATTCAAGTCATGTGGTCTAGAATCTCCAGGTAGCTATTTTACTTAATGGGGGGGGGTGTCGAAAAGTGGCTAGTAGAGGAGATCTAACTGATAATGTTAGTATCTAGAAATAGTCACATGGTTACCCTCTAGAAAAGCAGGTATTTCCAGTTTCTAATTATACTTAGAGTTTATAAGGACTGCATTTTAACAGTTATAGAAAATTATCAAAAATCCTAACAACTTATGAAACTAGCAAATTCTGACGGGAGAAATTGTTAACTGTTCCCTAAGAGAAAGAGAAGATGGCTTGCTGACTAATAGGAACAATTTCTTTTTAAAAAAGTACTTGAGATTAATGACTAATAAAATCTCTCAGGTGTGAAAACAAAGTGGCTTCATCAGTCATACACTAGGTGAGCTCATCTGTCCCCTCCCAAAGGCAATCAAAGACATAGATAACACATAATTTGTACTTGATTTATCTTCTACGTTAGATAATTCATTTTCAAATAAAACTTTTATGATGCATTTCAAATAAAAACTAACAATACATAAACTCCCCAGTTGTGGCAGACCTGTTTGTTATCAGACTGTTAGCCCTTACCCCTTTTCCCTTTCCCAAGTTAGTTTGTTTATTCTCTGATGGTTGGGATCCATTCCCATGATAGGAGCTTAACATGTGAATAAACCATTTTACAGCTTCCCCTGGGGTTAGCAAGTGGCTTTTGACTCACTCCTGGCCAATGCATAGGCTGAGGCACTTCTGGAAGAGGTTTCCACTCTAACTAAAAAAAAAAAGAAAAGGAAAGGGGAAAGAAAAAAGATTGGAAGAGAAACCTGCTCTTCCTGACTTTAGTTGCAGTTGTTCAAAAACATGCTGTCTTGGTAGAGGCAGCCATCTTGGGATCATGAATTGCTGAGCGTGAGATTAGTAGCCCATATGCTGAGGACGGCAGAGTAGGAAAGCAAAGAGAGCTAGGTCCTTGATTATTATTTGTTCAACCACTGAGTTGTAATTCCAGAATCCTCCACAGTGAATTTCTTGTCATGTCGACTGGAGTCAGCATTCCTGGTAGGCATCAATTATGTATATCTCTTCCCAGTTCGGCATTAATGTGTTGGTAACATGAAATCAGCCACATGAGGAGTGTTTACACCATGAAACTGGAAAATGGTACAAATTAGAGATTTGAGTACTCTGGAGAATCCATTGTTAAACTTTTACCACCACACCATGGGCATAATCAATTCTTAAGATTTAAGCCATTTGTAGTTGGATACTCTGGTAGTTGCAATTCAGAGCCTACTAACTGATACTCTAGTCTGGACTTCAAGGCTTCTCTCACCTGAATTATAAATCAACTAGTTAAAAAGAGCTAATCATCCTAGATACTTGATAACATGGGAAATTCTTTCTAGTTGGGCACACGTATCTCACACTACCAACAAAGAGATCCTATTTACGAGTGTCTCACTTTGTTGGAACTTTCTACTCTATCTTAGCTTGATGGCTAGAGGCTTTGGGTAAGGACCGTTTGGTGACTACCCCATTGTAGTCTTCATGAATGTATAATAAGGATTCCAGAGGAAGGAGCTATTTAGGGGTGAGGGCATTCCAGAAGTACAGCAGACAGGAGCTATTAAGAACCCTGGATTCCTTGAGCAGCATCTGAGACATCCTGTAAGTCTTTGAAGACTGGTTTGATGCACAAGACATGCTGACTTGAAAGCTGTTCATGAACTAGGAGAGAGCATGGTCTACATTATGCTTCTCATTTCCTTTCATGCAATGAAAACAATGATAGCCATTGTATAAGGAGGGAACCTGGGGAAGGCAATATGATATAAGGTTAAGAACAAGAAAGAAGATTCTGAGTTTCAGTAAACCTAAATTCCAATCTTCCTTGTTTTACCCAATACAAGTCATGTTAATCCATAGTGTGTTTCCTGAGTTTTAGGAAAACAGTGTTGGACTAAATGTTTTAAAATAATCCTTCCATTTGTGAATCAATTTCCAAGAGTTGATATGCTTACATGATTTTATAAAGAAAGTTTGTTTATGCAACATGTATTTAATAAAGAGAGTACATTATTTGCATAGTCTGAGTCTGGACTCAGTCACATTAAGATCACATGACTGTGGGAAAGACAATTTACCTGAACATCTGTTACTTTATTTAATGAAATGGACATAATGATATGCAGCCCATAGGTTGGGAGCGGTGGCTGATGAGATTATGTTATGTTATAAAGTTATAAAATCTTAACATCACTGTTAGAATCATTACTGTTACTCATCGGAAATACTTGTCACTTTGAGTGGGGGAGTGTTTGGCATTCTCCTCTTCCTCCTTTACTAGTAATGTGCCAATTTCTCTGAAGAGAATGCTCTACTGTGTGTTGTCTTAGATGGGGGTAGTTCTTTTTTTTTTTTTAATTATTTTTTTATTCAGAGTTGGGGAGGGTCAGCGATAGCAGGAGAGAGAATGAATCTCAGGTAGGCTCCCAATGCAAGCTGGCTCCCAATGTCAGCACAACGCTGGACACAGGGCTTGATCTCACAAACCGTGAGATCATGACCTGAGTCAAAATCAAGAGTCAGTCACTTAATCCACTGAACCACCCAGGCGCTCCTGGAGGTAGTTACTGCTGTCTCTACTGTGGAATCTAATGGAACTTGATTGGCAAATCACACACTGCCTTCAGAGATTTGAGTCTGTGAAAATAGAGCAAATGACTCAAAGTAGCAATCAGTAGCAGGAGGCTCATTTCACTGGAGCCAACAGAAGCCCCATACGGGCCTTACAATCCCTCTCTTGTCTCCAGGGCTATGACCTCTAGTGTTTGACTTCTCAAACACCCTTGAATCTTGACTTTTCCTCAGTTGTGTTTTGCTTTTTATTTGAGACATTCAGGAGCATGTTTTCACCAAAAAAATAATTGGCATCTTGTTTTAATCCTTTGTATCTACCTAATTTAGAAAACAATCAACATGCAAAAAAACAAAGCTGTTGAGACCAAATGGTGTGACTAATGAATATTTAGGACAATCTAGTGATAAATATAAATTCACCATCAAAAGAAAAGTTGTTGTTCACATTAGTGATCATAGTTGTGTCTGAGAGTCACTTAAACAATATTAAATCACCTCCAGTCTCAGGGAAGAGAGGAGAATTCTAAGATGATGTATGTGGGTGTGGCTCTGGATGCTACAAGTGCATGATGCTTTTTGAAAGAAGAGTAAGCGGGTATAAATGCAAGACAAAGTGTTTTGCCACACTACTTGTAAACACCATCATTAGGCATTGGCGTGAGGTTCTGTAAGGAAATTAGGAAATGTAAGTTCAAAGTTTGAGTTCTATATTTGTGGTTAGTAGCAGAATGAAACTTCTCTCCTTAGCACAAACTGTCCTGTCCTTTAGCTGTCAGGGTGAATCAGCTGTCTACCCGAACATGTCTGATTGATGGATTGCTTAATGCAATTTACTAAGCAACACATAGTGTGCTAAAATGACATTCTGTATTGAATTTTCAGCATAAAAGATATGATGTTGTGTATTTTGGGGCAATATGGCCAAACTATATTTAATTTCACATATTTTTCTTTTTTAATTAATAGACTACTTTTTAGCGGTTTTAATTTATAGAATAGAATGACAAGTACAGAGAGTTCTCAAATACTCCCTTACCCTTCCCCATCCACCCATTTGTCCTGTTTTTAGCATCTTGCTCTAATGTGGTATATTTATTACAACTGATGATGCTACATGGGCACATCATTGTCCCCAAAGCCCATGGTTTATATTAGAGTTCATTCTCTACATTCTGTGATTTTGGATAAATGTATGATGGCAGGAATCCACCAGTGTCACCCAGAACAATAATTTCACTGCCCTAAAATTCGCATTTTTTCTAAGGATTTTTTGGAAGCTCTTTTAAATTTGACAGGAATTGCATGCTTCGTGGAATAACGAGACAGAGTAGTGGACATCCTTATTTTTATATTAAGGTACTTTTTGCATTATCTTCTAGTTGAGAATAACAACAATATCAAAAACAAAAAGACACATTTATTGGGCTCTTTATGTGTGCCAGTCACTCTGAACTTTGCACAAATTTCTTATCAAATTCTTACAATAGCTCATTAATCTATAAAAATGAGTGAACTGAGGCTCAAAAGATCTACCCTCAGATTTACATGGTCTCTAACTGACACAGAGACTGAGTGACTTTTTTCTCGAAACTTCCCCATAACATGTTATTGCCTCAGGAGACCAGGACCTTCCTTTAATATTTCACTAGTTCTAAAATATACATGTTATTTGATACATTTGATAGAACAGGTTTTTAATTTCAGAAGAGCTTCATTATAAACTTGACTACTCAGATGTAGGGAACAGAGATTGAAATGACTACACTTCTACCTTGATCCTAGATAATTAAGAGATCAAGAGTAATTTAAGACCTTCCATGGTGCATTGTTGCCCCAGACTAATCAATTTAGAGATAGACAGCATATATAATCTCATTAGAAATTCCTCAGTACATTATCATGATAAGAGATTTGAAAAGTACTGCAGAAAAACCCAGAGTTTTCTTAAATAGCTTTTTTTCAATTTTTGACTCTGTGACATTTGATCAATTGACTTTATTAAATAATACTAATGTCCAATGGCACTGCTATAGCACAGACACAGGATGGAAAACATATCTAGAAAAGGCATAGATGACATGTTTTATTTCTCCAGAACTGCTTTTATTTTATGCTCAACTAATAAACAGTGAGATTTACACATAGTATCCATATTCAAAGTATAGAGCAGACCCACAAATTCTACTACAGCATATTTTTAAAAACTTTTTTAAAGTTAAAAAATGCTTAATGTATTTTATTTATCTCTAAGAGAGAGAGGAGAGAGAGAGAGAGAGAGAGAGATCAGGGGAGGGTCAGAGAGAGAGGGAGATACAGAATCTGAGGACAGGCTCCAGACTCTGAGCTAGCTGTCAGCACAGAGCCCAACGCCGGGCTTGAGCCCATGAACCACAAGATCATAACCTGAGCCAAAGTCGGGCGCTTAACTGACTGAGCCACCCAGGCACCCCAACTATAGCATATTTTTATAATGGCTATAATGTGATATGACCATATACCATCAAATTTACATCTTAAAAGAGTATAATTCAGTGGCTTTAATGTATTTGCAGCTGTGATACCATCACCATTGTCTAATTTTAGAACATTTTAATCACCCCAAAAGGAAATCGATGCTAATCAATAGTCGATATTCATTCATCTCTTGCCTAAGCTCCTGGTAAACATGAATCCCCTTGTATTTTCTATGGAATTGCCTATTCTATAGTTTTTATATGATTGAAATCATACAATATGTTTTAGTTTTTGTTTTATTTTTCACTTAGCATAACATTTTCAAGGTTGATCCATATTGTAGCATATATCAGTATTTCATGTTTTTTATTGCCAAAAGTAATCCATTCTATGGCTATACCACATTTTGTTTAGCCATTCTTCTGTTGATAATATTTGGATTGTTTCCTCTTTTTTTTTCTTTTCTTTTCTTTTTTTTGGCTATTATGGTAATAGTGCTGTGAATACCCATGTACAAGTTTCCTTGTGGGCATCTGTTTTCAATTCTTGTTGGTATACACTTATGAGTGAAATTGCTTTGTCATATAGAAACACTATATATAGTTTTTTAAAATGAGTTGTCTCTTTTTGAGTGGTAAAAGGTCTCTGTTTATACTGAATACAAGCTCCTTATCAAATACATTATTTATAAATATTTTCTCCCATTTTGTGTATTGTCTTTTTTACATTGTTAAAGGTATCTTTGAAAGAAGAAACATGTTAAACTTGAAATTTCAATGGCATTCAGTGTTCAGTTTACCTTTTTTGTTATTGTTGCTTGTGCTTTTTGGCACTAAGAAACCATTACTTAATGTACGGTCAAGAGGATTTACACCTATACTTTCTTCTAAGCATTTTATAGGTTTCTTTGGTCTATTTTTAGTTAAATTTTATAGATAGAGTGAGGTAAGTTCCAACTTTATTCTTTTGCAAATAAATATCTAGTTGTTTTAACACTTTTTTTTGAAAAGAATAAAAGCTTTGCAGATTGAATTGTGTTTTAGTTTCCAAAGGCTGCTGAAACAAAGTCCCAAAAGTTGAATGGCTGAAAAAAAAAAAAAAACCAGCAATTTGCCTCTCTCTTCTCTCTTCTTCCTTAAGAGATACCTATCATATTGGATTAAGAGCCCATCGTATTCTAGTATGACCTCAGCTTAACTAATTACATCTGCAATGACTCAATTTCCAAATAAGTAACATTCTGAGGTACTAGGGGGTTAAGATCTCAACGTATCTTTCTTTTAGATTTGGACAGTCACAATTCAACCATAACTGTACTCCACCCCTACACCCCCAAGTTCACGTCCTTCTAGAGCAAAATACACTCACTATAACCCCAAATCTTAACCCTTCCACCATCGCCTTTAAGTCCCAAATCACATCTCAGTATTACTGACTCAAAGTCCCAACTCTTATCTAAATCATTTAAATCAGTTATGGGTGAGGATCAGTATGATTCATCCTAGGACAAAATTCTCCTCCATACGTGAGCCTATGAAATGAGACAAGTTACCTATTTGTAAAATAGAATGGTAAGACCACATAGGAGAGACATTTTTATTCCAAAAGGAAGAAGTTGGAAGGAAGAAAGAAGTCCAGGGTTGCCGGGAGCCGCACCAGCCTCTCTGGATGGCAGTCACAGCAAGGAAATGGCAGTGTTTGCAGCTCCTGCCATAAGAAATGAAAACTGGTACCTGTTTCTGCTACTACTGGCTCATGTTGGAAATGAGTCTGCTGGTATTGACCAGGCCTCACAATATTCCATATCAGACCAATATTCTGAACACAGATACCACATAAGGAAAAGCATATTCCTGCCTTTACAAAAGAGATTTTAGAAAAGCTCTATGGATCATTGTCAAAAGGCTCTTCCTATGGGCCTTGCAGATCCAAGACTTAGATAATAAAGGGGTCTAAGAAAACAAGAGTACAACTGAGTCTGGTCCCATGTCAGAAGAACCTAATTTATAGTTACTTACTAACTGGTGATGTATGACAGTCCCTTCTTCAAGGCCTATACTCCACAAACATCCTCCCTTACACTGGCAGCTAGGATGAGGTCAGATAAGAGTAATTAAAACATAAACCCAGATGCAAAGACTGATACATATAGAGCCCCCTTTGGTAGTTTCCACACACTAATTCGGAAACATTTATCCTCTTGAGAGCCAGACAGGATGACTCCTAGTTTCTCTATATACAATTCAACCTATATGTTATCCTGATTTTCACTAAGAGCATCCTGTTATTTTCTTCGTTGTAAATTCACTATGAGTGGGATAATTCTGCAATTGATATCACAAAAGGCCTCTCATTGTAAGAAATTCCTTTTCTCTGACCTCATATTGTTGTTGAACCTTTAAATAAAGACACCAAACCAGACAGGACAGAGATGCCTGCCTGGTGATCAGAAAGAATTTTGGGACTCTCTCACTCTCTCTCTCGCAGACACCGTCCATCCTTCAGGGACCCCTGGACCAGCTGGAGCTGGCTCGGCCTCCAGCACAGGGTCTCAAGTTCAAAGTCCTTCAGGGCAAATTCCATTAGATTGAGAACTGAGAATAATCCTCTTCGTCTTTTTTTTTTAATGTTTATTTCTAGGAGACAGAGAGAGAGAGACAGCATGAGCAGGGGAGGGTCAGAGAGAGAGGGAGTCACAGACTGAAACAGGCTCCAGGCTCTGAGCTGGCAGTCAGCACAGAGCCCACGCAGGGCTCGAACCCACAAACCGCGAGATCATGACCTAAGTGAAAGCCGGACGCTTAACTGACTAAGCCACCCAGGTGCCCCTAATCCTCTTCATCTTAATGTTTTGTTCTCTTGTCCTGAATTTCTGCAGTCTCATGCTTCACGCTCACTGGACTGGTGGCCTTACCCTCCTAGTCTTGGGAAATTCTGTTGGCAGCTTCTACACCCATGGCTCTGCCCTCAGGGTTATACTTCCTTCATTTCCTCCTGTTTCTGTTCCTTCTGTCCAAGTTGGCAATATTTCTGTTGGTATAAAACTCAAAGACCCTGTTGGTATTCCACTAATTTATGGGAGTCCAAGATATTAACAAGAGAGACATGCATGGCTCTTTCCCAGTTAAACACATCTCTGTTTCTGCTGAAATTGATGATTGGATGTATATGTCACACACCTAATCTCATTCGTAAATAGTTGTTCAACCATACCATTGGATCTGTTTCTGTAAAACTATGTCTGAATAGGCTTAAAATTTTCCAAATCTTCAAGTACTGATTCCTCTTTGCTTAATAATTTATTTCTATATTTATCTCTTTTCTCTTATATTTTATAATCAGCAAGAAGAAACAAGGCTGCACTTTCCACATTTTGTTTACTAATCTCCTTAGCTAAATATCCAAATTTATCACTTACAAGTTCTATATCTCACCAACAGGAAAACAAGTTCTTTTTACAACCAGGATTGCTTTTACTCCAGTGTTCAATAACTTGTTCCTCATTTCCATCTGAGAACTCCCCAGAAGTACTTTTGGAGTTCGTATTTCTAGTGCCATTCTGTTTATCATAATTTGTACATTCTCTAAGATAATGAATGCTTTCAGAATGTACTTTTTGTGTTTGGGTTTCAACAGTTTGGCTCCTATATATGGTCTACTCTCTTGGAGGGTGTCATATTTGAAGTTTGTTGAATTTCTTGTGTATTACTGAATTTCATCAATTTGGGTCTGTCTTCAACCATGATTTCATATTATTTCTACCCCTTTGTCTCTTTGTTCCTTCTGAAATTCCCATTCTGTGCATGTTGACATGCCTGTTGTCCTACAGATGTCCAAGGCTCTGTTAATTTTCCTCATTTTTCTTTCCTTCTTCAAACTGGATATTCACAATGGGTCATTCTTCCAGTTCCCTGACTTTTTTTTTTTTAATGTTTTTTATTTACCTTTGAGGGTCAGAGAGAGAGAGAAAGAGAGTGCGAGCAGGGGAGAGTCAGAGAGAGACACACACAAAATGTGAAACAGGCTCCAGGCTCTGAGATAGCCGTTAGCACAGAGCCTGATGGGGGGCTCTAACCCACGAACTGTGAGATCGTGACCTGAGCCGAAGTTGGACGCCTAACTAACTGAGCCACCCAGGCGCCTCCCCTGATTTTTTTGTTTTTATTTTGCCTGCTCAGATCTGTTACTGAACCACTATAGGCAATTTTTTTTTCATTTAATTTATTGTATTTTTTACTTGTAGAATTACTACTGGTTTATTTTTAATAATTTCTATTTATCTTGATACTCATTATTTGGCAAGGCATGGTTCTCATAACTTCACGTAATTCTTTAGCTATTTTTTCTTCTTTGCATGTATTTATAATAAATAGTTTATATTCTTTGTGCAGTAAGTCTAAATATGGGTTTATATTTGCTACTATTTCCTGTGTTTGGAACATATTTTCCTGTTTATTCACATGTCACATTTTTGTTATTTTTTTAATTTTAATTTTAATTTTTTTTTACTTTCAAGTAATCTCTATACCCAACATGAGGCTCAAACTCACAACTCTGTGATCAAGGGCCACATGCTCTATTGACTGAGGCAGCCAGGCACCCTCTTGTTAATTTTAAAAACTAGATAGTTGAATAATATATGACAACTAGGAAAAATCAGATTCTTTCCCCTCTTTTAGAGTTTGTTGCCACTGTTTCCTTTCTGTTTGTTTAACTTACTATTATTTTTTTGTCAGTGTTTTTCTTACTATTTCTGTTATTTTTGTGACATTTTTGGAGTGATTCTATAAAGGCTGTTTTCTCTGTCATTGATGGCTAATCATGTCTCAGCTAGTTTGGTAATCAGTTAATGTTTGGACAGATTTTTTTCCTTAGAAGCCTTAAACCACAAAATCTGAATCTTTGGTAAGGAGCTCTGTGTGTGCTGGGCATAACTCATTGTGCCAGCACCTTAAAACACTGCTTGGTCTTAACTTCTCATTTAGGCTAAGACCTCAAGTTGAGTTAGAGGTGAGATATTCTTAGGTTTTTCCTAGCCATGTGCACATCCCTGTACTTATGTATGCCCTCCTGTATTCCTAGGAACAGGTCTGAGTTTTTCAAAGACCCCAAACTACATTTTATCCCAGATTTTGCTGTTAAGTTTTTGGTGATTATTTTTTGTTGCTCCACAGTAGAGCGCTGCTTCTGGTAGCTCTGATGTTAATCTTTTGTTAATGATTGTTTTTGCCATAAGCTCTAGGATGGGGCTTTTCCCAATGAGAAAGCTCTAAGTCAAAATGTGATAAGTTTTGTAGACGGGGTTTTCTAGGGATCTTCCAGACAGATAAAATAATGACAGTTTTCTTGGGGTAGGACTTTTTGAAAAGGTTTCAGACCTGTCTCATTTCTCCAATGCTTATTAAACCGATGTTTTTCACAGCTATCATGCTTATGAGACTCTTCAGTTTCAAGGATATGATGGAGTTTAGGACAGGGAATTGGTAATGGAGTTAATTTAAATAACACAAATCTTGCAACTCTTATGGAGATTCAGTCACTTATCTTGAATAAACACTCCTTAAAATTTTCATGTTTTTGGTTAGTTTCTAGATTTCTAAACAAGTCAGTTTTGACAATTTGGGGCAATGTTTGCTTTATGGAGAAGAAAATATTGGGTATTCTATACTCTGCCATTGCAAAAATCTTTTATTTTAACCCATTATTTATCCTTATATGAATCTTATCCTTCAGATAGGGTAAATATTGTTTTGATTATATAGGTGGGGAAAATCGGAAAAGTCAGTCACTAGCGGCTTTCTCAAAAATCTTAATTACTAATAATTAATTTATGAATCTTGACATTATCAATCCAAATTGAAGCCTTGATTTTCAAAGTCTAACTTCACTGTTACTTCCATCATACACCAATGGTCCTTGGCTCATTCCCAGAAGAGGAAATCATTGGAGCTATCTCTACTTATTACAGTCTGAGATCTGTACTTCTCACGTTCTTCTCAATGTGCTTCAACATAGTGTACTGGAAAGTCTTGGGTTAAATGATGATAACTGAAATTTCTTTGTTTCCCTACCTCTCCCTACTTTTCCAATGACATGAATAAAACTTACCTAACATTCTTCCTGACTTCTTACCTATTATTCATTCTCTTATGGCTCAAATATTTTCATGAAATAAGCATATATAAATACTTGATCTCCTCTCTAAAAGAGGAGTTGAATATTCTTTGAAAATATTCCCTGATTTTTATCAGCACTGCCAAGGAGTTCATTGAATATGCGATTACCATGCATTCCTAAAATTAGTGTTTCATATTAAACTGCCTTTATATCTCTTATGACCTCATTTCTCTGTAAGTTTCGAAAGCTTCCTATTTTCTACTGAAAGGAGTTAATGCTCCTTTGTGTTGCTTCATAGGGTTTATAATGTAGTTTCAAGTTAGGGTACCAGGTGTATTTGCATCTTCCATATTGTAGATATGTTTTTCCTGAACTGAATTCCAATTTTATTGGCCTGCTCCCCATTTCTTGAATAAATCATTAATTTTCATGCTTTCTGTTACTGCTGTGTCACTTTTACATATTATCCTGGCTTCTCTTTACTACTTCATGATCTCATGATGTAGAAATAATTCAGGATTCTTTAAAAAAAATTTTAATTAAGATACAGTACTGAATTAAACAAAAAACATTGATATATTGCCATTGTCTTAAATTAACAATTGCTAATCATTTTCCCATTCAGTCTATTTTTAAGAAACAAAGCTGTTTAGGAAAATCACATATGCTCATCATAATAAATTTATATAATGAAACAAAATACGAAGATAAATTTAAAATAACAGTTTTAACAGTTCTTATATTCTATAAACCAATACAGTCTTTAATCAATGTTTATAACCAGTCCTCTTAGGATATTTCTTAAATTTAGTGTATCTCTTTAATTAAATTTGATTTTTATTATTATTATGTGGCTGTATTGCAATGTGAAACAATTTTTTTAAGAAAAATTCAAGCTTTATTGTGTTTGGGAATATCAAATAGTTTCCACTGTATTTGATGGACATTTTGCTGTAATATTCCTTTGTCACACTTTTGTTCCTTCAGAATTTATATACATTTCATATTGTCTTCTGGCATTGAATAATACTTGATAGAGATATGAAATTAGTCTATTTTTTCTTGCTATTTTTCTTCTATGTCGGGATACTAGAGTAATTATAGCAGTAATTAAAATAATTTGTTTTCCATAAGGTTCAATAGCTTATCTAGTTTATGTCTGGTGTTAACTGTTCCGTTTCCTTCTTTTTTCGGAATACAATATGTTTACGTACAAGAAGCAAAGGTTTTTTTTTTTTAATTTATTTTTTAATATTTGTTTAGTTTTGAGAGAAAGAGAGAGGGGGGAGGGGCAGAGAGAATGGGAGAGAGGGTCCAAAGCAGGCTCTGTGCTGTTAGCACAGCCTGATTCAGGGCTTAAACCCAAGAACCGTGAGATCATGACGTGAGCCAAAGTCAGACAATTAACCGACAAGCCATCCAGGCGCCCCTGAAGCAAAAGTCTTTAAAAAATTATTTTAGGGAGTTTTTCCTCTCTCTTAAATTTTTTGGGAGGGAATTTTTCTTACATAATTTCAATTTATTTCATATTATCGTTTTAATCTCTACTTTAGCAGCCTTAATTATCCTTATATTTTATCTTTTTACTATGCCTATTAGTGTTTTGTTCTTTAGAGTAATCTTTGTCTGTAAAAACAAAACAAAACAAAAAAAACACTACCTTCACTTTCCATCCTACTATTACAAGACTTTTCTATATGCCAGCAATTGCATTTCTGTCTTTAATTTGTTTTAGTTTCACTTACTTCACTACATTTACAAGCTACCTTTTAATTTTATTGTTTTAGGATCTCACTTTTGAGCTTTCATTTTATTGACTTTAGACTCATAATTAAGTTATTGTTTTAATGAATATACTTACTAAGTAGTCCCATTTTTTCCTCCAATTAAGAAAAATTAATTTCCATTTTGGTGTAGTTTTTTTTTTCTATGAGGAGTACTTTGAATTTTACATGATACGTTTACTTTCCCTCTTTGGAGCTCTAGAATTTGTACAGTTTCTATTATATTTCTATTCATCTTGGTCATGCTTCGGTGAATCTGCTCAGATTATATATATACATATATATGTGTATATATAAACACATACATATATAGTATGTATGTGTGTATATATATAGGAATACAGTATTGTAATATATAAATGGATTATATATGTATATACATGTTTATATATAGTGTGTATATGTATATATAGTAATACAGTACTGTAATATATAAATGACTTCTTTCTGAGATCAGCTTTTTTTAATAAACTCTGACCTCATAATTTGAAGCCTTAATATTTTATTGTTTAAGGTAGGTCAGCTGATTAATTCACATAGTTGGTGGTCATCTGTGATGCTACCATTTTATTATGTGGTTTCTTGTGTTGCTATGACTAGTGAAGAGAGAGATTATTAGTAATCCATATCTGCTCTGAAATACTTCGGCATGTAAATGAAACACATTATTTATGTTTATTAATCAGAAGTGGTATATGGCTCCAACATAACCACATGAAAGTCTGGGAATTGTAGGAGAATTTATAAAACTTGATGATCATTAGTCTTTGCCATAGTGCTTAACATAAAGTCATCAAGAACATGTTTTTATGTATTTCTTGGCTCTTCTATTCTCCATATTTACTAACAAAGAAAATAGGATAGGCTCACTCTTGACTGTGAGAGGACTATTGCAAATTGTATATTATATTCCTCCAGTTTAACTATCCAAGCACTGAGAGAGCTTCTGTGTACTCCGTTTGTTGAGAATTTATCATGAATGATGCTGAATTTTGTCAAATGCTTTTTCTCTATTTATAAGATGATAATTTTTATTCTTCATTCTTTTACTGTAGTATGCCACATTGATTAATTTGCAGATGTTGAACCATATTTGCATTCCTGAAATAAATCCCACATGATCATGATGTATAGCCCGTTTAATGTATTGTTGAATTTGGCTTACTAATATTTTGTGAAGGATTTTTAAATTTATGTTCTTATGGATATTGGCTTATAATTTTCTTGTATTGTCCTTGCCTGGTTTTGGTCCCATAGTAATACTGGCCTTGGAAAATCAGTTTGGAAGTGTGACCTGCCCCCTCTATTCTTCAGAAGAGTATAAGAAAGATTAGTATTAATTCCTCTTTGAACGTTTGGTAGAATTCACTAGTGATCTATCTGGTTCTGGACTTTTTATTTGTTGGAGGTTTACTTTTAAGTTTTTAGTTTTTATTTGAATTCCAGTCAGTTAACACACAGTATAATATTAATTTCAGGTGTACAATAGAGTGTTTCAACATTTCCATCCAACATCTGCTGGTCACATATTTGTTGGAGAATTTTGTTTACTGTTTCAACTTCTTTACCAGTAATACATGTGTTCAGATTTCTTTTTCTTCATGATTCAGTATAAATAGATGTGCGTTTCAAAATTTGTCAATTTCTTCTAGGTTGCCTAATTTGTTGGCATAAAATTGTACATAGTAGTCTCATTATCTTTCACATGTGTGGGGTATCATTAGAATGTATCCTTTTCATTTCTAATTTTATTAAAAATGTTTTTGTAAGTCTAGGGAGAATTTGTCTATTTTATCTTTTCAAAAACACTTTCATTGATACTTTTTCTATTCTTTTAGTCTCTGTTACTTTTGTGATCTTTGTTATTTCTCTCTTCTACTTTAGGGTTGTACTTCTTCCAATTTCTTGAGGGGTAAAGTTATGTCATTTATCTGAAATAGTTATTTTATCATAATGTAGGTATTCCTATCAATTTTCCTTAGAACCACTTTTTCTGCATTTCATAAGGCTTGGTATGCTGTATTTCCATTTTTATTTGTGTAAGATTTTTTTTTCAATTTTTCTTTTGATGTCTTGTTTGACCCATTGGTTGCTCAATAACCAACGTTCTTCTCCACATATTGTTGAATTTTCTAGTTTATCTCTTATAATTGATTTCTAGTTTCATATTATTTTGGTCATAAAATAGTTTTTATGTGATTTTAATGTTCAAAAATTTATTGAGTTGTTTTGTTTCCTAACATGTGCTCTATCTTGGAAAAAGCACCCAGTGCACTTGAGAAAAATGTATATACTGTATATTCTTCTGTTGGATAGAATGTTGTATATGTTTTAAGTGCCTTTGGTCTAATGTGTCATTTAAGTCCAATGATTCCTTAATTGATTTTCTGTCTGCATAATCTATCCATTATTGAAAGTAGGGTGTTGAGATCCCTTTTTATTATCATATTACTGCTTATTTCTTCCTTCAGTTCTGTTAATATTTACCTGATGTATTTAGGTACTCCTGTGTTTGTTGTGTATAAATACTTTAAAATGTCATTTTCTTGTTTGACAGACCCCCTTATCATTATAGACCTTTGTTTTTTTGTTAGAGTCTTCAGTGTAAAATCTGTTTTGTCAGATACAAGTATAGCTATCTATGCTTTTTTCCCGGTATCCATTTTGTGTGAAATCTCTTTTTCTAACTCCTTGTTTCATAAAGTCTGTGTGTCTGTAGCTGAGGTGAGTCCCTTGTAGGAAACAGATAGTTGGGTCTTTTTTTGTTTGTTTGTTTTCCTTTTTAAATCCATTCAGGTACCATATGTCTTGTGATTGAAGAGGTTAGTGCATTTACATTTAAAGTGATTATACATATAGATTTATTATTGCCATTTTATTCATTGTTTTTTGACTGTTTTATAACTCCTTTGTTCCTTTCACCTTGCCTTTTCCTTGTGATATGAAAATTTCCTCTAGTGGTATGCTTCTATTCATCTTTTATGTATATATATTATAAAATTTTGCTTTGTGGTTACCATGAGATTTGCAGGAAACCTATTTATAACAATCTATGTTGATAACAACCTAACTTCAGATGCATATTAAATCTTGGCCAATTCCTCATATTTTGATTTTGATATCACAATTTGCATCTATTTTATATTGTGCATCCATTCATATGTTATTGTACGTATAGTTAGTTTTAAATAATTTTGTCTTTTAAACTTCATACTAGATTTATAAGTGATTTGCCCACCACCATTACAACAAGGGTATAGAGATTTAACTATATATTTACTTTTACCTGTGAGATTTATTCTTTCCTATTTTCCCGTTACTAATTAGAAACCTTTTATTTCAGCTTGAAGATGTCCCTCTAGCATTTCATGTATAACTGGTCTAGTGGTAATCAACTTCTTCAGCTTTTGCTTGTCTGGAAAATTGTTTCTCTCTCTAATTCTGAAGAACAACTTTACTGAAAACCTTTTTGAAGGCAGTTTTTTTTCTTTTAGCACTTTGAGTGCTACTCCCTTTTGGCCTATAAAGTTTCTATTGAAGAATCTGCTGATACTTTTATTGGGATTTTCTTGTATTTTATAAGTTGGTTTTCTTTGGGTCCTTTTAAGATGCTCTTTTTGTTTTTAATTTTTGACAGTTTAATTACAGTGTGTCTTGGTGTGGGTCTTTTTATATTTATCTTATTCGTACTCTCTGAGATTCCTAGATCTGGATGTCTATTTCTTTCCTTAAGCTAGGGAAGTTTTCAGCCATTATAAATATTTTTGAAAAAGACAACGATTTCTCCTTTTTTTCTTCTCCACCTAGGTGACCTATAATGGGAATATCGATCCACTTGGCAATGTGTCATAGTCCTTTCAGCTGTCATCATTGTTTTTCTTTCTTTTGTCTGCTTTCTTCTCTGACTTGATGACTTCTACTGCTTTGTGTTTGTTTTTGCTAATCCTTTCTTCCATTTGGTCTAGTCTTTTAGAGAAACCCTCTTTTGAATTTTTCAGAGCAGTTACCATATTCTTCAACTCTATGGTTTCTTTTTGACACATTTTAATACTTGATATTTCTTTAATGATATTCTCACTGTGTTCCTGCATTGTTCTCTCAACTGAGGTGAGCATCTATGTTACTTTTATATTTTAGGTAAATCACTCATCTGTTTCTTTAAGGTCTGTTTCTGGAATTCTATCTTGTTCTTTTCTTTGCAACATATTCCCCTCTTTCTTCAATTTCCTTGACTGTCTGTATTGTTTTCCATGCCTTAGGTAAAATAGCCACTTTTTAAAGTATTAATGGAATGGTTTTGCGTTAAGAGTGAATATTATCTTTTTTTCTTAAATAGTTTTCTCAGCTTGGTTTCCTTATAACAGCCAGTACTCATCCCACCAAGTGCCCTCCTCCATGCCCATCACACCACTTCCCCTCTCCTCCACCCCCCTCAGCCCTCAGTTCTCACTATGCAAGAGTCTCTCATGGTTTGCCTCACTCCCTCTACCCAACTATTTTTCCCCTTCTTCTTTCCGTGGTCCTCCATTAAGCTCTTCCTAATCCACCTATACATGCAAACATATGGTATCTGTCCTTCTCTCCATGACTTATTTCATGCACAACACCCTCAAGTTCCATCCATGTTGCTACACATGGCCAGATTTCATTCTTTCTCATTGCCATGTAGTATTCCATCGTATAGATAAATCACATCTTCTTGATTCGTTCATCACTTGATGGACACTTAGGCTCTTTCCATGTTTTGGCTATTGTTGAGAGTGCTTCTATGAACATTGGGGTACATGTGCCCCCATGCATCAGCACTCCTGTATCTCTTTAGTAAATTCCTAGCAGTGCTATTGCTAGGTCAAAGGGGAGTTCTACTGTTAACTTTTTGAAGAACCTCCACACTGTTTTCCAGAGGGGCTGCACCAGTTTACATTTCCGCCAACAATGTAAGAGGGTACCTGTTTCTCCACATCCTCACCAGCATGTGAAGTCTCCTTATTTGTTCATTTTGGCCTCTCTGACTGGTGTGAGGTGGTATCTCAGTGTGGTTTTGATTTGTATTTCCCTGATGAGGAGGGATGCAGGGCATCGTTTCATGCATCTGTTGGCCTTCTGGATGTCCTCTTTGGAAAAGTGTCTTCTGCCCATTTCTTCACTGGATTATTTGTTTTTCAGGTATGGAGTTTGGTGAGTTCCTTATAGACTTTGGATACTAGCCCTTTATCTGATACTATCTTTACCCATTCTGTCAGTTGCCTATTAGTTTTATGAATTGTTTCCTTTGCTGTGCAGAAGATTTTTATCTTGATTAGGTACTGATAGTTCCTTTGCTCTTGATTCCCTTGCCTTTGGAGATGTGTCAAGTAAGAAATTGCTGTGATGGAGGTCAAGAATGTTGTTTCCTGCTTTCTCTCTGGGGTTTTGATGGCTTCCTATCTCACATTCATGTCCTTTATCCATTTTGAGTTTATTTTGGTGTATGGTGTGAGAAAGTGATCTAGTTTCATTCTTCTGCATGTTGCTGTCCAGTTCTCCCAGTACCATCTGTTAAATAGGATACTTTTTTTTCCATTAGATACTCTTTCCTGCTTTGTCAAAGATTAGTTGACCATACATTTGTGGGTCCGATTCTGAATTCTCTATTCTATTCCATTGGTCTATGTGTCTGTTTTTGTGCCAATACCATACTGTCTTAATGATTTCAGCTTTGTAGTAGAGGGTAAAGTCTGAGATGGTGATGTGTCCTGTTTTGGTTTTCTTCCTCCATATTATTTTGGCTATTTGGGGTCTTTTGTAATTCCATACAAATTTTATGATACTTTGTTCTAGCTTTGAGAAGAATACTGGTGCAATTTTGATTGAGATTGCATTGAATGTGTAGATTGCTTTGGGTAGTAATGACATTTTAACAATATTCTTCTGATCCATGAGCATGGAATGTTTTTCCATTTCTTTGTGTCTTCTTCAATTTGCTTCATGAGTTTTCATTGTTTTCATCATACAGATCTCTTATATCTTTGGTTGGGTTTATCCCTAGGTATTTTATGGTTTTTTTGTGCAATTATGAATAGGATCAGTTTCTTGGTTTCTCTTTCAGTTGCTTCATTATTTGGTGTATAAAAATGCAACCGGTTTCTGTACATTGATTTTGTACCCTGTAACTTGGCTGAATTCATGGATCAATTCTAGTAGGCTTCTGGTGGAGTCTGTCGGGTTTTCTATGTAGAGTATCATGTCTTCTGAGAAAAGTGAAAGTTTGACTTCTTTGCAATTCTGATGCCTTTGATTTCCTTTTGTTGTCTGATGGCTGATGCTAGGACTTCCAGCACTATGTTAAACAGCAGTGGTGAGAGTGGACATCCCACTCCTGTTCCTGATCTTAGGGGAAAAGCTCTCAGTTTTTCCCCACTGAGGATGATGTTAGCTGAGGGCTTCTCATAGATGGCTTTTATGATGCTTAAGTAAGTTCCATCTGTCCCGATTTTCTCGAGGGTCTTTAATAAGTAGGGATGCTGTTTTTTGTCAAATGCTTTTTCTGCATCTATTGACAGGATCATATGGTATTTATCTTTTCTTTTGTTAATGTATCACATTGATTTATGAATATTGAACCAGCCCTGTAACCCAGGAATGAATCCCACTTGATCATGGTGGATAATTCTTTTTATGTGCTGTTGGATTTGATTTGCAAATATCTTGTTGAGGATTTATGCATCTGCCTTCATCAAGGATATTGGCCTGTAGTTCTCTCTTTATGCTGGTCTCTGTCTTGCTTGGGTATCAAAGTGATGCTGGCTTCATAGAATGAGTCTGAAAGTTTTCCCTTCGATTTCTATTTTTTGCAATAGTTTGAGAAGAATAGGTATTAAGTCTGTTTTGAATATATAGTAGAATTCCCCAGGGAAGCCATCTGGGCCACGTGGCTCTTGTTTGTTGGGAGATTTTTGATAACTGATTCAATTTCTTCACTAGTTATGGGTCTGTTCAGATTTTCTATCTCTTCCTGTGTGAATTTTGACTGTGTGTGTTTAGGAATTTGTCCATTTCTTCTAAGTTGTTCAATTTGTTGGCGTATGATTTTTCATAGTATTCTCTGATAATTGCTTGGGTTTTTGAGGGGTTGGTTGTAATAAGTCCTTTTTTCATCTATGTTTTTGTCTCTTTGGGTGTTCTCTCTTTTCTTTTTGAGAAGCCTGGCTAGAGGTTTGTTAATTTTGTTTATTTTTTCAAGAAACCAATCTTTGTTTCATTGATCTGTTCAACTGTTTTCTTGGGTTCTATATTGTTTATTTCTGCCCTGATTTTTATTAATCTCTTCTCCTACTGGGTTTGGGATGCTCTTTTTGCTCTCCTTTTAGTTCCTTTAGGTGCCCTATTAGATTTTGTACTTGTGCTTTTTCTAAATTATTGAAGTAGGCCTGGGTGCAATATACTTTGCTCTTAGGACTGTCTTTGCTGCGTCCCATAGAGTTTGAATTGTTGTATTTTTATTTTCATTTGTTTCTATATATTTTTAAATTTCTTCTCTAATTGCCTGATTGGTCCATTTGTTTTTTAGTAGTGTGTTCTTTAGCCTCCATGTTTTTGGAGGTTTTCCAGACTTTTTCCTGTGGTTGATTTCAAGTTTCATACCATTGTGATCTGAAAGTGTGCATGGTATGATCTCAATTTGTTTATATTTATTGAGGGCTGATTTATGTCCCAGTATATGATCTATCTTGGAGAATGTGGCATGCGCACTTGAGAAGAAAGTGAATTCCATGGCCTCAGGATGTAGAGTTCTAAATATATCCGTCAGATCCATTTGATCCAATGTGTCATTCAAATCCATTGTTTCTTTAGTGATTTTCTGTCTAGTCGATCTATCCATTGCTGTAAGTGGAGTATTAAAGGTCCCTGCTATTAACACATTCTTATCCATAAGATTGTTTGTTTGCGATTGTTTTATGTATTTGGGTGCTCCTGTATTCAGTGCATAGACATTTATGATTGTTAGCTCTTCCTCATGGAGACCCTGTATTATTATATAATGCCCTTCTTGATCCCTTGTTACTGCCTTTACTTTAAAGTCCAGTTTTTCTGACATAAGTATAGATACTCCAGCTTTCTTTTGACTTCCAGCAGCATGACAGATATGTTTCCATCCCCTTACTTTCAATCTGAAGGTGTCCTCAGGTCTAAAATGAGTTTCTTGCAGACAGCAAATAGACGGATTTTGGTTTTTTGTCCATTCTGCTACCCTATGTCTCTTGATTGGAGCATTCTGCCCATTTACATTTAGTGTTATTATTGAAAAATATGGGTTTAGAGTCATTGTGTTCTTTGTAGGATTCATGCTTGTGGTGGTGTCTCTGGTACCTTGTGTTCCTTGCAACATTTTCCACATAGAGTCACCCTCGGGATTTCATGTAGGGCTGGTTTAGTGGTGATGAATTCTTTCAGTGTTTGTTTATTTGGGAAGATTTTTATCTCTCCTTCTATTCTGAATGACAGGCTTGCTGGATAGAGGATTCTTGGCTGCATATTTTTTCTGTTCATCACATTGAAGATTTCCTGCCATTCCTTTCTGGCCTGCCAAATTTCAGGAGATAGGTCTGTCACCACTCTGATAGGTTTCCCTTCGTATGTTAGGGCCCTTTTATCCCTATCAGCTTTCAGAATTCTCTCTTTGTACTTACATTTTGCCTGTTTCATTGTGATATGTTGTGCAAAGATCTCTCTTTGTACTTATATTTTGCCTGTTTCATTGTGATATGTTGTGCATAAGAACTGAGGAGAGTTCTCTGTGCCTCTTTGATTTCAATGTCTGTTTCCTCCCCATGATTGGGGAAGTTTTCTCTATAATTTGTTCAAGGACTCCTTCAGCGCCTTCCCCTCTCTCTTTCTCTTCTGGAGTTTCCATGATATGGATATTGTTTCGTTTGATTGTATCACTCAGCTCTCAAGCTCTCCTTTCATGCTCCTGGATCAGTTGATCTGTCTTTACTCTGCTTCCTCCTTTTGTATAATTGTGTCTTCTAATTCACCTATTCTCCCTTCTGTGTCTTCAATCCATGCATTGGATGCCTCCATTTTATTATGCACCTCATTTATAGCATTTTTAAATTTATCACAACTATTTTTAAGCTCCATATTCTTTCTAGCAATAGCTCTCTGATGTCTTCCATGCCTTTTTCAAGCTCACCAATTAATTTTATGATTGTTCTAATTTCTTGTTCACTTATTTTGCTTACATTTGTTTTGAGCAGTTCTTTAGCTGTCATTTCTTTCTGGAATTTCTTTGGAGGAGAGTTCTCCTGTTTCATCATTTTGGCTAGCTTTCTGTCTCTTGTTAATTTTAAAAGCTTGTTATGCACTCTGCACCTACAAGTACTGCTGTATTACAGAAGGCTCTTTAACTGTCCATGGCCTATTTGTTTAGGAAGTGTTATTTGAATGGTCTCTTGGTCTCTCTTTTTGAGACTTTGGTTATTTTATTTCCCTACTCGTACTGGTATTGGGACTCTCCACCATGTGTACTTTGGCTTGTTTCTTGAGGTAGCCCTTGAAAAGAAAACAGAGAAACACACAAGGAACAAAGGCACCCAAACACAATGACAAATCCAATAAACATGCAAACTGAAAGTGAAAAATTAAAAGAAAAAGAAAGAAGGAATAAAAAGAGGAATGAGGAAAAACAAATAATAAAAATGAAAAATAAAAATGAAGAAAAGAAAAAAGGAAAACACCCAAAAGACAAAGGACACTGTAAAAGCATAAAACCAGATTTCCCAGCTACAAATAAAAGCAGTGTGTATGCAGTGTTGATGTGGAAGAGCATATACAAAGAGAGAAATGACAGGGTGAGGAGGAAGCAAAATTGGACAATGACCCAGCAGAGAGACTAAGAGACTTAATTTGGAGAGAGAAAGAGAAGAATATGGTAAGATGTGAGGAGAAAAAAATGAAGATAATGTTACTCAGAGAAACTATATAGTCTTATTACTCCAGAGAAAGAGAGATAAAAAAGTAGCGGTGGAAGTTTAAAATATACATCTAGAGAATGGATTAAATGTGACTGTTTAAGCAAACCAGTAACCAGAGTGCCCAGTCCAGCAGAGGGGAGGGATGCGAATGAGACAACGGAAAATATATCTCAATAGAAATAATTGATATGGAATTCATCACGGCAGTGCATCCATATTGGTCTTGCCCCAGGCTCTGGTAAAAAAAAAAATTTGGCTGTTTTAAACTGTCCAAAACTCATTGATACTCTATTCATTTTTATGGGGTCATTTTCTTCCTGCTTTTTGTGTAATGTCCATTGCTGTGTCTTCAAGTTCACTAATCTTTCTTCTCCAACATTTAAGATTCCATTAATCTTATCCAGTCTGTTTTTCATCATCAGACATTCACTTTGGACATGTTTCTTAATCTTCTAGTTTCTTGGACATATCCAATTAAGTTATAATTGTGTTTTTCCCCCACTATAAATTCTGTCAGCTGTGTTATTTCTAAGTGGGTCTGTATTGATTGATTTTTTTTCCTCCTCATTATGAGCTGTATTTTCTTGATTCTCTGCATTCCTGGTAATTTTTTATTTAATGCCAAATAGTGTGAATTTTATCCTGTTGTGTTCTGGGTATTTTTGTGTTCCTATAACTGTTTTTGAGCTTTATTCTAGGTTGCAGTTAAGTTACTTGAAAATGTTCAATTCCATATGGTGTTGCTTTCAGTCTCTGTTACACAAGATTGGGGCATTATTTTATCTGGGGTCAACGTTTCCCCACTGAGGGAATTGCCTTTTGAATCGGTACTCAGCGTTCTCTGAGTAATGAAGCTATCCATCCTGACTGGCTAGAATAGGAAATATTACTGGCCCTCTGTGAATTCTAGTCTATCACATTAAATATTTTTTTATTCTTGCTTTAAGTAGTTTCCTCACATACATGCCCTGGTAAATTCTCTAACAAATAGTTGAAGCAGACCCTCTGCAGATATCTGAAGTTCTCTCCCTTTGGAGTTCTCTCCTCTCTGCTATTCTGCCTTGTCAGTTCTAGATGCCTTGAATTCCCAAGACTCCCATCTCCATCTTTCCACCCACCTCATGGAGATCACCAAACTCTGCATGATTCTTTCTCCTTACACACAGTCTGACAATTCTCTCCAGGAAGTAATCTGGAGCTGTTATGGTGTTCACCTTGTTTTCTGTCTCCCAGGAAATCCTATTTTTCACTCCCTTTCATTGCCTTATGTCTGATGTGAAAGGTTTAAAAAAATTTTTTTGTCCACTTTTGTTTGTTTTGGATAAGAGGGTAAATCAGTCTTCATTACTCCATTGTGTTTAGAAGTGAAGTCAGAAAGCATTTTTGGTTTTGCAATATAAATTAATATATTTCCCCTGTATTTACTTTTGCCCTTTTTGCTCATTAAATTTATTCTTCATTTAAGAAGTTGTTAGCCATAATAAGCACAATATCCCAAAGGGTCCCAGCAGATGTAAATGAGGGCTTGCTCAGAAGCAAAGTCCATGGACTGATTAATGAAGGCCCAGAGATAGAGATCAGTGCTCTGGAAGTCTCAGAAGATGCCAGCATGAACAGGTAATAGCAAGGACATGGCTTCTACTTTTCATATTGCCATTGCTCCATGAAACCCCTGGGACTTGGATGTACCAAGGAAAACAAGGAAATCTCTGAATTTACTGAGATTCTATTTCCTCCAATATAATAGAATACATTTAAATTTTATATCTCTCTGCATGTAAAGTATTCTACACCCTGAGACAAGTGGAATATTAGTAATGAAGAACTAAGGAGGATAAGGAGAGAGAAGGAGGCTAAGGGGAACAGGAGATTAGTGAGGCATAATTTTTAGCCATATTTGATGGAAGTAATAATAATTTATAAAATATAGGTATAAAAATGAGGGAAATAAATGTAAATTTAGGATTTACATGGGAATTCCCGTAAGAATGAAAAAGGTCTCTGAAGAAATGAGTTGAGACAGAAACTGATGAAAACAAAAACGGTAGGAGGAAGCAAACTATGTCAGGAAGCAGATAAAGAGCATTCAAAGCCACTGGCAAAGAAAACCAGTCACAGTTCACAGAACAGAATTTCAAGAAGCAAGTTGTCAGCAATACTTTGGGCATAGAGGACATATTATGTTAGGATGAAAAAAAATCACAGCAAACATGTTATCACCTTTACCTCCTGGATCTTTAGCAACCAGCATAGAACTACATGACCTTTTAAATTTAGGCCCAAGAACATCCTCTCAGCTCTTATCAATTTAGTTTTCCAAGCATACAGAAGAGACCTGTTAGTTTCTTAGATCTAAAGTTAGAGACACTCTGACTTATAACTTGGCCTTAAAATCATGATTTTTCTCTCTCCTTTGGTAAGAGAAACCTTACTTTGAGCCACTTTGCCTGCTATACAATTCAAGTATGTTTATATCCTTTCCCCCCCATACTTAGCAACTCAAAAAATGGACTCATAATGGTGCCTTATATTTGTATAGTGTGTCATTGCTTGCAAATCATGGTTATATTTCACATATAAATCCCAAAATAGATTTATATGATGGAATGAGCAAAAATTATTGAAATTATAAAATGTATAAATTTTAACTAATTTCTACATTTTAATTTATCAATTAAAAAATTATAGTCCTAATTTATGGTTGATGTAACTGAGGATATCAGAGATTAAACGAGTTGCTCAACATTACATAGCCACTACATAGCAAAATCAAGGCAAAATGAATGAATGAATATCTCTGGATCCAAGCAGTACTTTTTCAACTCAGTTCATTTTTCATCATTTTCTAGATAAAATTTCTATTTTTCATACCTTGCTTCCACTCTGAGCTCTGTAACACAGAAAAGGCTGAACTTCTCTGGCTACCTGTAAAGTAAGATTAAATTATTTAGGGTCTCTGTGACAATCACTCAGTTACTCATTGTACATTTGCTCTTTTAATTTAGTTCTTATAATGACCTTATGAGTATAATATTTTATGTATGAGGAATCAGAAGTTTGGAGAGCTTAAATAACTTACCCGAGATATAACAGTTAATTAGTGGAAATGGAATTCTAACCATGTTAGAGTCACAAACTGACTTCCTGGGCTTCAACCCACCTTGAACTAAAAAACTTCTAAAAGTAATCTATTCATTTAGTTCTCAGACATTTATTTTACCCCTAGCCCCCAGTGCCAGGAACCATAGAAGGTACAGAAATAAAAGATGACTCTTCGGGTCTTTTAATTTTTTTGAATGTTTCATTTATTTCTGAGAGAGAGAGAGAGAGACAGCATGAACAGGGGAGGGTCAGAGAGAAGAGGGAGATACAGAATACAAAGATAGGCTCCAGGCTCTGAGCTGGCTGTCAGCACAGAGTCCAATGCGGGGCTCAAACCCTTGAACTGTGAGATTATGACCTGAGCCAAAGTCAGACGCTTAACCAACTGAGCCACCCAGGCATCCCTCTCTGGGTCTTTTAAAGTTCATAGCCCACATACTGTCCTTTACCTGAATCCCAAACACCTAGACCACTATTGCGCACTAACTTGCAAAGTCATTAATCACTCTTGGAAAAGTCAGAGTGGCTTCTGTGGTCTGGCAGTTAATCCTGGGGCCTGTGGTCGTTTGGAATTCTGTTTGACTATAGTACTCTCAAGTCAGAGCCTGTGAATGGGTGGGATCATCATTGTACCTTTAAACAGCTGTTCTTTGCTGGCATGAAAATGTCCTCATTTCACTGGTATAGATTTTTTTTCCTTGAGGATAGTGTCTGAGTAGACTGACAGTGTGTGGGTGGCTATCATCACTATCTGCATTTGCCTTGTAGGGATCTTAGGAGTATCACCAGCTGTTATATATGATTTTTGTGAAGCTCTAGATCCTCAAAGGAAAACAAAACAGAAGGACAAAATCCTTTTGTCTTAAAGGGAATGGAACCTGGGGTGGAAAGGAGGGCAAAATGAATCCTGTATTTGGGATTTAATAAATCCCAAAAGCTGGAGTTTGCTTTTGTGTATGCCTAAGTGTTGGTGAGACAAAGGAAATGGATACAATTCAGATCATAAAATCATGGAGCTTTCTTTGTGTTTGGCTGGTGGGAACATTTTTTCATATTGGATATTCAAACTTCCCATCAAAGTTTCCTAAGAGGAAGGTAAACACGATATTCCTAGCATCTAAGGTTCAGCCCCAGAGAGGCACATATATTTTTAAGTTTCCTGATTATTATAAGAATTCATGAAGTATCTATGTCTGACTAAATGTAAAGATAATGCTTTCCCTACAAGCTTCTAGAAAAATGGATGCCCTATGAAGACGTGATGTTTGTCCTATGGTTTTGCTTAATCTTGTGCATATCTTTTATATATGCTCTAGCTTGGTTCAAATAGCATGCAACTTAGAAGCAGATCTTTGAGATATAATATTCCACCTTACTTTTTCCTCCCATAAATGTTAAAGGAAGTTAAGTGCTGGAACTATCTTCCCTCAACAGCCCATCACTATAAGCTTTCAGACTTCTTAAAAGCAAAGGGCCTGATTAGATGCAATCTACCTGCTCTGGTTTGTTTTATTACAGGCTCACTGGTATGAAGGCTTTAGCTGTTGAGAAAGGTTTTATATGTAATTCATCTTCACCTTTTTATTTTGGTGATTGGCATTTACAAGGCTTCAGTATGTTGTGAGTGGGCTTCATTCTTAGAAGTACTACCCCATTTCACAAGAAAATCCTGAGTCATCCCCATTAGAATTGAACCACTGTGTAGTCCTTGGGATTACATCGATTTCATAGGGCACCTGCAGGCCTAATAGAACTGCTTCAAGATCGAATCTGTTCTTATGGTTCTGAGGATTTATAATTCTAACTGGGCAAGGAATTGTTTTTGACCTCAATAGGAGTATTAATGGAAGATTAATTCATTCCATGAGAAACTCTAACATGATTTCATGATCATTGTTACTAAATTTACATGTGGTCAATTAAATAAATACCTGATAGCTACATAATGCTAGAATATGGTTTAATAAACATAAAGGGAATGTTGATAAATTATCAAAATTTCTTTTAATCCATACATATTATTTTTAAATATTTATGTATTTTGAGTGTGTGTGTGCGTACGTGCGCGCATGTGTGCATGCCCATGAGTATGTGCAACCAAGTAGGAAAGGGGCAGCGGGAGAGAGAGAGAGAGAGAAAGAATTTCAAGCAGGTTCCATGGTGCGAGCACAGAGCCCAACGCAGGGCTCAGTGAGTTGACGACATGTGCCAAAATCAGGAATTGGATGCTTAACCAACTTAGCCACTTAGGCGCTCCAATCCATACATATCATTAAGAATATTTAAGGTTATTGGTGTATTTGGTAGACTACATTTCAATTTGCTGTGATCTATTTACTGAAAATCAATCAGTAAATAACACATTATTTTTAGACAAACCATGGCTCTGACCTGTCAAGAACTCTTAATAATAACAAACAATAATTACTGCCACTTTGGAGAATTTTCTGAGTCAAATGCTATCCCAAGTGTTTTTCTCATGTCATCTATCTTCTCAAGAGATATGTAGTGTTATAATTTCATGGGTGAGGTAGTTGAGTGATGCTACATAACCTATCCAAGGTCACATAGTTAGAAAGTAAGAATAGCGGAGTTCAAACCCAGGCCATCTGACTTCAGGGTCTTTGCACTAAGTATGACTTCATGTCACCATTTTGTATGCCAGAGTTGTGTTTGTGTTCGTCTCCTTCTCATCCCTGGCCCTTACCACAATATCTTGATGAATGTTCCAAAACTCATTTAGTTGAGTGGAAATAAAAGGAAATGCATTAAATTAAGCTGTGAATATTCAGTGATCTTCTTACACCACAGACTTTTGTAGTGGGATCACTTACTCATAAAAAAAGAGGGACTAGTAACAAAATCCTTAATATTTTCTTTCTTTCTTTCTCTCTTAGAAAAAGCCTGAGTTCAGCATGAGCCATTATCTCTGCTTGTTGTATCCCTTTTAGCAGTCAGGTACCCTGAGATTTTTCATTCAGTACTTACCCTTCCTGGTGATGTTTTCAGCATTGTTTCAGTCATGATCCTTAAGCACATAACCCAGGCATTTGATTAGATTTGGTCACTAATCTGAGTAAATTGACTGAATGAAAAGTACCATCCTCTCCTCTCAGGAAAAATGATGAATGAATCTCTCAAAACTATAAGTAATCTTAACAAATTAATTAGTTTGATATATTCATTCATTCATTCATTCATTCCTCTCTCAAGCTCTCCTTCCTTCTTTTAAGAGCTAATTTTTCAAAGCTTGACATAATTTCTGCCTTTAAGGAATTTACGTCTTGTGCGGGTGACCAGGAGGTAACTGAGTATTTATGAGTATAAATGCTGACACAGGAACACAGGCAGGAAGGAGTTTCCCTGAAGAGGTAGTTCTAATGCTCACATTTAGTCCAGGCAGGTGTGAGATCATTTCCTCAGCAATCTGGCCCAGTGGGACCCATTTCATATTCTCCAGGGATCCCTGGAAGAAGGAGTCATATGACGTTTAATGCTAGACTAGACTCTTTCTCCCTTGTAAACACACATACATGGCCAAGGTGGAGTGGGGAGCATTGGAACAAAAGCATAGATGTAAGTGGTTTGGACCTTGCTGAATGAAACAAATGTCTTTTTAAAACTATTTCTCGGGGCGCCTGGGTGGCTTAGTCGGTTAAGCGTCCGACTTTCGCTTAGGTCATGATCTCGCGGTTCGTGGGTTTGAGCCCCGCGTCGGGCTCTGTGCTGACTGCCAGCTCAGACCCTGGAGCCTGTTTCAGTCTGTGACTCCCTCTCTCTCTGACCCTCCCTTGCTCACGCTATCTCTCTCTCTCTCCTAAAAATAAATAAAACATTAAAAATTTTTATTAAAAAAAAAACTATTTCTGAAGCTATGAAACCATCTTATATATTCTATGCCTTGGTATAATCAAAGCCTGAGCCATATTGCAGGGCATCTAAAGCAGAATGTTTTTGGAATTTTAAATCTGCTGTATTTCACCCTACAGCTATCATAGAAAGAATTCTCACAAGAGGAAGAGAGAGAGCAAGTATTGCAGCAGGCTTCTCTTTTGCTAGGTGACACTGAGTCACTGACAGTGATTCCCAGGGTGCAGCTGAGTCACTGCTGACGCTCTTATGGGTGACCCAGACAGGAGCACAGGCTAAAACCTCTGTCGAGGACAGATGCTCTCTGTTCCAGAGGCAGAGCTGGATCTCTGGAGGCTTGCTATGCAAGGGTAGCACAAAGCTGCCAGAAAAACATTATAATTGCTGTGATTATGATTATGAGTGTCTTTTAATTGCTGCTGTTTCATGCCAAGTATCTTGGGAAGAAAAAAGTGGGGCCTTATGAATAAATGATCATTTAAAGTATTTAAATAGATGATTATAATATACAACTTTTGAATACTTGCTTTACATTACCCTTGAAGCTAAGTGTTTCCTGCGAAGTATAGAAAATTCATACTCATACTCAATGGATGAGCAGTTTAGTGTCTGGTAGCTTGGAATACATACATATGTACCCCTGTTTAAGAAAACTCATGTAAGTAGCAGGTAATTATGTAATGAAATATGGAGATTTATTTTTTTACGTTTATTTATTTTGAGAGAGACATTTTGAGTCAGGGAGGGGTAGGGTGGAGGTGGGGGTTAGGAGAGAGAATCCCAAGCAGCCTCCGTGCTCAGCACAGAGTTCAATGTGAGGCTAGATCCCATGACTGTGAGATCATCGCTGAGATGAAATCAAGAGTCAGACACTTAATCAACTGAGCCCCCCAAGAGCCCCCAAATAGGGAGATTTATGATGCTTATTTCAGAGATAAGTTGGAATATATATTAAACACTGGTTTGCTTTGCTTGAGAAAGAAAGGCATTTTCTAAGTTCCCAAATGTCCTTTTTATATAGTAAAATATAAGATTAATGCAGGCACATTGGAAGACTTTTCCTATAAACCGTAGTTTAGAAGATCGGAGGATATGATACACCAAACAGAAAAAAGAGTAGAAAACTGTTTTCTGAGGGGAAATGAGGAGTAATTTAAAGAAGTTTCACGGGATGGGAAAGCGGCTGCCTGCATTTCTGAAAGCAGACCTGTACCCTCTATTTCCTGAGCCTCAGGCCATCACAATTCCAGTAGAGTCCCAGCAGGTTAAGAAGGAATGAAAGAGCATGCCAGCCTTTGTTCTGTTTCTGGGATCAGCATGTGCAGAAGTAATTTTTTAAAAATCACTCTAGGAAGAGAGAATTTTTTTAAGTGGACAGACCTGAAATCATTCACACCCCCCTACAGACTTTGTGGGGCACCACACCAAGGACACCAGGAGTTGTTAAAAATCCATGTAGGGAACTAGGAGACCCAAGTTCAGAATGAAGGTTGTAGGTCAGAAGTTGGCAAATTGTGGCCAATGGGCCAAATTCTGCCAATCTGAATTTTTATGGCCCTGAGCTAAGAATGGTGTTTACAATTTCAAAAAGAAGAAAACAATGAAGAAGAGAAGGGAGAAAGAAAAGGTGAAGAAAAGAGAAGTTGAAAGAATACCAGTCATCATCACTACTACAACCACCCCATGAAGAATAAGAAAAAAAGGAAAACATACAACTGAGATTGTATGTGGCCTGAAAAGCCTGAAATATTCACCTTCTGGCCCTTAACAGAAAATTGTGTCCTAACATCATAACATAAGCACATCATAATGGAGGCAGAGCTCAGTCATCTCCAACTTCAGCATTGGGAACCAATCAGATGCCCAGAAGTTCAAGCTGGAGTAGGAACATCCTGATGGACACCAGCACAGGTACCAGAGCAAAACAGCCACACCTCCACAGGGGCTAGGAACGAAATCCCTGCCTAAGCAGCTACTCCTTGTAAATGTGTTACAATATGTAAGGTTCCTCTTGAACCCATTCATGGGTCTCAGGAGGAGAAGAAAGATATAAACTCTATTGAGAGAGGAGAAATGGCTATGATTGGGAACAGGGACTTTGTATTTAGAGTCCATAAGTCTGAGTTAACCTGAAAATGGAGGCCTAAGTTTAAGTCTTCTTAATTTATGCATTTTACCTTGTTTTCTGGAATATTAGAAGAAAGCTCCAGGGCAAAATAAGAATAGTCTTTGAAAAAAAGATTACTTTTTATTTGTATACATCTATGCTATTTACATCTTGACCTCAATTGCATTAAATTTATAAAAGAATCTTCTATTTAAGGAGAGGTTGTGCTATTGTTTAACTTTGAAAACTCAGTGACTTGTCACAGCAAAGGTTTATTTCTCGCTCATAACTTTTTCTGGTTGGTAGGCAAAGGACTTTCCTGCACATGGCCTCTCAGAGACCAGGGCTAATGGAGGCCATGTCATCTTGTAGTTGTGCTAAATGTAGCCTTTGAGGTCACTGCAGAGGGGAAGAAGAGGATGAGGGGGGAATATCTGCTCTAATTCTTCTAACCTGGAAATAAATACATTATTTCTGTTCATAGTCCATGGGACAGAATGCGTAATATGATATCAACCTAATTGCAAGACTTGAAAATATAGCAGAAGGAAAACAGTAGTCAGTTCTACTCACCCTTTACAGACGTTATTATAGAGTTTGGAAAGTGTTTTAGAAAGTGCATTAAAGTGGTTTGCAAACAGACAAAGTCTGAGAATTTTATTTTTTTAATGCTTATTTTTGAGAGACACAGAGAAAGTGGGAGAGAGAGAACATGAGTGGGGTGGAGGCAGAAAGAGATGGAGACACAGAATCTGAAGGAGGCTCTAGGCTCTAAGCTGTCACCACAGAGCCCAACATGAGACATGAGCTCATGAACCCTGAGATTATGACCTGAGTGAAAAACGCTTAACTGACTGACCCACCCAAGCACCCCAAGAGCTGGGAATTTTAAAACATAGTTTGAAGGCAAAATAATGAACAATACAAAATAATACACACTAAGCAATAAAAAGTTAAATTAAAATCATGAAAAATAAGAAAAAATTAATTTTAGGGAAAAACATAATTTAATTTCCCAAGATTTATTTTATTTTATATTTTTGACTCAAAATACTTGTGTACATATTTTCTCTTCTCTTCTTTTAATTCCAATTATTTAACATACAGTGTTATATTAGTTTCAGGTGTACTTCATAGTGATTCAGTAATTCCATACATCATCCAGTGTTCATCTGGACAAATGCATTCCTTAATTTCCACTACCTATATAACCCAACTTCCAAGCACTCCTCTCTAGTAACCATCAGTCCTCTATAGTTAAGAGTCTTGTTTCTTGGTCTGTCTCTCTCTTCCCCTTTTGCTCATTTATTTTGTTTCTTAAATTATACATAGGAGTGAAATCATATGGTATTTGTCTTTTACTGATTTCACTTAGCATGATTCTAGCTGATTCCATATCCTTGCAAATGGCAAGATTGTAATCTTTTTTTGTGGCTGAATAATACTTCAGTATGTATATACACCACATTTTCTTTATCTGCTTATCAGTTAATGGACACTTGGGATGATTCTATAATTTGGTGACTGTAAATTAATGCTGCTATAGGAGTGTGTGTATACCTTTGAATTAGTGTTTCTGTATACTTTGGGAAAATATTCAGTAGTGTGGTTGCTAGATTGTAGGGCAGTTCTATTTTTAACTTTTTGAGGGAACTCTGTGCAGTATCAAGAGTGGCTGCCTCAGTTTGCCTTCCCCTTAACAGTGCAAGAGGATTCCCCTTTCTCCACAACCTTGCCAACACGTGTTGTTTCTTGTGTTACTGATTTTAGCCACTATGACAGGTGTGAGAGGGGTTTTGATTTGCATTCTCTGATGACGAGTGGTGATGAACATCTTTTCATGTGTCTGTTTGGATCTAGATATCTGTTTTGGAGAAATGTCTGTCCATGTCTTAATTGGATTATTTGTTTATTGGGTGTTGAGCTTTATAAATTCTTTATATATTGTGGACGCTAACAGTTTACTGGCTTTTCATTTGCAAATATCTTCTCCCATTCAGTAAGTTGTCTTTTAGCTTTGTTGATTATTCCTTCACTGTGCAGAAGCTTTTTATTTTGATGTAATCCAAATAGTTAATTTTTGCTTTTGTTTCCTTTGTCTCATCAGCCCTATCTAGAAAAACGTTGTTAGGGCCAATATTAGAGAAATTACTGCCTATTTTCTCTTCGAAGATTTTTATGATTTCCAGTCTCACACTGAGGTTTTTAATCCATTTTGAATTTATTTTTCTTTATAGTGTAAGAGAGTGGTCTAGTTTTATTCTTCTGCATGTAGCTGTCCAGTTATCCCAACACCATTTGTTGAGGAGACTTTTACCCATTGTATATTCTTGCCTCCTTTATTGAAGATTGACCATATAATTGTCTACACCCCCATGTTCATAACGGCATTATTTACATAGCAAGGACATGGAAACCTGAGTCCATCAATGGATTGTGGGGAAAAAAATCAGCTGTGATGCCCCATATATGTGGCTTTATGATAAATGAAATAAATTAGGCAGAGAAAGACAAATACTGTGTAAAATCTCATATGTGGAATATGAAAACAATAAAAAGTCCCCCAAAAACAAAAAACAACCTCATAGAAAAAGATCAGACAAGTGCTTACCAAAGGTTAAGGGTGAGAAAGGGAGGATTTAAAGAAGGTGAGCAAAAGGTACACATTTTCAGTCATAAGATTACTAGGTACAAGGGATATAATATAAAATATGACAAATACATAGTTAACATTGCTGTGTGATATACAGTAAAGTTTTTAAGAGAATAGATTCTAAGAGTTCTCATCACAAGGAGAAAAATTTTTTCTTTATATCGTATATGTGTGAGATGATGTTAGCAAAATTTATTGCAATGATTTCATGACATATACAAACCTAATCAACAGTAGACTTATAAAGCGATGTTTGTCAGTTATTTCTCAATAAAACAGGAAAAATTGTCAGAGGTCAAAAAAAGGCTGTATACTGTATCATTCAATTTATATTGCATTCTTGAAAGGGCTGCTAAGGATTGAGAACGTGTCAGTGTCTTCAGAGATTGAGGCAGGATAAAAGAACTTGGAGGAGTAATGAAACTGTCCTGTATCATGATTGTAGAGATGACTACCTCATTCTGTGCATTTGAGTCACAAACCATACAACTCCACACCACAAAATGGAATTTTACTGCATACAAATTTTAGAACTTTTAAATATTAAAAAATAATAATATAAAAATATTTTCTATGGAGCAGAAAGAAATGGCATTTGGTATCATTCGCTCCTGAAAAATAAATGAAGGAAAGCTAATTGGAAAAATTTGACGTGAAATTTAAGACTTCTTCGGTCAAAAGTTCGGGGAAACCTGTGCTTTCAGACCTGCCCTATAAAGAATTTGACTTCTTTAGGCTGAAGCATACTGTGCTCAGATGGAAGTATAAAACTGAAGGAAGAACTGAAGAGCACTGAGAAGAGTAAATATGTAGGAAAACATAAAAGAATAATGGATATTTAAAGCAAAAATAACAACAATGTATCATGGAGCTTATAACATGTAAAAATGGAAATCTTAGCACAAAATGTTGAAGGACTACACTAAGTTAAACTGTTTTTAAGGTACGTGGAATGTTTGGGAAGAGGTAAAATTATTAATCTGTGATAGGCTAAGGTAATGGATTTATATTATAATCACAACAGAAAAAGACAAAAGATCTGATGAGAAAATTAAGAGACAAAATGGAATACAATAAAATTTTATTATTTTCTAAGTAGACAATAAACTTCTGAAATGGTGCTTAGTATTGTCATTCCTCAGGGAAATAATCAACTCCAAAATGAGATATTAGCATATACTCACCTGTTAGAATGATCTGCAGTTATGAAATAAAATACTCCAAAACTTAGTGGCCTAAAATAATAACAGTATTATTTTTTCCCAATTCTTCATCTGGACTGGACTCCATTGAACAATTCTGCTTCATGTTGCTTTTGTTGCAATTGCAGTTTTATTGCAAGTGGCTTCTTCACTCAGCAGGTCCAGCACTTGAGTGGAGATGGCTGGAATAGCTAGGCCTCACCCAAGTAGTCCATGCTAATGTTTCTACCTCCCTTCTCCCTCTCCATGTAGTCTCTCTAGCAGCATAGCCAAACATCTTTATATGGTGGATCAGGTCTGTCAGAACAAGTGTCCCCAAACAATAAGCCCCAGTGTGTAAGTTGTTTATCAAAGTTTAACTTTTGTCACACTTGCTAATATCCCACTGGCTGATGCAAATCACATGGCCAAGACCCAAGTCAATCTGGGAGGAGACTGCGCAAAGGCATGAATATTTGTGACAGTAGACTGTCAACATGGCAAGAATGACTAAAATTTAAAAAATTGACATGCCAAATGTTGGTGAGGATGTGGAGCAACTAAAGCTTTCATAAATTGCTAGGAGTGTAAATTGTTACAACTATTTGAGAAAATTTTGGTGGTATCCATTAAAACCTATGTGTGCTATGAGTTAGCATTTCTTCTAGCAAGAGAATTGAGTAAATATCCACAAAAAAGACTCTTATGGAATTGTTATTAGCTTTATTCATGATTGTCAAAAACTGGAAACAAATGTCCATCAGCAGCATAATGGACTACTACAGAGTTGTAATAAAATGGAATAACACACAACAATAAAAAGAGCAAAACCTTGCTCCATTTAACAGCCTAGATGAATCTCACAGACATGATGTTGTACAAAAGAAAACACATTGTATGTTTCAATATGAAGGATGATCCGTTGTCCTGGATTTAGTATTGAAAAGTCTACATCTGGGAAACTCCCCAGCTCTAGGCAAACTAAGATAGCTAGTCATGCTACATTTGTATGAAGTTTAAAGACAAGCATAATTAATCCACGTTTTTATGTAAGTCAGAATAGAGTTGCATACTGAGTGGAAAAAGGCAAGAAGGAACTTCCTGCAGTGCAGAAACTTTCTATATCCTGAGCTAGATGGTGGTTACATGGGGGTAAACACATGTAAAAATTCACTCCTGCAAATTTAAGACTAGTGTAGTCTATGCACATTACTATTTGAATGTTAAACCTCAATAAAAAATGTAAAGATAAAAACAAACATTTCTACTACTCGCTGGCTATGTGATTTTAGCAATTCCTTAAAAGTTTGAGCTTATCTTTCTCACATATAAAGTGAAGATAAAAATAATTACCTGCTATGGTGGTTGTGATACTAAATCAAATGATATTTATAAAGTGCCTGGCAGATAGTAGGCATTCATCTAATACTGGGTGACATCTCTGTACATCTGAGCCTTTCCCAAGGGAAAGACTTTCTTTTTTCAGAATTTAACTTAAAATAACTTCCCACACTTGAGTCATGCATTAGATTGTGACAAGTTATTTTCTTGAACAACTTTTCCTCTCGGCAATCACCACCTGTGATGAAAACACAGAACAGGAAGCTATATCCCAGCAGCTAAGAATAATAGCAAGCAATCTTCTGAACTATTTGGCTTGAGGAAAAGATAAAAAGTTATTGAGTCATGAGAATGGTTCAGTGTATCACGATGTATTTCCAACTGTGTTCTCAAGAGTCCTGTGAGGTATTCCCAGGAAACTTGCTGAACAGTAGCCAATTGATGTGAGATCTTCTTGCTGAAAAGAATGCAGTGGTCTCATTTTGGCAGTGTAAGATTAAAGAATGTCTAGTTTTCTTCTCATACATAACCAATGGCTTAAGCATAGTTTTCAGAAAGAATGCCCGACTGAAAGAGATTCTTGAAATTCTGGGTGTGGAGCAGCATATCTTAGTGCTTGAACCTGGCAATGCCCCTTCATTCACTTGCTTATATCTCTTTATGGAAAGAAATGTTCAGGTTCCTCTTCAGTTGAATTCCTAAGCTTCCAGAAGGTCTACAAACCTGACTAGGAATTCTTAGGACTTAGGATGCAGTTTGACAGAGGGATAAAAATACTGTGTGTCCCTGCCATGCAGTCCAGTACAATATTCAGTTTGATTCTTCATTTGTCTCTCTTTACATAATTTCTGGGGGAAGTTCACATTATAATCAAATACATAGAAATATGTTCTTTTACTAGAGAGCTCTTCTGAATACAATTTTGTGTAAATGAGAATTATTTGGGAGAGAATTGTAGTTAAGGAATATGTTCTCATATGTTGTTTATAGTGAGGACATTTCTAGTTCCCATGAAACAATGTGGACTTAAAATTAAAAACTTGGATTTGATTTATATTTAACTCCACTCTGTAGAACTGTACAAGTTTGGACAAGTTACCTAAATTCTCTGGATCTGAAAATGTGGAGTAATAATACCTGCTTGTCAAGATGCTAGAAAGCATTTATACAGTCATGCAGTGAAAACTCACACAACTGTTTCCTTAGTAAATGCTTCCTTAATGGCAGATTTATGGGGTTTGTTCTCACTCAAACGGTTCCTCAAAGGTCCACTTTGAGAGTAGATAGTAAGGACAGGAGTTGGAATGATAATATTTTTAAATCTCATCCACCCAAACCAGTCCAGATGCATATAATCTTCAGTTCATGCTTATGTTTCCACCTCCCTTCTGTGTCTTGGCCTCCATCTGGTCCTCTGCCACTGGGAAAGACTCTTCACAACACATACAGGATAAGCCCTTGAATGTGAAACAATTGTTAAATAACAAATGTTACCTTAAACAACAAAACCATTAACTGCCTCAAGGAATTAGCTGATCCTTGCCTGTTTCTGAGAAAATCAATACTTTCTTGCTAGGCTTCTGAAAGAAGGAACTAAGCTTTCCAGAACATTGAAGATTTTAAGGGCTGGTTGTGGTTTGTTTTGTTTTGTTCTTTTTCATTTTTCTGCTTTTGTATTCCTATGTCTCAAAAAGAAATTGTGCAGATTAGAGATAGTGGCCCAGAGGAAGAACAGCTTGTACATGTTGAAATAAATTTCTAATTTATTTTATACAAAGACTTAGCTACACATTTTTTAATAGCTTGAATTTCATTTGTAGCATTTAATCTACTGATTTGATCCTGGAAATGATGTAAAAATGTAGCTTTTTTGAAACTCTTGCTTGAATTGAAAGCATGCTGGAACATTTGTAGACTCTATCAACTTGCTTTTTTAGAATGTTCACTAATAGAATGATTTCAGTGTCAGCATAATTGCTTCGCTGTCTCCGGGGGTGGGGTAGGAGTGAAGTGGATAGTTGAGAACAAAGAAATAGACTTTGTGGTGTGATTTCAGGGAATCAGAATCAGTAAGGTATCCCCTCCCTATCTTTCATGATGCCTGACATCTATAATTAAAACCCAATTACTTCACTTAAGGCCTTGTTTCTTGATGAATAAGCACATCCCCTCCATTGGCACCTTGGTTCTCTCCTTGGGCTCTGGCAAGCAAGCCCTCCATCTCAGGATGGATGTTGAATGTCACTTCTCTGGGAGAAGGAATAGTTTGCTTTCTCCTAGCCTGACTCCTGAGCATCTTCATTTTCTTTCTAAGAAAAATTCTTAGCAGGAATTCCACACATGACCCAGTAGCACTCTGTCGAGTCCTGAAAGGACTTGTCTTATCATATATTAGCTGTGTTCTTCCCTTTTGTGACTTAAGAGCATGAACCCATCTAAAATTCCTACCCAAGACTTTGTCCAAGGAGTGGCCTCTCCTTCAGTTACTTCCCCCCCCCGCTTAATTATAAAACTACTTTCGTGATGCAGGGATCTTGCTGGCATAGCACAGATAGTAAACTCTGCACAGTCCAGGTGTAAGCAAAACCTTTGGCTCTCCTGAGTCAGATTCTCATGTCTTTTACGTGTTGACAAGGAAGCACATTATTCCATGGTCCTGCCTGTTTTTCTTGACTTGTTTGTCCACTTCCCTGAAACTTTAATTACCTCCATTTCCCTGGGATTTACCACCATATTCCTGTTACCTCTTGCTGCTTTTCTCTTCCTCCTATACAACAGTCTTCTCTGATCAGCACTTATCCCTGTTCTCAAGCAAAGTGCAACTTTAACATCATTACTACCTTTAATGTAAATGAAGACCTGAAAGCAGATTTGCCACTATCTAATCTCTGCCTTGTTATGACTAAGGGCTGATCTACCCATTGCTATAATTCCAGGAGCTGGAACTGCTGTGGGAATTATAAGCTGAGGCAAAGGCTGAGAGTGAGCAAGTTAAATAAATAAACAAATAAACAAACCAACAATTAGGATTTTAGAAGTGGGATCCTAAGGTTCTGGACAAGTGCTGTCCAGTAGCTCTTTGTGAGATGATGGAAATGTTCTATAACATTCCGTATTGTCCAGTACGGTAGTCACCAGCCACATGTGCCTATGGAGCACTTGTGATGTGACTAGGGTACTGAAGAGCTGAGTTGTTAGTTTATTTGCTTTTAATTAATGTTAATTTAAATAGCCTCATGTGAGTGGTGGTACACATTATAAAGCTTATGTCTAGAAGGAGATATACTAACTTCCAAAGAGGCCAGAGGGAGGATTAGAGCCAGATACAGATTCTGGAGTGGGGAGCCAAGAAGAGATTATACTAAAAGGCAAATTAGGCAAGAGTAAAGACAAAAGGTTCACTGGAAAGGTCATTACAAGTATTTTTCTAGAAAACTAGTTTCAAAGCAGGAAAGAATATTCAGTGGAATAAAGACAGTCTCTTCACCAAGTGGTCCTGAGAAAACTGGACAGCAACATGCAGAAAAATGAACCTGGACCACTTTCTTATACCATACACAAAAATAAACTCAAAATAGATGAAAGACCTAAATGTAAGACTGGAAGTCATCAAGACCCTTGAGTAGAAAGCAGGCAAGAACCTCTTTGACCTTGGTTGCAGTAACTTCTTACTCCACACAAGGGAAACCAAATCTAAAATGAACTATTGAGACTTCATCACAATAAAAAGCTTCTGCACAGCAAAGGAAACAGTTAGCAAAACTAAAAGGCAACCAAAGGAGTGGGAGAAGATATTTGCAAACGACATATCAGATAAAAGGCTGGTATCCAAAATTTCCAAAGAACTTACCAAACTCAACAGCCAAATAACAAATAATCCAGTGAAGAAACGGGAAAAAGACATGAACAGACACTCCTCCAAAGAAAACATCCAAATGGCCAACAGAGATATGAAATGATGCTCAACGTCATCCATCATCAGGGAAATAGAAATCAAAACCACAATGAGATAATACCTCATGCCAGTCAGAATGGCTAACATTAACTACTCAGGCAACAACAGCTGCTGGCAAAGAGGATCTCTTTTGCATTGCTGGTGGGAATGCAAACTGGTTCATCCACTCTGGAAAAGAGTATGCAGGTTCCTCAAAAAGTTAAAAATAGAGCTACCCTATGACCCAGCAATAGAGCTACTAGCTATTTATCCAAGAGATAGAGATATACTGTTTAAAAAGGACACATGCACCCCAATGTTTATAGCAGCACTATCGACAATAGCCACAGTATGAAGAGCCCAAATGTCCACCGATGGATGAATGGATAAAAAAGATGTGGTGTATATACACAATTGAGTATTACTTGGCAATCAAAAAGAATGAAATCTTGCCATTTGAAACTACATGGACGGAACTAGATGGTATCATGTTAGGCTAAATTAGAGAAAGTAAAATATCATATGACTTCACTCCTATGAGGACTTTAAGATACAAAACAGATGAACATAAGAGAAGGGAAGCAAAAATAATATAAAACCAGGGAGGGGGACAAGAACATAAGAGACTCTTAAATATGGAGAACAAACAGGGTTACTGGAGGGGTTGCTGGGAGGTGGGCTAAATGGGTAACGGGCATTAAGGAATCTACTCTTGAAATCGTTGTTGCACTATATGCTAACTAACTTGGATGTAAATTAAGAAAAAATTAGTAAAAAGAAAAAATTGTCTTTACTACATTTGTGCCCCAACATTTCTTCATCAAGAGATCAGTCAGCTTTCTCTGAAAAATCATCTAAAGCTCATATACCATGACAATCAACATTACAGCTTTCACTTTTGCAAATCAACTATATAGCTTTGATTTCAATCACTATTATATGTTTATGGGTTAGAAGTGTTTCTGTTTAATATTGAATGTTTTGAGAGGAATTTACAAAGATTTATTATTGAAAAATGCTTCTCACCATTGTGTAGGGACTTAAGGGCACTCGTTTTAGACAAACCATCTAGGAATAAATCTGATAAAATGAGTCCAGGGATCTCAAACAAAGTCAGGCCTGGAAGCCAGAACAGCTAATGTTTCCAGGATATAGAAGCTTCTGCTAGAGTAGCAGCCTTTATCACCCCATACATTTGCATAAAATGGAATCTACTTAAGATAGATTAATAAGTAGAAAAGGAATTTATTATTTGTTCATTTAACAAATATTTCACATGCACAGCACCATTCTGGGGGCTGGGGATAGAGGAAATACAAAACAGATGTATCCCCAGCCCTCAGGAATGGAGACAACACATGATTAACGAATGGCAAATCTATAGTAAATCTATAAATAAAATATGTTAGGTATTGATACACCCAACAAGAACACAGCAGGAGTGGGGTGCCTGGGTATTGTGGTTAAATGTCAGACTTGTGATTTTGGTTCAGGCCATGATCTTATGGTTCCTCAGTTCAAGCACAGCATCAGTTTCTGCATGACAGTGTGGAGCCTTCTTGGGATTCTCTCTCTCTGCCCCTCCCCTCCCTCAAAATAAACTAAAAAAAAAGAGGGGGTGCCTGGGTAGCTTAGTAGTTGAACATCTGTCTCTTGATTTCGGCTCAGGTCATGATCTTGTGGTTCGTGAGATCGAGCCCAGTATCAGAGCCTGTTTGGGCTTCTGTCTCTGTCACTGCCTCTCAGAAATAAATCAATAAGCATAAAAAAAAAAAAACAGGTATAAAAAACAGTGCTAGGTTGTAGGGAAAGTATTGTATTTTATTTTGGGTGTTCAGGGAAAGCAATGTGATAAGATAATATATGATCACAGACTAGAAGGAAGTGAGGGCAGGAGCCATGTGCACATTGGAGGAGGACCCTTTAAGACCAAGGAAGCAGAAAGTAAGTCCAAAGACACTCAGATGAGAGCATGCATGTTATGTTCAAGGAATGCTGTGGAATGTTAGAAGCCAGGGAAAGAGAGACCAGTTAGACAGCTATTACAGTGGTTCACTGCTGACAGGAGATAGCAAGGCCATGGACCAGGACAGTAGGGGTGGGGATTGGAGCAGACTGAATGTGTCTATGGTAATCCTTGGATTTAGGGAGAGAAGGAGAAAAATGAGTCAAGGTTTTGTGTTCATGATTAACATGCAGAAGGGCTAGGGATTGTATTAGATGAATCATACCATGAAAAGAAAGCACAAACTTAGGGAGTATCAAGATAAGTAATAAACTAATAAGGTTTTTTTGTTTTGTTTTGTTTTTTGCATAACTTGCATTTGTAATTCTGGAAGGATTTGAGTAGAGATAGTCAATACATGGGGAAAATGTGTATCTTAAATCAAGGAGAGAAGTGGTGCTAAAGATACCAGATGTCTGTATGGTGTCATCCATGGCTGCCACCATGGATATGGACAGGTTGGCTTAAGGAAAATTGTAGTGGGATAAAAAAAGGCAACAAGAACAGAAATCTAGAGCACACAGTATTTAGAGAGGGTCAGATAGAGAACAGACAGTTTTGTGATTGGGTAGAGAAGTAACCAAAATACTCATTTTCTCCTCACCCTTATCCTTTGCACCAACCACAGTGGATAAAGTGTGCCCCTTTGCTTAAGCCAATGGATTGTTAGCAGGCATAACGAATGCCACATCTGAGCTCAAGCTTTAATTAATGTTCTTGGAATGGCTGTTTCTTTTGTTTTTGTACCCCACTATGAGAACAGCATGGACCAGATGGTAGCTAATCATCATGTGTCCTACCCAGCAACCCTTATGTAATGTGAACAAGAAATATGTTTTATAAGCCATTGATTTTGGAAGTTGGTTGTTGGTGTAGCCAAAGCTGACCAATACTGTCATATTAAGGGAGTTGTGGGGAGGGAGACAGCACCATGGCATGTGGGGAGGGGAGTGTCACATAGCAAAGATAGCATAGATTATGGGAATTGAAAGAAGGTATTGAATATGGTATGCTCCAAATATATGAGCATTATAAGATATCTGATATGTATCCAGGATCAGGGCTTACTTTGAGTAGTTAATGAAGTCTATTTAGAACACACATACCCTTGGGAATCTAATCCCTCCCTGTTATTTTCCCACCCTTCTATCTCCTGGTAGCCCTCAGAAGAGAATCCTTTTTTCTACTCAGCTGTTCTTTGTATTAGGGTCTCCTGGGGATCCAAGAGACTTTGAGCCTAAATGATGTTCAGATTCTGTGAAATACAGTGGGTTAGGTATTGGTGCCTTTAATCACATTTCTTTTGGCTTTGTGGGGTCTTTCATAAATATACCTATCAGTATCTACATCTATATCTAAGATATCACAAAATTAAAAGGGTCCACTAAGCTATATACATTTTATCCAACCACTTGAAATAAAACAAGTGCTCTCATTCTTTAAGCTGTGCCTGCTAACTTGAGGGTCAATGCCTTACAACTATCTGCAGAGTATGGTGATTGCAGATTTAAGCTTTGGGGTTATATTTAGGCTCAGCAAATTCCTAGATTTGTGAACTTAGAGATGTTTGACTCTCTATACTTTATTTTACTTTGTTTTAAATGGTGAAAAGTAATAATATATTTTGCATAGTGTTTGATAGTAGTTAAATCAAAAATTGCTCAAGAAGAAGTTAGTACAGTGGTTGGTACATGGTTAGCCCTTAATAAATTTTTAGCTATTACTATACTGGTAATGTTTTTATTATTTTCTGCCCTGTTTCTTAAATTCACTTCTTTGTATATGTAGTGGAATTTCCATCCTGTCTATAAACTAGGGTTTAGCTGTGTCTGGATATGAACTAGGAGGACTCCTGCCAGGAGTCAATATGAATAAGGATTTTTAGATGAAAGGAGAACGAGTGTGTATATTCTGGCAATGGCAAATGGGTAAAAGAAGTTTTCTTGGCATCTATTCCCTGAGAGTGTTTTTCCATCATGGCCAAGTCCACCTGACTCAGTTTCAAGAACTGAGGACTAACATCTAGAGAGAGGTGGTTATACTGTAAATCATTGTAGCCTCTCATGAGGTACTATTCTTAAAGGGGATTCTTTGGGACATCAGGGTGCAGCAACAGTGTTCACTCAAGAATCTGACCCCTCTATCCTTCCATCTGGAACAGCAGCTCCAACCTACAGAAGATCTGACCGTGACTCCACACCAACATCTCAGAGCACTTGGGCAGCTTGTAAAGACAGCATCCTTGCCACAAATGCCACCTCAGTGTGACTATGACTACAGAGGTAAGTCCTGTTTCACCTGAGTTCTCAGGCAATCAACACCAGTAAGGAGGGGACTCCAGTAGAAGAGTATGAAGAGACTACTTGAGAAGTTCCACCAGAATCTTCAGAGATAAATATGGGTAAGTCTTATGATTTAACTACATTTTACTTCCTATCTGGTATATCCTAAGGCCATATAGGACTCAGGTTTGGATCTATGTAGTTGAAGAGAGGGCTGATCTTAAAACCACAAATGTATTCCCTCCTAGTAAATTTGTTGAGCTCCCAATATCTCAAAATTCCCTTCACCTCTTTCAGTGTATGTGTGATATTCCATGTAATGGTTACATCTCTTCACCTCTTTCAGTGTATGTGTGATATATCATGTAATGGTTACATCTCTTCACCTCTTTGAGTGTATCTGGGATATTCCACGTAATGGTTACATCTCTTTAAAACTACATGTTCCCCAGGAGAAAAAATCATAATCTTTTATTAGAAGTGGTGTTGAGTGTGTGATGATGATAAAAGATTTTCAAAAGGTGGCAAGTATAAGAAGTGTGAATATACATATTTGGTTTATGAAGTAGGTTGTAGAGTGGCTGACAGTGGGCATGGGAAGATGAGAAAGTCACAGAACAAAAGTTGAAGTCATGAAGACAAATTCTGTCAACTTCACAGCCCTGTTCAGACTTACATTTGCTCTCAGTTTAATGAAGTAGGAATATTCATTCCAGTGCATAGGCACTAGAAAATTTATGTTTTATTCAAGTGTTAAGCATGTCTAAAGTGTGTGTGTGTGTGTGTGTGTGTGTGTGTGTGTGTGTTAAATAACACAACTAGCTGATGTAACAGATAATCTTTGGGGTTAAAATTGTTCAGCATAAAGAGTGGGAGGGTAGAGATGCTGGGTAGGGACCCAGCCATGTTTAGTTTATGAATTGAAAGGTCACCCTGGGTGGTGGATATAGAGATGCAACATTCAGATCCCCCTTCAAAGAAGGAGTTACTGCTCCAGCTGTTGGAATGCCTTCAGATATCATGCTCTTTAGGGACAGCCTCAGCTGACGACAGCTGCCTGGCCCAGTGTCATTTTCTGGAGTGGCCCACATCTAGAAAATGACTGAAGTAGATAGACTAACCATTTCTACTCAGCATTATCTGGCTCTCTTGGACTGTGTTAGCTCTTGAAATCCTATGAGGTAAGCCACAACTGTCATCAGGCCTGCGTCATAGCTCTACTTATCCCTCTACCCACTCCTGCTTTCCTCCTACCCTCCACAGGTGTTGGTCCCTAGTCATTTCCTAATGTACATGCAGCTCAGAGTCTGCTTGCTATTGCAACCTGGGAAACCGAGAATTGGCTTGCAGCCTACAGGGGAGGAAACAAAGGAGGTCACCAATGGAAGGTTTGATTTGAAAGGGGCACATCTCCCTTCTACTGATAACATTAGCTAGAACTCTATCACTTGGTCAAATTCCCCATCTCCTCCTTCTATGAAGAACCAAAGATACCCCCAGATATTGAAGGTCTTAGCCAGGGTGGTACAATTCATTCTATAATTCAGACCATTGAATTCCTTGCCCGCCTGAGGAAATGGTATGGTTTTATTCTTCCTTTGTGACAAGGAGAACTATTAACTGTCTGTCTCTTTTGTCTTTGTTTCAGGAAAGTTCAGAAACATTCAGAAATAAATTATAGCAAGTGTGTAATCCCTTACAGAATATATTTCTTTATTTTGTTTTCCACTCTGTCATGACCTGCTCTTGTAATTTATCTTCACCCTGAACTGTTTTTTTTCCCTTTTTCAGTTATATTTTATCATGTTATTGTGTTTCTGTTGCAAATCACCTCAAATTCTTATTTTAGAATAAGTCAGGATGTATGTAAATAAGTGAATAAATAAATACATAGAAGCATGATTCAGTATTCTTTATACCAGAGCATCCTATTACAAACCCTTCCATTACAGTTGGGCATCATTATAGGAACATTTCCATCTCATTATAAAATGAATTGACTAAACATACAGAAGGTCTGCTTTGAATAAACATTTTGTGCAAAGCACCTGTTAAATAGCTAGTGCCTATTAGAACTTCTCATTTCCAGACGGGAAATGGCAATGAAATTTATGAGTTATCATGCATTCGTGAAATTTTCTTTAAGAGTGAGTACCTATCTGGCTGATAAAGTTTAATCATCCTGTAAGGAAATTTATTTTTTTGGTGACTATGTTACAATCCTCCATTTTATGGTTGACATAAAATGACATATGGTTGACATAAACTTGGGTTTAGAGAGGTCATTGCTCATAGCTCCACACCTAGGGAGCAGACACATTGCCTTCCTGGGCTTTTTTTTTTTTTTCCATTAAACTATCTGTCTAATTTAAGAATTAAAAGAACCAGCCTCAGTATAGGATTTCAGTGCCATTTTAAAAAATGTGGTAGCCAGTGTCTATGCATTCCCATTCTACATGCTTTGATATATCATCCATCATTCAGACTTTCATCTTGAATTGTGTGCTTTGGCGTCTGAAAGCATTTATGATTGCAGCTCCTACTCTCTTATCTTCCCATTGTCCTATGAACATTCTTTGCTCAAAATTCTGCCCTGCATTGCCCTCTCTAGTGATAAATTCAAGCTCGTACCTTGTGATCTTCTTCATGGCTCACTCAAGGCAGGCAGTGGGTCTTGTCCAATTCAGCTTTCTAAATTAAAGGAGGGTTTTTTTACATGTGTGCTACTTACTGATAAGAGCCCCAAATCTATCTTAGAGGACCCTAAAAAAGGTGCAGAACCTTTTGCAGCTAAACCCAAACTTGAGGTTCAGAGATCTCATCCAAGGTAAACTGTTCCCTGACAAGCCTGTGGAATATAACACTTCCTTATATTTCAGGGGAAGTGTGTATTTCCCTGGAATTTGATTGTTGGTCATTTTAGTTGGTGTTTTTTTAATTTTTTAAATCATTATATTTAAAACTATATGTCTGGGAGACCTCAAACTCTCACTGGGCACTGGAAGAGATGATGTATAGATTTATACACCCAGTAGAGGGAGTTCAGCTCTGGAGTCCACTGAGAAGTCATTTCTGTGGGGTGATTTATAGCTTCTGAAAATTATAATTGTGTATCAGCCCTACCTGCCTGTCAAAGATAACTCACTTCTTCCATGTGATGCAGATGCTGCTCTCAGCACTATAGCTATGGTTGTGGTTCCCTAAGTAATTTTCTCCCATTGAAACAAATATTGGTTCCTTCATTCATTGCTTTACCATTGATGTACTTATTTAACAAATTTTTTTGAGGTTCTACTAAGAGCCAAGTGCTAGAAAGAAACTCTGTGATAGCAGAGTAATTATGGCTATCTCTCCAAGGCTTAATCCAGTGGCTGTCACTGAGTAAATATTTGGTAAATTTAATATACTAGTAGTTGTGGCAGAGACTATTAGTTGCCTACACCAGCATCCTTCTCCCCTTCCTTCTTAGCTAACAGAACTCTGCTTTTAAGCTAAGCACACTATCACTTAACCTTACAACCTCTTAAGATAACTGTTGTTATCACTTAACAGTACAACCTCTCAGCTTGTACTGACCTTGTGGTTTCATTCAAGCCTGTGGCATTCAGAGTACCTATAGTACCAGGGCAAAGAAACTCCTCAAAGGGGGTTGGCTTGGCTGTGAAGAGTTCTGTTTACCCATCCCTTTACCTTTTCTTCTAGTTTGTAACATAGAGTTTTCCCACTATTGTGACTGAGGAGTAATTTACCTGGAGGAAGGTGTATAAATTTTAATCATATAGATGAATGTAATTTTACATGTATATATACTTACAAACCATTACCCAGATTAAAATCTAAAATATTCCCAGAACCTCAGAAAGCTCCTTTAGGACCATCTTAGCCAATAAACTTCTCAGGGATAATCACTATCACCATAGATTAGTTTTGCCTATTTTGAATTTCATGTGAGTGGAATCACATGGTCAACAGATAGGGTCCCATCAGAAGATAGAAACTGTACCATAGTTGTAACAGAAAAAAATTAATACAATGAATTATTAATGATTAGAAGGTAAATAACCTCTAAAATTGGTAAAAGAAGATTCTTTTAACAAAATAAAATATGAAATACCAGTACAGAAATGGCAAATAGAGGTGGCAGCTACCGCTTCTGGGGCTTAGGGTACTGAAAGCAGACGCTAGGAATTTATTATTTTTTTATTTAAAAATTTTTAATTTTGTTTTTATTATTTATTTTTGATAGAGCATGAGCAGAAGAGAGGCAGAGAGAGAGGGAGATACAGAATCTGAAGCAGGCTCCAGGCTCTGAGCTCTCGTCTCAGAGCCAGATGCTGGGCTCGAACCCACAAACTGTGGGTTAAGCACCATTCTCACAAAGCTGATTTGGAGCTGAGAGGCAATACACTGACAACTGCCACATATATGATCTTTTGTGTTTGTCTTCTCCATTCATAATTATATGCATCCTGGATTTGACAGCTTAAGCCGTCACAGCCCTCAAAAATATGATGGAGCCTTAAGAATGGAAGCCATGTAGTAGAATGGTGAACAAAATGTTAAGAAGCCCAAGTCTCTTATGACAGCTGTAAGCTGCCATACCAGTCTGGGATTTCTCAAATTTGATTACAGTATTTTTTAATGTGCGAGGCAAAGAATACTTTCCCTTGTTTAAACCATGTGATACTCAGCCCCCGCCAATAAGTGTGGTGCAGTCAAATGGTAACTAATACACCTGCCTCAAACTGTATACAATCAGGCCATGAGAAATCATCATGTAAACAATACCATTATCAGAATGAGAAAGAGAAGTAAAAAGAACTAGAATTGGTTCTTTTCTTAGTGCTAAGGCCCTATGCTAGATACTTGGGATATTCAGACCATTGTATCATTTTATTTTGTGTCCAAGTGTCCTATCTAACATGACACATAAACTTGGGAGTCTAGGTTTTGTGACTTCTAGTTTAGTGCTTTGTTATCTAATAACAGATGTCAGCTATGATCACCTTGTGTCTGAAGAACTAAATAAGGTTTCCTAAATATGCAGTTTTGCCCTCTCCCTCTTCCTCTCAAAGTCTAAAATCTTCGCTAAAATTTCTGTCAGTTTAACAGCTGGTGATGGAAAAAGGGGACAGTGGCCGTGTAAGGTGTTTAAGTTCTTACAGTTAAACAGTCCTGGTTAGGAACTGCTTCTTCAGTTCTTGGATCAGTCTTCTGTGCTATTAGTTCATGTACTAATTTTCATACTGTATCTGCTCAGCTATAAAACTCACAGCATTTATCAATTTCTATAAAAATACCCACTCACACAAATCAGTACTTATGTATAATAGTCTTTATTGAAGCATAACCAAACAGTAGCCCGAGTAATCACTATTTTCTTAAATTTTTTATTTTATTAAGTCTTTTGAAAATATGTTTAGATGGTCATATATTCAGTTAGTCAAGCATCCAACTTTGGCTCCAGTCATGATTGTGTGTGTTATTTAAAAGATGATGTATATAAGACTTAAATTATGTAAGAAAAGATACTCAATTAAGTAATAAAGTTTACAGTTTGTGTTTTGATATTATTGGGCTTATTTTAGCACTTTTTTGTTGTTCATGGTATTTGAGAACCTAACCTAGATTTTCAGTATTGTTCACCTTTACTCAAATTTTGTTACTCTGTGATTACAGTTCAGAATCCCAGTTGTTTTAGAGTCACTGACTCATTAATCATTGGCTTATTTCTGAGCTCTCTATCCTGTTCCATTGATCTAAGGGTCTTTTTGTTTTGATTTCTATAGCTTTGTAGTACATCTTAAAATCTGGAATTGTGATACGTTCAGTTTTTTTTCTCATTCAAGGTTGGTTTGGCTCATTGGGGTCTCTAGTGGTTCTATACAAATTTTAGTATTATTTGTTCTAGTTTTGTGAAAAACCCTGTTGGTATTTTGATAGATAGTCCGCTGAACTTATAGATTGCTTTGGGTAACATGGACATTTTGATAATACTAAGTCTTTGTACCTATGTGTGTATAAACTTGTCTAATCACTATGTTGTATGCCTGAAACTAAACTTGTGTGTCAACTATACTAAAAAAAAAAAGTCCTAATTGTTTAATATATTCCTCTCCCAGAGGAACTAGTTTTGTATAAAGTCTTGTGACCTTTCAATGCTCATCAGGATCTGCAAGACTCTGCCAGCCTGATGGAAATTTGTGATGTGAGTTATGAAGAAGTGTGTTAATTGGTCTCTTTGCTTAGAACCCAGCTTTGGAACCAAACCATAGAGGAAAACTCACATGAAATTTCTAATATGTAATTGAGAAAAGATGTGATGGGGCTTGGATTCCACAGGACCTGGGCTTGACTGCAGACTCCATCTCTGTATTCTCTGTAAAACTTCAGGAAAGTACATGAACTTTTCAGACTCTCATCTGTCTTGATGTTACAAAAGAATATTTTACTGCTGATTTCACAGAATTGTGAGAATAATATTTATGTAAATTCTCTCTATAAGTTGCAAACCACTGTATGTATATTTAAATAATTATAATCAAGCTGCTTTAAATCTTTCAAGTAACAAAATAGGGGACGATGAATACCATTATTATGAACAAATAAAGTCCTAACAAATTGCAGTGTGTTTATAATCTGAACCATTCTTTTTTTTTTGTTGAACCATTCATTTTCTGACATAGCCAGAGATTCTTTGCAAATTCCCCATTTCATATATGTAGAACTTGTTGTCTCTGAAAATATTTCCTTGAAGAAAAAATATTCCATATACATTTTAGAATACCCCTGCAATGTCTGCCATAAAGCAGGGTACCTAGAAGGCCTTCCATAAATGCATGTAATATTATGATATGACTTGAATCATAAGGCAAGTGAAAGTGGGGTTGAGGCATTTGAGGATAAGAAGTCTAGAAGCAGCACTGGAACTGGGTCCTTTGGTTCTTGAAGTCCTAAGTCTGAATAAAGGTTTAAATAGGATGTTAGAGGTCTAGAATAGGCTTCCTTTTGGGAGTCCTGCCATACACTCCTTGCCTTCAGACTTCTGATGCACCTTGAATAAATGTAGACAACTGGGTGAAGTGGGGAAAAGAATGAATTTTTCAGGGCTTTTTGGAGTGACCAGAGTAGGGAATGTACTGGGGCTTCTTTCCCACCAAACCCTTAGAAACCTCACACCCTTGGTTTGGAGGTTAGATTCATGTAGTTGAGTTTAAGCTGGACTGGCCCCACTGGTTGGTACCATCTGAAAGAATTAGCTACATCTGGGGTTCTCCAGGATATATTAGTTTCCTATTGCTGCCATAACTAATTAACACAAACTTAGTGGCTTAAACAACACAAACTTTTTATCTTACAGTTCTAGAAGTTAGAAGACTAAAATCAGTCTCCATGGGCTAAAATCAAGGTGTAGGGTGGGCTAGTTCCTTCTGAAAACTCTAGAGCAGAATCCATGTCCTTGTTTTTTGTTTTCTCTTTGTTTATTTGTTTTGTGTTTTTTTGGCTCGTAGGGGCTCCCCATGTTTCTTGCACCCCACATCTCTCTCTGCTACTATCATCAGATCCCTTTCTCTCTGTCTTTGAATCACTTGCTCACTCTTAGACCCCTGTGGTTACATTGGGTACACCCTGGTAATCCTAGATAATTTCTCTATCTCAAGGTCTTTGTCTTAATCACTTTCAGAGTCTCCTTTGTCATGTAAAATCAGATTGACAGGCTCTAGGAATTAGGATTTGGAATTTAGGGCTTCAAAAAAATGGCTCTTCTTACAATAGAGCTCTAAAAACTCAAGAGAGAAGGACCTAGATGCTGCCTGAGATTTAATGAGGTGACCCTTATTTCTTATGGTCCAATAATTGTCCAGCTGTTCCCCAAGTTTTACTATTCAAATTACCTGCTTGCCCTGAGGGGTAAGTCTAGGTGATGGTAAAGAGAGGATCTGTGAAAGAGTTCTCTATTGCTCCCTCTGAGGAAAAAGACATTTGTCTCTTCAGGCAACTGCAGTAGCTAGAGATGGTTCCCTTGAGGAATGAGGGAAGGAGCTGCTGCATCCCATGTTTGCCTAGTTTTTCATCTTTGAAGAGCCACCTTCGAAAATGGATGACATATATACACGAAATGAAGACCCTGAACCACAGAACACATCCCACTTCATTATTTTCTGTTCTTCCTCCCTTTAACCACCTTCTGCTTTTTCTCTATTCCAAATCCCAGGGGGAGAACTAAAAGAGGGAAGAATTAGCAACGTAGATCAAAATAACAAGGAAGCAGAAGGGAAGGGGGACAAAGGAGAGACAGGAAGAGTTACCTAGCAGAGAAAGGAGAAACTTCCTGCTCCCAGAGCAGTGCTGTCCAATAGAAATGTATTGTGAGCCTCATATGTGTGGTCTGCATCGTATTTTACATTTTGTAGTAGGCATGCTTAAAAAGTGAGAAGAAACCCATTATACCAACCTGTTTTCATTTTAATATGCAATCTATATAAATACTTGTTAAGGAATTATTTTGCTTTTCCTCTGCTAAATACTTGGAATTTGAGGTGTATTTTATATCTGCAGCCTATATCAGTTGGGTTTAACCACATCTCAAATGCTCAAAGACCATAAGTGACTAGTGGCTGCGTTATTGAACAACATATCTATAGGAGATTCCACTTTTCTTTTGATTTACTTTTGAGTGAGGTAAACTAATCCCTCAGAAAAAGCAGTGTGGATTGATGAAGGAAGTTTTCACTAACAGAGTCAAAGAAAAATTAACATTCTAATTCTGATTTCCTCTGCAACCTACTAGGCAGATAATCTCCCAGTCTCCTGTAAAGAAAGATACTCCTACTTGAGTTTTACATTTCCCACAGTGAAATCAGCAGTGATGACAATAGATTCTGAAAAGCATTTTGCACTTCCTGAAAACAGATGTTGCATTAGGTATACTTAGTAGGTGGATCTGTTTATTGTGTTGTCTTGTTAAATGAAATGTTACTGGTAATACCTCCTGTAAGCTTCCGTACTTAATACTGGTTATGCTATTTTATGTTGATTAAAGATGTAAGAAAGAAGGCTTAATTGGTTGCTACAGCAATAGATTCTCATGGAAGTAAGGAACAGAATAAATGCCAAGAGTTGGGTTTTTTGTTGTTGTTGTTGCACTACTATATTCATGTTTTCTTTGTAGTGCCTCATTTAATCTTACTTGCCCTGTTTATTTACCAGAAATGGCATGAAATTTTAATTGTGGTATATCTGGCTGTCTCCATATTAAAGAAACATAAAAGACCACAGGACAGTCAGCCAGAAATCGGTCTCTTAGATGATGCCCACTAAAGCAAAACGAAGATGCAGAGCAGTTATCTCGTGAGATCAATACAGACAGTGAAATCAGATTATTCATTCCTCAGTCTTTTTCCATTATGGGACCAAAATCACCAATGAAAGTTGCAAAATCTTCACTTCATGTTATTTCTATAGGTTCTGTGTTGGCAGGGCTTACTCTCTTAGGGCTCAAAGACTCTCTTTTGTCTTTACTATATCCCAGCACCTCTTGGCATCAAAACTGAAAGGGTATATCATGCCAGTCAGTGACTGCACAACATTTTTTTTTAAATGTTTTATTTATTTCTAGGAGAGAGAGAGAGAGAGAGAGACAGCGTGAGCAG